>CM031878.1:44302277-44313648 GCA_018697195.1 Certhia americana | reverse complement strand
ATATGTATGTGTGCAGAAAGAGCTAGTTATCTTCCTGTTTAGTAAGAAATTTCAGATCACATATGAACAAAAAAATGCCTTTGTGAAGCTGCATTTTTCAAAGTCATCTAAGGAAGGAGAATCAACTAGTTAAGGACAGAATTGTGGAGTTTATGAGCTGTTCTGCCACTTCTGATCTTGGGCATGCCACAAAGGCCATCTGCGCTCCATTCTCCTTTCTGTCCACAGGGCTAAAATTGAAAGCTGTTTAATGCAAAAGCTAAAGCAGGGATCCTATTTGTTGCCATTCAAGTATTGTTTACAAAGAAAAGGCCATACATTTTAACTTTATTCACTTTAAGACAGAAAAAAAAGAAAATTGCCTTTAGTATAACAGAAGTATTTTGGATGTACTGTTCTTCTGCATGGGGAATAAAAAACAGGCAAGCCACTTCAGCGAAGTCATGTCAGACAAATGCTTGATTGACCACCCTGTCTCAAACTCCTCATTCACCTCTTGGGTTCGTAGCATTCCACAACAGTAAAAAGAATCATGTTTTAAAGGCAGACTGGAAACAAAAAAGAATAATTCCTGTTTCCAGACTGAAATAGCCAAATGCTATTGGCCTCCAGCTAGTTCTCTACCACGTGTACCTAATTATTTGTAGCTATGGCTGCAGCTCATGGTTTGGTTTTTTTTCTTCTTGTTTTCTCAGGTTCTAATGGGGATCTTCCGTCTGGGTTTTGTATCTATGTACCTATCCGAGTCCGTACTAGATGGTTTTGCAACTGGTGCTTCCTTAACCATTTTAACAGCTCAAGTGAAGTATCTGATTGGAATAAAAATTCCACGCAGCCAAGGGCACGGGATGCTTGTTATTACTTGGATTAACATTTTCCGGAACATTTCTCAGGCTAACCTTTGTGATGTCATCACAAGTGCCATTTGTATTGTGGTGCTGGTCACTGCTAAGGAACTCGGAGATCGGTATAAGCATAAACTGAAATTTCCTCTTCCCACAGAGCTGGTAGTTATTGTTGTGGCAACATTGGTGTCACACTATGGTAAGTTAAATGAAGTGTATGCATCCAGTGTGTCTGGAGCCATTCCAACAGGATTTATCCCTCCAAAGGTACCAGAGTTCAGCTTAATGCTCCGAGTTGCTCTAGATGCTTTGCCACTTGCCATAGTCAGTTTTGTCTTCACTGTATCCCTTTCTGAAATGTTTGCAAAGAAATATGCTTACACCATCCGAGCCAATCAGGAAATGTTTGCTGTGGGATTCTGCAACATCATCCCTTCCTTCTTCCACTCTTTTGCAACCAGTGCGGCTCTGGCAAAAACACTTGTCAAAACTTCTACAGGCTGCCAGACTCAAATCTCTGGAGTAATTAGTGCAATGGTGGTTTTACTGGTGCTGCTCTTCCTGGCTCCTCTCTTCTACTCCTTGCAAAAGTGTGTCCTGGCTTGTATTATCATTGTCAGCCTTCGAGGAGCTCTGAGGAAGTTCCGAGATGTGCCAGCACGATACCACGTGAATAAGGTGGACACGCTTGTTTGGGTAGTTACCATGTCTGCCTCTGCCTTGGTCAGCACAGAAATAGGGCTGTTGGTTGGGATTGTTTTCTCTATGTTATGCATCATTGTTCGGACCCAGCGGCCACGGACAGCCCTGCTTGGTCAGATCCAAGACACAAGCTTTTATGAGGATGACTTAGAATATGAAAATCTCTCTACTGTTCCAAAGGTCAAAATATTTCGGTTTGAGGCCCCACTTTACTATGCAAATAGAAACTACTTTCTAAAGTCTCTGTACAGATTGACCAATTTAGATCCTAATCTAGAAGCTGCTAGGAGGAAGAAATATGAGAAGAAGGAAAAGCAGCATCTGAAAAAGGGAAATCACAGAACTGCTAATGGACTGGGCATAGGAGAAACCACTTTGCAACTAGTTCCTCAGCAAATTGATTTCCAAGCCCTCATTGTCGATTGCTCTTCCATCTCATTTTTGGACACCACTGGAGTTAATACTTTAAAGGAAATCTTGAAAGACTACAAGAATTTAAACATTTCTGTTCTCTTGGCTTGCTGCAATCCTTCAGTGATAGACTCTCTGAAAAGAGGGGGTTACTTTGGAAAGGATTTTGGATGTATGCAGGAAATGCTGTTCTACAGTATACATAATGCTGTACTGTTTGCAAAAGACCAAAAGCTTCCAGCAGATTGCTCAGTTTAACCCTGCGTATTTCTTGATGATTCACTACAAAGTAACAGATGGAGAGGGGCAGTTGGCAACAAGTAAATTATTAGACACACTGTTGGCTGTGTGAAGTCATTCCCCCCAAGAGTTCTACTTTATGTCATATGCGACATAGAGCAGCCACTGGGGAGGCAGTCCAGGACAATCATGGGAAGGTCAGACTACCACCTTCACTTTAAAATGCAGGCAAAGAAACTTTGGGATTGATTTGTCCATCATACCATGATCATTTTTGACCCAACATAGACGTCAGGGGAGTGTTGTGGTAGAAGGCCTGCCCATGTTGCTCTCACAGTCATTTAATGGCTGGTTTGTGTTAAGAAGGCTAGACCACTTCATGAAAATGCAATCAATATGGCATTCTGGACATATAATGATTTAAACTGTGGCTTGCAAGGCCCTGCTCCCTCCAATCATTCTAAGTGTACTGCTAAACAAGTCCCCACTGTTTGCACAAAAATAAAATGTACAAAATATTGTGTAATGTAGAATATCTCTCCTCCTTGATCACACAAGCTTAATAGCATAACCTGCCACAAGAGATAAACTATGATCCATCACAGGTTCCTCTCAAAATGACCATTTCCAAAAATTGCTGGCTTTGGAGTCACAGGAGTAATCTGTTCTACCAGATTAAATCTGTCATTATTAGCTACTGAAGGCTGTGATACCCCTAATCATGCTGGAAAAATATGACTTTCATGCACAATTTTGTAACTCGAAAAAGGATAAACAGGATTAAGAAAAATTAATGGCTTTAACTGGCAGCTACCCAGCTAGTTGTACCATCCTATAAAGTAAGTTGCCTCTGGTGGGCAGATGCAACTCCAATTCAGGGATACATAAGGACCATCAAACATAAAACCTCAGAGCTGTGATGCAGCACATCACTATCTTCCTACAAATGCCTGCCTGGGTTCGAAGAAAAACAGGAGAAACTAAGGGTAGGGTGGGAAGATAAATCTGTGAGTTTTCTTGAAGGGGATTGATGGATCAGTCAGAACTGCCTGGCTGGTCTTCTCTGACGCAATGCTAATGAAGTATTACAAGTAACATACATGGGTCAAGTAAACGGAGCAATGCTTTGTAACTTGTGTATCCCTCTATGTTGAAAAACTTTCACCACTGTTTGTATATACTACAGATGTTGCGGGGGGGGGGGTGTGGTGGTGTTTGTTTGGGGTTTTTTTCCTATCATATTAATCTTTGATTTGAGGTCTAAACAGACCATGTTTTCTGGGGCTGATTACTTTCTATAATAATTTGCATTAACTGCTGTTCACTATACTTTATGTCATCAGTTGTATTGTTGTGCATGTTCTCTCTTCAGAAATATGAATATAGACTTGGATTTTGATTGTAGCACAGTATTCAGTGTTCATGCCCATGGCATGAGCAGAATATTCTGTTTCATACTCAAGTTTATAATTACCTGAACAGGAGGTAAGAAAGCTGTGCCCTCTCCTTTTTCATGTTAAGTTCACACATCACCAAGCATGGAAGGAACCTCTTTCACAGCTGTGTCTCTCACAACTAATAGACTCTAGAAACAGGTTCCATATATGCAGAAGCCATTTCTTTGCTGTGTCGTTGAAAAAAACAGTCAAGTCAACACGTCAAGTCAACACATTGTATGACTTGCTCATTTCAACTTTTTAGGTCACTGAACAGTCAAACTGAGGTTCTCCAGATGCTCCAGAGCCTGTCTGGCACTCAGAAACAAGTATTTTCTTAGAGGAAAAGCAGTGCACTTCCAAAAGACTGAAAGTATCTTCACAGAGGCTATGACTAGCTGACATTTTCATGCACTCATTACAAAAGAAACCTGTAAGCTGCATGCTGTTAGTACTGCTAAAGAAGCAAAACTTGTTAGAAACATCTGACATGAGATTAAAGGATCGACCATTAGCAGTATTTTCCTGTCATAAAACAATCCACATTATTATTTAAATTGCTGACTTAGTATGATTAGCTTCTTTCTGTTCTAAAAGGAAGTAAGCAGGGCACAAGGAAAAAAACTGCTTTTTACCTGCTTTTGTTTGTAACTGTTCTTAGATCAGGGAATACCTCTTAAGGTCCTGTTTGGGCCTAACAAGGCAAATGGGTTTGTAAGAGTTACTATAGACAGTATCTATATAGACACTCCAGGCCACTGTGCTAAAGCAAGCTGTCATTGGAAGTCAAATAAAACATCATACCAGTCTACACATTTTTTAGCTTTATGGATCCAGCTACCAACATAGTACACAACAAACAAACAAACAACAAAGATACCCTTAACTTTAGATTAATATCATTTTAAAAGAAAAAAAAAAAAAAAAAAAAAGAAAGGAAAGAGAAATTCCAATGGAAGGTGTATCCTTGAAAGAGACTCTGCAGAATAATGAAGGGGATAAGAAAGCACGAGTGGGAAGTCTCTTTTTCACCGTATTTATTTAAAGTGTGGTATGAAAGGATACCTAAGTAAAGAAACTTGACTACACACAAGAGAGAAGGCAAACATTAGAACTTTTATACTATGACAAAAGAAACTATTGGTCAGAAGAAACTGTAAGAACAATTTCTGTTTGAGATTTACTGGCAGAGCTGGCTCTCAATTCACTGTGTTGCACATTGTCAAACACAACATGGAAACAGCTTCAGTGCTATGATGCAGAGATGCTGGCAGACTCTGAATTATTTCTAAGGAGTATGTAAAAGGTTACTAAAAAAGCAAGCCTTTTTCTGGTGTGTCTATGTTTCCTATACTGATTTATACAATGATTAAAGATATGAAGATTGAAAATTAACAAAAAACTGCTAATTGTCTTCTCTCCTAAACTACCAGAAATATTAGCTTAGGAGAGGAGCTGGGGATAGGCTTGTAATTCCAACTAGGTTAATACTAATATTGAAATAAAAAACATTATATGCCTTTTAGGAAATGTTATACGCTTCATGTAGACTGACTATATTTTTGTTCACCGTGATGCCTTGTGATTTACCATGTATCATGTATCCAACAGATCTTAGTACTGCTACATAAGAATGGAAAAGGGTTTTAACTTGTGGGCTGCGTGTGCTCCTTGGAAAGGGGCAAAGTGTCTTCAGCTCGAAGTGTCCTGTCTTGTTGACTAGTGAAGTATGGCCAGAATGTGTGGTCTAGGTGTCAAAACAGCTCTGTTTACTGTCACTGGTAACAAACAACCTGGGAAGTATCCAGTACATGAAAGACACCCTGGATTTCCCCACAATCATGAATATTCCTGTGTCACAAGACCAAGACCAACAGACAAGTGTGTGCTACTGGTTGGAAAATAAAACTAGGAGTTCTTTGAAAACAGTTTGCGTTGTGGTATCCTTTCACAGGTGGCGAAATAATGGGCTAACTCTGAATAAAGACAAAGATGTAGAGGGGGCTTGCTGTACTAGAGAAAGTTAAAATAAAGGGGTACACTTGGTATTGTGGGATTAGAAAACTTAATGAGAAAGACCCTTACTGAACTGAGAAGGGGAAGGTGGCCGTTTTTTATTTGAGCCTATCTGTTTATTGGCGGAAACATTTATGGCACCTTTTTTACAGATGGCAGCAACTGTGAAGAAAAGCAAAGCCTCCACCTGTTAAGACTTCCACAGAGGTCCTCTGTTTTTCCTAAGTGCTCTCCTTCAGTCAAGTGCCCATCTTCACATTCCAAGGGGTGTTCTCTACCCATCAAACCCATGACAGAATGGGATTGATAATGAGTGCAGTTCTGCACTCAGATGGTTGCAGTCAAAGCCTCTTTACATCCTTCTGAAAATCACTGGTTTGGGAAGACATTTACATATGCACAAAATTAATCATCACTGAAGCACTGAACTTCTCTGCTCAGACTTGCACTCCTACTCCTGTTTGTTTTTTTTAGCCCCAATGTTTGTCTGCAGGCTCCATGCTCCTTCCCCTTTCAAAACTGCTGCCACTTAGTCCACTGGTTGTCCTCCCATGACTTAAATATCTTCTTGTCCTTGACAAATGCTTTTTTTTCTCCACAAAGTGAGAAGTTTTAGCTTGGTTCTATACACTAGCAGTTTCTAATTTCTACATGTCAAAGATGGGCTAAAGATTGAGGCTAGTAGTTTAGAATCCTACCTTTCAGACACTACAGCTTTTTCAGGGACTTTTTGATGGATTGCTATGTTTTCACATATGCTCTGTTGCTATGTTTACTAGATTGATTGCTATGTTTTTCTAGAATTTTGATTGTGTCAAGGATTGTATTCTGCTTTTTTTAAAAGACTCAATGGCTCAGTCCCCACAAAGGCTAAGCAGAATCCATGACAGAGGCATTCCTCTCCCTCAGTCATGTGGAAAGACCAATTCAACACAATGGCAAAGCTAAGATAGGATGCCAGAAGAAATTCTGGGTTCCAAGTGTAAAAGTGGCTACTTTCTTTCCAAAGGTACTCATTGATTTTTCCCAAGTGAATTGGCTACAGAAACCTGAAAGACTCAGGGGATATCTCTTAAGACAGGGACTCCGGAAGTGGTGAGTAGTGACAGTTGTCCTTGACACTGGTTCATTCTATGAATACATATTCCACATTTCAGTAAGAGAGGGAGGCACACACAGGAAAGGGTGTTTAGTGGAAACTTCCACAGGGAAAGATGAGAGCCAGGAGCTCTGTTACCTGCTATACTCACAGACAGCTAACAAACAGAGGCCACCCTGGGGTACTGATGCAATACTTACCTGTGTGCAGGATTTATGACCACCTTCCTAAAAAACTGACATATACAAGCACACCTTAATATCAAGGAAGAAAAACTCTGCTCCTAATGCACACTCTGAAACTCCCTACTCCTCTGCTCACATGTCATTTTCAGAGTCTGAGCTCTCCTTCCCTGTTGCTTCCCCACAGCAGTGAATTCCCATTCTTCTGTGTCGGGAACAGTAGATGATGTGGATTGTAAATATGCTCAGCTCAGCAAGTCTGAGCCAGGCAGAACTTTTAAAAGCTATTACAATTTTTATAGGGGTTTTATGTTTTGTCTTTCTTCATAGACAATTGCTCCTGCTCTAGGCATCTGGCTATTTGGCTGTTCCCACTGGGCATCTTGATAGACGTGTGTTCAAGCTGAGTTAAAAGGAACTTGAAAGGCAATGAATTCCAAGTGTTCTCCTGAAGTCTGACATGCATTTCCCTAAAACTAAAAATGCCGTTCTGTATATGAAACCTTTCGGAACAGGGTATTAACTGGTATTACTTGAATCCACCCTGTTTTAATTCTCACTACCTGTCAATTAATGCAATGCACAAGTGACTTCAGGAAGCAATAAGTAACTCCTAAGATAGGCAGAAGGATAATGGCAGCTTTCTTTTGGACCTCTCAGTAAGTCAGGCTTGTATAAATCTTTGTTGGAGTTCTTTGCAGTATCACGTCTCCCACATTTAAGGACTAAAAAGTAAGCCATCTTTCTAGTCCCTCAGCTTCTCAGTAGAAACTGTGTCTTTTTTCATCTCTTAAAATTCCAGAATAATTCCTATCTGCTGGAATGTAGCTGACTGCCACAGAAGGAAAGATATACCCAGCTTGCAATTTGGCTAAGATAAACATCAAAAGTCAGCACCTGTTGGACCCTTTACTGTGTCACATTTTCCTAGACTTCGACTTTAGGTGTTTGCTTACCTAAGAGCAACTAACTCCAGTAACCAGTGAATCCGAACTTGCTCAATGCCGCCATGTGGAACAGAAGAAATGTAGGCAAGGTTCAGCTCTTGGTCTTTGCTCAGGTCAAACAGGTCAGCACGGCTGTGAGGTGAAGGAGGGCTTCAGGAAAAGATGGACAGAAAAGAAACACATTAAATATTAAATAACAGCTCCACTGGGCATGCTACACCCCTACACCACCTGCATGTTCCTACATGGCACGAGGAGCGCTGCCTAACATGAGACGAACGCAAAACAGAATTGCAGGTTATTTGGAGCCAACTGGCCATACAGGTTGTTTGGCAAAGTAGAATAGACCCTGGGTACATCTCAGCACCATGCTCAGAGGAAACCCGTGCCACCAGTTGAAGGGTGCACAGACAGTGATTTCAGGCAACAATGGCCAGAGGAAACCATATAGTGACAGTTGCCTTGTCTCTGAGTAACTACTCATAAAGAAACCCACTGTCTTTTAGGCTTTACACTGGAAGACTTGCTGACGTCTGCAGTAAGAAAAATATGGGCTTGACTTTCCTGCTGAAGTTCATGCAAGGCCATCAATTCTTTCTCTGCTGTGGACACTTTTTTGAAGCAGAATTAGATGCTCAGAGCCTCCACATTCTTCAGCCATCTTCGGCTTAAGCATTAAAAAGCAGAGGAGTATGCAGTTTGAGATTTTTAAGTTTGATTCTGTAAGCAGTTTAACAGGCTCGTGGCTATACAGCAACAATCACATCAACCTGACTTTGACCTCTGCTTATTTAACTGAAATTAACATTACACTGTGGCAAATTTCTGTTGTTCGATCTCCACAGATAAATACTGCAAGGTAGAAATCTCAACCCTTCCCCTCTCAAGTCAGCAGCTTAGAATACTGTATGGTTCACTGGGTCTAGGCATCCTTAGGGACTTTAAGCCTCCTCATATTGTGCACATTCTGAATGATAAAGTACTTGTATGACACGAAGGATGAAACACTGTCCCTCAAACCTGGTAAAATACATCACTGTCTTACACTGCAGCAAGAGATGACTTGTGCTCTAACTACACACTATATACGAAGTCAAAAACTCTTCCAGTCTCTTCTGCCTTTGTAGTTTGTCTCCTATGATGTCAACCAGACTTGTGGTGACAGTAACTCTGTTGTGAAGAGTCATTTATGTCATCCTTGCCTACTCTGTACCCATCCATATAATTATCCTGCCACCAAGGGCGCTACTGAATGAATCTGCTACTGTATAACCACCTGTGTACAAAGAGAGAAATGACCCCACCTGGACAAGAACTTGACACAACTGAGACACTGCCTATCTATTACCCCATCTTCTGCATCTTTACCTGGAAGTTCAAGTTTTTACACAAACCATATCTATTTATAACATTTATTACAAATCAGCCACTGCATGTGTGAGCCCCTCTCTGCAGTTTCACCAGCATACAAGGCATTTAGAAACCATCTCTATAAGATAGCTTCAAGTCACACAAGTGATACTGAGAAATTACCAGCTCCACTCTTATTAAAAATACATCAGCCATTTGGGTCTTTTTCAATTGTTCCAGTAAATAACGACAATGTTAACAATCAGATTCTGATAGTGTGCTTTACTACTACTCTGCAATTCAAACTGGCTTCCATTCAGCAGTGGCAAAGACAATTATTTTTGCTTAGTCCGTGTTGAATAAACACTCTGAAATTCACACCCTGTTAGAAAGAAACTGTGATGGGATACAAAAGAAAGCTCTCAAAAGTGGTGATCGTTAGTGATGATATCAGTATCTGTCCTTTCCTGCTCCGTCTAAGACAACTTCAAGACTTGCTCCCAGGTTTTCTTAGTTGCTGATCCACAGCTGGGAACTTATCCAGAAAAGAAGCTTTAGCAGCTGCAACTCAGTTGTGCCACTGCATGAGCTTCCAAGGGATTTTCAGAAATACTAGTGTTGGCCAGGTGTTATAAAAGAGTAACTGTTGACCCACGGATAGCCTCTGCCTCTGCTACTGCTCCTCTGTCTTTCCTTCACGTCTGTCGTATTTGCAGCTTTTCAAAATTTTTCACATAATTAAAACCATGAGTGTTTCATGGGCTGCAGTTTAAATGGGCTAAACATATGATTTTTAAGGCAAATTTTCATTAATGTTTCCTAATATTGCAAGAAAAATTTAAAACAAAACAAAACAAAAAGAAAGAAAGAAACAATGAAAGAAAAAAAATCCAGAAAGCCCAAACACTTCCCTTCATCAGAATGTATTTTAGATCCTGTTATGTTCCCCCTGCCCCCGGAAAACTAAAGAAAAATCTTGCAACTTCTTTCTTAGGGGATCTTTATGCCTTATACAAAAAATGCACAAATTCCTTTTTCCAAAGCACATGCTCATTCCATCCCTATTGCAACTCTTTTCCATTTAAGTGTTATTTAATGCACTGTATGCCTACATGAAGGAGATCATAATCACTTTAGAGTAAGATACAAGCACAATAGTTGAACACACCATCTCTTGCTTTCATGCCTGCTAGAAGCTTTTAGCAGTCTCAGAAAACTTAAAGGCTGTTCCAACTCATTAGCTGAGCAAGACCAGGATTTCTCCAAGAAGCACAGCTCGATCAGAATACAGGGATTTCTGTATGGTCACTGCCTTCCCCCTAAATTGGGTCAGCTTGACCCACTGGCTGCATCTGGTGGTGCATCTGGAAAACGTCTGTCAAGAAGAACAAACTCCTAGAACTATCTCTCTTTTGTCTGGCAGTACTGGAACGACCAGAAGTTTTTCCAGGGGCCCTTTAGGGGCCTTGGCAGTGGAAACGCTGAAAAGTAAAGGGAAATGAGTGTTGAGTATCAAAATACATACTGTGCTGGGGAAGAAGATGGACTTTACATGTTCAAGAGGGCAAGGAAGAAAGCCGAAGAAGAGGAAGGAATGTCGACTAGGCCTAGTTTCTGGCCAGTTCACATTAACTGGCCACATCCCACATCCCGCCCTACACTGTGCAGCTGGTCCAGCACCAGGCTAAGCACCAAGGAGCAGCAAGGGCCCTCTGATCCCACAGCAGCAAGCCCGGGAGGGCCTCGGTTCCTCCTGGAAGGCAGCGTCCGCACGCCCTGGGGATAGAGAGGGCGGGATGCAGCCGAGGCGAGGGCCGAAGAGCCTCTGCCCAGCGGGTAGGAGCCCAGAGCCGGGCGGTGCGCGCTTACCAGAAGCCAGTGCTCCTCCAAAAGTGCCGCAGGGGCCGCTCGGCTCGCCGGGCATCCACGTACACCTCGTACGCCGCGGAGCCCGCGCCCAGCGGCACCAGCAGCAGCCACAGCACCGGCCAGAGCACCGGCCCCATGGCGCCGCGAGGGCCGCGGGGCCGGGGAGCGGGGCCCCACCGCCGCCCGCTGCCGACGCGCCAGGGCACGCCCAGGGGCCGAGAGGCCCCCGCCCCCGAGCCCCGCGGCCGGGGGTCTCCTGCCCGCCGCGCTGCTC
>CM031878.1:44233616-44301877 GCA_018697195.1 Certhia americana | reverse complement strand
CCCCGAGCCCCGCGGCCGGGGGTCTCCTGCCCGCCGCGCTGCTCACGGCTCGGAGCGCTGGAGCCGCTGTCCCGGCGCCGCCGGTTCCCGGGACTGTTCCCCCGGCGGTGCCGCGGGGCGGGCGGCGGCGGCTGCGCCTCTCCCGCGCCCCACACGGGGGCGGTGCGCACCGCCACGCCCGCGCTCCCCGTGCCAGGCCTGGGAAGGCCGCGGTGGCGGGACGGGAGCGGAACCGCCCTCCTTCCCGGAAAAACGTAGGGGCAGGATGGGAGCTGTGTCCGCTGGCTACGTGTAAAGCAATCTATTGATCTCAGCTTGTAAAAGAAAATTGTGCGCTCTCAGCCCAGGAAGCCATCCGCATTCTTGGCTGCTTCCGAAGCAGCATAGGCAGCACAGCGCGGGAGGGGATTCTGCCCCTCCGCGCCCCTCTGGTGCGAGCCCACCTGGGGCCCTGCATCCGGCTCTGGGAGCCACTGCAGGAAGGACGTGGACTTGTTGGAGCAAGTCCAGAAAAGGGCCGTGAAGTTTATAACGGGAACTTCCCTTACAAAGGCAGGCTAAGAAAGTCGGGACTGTTCAGTCCTAGAAAGCAGCGGATATAAATTGAAAGTGTAGTTTATAAGTGTAGGTTTTAAGTGTAGTTTAGGTACCGGGAAGAAATTTTTTCCGGTGGTGGTGGTGAGACACTGGAAGAGGTTGCCCAGGGAGCTGTGGGTGCCCCGATCCTGGCACTGTTCAAAGTGTTGGACACGGTCTTGAGCAACCTGATCTAGTGAGAGGTGTCCCTGCCCATGGCAGGGGGATGTTGGGACTGGATGATCCTGAAGGTCCCTTCTGACCTTAACATTCTATCAAGGTAACTGGATCAACATGTTTTGGCAGGATTTGCAGATCAGATGCCAGGCTACTACTGGTGAAATTCAGTTGTCTGGTCTGTAGTTCTCCCAATCCTTGTCTTCCAGGGGCAGTGCCAATGCCAAGATTACCTCAGATTACCGCCAACACACAGATTGCCAGGTTAAAAGTCTGATTCAGAGCTAAACCCATATGCTTAGGTTTTTATGAGCATGGCTCTGGAGACAGGCAGGCAGAGTTGTGATAAAAGCCTTGGTTGAGGGGACATTCCCTTTTTTCCTTTGCTCCTCCAAGGGCTGAGAAGTGTCCATCAGCAGTTTTTCTCTGTAGCATTTTACCAGGGAGGCTTCCCACAACGGACACACCCACCCAAAGTGCACTGGGGATTTTACCACAGCCTCCTCCCATCTCCCTGCAAAGACGGAGTAAGAGCTCTTCTGTACTGAGGCATTCCTGAGGAGGCACACAGGCATGGGGAATGGAGAGCAGCACTGTTCATGGCCCTTTCCAGTATATTGAGGCTGACCCTTCCCACCTGTCTGGACAGTTTAAAATCCTCCAAACTGGGCAGATGAGAGATGTAAAACCTGTTTCTTCTGAGCCAAGTCATTCCTCTGAGAAAGTGTACTTAAGGCATCTAGTCCCAGCAGCTCTCCTGCTCCTTCAGATATGTCGGGGAGCTGGTACCTTCCTGCCTAGTTTACTTTCTTTGTGAAGAGATACCTGCACAATGCACAGGAAATTTGGGTGTATGTGTTGGGGCAGCGGTAGCAATGGCAGTGTCTGTGTGTTTGTGTGTCTGTGTGAGTTGTGAATGTGTGTGTGTGCTTTTCTGTTCAGATGCCTCCAACTAATTTAGTACCTAAGTGAATTATAAACTTGGCTTCAAAGAGCATCCCTGGAAATGCAAAGATGGTTTTGTCACACAGCCACCTCATGCCACGTGGCAGGAACAAGACTTATGCTGTAGCATAAGGAACTTGAAGCCTCAAAAATCATTCTGACTCCAAGAAAATTGGAGTTTTGTGGATATTTTAGTAACAACTAACTACTGTTGCACATAGCTAACTACTGGTGGTACCTTCCAAGGTTTATGACAGCCTTTGCTTCTTGGATGACTTCACATTTCCACATGGTAGCATGGTCTTTGGTCAGATTAATCTCAAGTTTCATGGTATGTCTAATCCAATCTAACCAGGACTTCTGTCCTGCATATCTTCCCTGCCACTGCTTGCCTGTTGCTGCTCTTTCCCATGTCAGGTCCAACACCAAGGAAGCTGAAAAGAGGATAATTCATCCAGCTGACTTCCTGAGAATCATCTCATTTTTTTGATTCAGTTTGTTTTCTTGTGCACAGGTAATCTTCAGAGACATGACACTGTGTAGTCCACAACAGAAGCACAGGGACAGAGGTAGGAGAGAACAATACTGGCCCTGACTGAACTGCCTGCCGGTAGACTGGAAAAGGCATAGTATGAAATTGTGCTCCAGCTGATGATCTGCATGGCTTCTGTAACAGGGTCAGCCTTGTAAAATCTAACTCTGAAGTTCCTTGCAGGAGTCTAGCAGTTCTATACATCCACCTCAATCACCAAACTGCTGCGCTTATAATATCTCTGCAATATACTAAAGGTATCAGACATACATATCTCACACCAGGAGTCATACCATCAACACAGCATGGATCTTAGTTCTGCTTTTCTTATGGACAACTTGCTTTCAGAACTCAGCTTATGACAATGATCTTTTATGCAGCTTTTACCCATGATCTTTGTGAGCCCCAAGATTTCCTTCTTCCTTTCCTCAATTTATTTTCAGCCTATGGGATGAGTAGTTGCATTGGTATAACCTGCAGGTCTGTTGCACTTCCCCTCAGTTGGACAGTCCTATGCTGCCTTGAGACATGCAGTACTTCTAGCACTAAGTTTCTGCCACAGGCTGTGCAGTTTGCAGACAGACATAATACCTGCTCCCTGGAGGTGATTGCCTGTGCTGGACTTGCTTTTATTGCACTGGTAAGCCCCAAACAGAAGTGGCTCCTGACAGAGCCTGAAAGCTTGACAGTGCCTGGGACATATGCTAGAGTTGCATGGAATTATTGAGAGTTGCTCAGTTGTATAGGAGAGAACAGGGTAGGTTACTCTGCTCTAGGATGGGACGTGCTGTTTCCTCCCAAGGGTGTCAGAACTTTTAGTTTCTCCTTTTTTTCTGGTGTGACGCCGTAATTTTTTTCCATCTCCCACTTCTGGTATAGGTACAATTCTGACAAGTTCAGAAGCATTTCATTGCTTTTCCAGTGGACTTTCTGGACTTCATAGCTAGGATGGAGGTGTTCTGTGCCCTGAGGAGACCAACTGCTGTTATACAACATGATCTGGGAAGATGCAGCTCTTTACAAGTGCTTTTCTTATCATTATTTAGTTTACCTAAGAGGTGATTAGAAAGTCTTACTATCACCTCTGCTGGATACAACAAATTTAACAAGTTTTATGTGAATGCTTGAAATTCTAGACACCATCCATGTGCATATCTCTACTGTCCCAAAGCTGGCTACATTCAAGGCCAGGATTATTTGTGATACCTCAGTATATTTCATCAAGTGCATGTAGCCTAGGGTTATTTGTTAAATACTGTCTCATTTTTCCAGGGGCATGGCCCTTATCACCCAGATGTCATCATCCATTCCACCATGATTGAACATGACTCAAGAGGATTGTTTTGCTGCAGTTCATCACTGTACAACTATTTTTGTCATCAAAATGCAACCTGGTACATCTCATTGTGTCATTATGACTGTTAGGCTGAGGGCTTCACATCAGTCTGACAGTGTGTTGTCTCAGGCCTTGACTTGGCCTGAGATTGTTTTAGCTGTGGTAAGGGTTGTTTGATAGTTGCGTGATTGCTTCCTAAATGTTTTCAGCTTAGCTCAGTGAATAGCATCCAGGGTGAAATGTGACAGGCCCCAGTTTATCCCCAAGGAAACTGGCATCCTCATCACCAGCCCCATCCACTGCTTCTGAACTGAGGGATGAGGCAGGTGCTGAGTGACAAATGTGGTCAGCCCAGAGTCCAGGTCATTAAATTGGATGAGGCAAGTATTGTGACAGGACAACTCTAGGGCCAAACTGGAAGTCAGTCTATGAATCAGAGTCTAGATCAAAGGTCTGTGACCAGTTGTAGGCAGTGCTGAGATCAGCACTCACGCAAGAGAGCTTGGGTCGGGGTTGAAGCCCCTCTGAAATGGAGCTCCTGGGCTGAAAGGGGAAGGTTGCATTGTAAACAATGAAACAATATTTCGTTCTCATAGATGGAATATAGAGATAGAGATAGAGATAGAGATATATAGATGTAGATATAGATATAGATGTTGATACAGAGATGATATAGATATAGAGAGATAGAGATAGAGACAGAGATAGAGATAGAGATAGAGATAGATAGGTGTAGATGTAGATATAGATATAGATGTAGATACAGAGATGATATAGATAGACAGAGATAGAGATAGAGATAGAGATAGACATAGACATAGACATAGACATAGACATAGACATAGACATAGACATAGACATAGACATAGACATAGACATAGACATAGACATAGACATAGGACTACTGTAAAGATGCAGTGTTCTTCCTATACTGGGTTAGGTAACAGTTCTACTTCAGGAGGATTTGGGTGTTGGGCCTGAGGCTAGTATGTATTCCATCTGCACATAACTTGGGAGGGAAATAAATTTGAAAGATTTTGCTGCTAGTTGTGAAGTTCTGGATTTTCTTCACTGTCCCTGTGCAAAGAGGAGTGCTATAGCTGAGTGTCAAAGTTTAGATGGGAACTACTGAAAGCAAAACAGACTTTATAAACAAAACATCCAAAATAATCCCAAATGGGGCTCAGGCAACCACACTACAATGACCAAGAGCCAACATTTGATGAAGAAATTGGTATGCCAAGGACTCAGTGTGATACGCCCTTTCTGCTTGGGGAGAGCTTGTGTCCTCCCTGGGTCTTAGGATTCAGAAGGACAATGGCAGGCTAAACTTAAGGACAGACAAAAGGGATAGGTAGTAGGAATGTAATATGTATCAGTCTCACGCTTATTTTCAGAGTTGATTTTACTGTAACTGAACCAAAAATAGTGACTTCCTGTACTTTAGTGAGACTGTGGAGACCCTAATTAGACTAACAGTAAATTCTGAGCTCCATGTATAATCCGTGTTTCCTTTTGCCCATACCAAAATTTATTTTAGAATGTAGGAAGAGTGTTGTCAAGCTACCAAAGAGAATGGCATTGATGTTAATGGCAGTCACATCTGTTATGACTGGAGTCAGGTAGAAGAGAGGCAGCACTATGTTAGTTAGCTGAGGATGATACACTGCCTTGCATTCTTCTAACAAGCCATCTTTTCTCCTCAGTTCCCTCTTTGGCTGGATCAGATTCTCAGGGTAAAAATTGCTGTGTATTTGTGTGACACCCCACATAGTCATTTCTCTTACAACTCCTTTAAGTCCCTTGATGGAATGAGGATTTTCATTTATTTACCTATGGCCAGAGCATGTTCCACCTCTTTCTTTGAGGAAGGGAGGCTGAGTGTGGAGGAAAGAACAGATTTATCCCTCAAAACCCAACAGTCTTCAGTAGTGTCTTTCCTCCTAGAACTGGCACCAGTACACAGGGTAGATAGAGCATGGGAGTCGATATCCACAGCTTGTTTTGCCAAGCTCGTTTGAAAAGAAGTCAGGTAGACATCAGCTGCTCTTCCCTCATTCATCCAGGTCTTTGTTTTATTGTTGAAGGCAGTCAGGTTGTTCAAGCATGACTTCCCTTTACTGAATCCAGGCTGACTATTCCTGACCAAGTTCTTGTCATCCATGTGGGTAGAGATGCCCTCATTTCAGCATGAGGTGCTCCATCACCTTTCCAGCGACTGAGGTAAGGCTGTAGTAGTACTACTACTGGCCAGTAGTTCCCTGGGCTTGCTTCCTGCTCTTTTTGAAGACTGGGGTGACATTTTCTGTCTTCCAGTCCTCGGACACCTCTCCTGATTGCCATGGCTTCTCAAAGATCTCCAGGGTATAGTTGTAGGAGAAGATCACAGTATCTGCAACTCTAATACCTTATGTGCACTGGGTCTGGATGAGAAGGGGTGGTGGATCTATTTTATCCTCTGTCAGCACCTTTCTTCTGCATGACTGGGAATATCTGAAGACCAGAAGGGAAACTTTCAAATTCTGTGGTTCAAGCAGCAGTAGTACTGTGCGCTGCCATGCAAAGAACATTAGCCAGAGGGCCTTTCTTGGCACTGAATTACACTTCATGGTAGTAAACAAGTGAAGGTTTTGATCAGCCACTGGTAGCTGGGCATCTATGCTTACAGTTTCCAGGTACTCCCAAATGCTACAAACCATGCCTGCCAACTTTTATTTTGCAGCTAATCCAGATGGGAATACATTTATCTGGTTTTAATTGATCAGTTGACTTACCATATGCCATAATTCTTTGTAAACAGAATCCAAGAGATTCTGTTTACAGAATTCAGCCTGTCCTAGAAATGTCAGATTTATTTTTTGTTTTGTTTGAGAATTAGAATTAAAATCCTCTGTATTCAGTCTGAAAGCAAGTTTTGGAAGTCTGTGATGCTGGTTGTACTAGTACAAAGGATGACTCATGGATAGAACTTTAGGTTCAGGTTAGATGCCAGTTAACAATTAATAAATACACGTTTGGAAGTCTGCCCCCAAAATGGAAAGGCACAGGATGTTCACATCCTCACTTGTTTGTTCCACAGGACATAGATTGTAACTGATGTTTTGTGTGGGCTGTGGGAGAGGCAGAGGAAAAATAATAACAAGTCAAAGAATCCTCTAGAAAAATCGTAATGGCCACTTGGAAAGCTTACATTAGCACTTTTGTCTAAACAAGTCAACCCAGATGTACTCAGTTAAAAATATATCTCCTATCAAGCTATTTGCTACTTTGACACCAAATATAGCTATAATTTCTGTGTTAGACTTCCTGTGGCTATCACATGAGCTTGTGAGTCAACCCATTAGAAGCTTTTCCAGTTATGAACGGTGTCAATAACTGAGGACCTAAGTACTCTCACAGCACTGTGCTTGTGAAGCAAGTAAAGAAAACTAAAGGCATTAGGCCACTACCCCTTTCAAAACAAGGAGTAAAGATGTTTTCCTCTGCCTTCTCAGCTTTATTGCTTATTACCAGTCAATCAAAGTTCAAGAAGAAATGGTCTTTCATTCCACCATCACTACAGCAAACCTGTGGTTTGTTTCTAATCCCTTCTATCTCTCATAAGCCCTAATTAATGTTTAATTCTTTACTGAAGTCTTCCATTAAGGATTCACTTTATTTCTGGAGGCACGGGGCCATCACAACTAACATGTGTCATTTGTTTGACAGTTTTATGGTTCAGCTGGAACAATTTGCAGAGCTGTCCATCAGTATCTTCCTTGTAGCTTTGCAGCCTTTCTATTTTAGTCATGGACTGCGGAAAAGAGCAGAGTAACAGGCCACTAAGTGATACTTAGAAACTGAAGGAATTAAGTTCAGAAAAGCCACTGAAAATTCTTTGCCTAATAATTTATTAAGTTGTTTTAGTTGTTTGCAAAGGTTTAATGCTAATGCATTAGAAGAGGAGCTGTGCTTTAGAGATACCTTCTCAGCAGTGCAGGACTTGCAATTTTTGTTTCATGAGTTTACACAGTTCTCTCCATCAAGAAGTAGCACTAACTGTCAGTTCTCTGAAGCTGTAGAGGGGATTACAGATACCTCTATTGTCTTAGCATGACCTTGGCAGCGCACTGTGAAATGCTGGTAGAAGCCTTGCTGTGCTTTTCCAGTGTTTGGGCGTCTTCTGATAAGGGAGAAAGAAAGAGATGTCAATAACTTCATCTGTTGGGCAGCTCTGCAGGTGCATTGCCTTGCAAGAACAAAACAAATCTATGCTTAAAGCCCTCCAGAGCCGGACAATCTCAAAGCTGCCTGTGATATGGCTGTGCATGTCCTTAGGTACTTGCATGTAATTCTTTGGCATATACCCTGCACTACCTGCCTTAGACTCATAGCAGACCTTGTACCTTGATCGATTTACCTGTGGTCACATTTGTACACGAGCCTGTAATCAATGGTGTCAGTTTGTAATAACATTCCCATTCCATTCCAAATTATAGTGCAGAATACTTCTGGCCAGCATTTCATACAGCTTCCCCATGAAGCCCATTCTTCTACAGGAGCAATGACCAGTCCCAGGGCAACAGTCTCTTGCCCACTGCTTTACCATTTTATATAGTGCTCTCTGCAGGCCTTTTGTAATGGCAGGAGTCTGCCAAAACACACCAGGGTTTGCACCTCATCCATATGGCTTAACCCAATGCACAGTGAAAAAAAAAGTAATCCTTAAATTATGTGGGTACAGTGGTACCAAAGCTAAAGTAAGGTGGACCTGTTGTATGGCTTGAAAGATTGTTGCTGTGCTTGCCCATGGGTTTCCTTTCAAGGAGAAGGTGTAGGTTATAATTGTGGGTAGATAATTAATGGGAAATCTTCTCGTGTAAGTTTTTCTCATTTGCACAATGGAGGAGTGGGTGTGTGCAAGTTAACTGAGTACTCTTTCTCAGGGAAAAGAACTCGTAAAATAATACATATTAACATGGCCTGGTTTTAAAGATCACACAACATATTAAAAGAGAGCACAAGGTCATTCAGCTTCAGGGGTTTGCAGCTGCTTCCCACACAGAACATTAAATTCTTCTGTGTGAATTCTTCTGCACACTTAGAATTCTCAGTTTTACCTCCTTCTGAAAATGGACTGGTAAACACACTGAACTGGAGCATAACTGCTTTCCTCTAGAGCCCAAAGAACATTTAGCATCTCAGCAGATACGAGCATTGCACACTCATTTGGGATTTTATGGTTGTATGCATCAGTACCATTACATTCTGTGGTGCGGCCTAATCTGGACAGAACAGGACTATTGGAGGGATGAGCTTAACACAGTGCATCTGTTTCAAGTAGTCCTTGCACTTATCCTTCCCTATCTATCAACATGATTAGTAAAAATGTATATGCACTCACAGACACAAATACACAGATAGATATTCCTCTTACCAAGAGAGTCAACTCTCAGTTTCTTGTCAATCAGTGGTTACTGTCTCCAAATGGGTCTCCTTAGGGTGATGACATCCTACATTATCCTTTTTCTGCATGGTGTCTTCATTTTTCTTCATGGGGCCTATTTTGATGCTCCCAGATTTCCATCTGACTAAACCTTATATTTTCCAAATCAGTTCCTCTTCTTTGGCTTGTATTTTTCAAACTTCAACCATACTGATAAAAATTTCTTCACAGTTGTTGGATTATTTTGATTGAAGGTGGAAGGAAGAAAGAAACTATAGTAAGAAGAGAAACAAAATAGAACTGAGAAATATCTTTGATAGCTAATATGTAAGATGTAACGAAGTATTCTGTGGGTACAGGCTACCAAGACAGTAAAATCTAGAGGTATTTATCAGACTGGCTTTGAATTTTAATAGTTTGCCTATCCTAAAACTAACCATTTTCTTTTCAAGAGATCTAACTTCAAAAAAGCTCAAAAATTGGAATTTAAACACAAATTATTTTACCTGAAAAATTTCTGCTGGCCACAGAAGTAACCAAGAAAAATTAGAGGCTCTTTTCAAAAAATTTGTTAAATTTAATTTTTTGCCTTCTGGCAAACTTTGACCTTTTTTGAATTGCAAAGCTTCTAGCAATCTCTAAACATGGGGATCCTGTTGGCTGAGCCAGCAACACTTTAGTTCCAGCAGATGTTAGCTGCCATTGCTGCTCACTTCTCATGGGTCTGCTCATGGAATTTCACCCTTTGCTCTTTCCTGTCAAGCTGCAGCTCACTGATGATATAAATATGTCAGACAATCACTGACACACTCTTGCTTGTCTTGGTGTTGATGTTTGGCATGGCACAAACACACTGTGATCCCCAGTTGACACTGCATATCAGGTTTTCCTCTTCAGCATATCTTCCCCCTAATGTTCACATTTGTGGCTCTGGAACATTTTAACTGAATTTGCAACCTGAATCCAAGGGGTGTCCTGCCAATTTTTATTTGTCTTCTTCACCTTTGATTCAAAACTGCTGCATCTTCTGTAGTATAAATGAATGACCATTGAAATTTGCCCTTTCATGCACATTCCATCACAACACATACTCTGGCTTTGATTATATCTTCATGTTTACATCCCTCCTTAAGCAGGTAATGCAGGATGATTTTAGATGTTTTCAATAATGTGTTACTGGATGCTCTGACAAAAAACAAATCACAATACGTAGTTACAGCACTCAGATGCCCTACTCAATTGTTGATTGTTATCATATGTTTTGCACAATTTTTTGCTCCATCAGATACTAATATAGATGAGTTATGACCTCAAATACCATAGATGTTCAATATTACTAGTACAATGCCTTAAGGCATCTATCATATAAAGCTGACCTGCTGCACAGCCTCTGGAGGCCTGCAAAGGAATTGTCATTTTTTTCCTCACTTCTGTCACCCAATTTTGTCCATAAAAACAAGCAAAATATTCTCGGTATTCATGTAAGTCTGCCCTAATTATTATCCGTCTTAACATTTTCTTTGTTACTGCCTAGATTTCAAATTTTAGAGGGTGTTGGGTGGTACCAGCATACAGAGAATGGATGCTGTGCCAGTCTCAGAGCCTAGAGAAGATAAGAGAGACAAAATTTTATCTTGTGCCCAATGAAACAAGAATGAAAAAAAGTATGGGATCTAGCTAGCCCAACCTAAATTACCTGGAAGGCAGAGTTAGCTAGTCCCTGCAGAACAAGCTCTGAGATGTCTCTGTCTGAAGTCTCTGCAGCAATAAATCTTCAACTGATAGGAGAAAAAGCCTTGAAAGGGATGCCTCATTTCTGTATAGCTAGAGCTAGATGGAATGAATCCCCATTAATCATATTATCTACTTCTGTCTGGAGCAAAGACAGGAATATCTCAGCTCTGCCTAAACCTAAAATTTTTGTCACAAAGACTGTGGCATTGGCAACAGATCACCAAACACTCCTGGTCTAATCCTAAGGCTGTGTACAAAAATTGAAGCCTTTCCCCTTTAGGAAAAAAAAAACAAAAAAAAAACAAAAAAAAAACAAACAAACAAAAAAAAAAAAAACCAAAGGCAGTGGCAATATTTTTGTAACTAAAGCAGATGATGTTTTAAATTAATTTTTCCACTTCCTCCCTCTTTCAGTCACAATGCCCTTTATGAGGTTGCTGATATTCCTTCCAAAAGCTTTTTCAGACAGAGCACAAAAGAAAAGATGGTTTCTGACCATAATTACATCAGGCTTTCTCTTAGAATTTTTGGCCAGAGGCACAGGAGGTATTGATGGTTCAGCCTGTCCTAGAAATGTCAGAACACATGAGGTTCACAAAGCCATGCATTAAATGAAGTGTACAGAACTCTGTAGCTGTCAGACAGTAATTTAACAAAAATAAAGCTTTGCTCTATAAAACAAGAGGTGGTCAACTTTGCTGATGGCCTCCTGCCTCCTTCACTAATACAAAGTGATCCATAAGGGGAGATGGACAAGTCCACTGACCTACCAGAAGCAGGATCTTGCCACTTAGTTCTTGTTAACCTAAATGCTTCCATTTGTAATAACTGATAAATCCAATTTATAACTGGTAATTCAGTTATAAAATGACTGTTTTCATAGCAGGATTGCTCTTGCATAACAAAGGATGAGGTGTTACTTTTTTCTTTCTGAATTACCAGAAGATTTGGATCTTAATTCATTATCCATTTAAATTGGAATGGGCTGCTAGTCTCCTTTGGCAGACTGAAAGTGCTCTCCTTCCAAATGCAAACTTAAGACAGCCCCAAAAGGTTAAAAAATAGTGTTTCAGGACCTCTGGAGCTTTGGTCACTTACACTGCAGTATCTTCATTCTTTATGCTGCTGCCCATTTAAATTCTGTCAGTCCCACAGCAGTCTTTTTCTCAGCACACTTCATTTGAGAGCCATCAATTAAGTAAAGAATTAAGGTGTTCAGAAATTAGTTTTTAAGAGGATTAAAAATATTCTCTGCTAAGGAAATGGATTTTTTCCTGAGTGGTTCTGCTTATAGAAGGATGGCACCATTTTCTAAGGATAAAAGAGTCCTCTCCTTGTCCCTCATATCAATCAAATGGCAATTGAAATATTTTGCAGAGGAGATATGTCATGATGAGATTTCATGGGAGATGTCAGTTGGCTGCTTGCACTTGTGAGAGTGTTGTACGTCACTGCAGTTGTAGTACGCTTCCCCTCACCAGGAGCACTGTTAGGGAACTTTAGGTTTGGCCAAATACTTTCCTTTTTTTTTTTTTTTTTTTTTTTACCTAAAAGAAAGTTAAAATTTCTTGTGAGAATCTGCATGGTTTTCTGATAAACTATAGGAATAGCTCAGGTAAATAGCTTTGTGCTATTTAAAACAGCACTACTTAGGCATGTCTGCACAATCAGAGTACAAGTTCTATGACATAGTGCAGACTTAGTTTTAGTAGTGCGATAACAATTTTCTCTTTCAAAGAGATCAAAATTCTTTAGAGGCTTGCACCAGTTCCTTCTGGAGGGGGAAATTGTATTCTGTAAAGAATTATGACAAAAGTCTCAGCTGGAGGGAAATCCAGGTACACTTAATGTATTTTATTGCATGTTAAGGATCCGACATCAGTGCTGCTCTAAATCTCTAAGCTTTGACTGGTTTTCACAGAGTCTAAAGAAAAGCATTTGCACAATTTCTCAGTTCCATGTGGAATTTTTACAGGACTATTGAGGTCTGACTGACTAAGATCCTGCCAGTTTCTGTTCTTGATTTTCTCTAAAATTTTTCAAGAACTTGTGTCTATAGTTTTTGCCAGAAGGGCTCCTCCTGATCAACTTCCAGGGAAATCTGATGAAAAACAGAAAAAAATATTTTCAGATGAAATTATGATTGTGAATATGTCTGATTGTCCAGAAATTGAAGCCCACATTTTCATGTTCAATTTTTGTTGACTCCCCTGATTGCTCAGTGCTTTGGCTGTTCCAGTTGTTTGTGTGACCACTGAGCTCCTCCTTTTCCTCCTGGCCTTGCCTCTCATGCCAGTTTAGAAATTGACACCTGTGAAGATTGTCTGCTTGTCAGTGTGTGCACAGCTCTTGCAAAGTAAATCTTTTTGACACTGGAACTTTTTTGACACTGAAATTTGGCTTCCTATGACTGCATCCACACTTCCCACTGGCATTAAGGAACTCCAGACACCTTTAGTGATGGGTTCGGAAAACAGGCAGAGAGGGAAATACTGGGTTCTCTCAAGACAGACACAAACCTTTTTATTATAACTTTTTTTTTTTTTTTCCAGAGTGGTGATATGGTCTTCAGGAGCAAAAGGAGAATAAACTCCGTTAATAAGAGTCACGTTTTCACCAATCACAAGGGATTGACACTACTCACAAAACCAAGCACAGATATTCCCAAACAAGACTGTTTCTTCAAAATCTACTGGACAGTGAAGAAAAAAACATCTCACAGTCTCTGAAACAAACAGGGTTACTTAAAATTCCAGCCCCAGTTCAAATTTTTTTCCAGTCATTTGGATTTAATAAGGCAAGTTCCCACACAAAATTTTAGAGTATGTCTTGAACATATTGAGTCCTTTTTGCCATGTGCAAACATCCTTGCAGTGTCCATAAAATGTGGCGGTATCCTGGGAAATTTTGGACAGTTGGTCATGAAGAATTTTTATGAGAAATATTAGTAGATCATTTCGATGCTCCAAAATAATAAGGAGTTAGGGCTGAAGTCTTGAGAACTTTCAAACAAAGCTTGCAACCTCTTTTTGATGTGTGTAGAAGCTTTGTCCTTCAGCCTTTTCATCACCTGGAAAGGTATTTCAGTTTTCAGACCAAAGTACTGTAGATATTTTCAAGGGGACAGGGATTAGTTTCATTATAGGGGAAATCTGAGAAGTGAATAGCAGAATCCCTACAGGCATGGATTATTTACCTCATCTATTTCCAAGTTCTCTCAAATAGCACTTTTTAGGGGTTTGTTTGTTTGTTTGTTTGTTTGTTTGTTTGTTTGTTTGTTTGTTTTAATTGGATGGGGTGCCTGCTGTCAGCTCAACTTTCAGATTACCAGCACATCGCTAAGGCATTCCTCCAGCATGAGCAAGGTAAATGGGCTTACTTCATCATCCAACCTGGCAAAACTTTTCCCCTTACTTAGCTTCTCTTACGTTCTGTCCTCTGACAGAAGAGTAGTGATGGAGGAATGTCAAGCTGCCTGGTCTAGACATAGTGTGTTTCTGAATTTTTTATCCCAGGTATAATCTGATTTAATTCTATAAATGGATACAGTGTTTATCACCATGCAGTCAAACATTTGTTATTCCTGCTGCACTTGGATATATTGGAGCTCAAATAAGTCCAGGAGATAAACTTTATTTGAGAAGGTTTATCCTTCAGCTTTAAGCTGGTGTTCTTCCTACTCCAGATTTTGGACAAAAATTGGGACGGGTACTGTATCTAATTTATTTCCCTTCTATATATGTTGCTAATGATTGAAACAGGAATAGAACTCTTCTTTATTTCACCTCTACTTCCTGCTCAAACAACACTTTTTCATCAGATATTTTTTCTGTCTACTTACTGACCCTTCCAATCCTCAATTTTTAATGAAGTTTTAAAAAATTAAGTTTCTATAAATTTGTTGTGAATAAAAAACTGCATAGAGGGAACAACTGAAATGAGATTTGTCTCATCTGAAGAAACAACAGACAGGCTATATATCTCGTTTGGAAGAAGTCATATGGTAAGTCAGCTTATATGTTAGTTCACTACTCACTGTACATGCGCATAGCTCCTGCCTAGCTTCTACACATGCTGCTTCATACCCCTTAGGGTTCTAAAAGTGAGCAAGAGGAGTGGTCACATCTATTGAGATACTGGAAATTTGGAGAGAAGATGCATACACAAAAAATAAGGTTCCATCACTCCTCCAGCTCATTGATCAACCCATTTCCCTTATGATGACTATGGTTCTTCTTTTTCAATTGTTAGGGAATTCTTTTCCACACTAAATAGTTTAAAGATACTTTCCCCCCCTCCCTTTTTTTTACCTTTCCCCAGCCTTCAAGTTCTCCATGGGTTCTATTACTTCTTTGGAATACACCCACAAATTTGCTAAAATATTGTTAAGGTTAAATCTCAGTCCACTAGAACAGCCTCAGAGTAGTTATTCAGCCAGCATATGACCACAACCATGAATTTTTGGAACAACAAGAGCACTGTTAGGTGTGTTCTGTTCACATGGTGCTTGAGTTGCTTGCTCTTTCCAATGGTCTATTATTTCATGAGCTTGTAAGGGCTAAAACTGGGCATTTGCATCTTAATCTCTTTTAGGCTAGGCAATTTCAGACATTCAGTCTGGAACTCTTTACTGCAGTCATATTCCCATCATTGGCTAGCTCAGTCTGGCCCTGTAGTTTTTATTAAAGACCCTACCCTTTCCACTCATCACACTCATTGCTATTGTATTTTCCCGAACATTATTGCTACTATATCCATTATCCTCACTACAGGGAAAGGAGATGAGGAAACCCTCCCACGGTCACCAAATCAAACATTTTCAGGATGTTATGTCATAGCATCCCTTTAAGCATTCCCATTTACGCTTCCGCTTGACTTGGGTTTTTTTCCCTACTTAAGAGATGCTAAATTTCTTAGAAATAAAATGTTGGCTATACCAGCATCCCTGGAGGCAATGCATATATTAGTATAGAGTTTGGTGGCTTCCACAAGATCCTATTCAAGCTTGTGTGTCTTCATGTTATTTCTGCTATTGCAACTGTGTGCATAATTTCTAGAGATTTCTTCCAGCCTCTCTTTGTTACAGCTCTTTAAAGCTGCTTCAAAATATTTTGTGATTTCCATTTTGGGATTGAGGAGAAATGGCATCTACAGTGAGGAGCTCAAAAGAGGGTACAGAAATATCCAATGCACCCTCCCTACAGTGCGAAACTATGCTTGCAGCAAAGAAAGGTATTTACATCAGGGAAGTGTAGAATACGTTACATATTCTAACCTACTCCCATGAACTGCTGCTTTAGTAGAGAATTCTAAAAAAGCTGAACAGAGGTGATTGGTTTGAAGTTTAGTTCCTTGAAATGGATCAGGTTTTGTCAGCCTATATAATCTCCATCAAGTTACAGAAAGAGTTGTCCAAGTTGAAGGTCAGTGAAGGTAAAAATAAGTGATGCTGTTAGTAAAATGGAATGCGCTTTGGGGATGTTGCTATCAGTGATGCTTTAGCTTATAAAAGATGGATCTTTACATTGTACTCTGGTTACTGCATCTGCTTAGCAGACAGAATCATGGGAATAGGCATCCCCATTCAAATGCTTGGCTATTCAGTGTGTGTTGGCTGCCTTACTTACTGACTGCCTGCTTCTTAGCTGGGGCAGCAGGGGCAGACTCACAGAGGTGCTGTGGTTCAATCTCTTCAATACAAAAGAAAAATTAAGAAAGACTTTATTACAAAGCAAGCTACTGAACGGAAAAAATTCTGTGCTCAGTTTGTGGAAATGCTTGCCAATGCAAGCTTCAAGGCCTCTTCCCACACATCATTTAGAATCTGACTAACAAAAAGAAAAAAAGGCCTTAATATAAAAGATCCTGTCTGAAGCATAAGCACATTATTCTGCATACACTAGCTGTTGAAGTTCCATCTTCACTCATGCTTCACATCTCCTGCACAGTGGAAGCCACTGGTCAGTGTCTGGTGGATGAGAGAGCAAACATTGTTGACATATGATGTCCCAGAGCAGGAGAGAGGCCAAAGGCCAGGATTTACACAGGGATGAGATCCAGGCTTTGCTGCAGGGAGTGTGAATGTACTGCTCAGGTTGTGACTTGGTGAGCTGGACTGTACTAACTCTTTAGCAAAGAGTAGGGTCCTGGAAGGGCTTCTGTGATAGTTGAATAACTTCCCACAAGGCAGTGAAAGCTGGTTTCCTAATATTCTTCTGATAACTGCTTTGTTAGCTTTACTTATTGTAGTAATACCAGAATTTGAAACGAAACAGTGGATCCCAACAGCACTCAGGGCTAATACAGATTAACAGCATTCTTTTACTTCTATGAGACTACAGTTGTCACATATAAGGCAGTTGCTGCCAGTACTGCTTCTATGAAGCTGTAGGAAATTATACTGTGTGAGGGAGGTGAGAAATGAAACACAGACCAAGAACCCATCAGCCAATCGTTTGCCTGTTGAAGTGGGGGAGAAGGGATAGGACTGGGAGACTGCGGTTCAGAAACAGAGCAGGAGTAACCAAGAAAAACAGCTGAGAAAGCATCTGGGTGATGTCAGATGGGAGAACACAGAGAGCAATGATTTTCTCTGCCTCAGTAACTTAGTAATGTGTTTCTCTGCACACTTGCTAGTGAATAATAACTCTGACTACACAAAATAATAGAATTTTGGTTTTGCTTGCAGAAAGTGTAAATTTTTGTGACCTTTTTGCTCAACTGCTTTTGTGAAAAATATCTCTTGGGGAGCACTACTTTAAGCCCAGTGCTTGCTGAGATCAAACGCTTCCCTCAGAGGGTTGTCAAGATGGCCTCTGCCTCCCTGCCTAATGTCTGCAAAGCCTTGAATGGTTGAAAAGTCTGCTTTATTTCTACAGTCAGCTGTCTTGAAAGATCTGGAAAATGGTGGTATCCAAATTCCATGAATCAGAACAGAGAATTTTAAGGTAAAATATCAGTGTTCACGTGCTGATGAATTGCCCATGCAGCACAGAAATGGAAAAAGCACTAGTCCATATAAACTTTGCAGGCTAAACTTTCCTGCATCACTCAGAACCTAAGAAGAATCGTGTTCCAGACGTTAGAGATTGTCTTTCAATTGCATGCTCAATTTAAGTATCTCCCATTCTCAGACATCTCCCCTCTATGAGCTTTATCGTGTTTCCTATTTACCTTAATTTAGCTAATGCACAAGATATCCAAGGCTGACTACAGAACTGTCAGTCAGATGGCAGGACTTGACTGATTTTTCACTATTACATTACAGTTTCCTTTTGCTGACATCCCTTTTTACTAGCAGTAGGTGTCCTATGCCCAAGGAAGTGCTGTGTGTGAATATGCAAAGAGGACCAAGCTCTAGATCACTTGGTTGATTCCCTAAAACCTGGCTGCTTGCAAAAGCAGTAAGTAGCAGCATAGGCAAAAATTAAATGCTGCAGATGTCCCATTCAGCTGTTTCAGGGCAGGCACCACAAGCAGATATATAGGTAGCCCTGAGCAAGAAACCAGTAAGAAGTGGCTCAGATCTCCCCAGTGCTTCCAGAGCAACAAAGCGTGGAAAGATCCCCTAGTGCAAACTCACTTGGCTAGTGGCAGTTAGCAAAGAGTTGACAGACTGCGAGTTTCTCCACTGGATGCAGAGGCTTCGGCAGATGATCAGGATATGAGTATCTCATGATGGAAAAGATGTTTGTCACAGAACTGTTTTTAACTGTCTCACTGCAGGTTAATCCATTGCATTGTCAAATCCTACAAACAACTCAGATATAGCTCTCCAACAAAGCAGCTGGAGGAGGAAATCAGCCATTCAAACTTGAGCCTGACTCCAAATGGATCTGTGATTAGGACTGCAAATAGCTCCAGGGTGCATGCCTTCAGCTCCTGGATCCATAGCCAACACTCCAAATAGGTTCTCTTGTTGGTTTTTTTCCCTGTCAATGCTATGCAGCTTTTACAACATCAAGCTCCAGTTGTGAAGTGCATCTATGTGCTGGAAACCTTTTTGGTGGGCAGATTCTGTGCATCCCTGCAAGCTGCTTGCCCTCCATTTCCTGAGCCACCTTACCTGAAGAAATGAAACCAGAGATTTTTTTCTAAGTGAATATATGCTTGGAGGGTAAAAGCACATGTGGAAGGACTGAATCAGCCTCTTCTTCCACACTTAAAAGTGTGAAAGAAAGATGAAAGCCCGTCCATACATGCTTTCTGTTCGAGCCTGGCATTTTGTCGCCTCTTTTGGCCAGTTCATATTAGATTAAATTAGGTATCTTCCCAAGCAGCAATGATTCACTATTTTTGCTCTGCTTCCAGCTGGCATCCTTGTGCTGAGGCCCTACCTCAGCTGGTCTCTCTGCATTCTCCATCTGGATGCCCCATCAGCAGCTTTTCATGGCTCAGTTTGAACTCTGCCTTCCTCTTCAGCCTTTCCGAAAGGCAGCACCCACTCCAGCAGGGTCTCAGCAGCACCATCCCTCCTGCCATCTGCTCACTTAATAACTGGTATTGCCTCCAAATTCAGCCTGTTTCCCCAGTCCCGTGTTCCCCATAAAAAAGCAGTTCTTTCCCTCTAGTGCGCCAATAAGGATCATCTTTGCCAGCTGGTCTTGCACTGCTCTCCTTCTCTCTGGAGGGCAAGCACGCTCATTACCCTCACCTCTGAAGACCTTCCAGTCTGCAGATATGCATGTGCAGATCTGTTAACTTCTCCCACCTGATTCCCTGGCCTGGTACATTTTTGGAAAGAGCAAAAAGTTTGAAAATGTCAAAACATTTTAAATTGGGGTGAATTTGTTTTCAAATTGTATCTATCTTACCGTATGTCATCCTTCTAGAAGCACTGGACTTTAGCAGGAGGGCATATGCCATGACTGCAGCCAGCCACAGGCATCCTGTGATGCCACATGGCTGTGTAATTCTGTTAGCCACAGTGCCCATAGTGCACCATGGGAAGATCAATTCAAGACGAAAGTATGAACTTCATTTGGTAAGGTGAGGAAACTGCAAGTTTATGGACCTGGACTGTTAACACCATTCTAATAAACATTGCAACTTGGGAAAATTTGGCATACCGCAGAATTTTTTTGTGTGTTTTTTACTTTTTTTCCTAGAAAAATGTTGGCAAAATGGCAATTTAAAAGACAAATCACTATGCTGAAACCCGCACTTTCGTCTTAAAATTGTTTGCAATTTATATCTAGCTTCAGCTTATAGATGCCTCATAGCCATGCCTTGTGGTCCACACTTACACTGCTGTTTTTGAGAGGCCAAAATTACTTCCAGACTTCCAAACACTCATAGTTTTGTTTCTTTTGCTTTCTCATCTCTCTGCAGAAGGCTCCCTCTCTCTTGTGAGCTCTGGAAGAAGGCTGGTGCCTGTCATCCTTCGAAATTTACTTTTTATCTCTCAAAACTTGCCATGGACAACTAGGTCCACTTCAGGGATCTTCTTTACACAGTCTTCTTTATACAGTCTTCTTTATACAGTCATATACTCATTCCTAAGTATTTTTCTTCCAGCCAGTGCTCTTCCTTTCTATCCGTACTTTAACAATTTGTATAAGTGACAAATTACTTTCTTATTCTGCACTGCAGCTTTGCATCTGAGTTTTGTAGTATGAGTGGAATCCTTTTTTTCATTTTATGGCTTTTTTTTTCTTCTCTCTACACTTACACAACAATGTAAGTGCCTAAAAATGCAACAGCATTTCTGTCTTGATCAAATCATTCATCCAGTCACTTGGATTTATTCATGCTGGATTGAGCACACATAAAGGAGATTCCCTGTCTGAGCTGCTTTCTGGGAGGCTGGATGGCACCAAGTAACCTGTGGTGCCTTCCACCCCACTGCAGCTAAGCAGGACCCTCAGTTTCTCAAATCCTTTTCCTACAGATTCTTTTCAGGCATTCCTGTTGCAAGGACATGTGTACTGAACACCTGAGGAAGGAACATGCATCAACCTGTAAAGTCTCATGAGATCAGGTTTTTTAACATCTCTGATTAAGAGTAACACTCCGTTGCAGAGAACTTGGCCTGTAACAGTACCTGGTGGGTTTTTTTTATTCTAATCCTCCATTTCCACACTAGCATACTGGTACAGGAGACTGCACACACAAGGGGAAAAAATAGTTAGGAGAATTGATGCTGTAAGCTGACCTGACTGTCAGGATAGAACTTAGCATGCTTAGTTGCTCTTGTTAGATGGCAATAGTAAGTTTACTTGCCTTGGATTTATTCACTGAGAATACTGTCAAGCAATTCTACCACTGGATGCTGTGCTTATTTCAAGATCCGTATGGCTTCTGGTAGACATGTTAAAACCATATAACATCCATTTCTATCACCTGAAGAATCAGTCCTCAGCTAAGAAATTGAAGCTGTTTCACCTCTGTGTATTCTGACGGACTCATTCAGGTGATCACCGGGCAATAGCTAAAGCAGCTGCTTTAGCACGATGAGAGTTCTTAACCCTTGGGTGAAGGGCCGAGTAAATGCTCCCGCTGCTCCATGATGGCTGTCCTGTGTCTTGCGTCCCATTTTGAAAGAAATGCATTCTTTCACATTCCCTGAGGCAAGGGTGCGAGTGACTAGAAATGTGAAGTCACCTGATAGGATGCTGCCTGACTCCCTTCGCTCTGCACGGCATAAGCTCTCCTTGCCTAGTGGTAGTGAAAGCAACTCTGCAAGGTTTTGCTCTGCTCAGCAGGCTGCAGAGTTTGCTGCAGATGCAAAACAGAAATCCATCCTTCGACTGCCTACTTACCACCGGGAGAGTTATATGTCTTCTTGCTTCTTGTTTCTTCCCCCAAGCCTCTGCTCTCAAAAGGAAGCTCTATTCTGCTGCTGGCAATGCATCCTGAGACGCGGCAATGTTGGTGTTGCCCTGCTTTCTGTGTATGGGCATTCGTGTTCACATCCTTGATTAAAGGTAGGCTTTCTTTGATACCAGTTTATAGAACATTTTCTAGTTACTGTCTGTGCTTCTGTTTTCTTGAATGAATTCAATGTAAAGCTTCCACCAGCTATTTCTAACCTGAAATCTGTAAATTTCTACAGTATTTGGAAAAAAGCTAAAGAAATACTAGTTTTCTAACGTAAAACTCTTCATTTTTGTTTGATAACTTATGGGTGAACTGTTTCTGGAAAACAATAGAAATGGATTAGGGGTCCTAGTAATTTCATTTGGTGCTTGAATTTACAAGTGCTTAAATAATGCAGGCTATGGATGTGCATGTTCAGTACTCACACTTTCAAAAGTGAGAACTTGATCTATTGTTGTTCACTATTGCTTATGACCTGTGTTTTAAATATGCTGCAGTCATTTCTGTTCACAATTCTCACTGAGTTTAGCAGGATTTTTTGCTTTTAGGACACATTTGTTTTGAAAGTCATACTTCTGTGAATGACCAAGATGTGTATTAAATATAGTGCTTGTCTTAGCAAGGCATAAGAAACTGTCCTAAAGCAGTATCATGAGATAAGACCTAAATACTTGTCTGGTTTTTTACTTTATTTTAAAGCATGTATCTATTAAAAAGCCAGTGGGAAAATTTCAAAGGAAACATGATTTTAGATGCATTTACTTTAGTCATGAGATTTTATGTTCCCACAGTAGTGTACTTCTAATCACAGTGCTATGGGTGGGGACAAAAATCTGAAGAGAAAATTTTTAGTTCTTTTTGAAAGTAACAATATATGATATAAAAGCATCCAAACTTTATGGATATTCATGTGTCTTCTCTGAAAAATGCTGGAAGAATGAAATAAAACATCAAGTTTTCAAATTTTTACTAAGAATTTTCTTTCCATAAATGTAAGTGACCAGTAGCCAACATTTCATCTCACAGCTCTGATAATCCCCTGCAATTTTAGGATGCTTTTTTCACTTAGAGGTGAAATCTCAAGAACAGGTGAAGGACAGTCTAATCATGAAAGTGCAGCATACTGAGACCAAGTGTCTCCCTTACAGGATATCTGCACTTCCATAGGCCCTTGTGTTCACTGAAGGATATGTAAATTGCAAATTTATGTCCTATGCTGTGCCGGAGACCATGCTGCCTGACACAGACCCCTTCTATGTTTAATATTTGCAATCGTATCATGGTTGCTTATCTGATGTGTTTGAGTTCAGTCTGGGACTAATGCAAAAAAGTTCATGAGTCTGAAAACAATTTTTTCCTCAGTTGCATCAGTAATATCTTTGGGATTATCATACAGCTTTGATAACACAGCTGAGCACAACATGAGAGGGAAATTCTAAATCTTGACCTTATAAAGTATTTTTATTTTAGATGCTGAATTACAGTAAAATATTGTAAAAGCAAAGTTATTTAAAAACTTGTTCTTCTGGGTTGATGTTACCAGAGCCAATAAAATTTAATATTTTCCTTTTGAAATCAAAGTGTATAGCCTTTGAAACTTAAAATAACTGTTTCACATTTGGACTATGTGTAACAGGTTAGGAGCATTCTTCTTAACTCTGCAGTGAGTCAGCTCAGTGCCTGTCACATACCTTGCTTCTTCTAAGCCATCTGGTCTGTTCTTCGTTAATGAGGGGTTACAGCTGTGATCTGCTCATTCCCAAAGAACAGTTCTGTATTACATAGATGCATGCTATTCTGTAAGAAATGTTATTATTTCCACTTTTTTCTTGTTCATAGAGCTTAATAAATGAACTTTCTGCAAAGAAAAATTGTGCGAAAGAGTGGAAGTATCAATCGTGAGGATAAAATGCAGTCATAATGTTTAAGATTAAGAGACATCATTGTATGACCTAATCACCTGATAGAGATTTTGATGCAGTAGTTTCAGCCTCAAGCTTTTAATTTCTAATTAGCTATGTTTTTCATAAACACCCTGTTTTACCAGGAAGACTCCCAAAGATTAAATCTGTCACATTTCTACTTCTTATATTTCACACCACCTTATTCTACTTTGTTGTGATATCTGGGTGGGCCAAATGGAGGCTCATAGGCTAAATCCAGCTTAGGAGACACAACCACTGAAGCCATTACCTTAATGTTTGAGGAAGCAAGGAGTAGCCAGCATTCTGCAGGAGGATCCTTTCCACTGACAGCATACTGGCAACCTCTCCTCTCTGTGCTCCGGTGGCCTCAAACATGGTCACAAACACAAGATCCAGAAATACAGCACAGACTTGTATGTTATTCAGAACCTTCTTCCCCTTTTTCTTACCTCTGGCTTAGCTGTTCTTTATCTTTACCAATACAGATACCACAGCCTGCGAATCAGAGGAACGGTTATTTCACAAACTCTTCTCCCAGTACAACCAGTTCATTAGGCCGGTGGAAAATGTGTCTGATCCTGTCACAGTGTATTTTGAACTGGCCATTACCCAGCTTACAAATGTGGTAAGACTCACTACAGAATACTGCTGAACTTTGGGAATGATTTAAAAACACATGCAAATCGCTGAAGCAGGAGATGTAGTTGTGATGGCTGCATGCACCCACAACTCTTCTAGCTTTCACTACATGGGTATCTAAGTGCACGTGCTGAGACCTTTGCTGTTCTTTCAGTCAGACAAGTTGTTCCAGTTGCTTGAACAAGTGGTTGGAATGACACAGATTCATTTCCTTACTCTGTAGCCTCAAACCCCTCTGCTTCAGGTAGCAGCCTCCAGAGTCCAGGGCAGAAGTACTGAATGTTCAATCCACTCTTCACAGGGCTAGCCCACTCCAGAGATACCTGGTGTGTCCATGCTGTGTGTACCATGTGACCAGTTATCCTCTGGGCCTACTACCATTTCCCAGTAGTCCTGAAGGGAAAAATCTTCTTCATTTTTGCATTCTTTTTTTCAATCTATTTGTTTCAAAATGATGTAAGGGAAAAGTGTGGCAAGTGGAAGAGTGGTGTTTTAAAGCATAGAGGTGTGGATGAATGTTGCACGTATTGGAATGCAAATGGGTGTGAGGCAAACATGCCAGGCAGGACAGAGGCAATGTGAAAGAAGCAAAGTATCACCTTTCTGATTCATGACTGATTGGCAATTGCAATAAGTGGCTGTAATAAGAAGATCTCTGTAACAGTTACCTAGTCTAGGGCTGGTCAAGTGCATCTGCTCTAGAGGTTTGGATAGAAATCTTGACCAATTCTGTACTGTGTAATCAGAGTTTTAAACACTGAATCCAACAAAATACAAAGCCACAAGAAGAACTGTATTCCTCTGGTATAGGTCAGAACAATTCTAGATTGTGTGCTCTCCAGGCACCCAAACACCTGGCAAAATAGTGCAGCTTTCTGTATATCAGATATTTATGGAGCATGATTTTTCAGTAAAGTTTTATTAATTTTTCAGTAGGGTTGTCCACAACAGTGTACAATGTGTAAACCTCTTGAAAGATGCTAGAAAAATCTGCTTTCAGTTAATGTGAAATTCTACTTTTCAGTTTTATGAGCTAAGTTTTTGGCCATCTCAGAATACTGTAACTGTTTATGCCTATGTTTCTTTATAGGACGAAGTCAATCAGATTATGGAAACAAATTTGTGGCTAAGACATGTAAGTGACATTTCTAATGGATTTTGCGTTGAAATGATGATGTGTAATACTTGTAAGTTACATCTATAGATCTATAGAATAAGTTTTTGTTTTGTAACAATGATTTAAAAAAATTAATAAGGAGAAGTTCCACAACTGGAAAAGTAATTTCTTCATTCTTTTTACCTAGAAGTTACATCTTCTTTCTTTTTTTCCTGTGGGATATATTCTTCTCCAACTTCATGGTGATTGATTTTCTTCTGGAAAATCTAGCTGGATGTACTCCTTCAAGAGTGATAAAATATGCAGCTATGCAGCATAGGTCATCCCCACCAAAATATTTATGAGAAAAAGGAACATGCCTCCTTTATTCCTGATAGTTTTAGTGGTTTTACATAGATAAGAATCCTTAGAGGACCTAAACTGCTGAGAAAATTTTGCAATTTTTGCACCATTTTTTTCAGGCACTGATTGTGGTCTGGGCAAAGTTTTCTGTAAAAGATACTTAATGATACTGACTCACAATAGGTGAGAGACCATGGAGCATGGCCCCATGACAGGGCAGTAGACAGCAATGCAAGAGAGCTGCTGTGCCTCCCTTGCTGCCCTGACCTGGTATTTCAGTGCTCCTGTGGAACCAATGCTGTCTTCTGGCAGCAGCTGCCTGTTCGTGTGCAGGTGGGACAAACATGGGGGTGCTGGTCTCCTCTGGTGCTGTCCTCCTCTCATGTGTGGGGTGCCGCAGCAAGGCTCTCTCTGATGTTGCAAGACAGAGGAGAGGTCTCAGCATCCCAGCAGTTCACAGCAATTGGCACCCCATCCCATCACAGAGTGAGAGTAGCAATCAATGGGAGCAGTATTCATATATGTCCAGTGTTTCTCCAGGTTGTGGCCTTGCCGTCTTTTGGACCACTGTCCCCTTCTCCACGTGCTACACTTTATCATAGTCTGTCATTTTACAGGAAAATCTGAGAAATGGGTATTTGTTGATAATTTAAGGTTTTATAATCCTTGTCCATTCTTCTTCCAGATTTGGAATGACTACAAATTGCGATGGGATCCCAGACAATATGATGGCATTGAATTTGTTCGGGTACCAGCAGATAAAATTTGGAAACCAGATATTGTCTTGTATAATAAGTATGATGATTTATTTTGCCCATTTTATTGATTCATTTGAACCTTTCTCTCAAAAATTATCCCCTTGCAGCACCTATGAAAATACCCATTACATTTTACTTTTATGGTAATTTTTTTGTCTTTGCCTCATTTGTCTTTCCAGTGCTGTGGGAGATTTTCAAGTTGAAGGCAAGACCAAAGCCCTCCTTCGTTATGATGGAATGATCACCTGGACCCCACCAGCTATTTTTAAAAGCTCCTGTCCTATGGATATTACCTTTTTCCCATTTGATCATCAGAACTGTTCACTCAAATTTGGCTCATGGACATATGACAAAGCCAAAATTGATCTTCTGATCATTGGATCCAAAGTAGATATGAATGACTTTTGGGAAAATAGTGAGTGGGAAATAGTTGATGCTTCTGGCTACAAACATGATATCAAATATAACTGCTGTGAGGAGATCTACACAGACATAACATATTCCTTTTATATTCGAAGGTTGCCAATGTTCTACACCATAAATCTGATCATTCCCTGTCTTTTCATCTCATTCCTAACTGTGTTAGTTTTTTACCTGCCATCTGACTGTGGTGAGAAAGTTACTCTTTGCATCTCTGTGCTTCTTTCTTTGACTGTATTTTTGCTGGTGATCACAGAAACAATCCCATCCACCTCTTTAGTAATTCCCCTAGTTGGTGAATATTTACTCTTCACAATGATATTTGTGACTCTGTCAATTGTCATCACAGTGTTTGTCCTCAATATACATTACAGGACTCCAACGACACACACAATGCCCAGATGGGTAAAAACTGTCTTTCTTAGCTTACTCCCCAAAGTCCTGTTGATGCAGAGGCCACTAGAACAGCAGAAAAAAAACACCTCCAGAAAGAACAAGAAAGTATCAGACAGTAAGTTGGGCAAGTCAAAGCACAGCAAACACAAAGACACCAAATTGCACAAGGAGCAGCGGTGCAGTCACTGTGATAAGGCAACTGAACTCCTTACCACCAAAAGACAGCTGAGCCATCAGTCACTGAAATGGATGGCAGAGCACCTGGAGTACTCCCCAGAGGTGAAGGATGTCATTAGCAATGTCCAGTTCATCGCAGAGAACATGAAGTCTCAAAATGAAACCAAAGAGGTAAGGGAGGTAACCATCCCATTAGGGCTTGTTTTCATTGTCTTGAAATCAATATGGTGATGACAAAGTGGCATGCCTGTGTGTAAGATATGGGGCTAGGTCAGCAGGGCACACGTACTGGTAGGAGACTGTTAAGGACCACCTAGTTAGGATGAACAGGCAGATGATGTATTATACAGGAGGCTGGAAGAAGTATCATGATCACCAGCCCTTGTTTTCATGAGGGACTTCAACTTGCCAGGAAGCTGCTGGAAGTGTAACACAGCAGTGAAGAATTAATTTAGGACGTTCAAGGAGTGTGTGTAAGATAATTTCTTGACAAAGAAAGCAAGCCTACCAGGGAAAGTGCCCCACTGGACTCATTGTTTGTGTGCAGAGAAGGACTGGTGGGAAATGTGACAGTTGGAGGACATGGGCACAGTGACCACAGAATGACAGAGTTTTCAGTTTGGGGTAAAGTTATGAGGGGTGACAGCAGAACTGGATATCCAGCAGCTGGACTTTGGCCTGTTTAGGAAATTGATTGCCAGAGTCTCTTTGGAGTGAGTCCTGAAGGTCAAAGAGTCCATGAAGGCTGGACATAACCTAAGGAAATCCTAAAGGTACAGAAGCAATAAGCAAAGTTGCTGGGGAAGAAGGCCATCTAATTGGATTTGCTTGTTTGAGTTCATAATTTTTTTTTTTCCTATTTGGGATTACTGATAGAAAATGGTTCACACTGGAATTTAAAGGATTATTCATGTGTAAAGACAAGCAACTAAAACAAGCTGCAAAAGGATTTTCTCAGACCAAGAACTTATAAGGAGCAGAAATTCTCTGACACTTCAAGATATTTTTAGAAGTGTTTAAAACCTAATGAAATATATATCTTTGATCTGTCATAGAATTTTTGCTTTCAGTTTTGAAAGTATTTTAGAAGCTCTATGATGGTAAAATCCATTTCAAAGCTAAATACTGATGTATTTATATTGAAAATCACAGAAACTTTATAAGGGAAATGTTGATATGCATACTTTCTATCAGAATATTTTGTTGAAATTTGTACAATTTCTGTGAAACCTAAAGATCACCTTTATCCCCCTTTCTTTATGCCCTGCAGAAAAAGTTTCATCTGAAAGTAAAATCTGTAATTTCTGAATAAAGGAGTAGAGTTAAGCTGGTTACTGAATTTGTAAAGTAAGCATATAGTTCATGCCAGCCTGAAGCAAAAGACAGGAGTCTATCACCATAGAGGAGGATGCGGATTGAGCTGAGCCTTGCTTAGTACATTAATGCTTTGCTTAACCCAAACATTTCAGCCCTGCTTTCATTATCACACCAGCTGCATAAAAGATACCAGTGCACTGATTCAGCCACTTTCTCTGATGCTCTACCAAAAAGAAGTTTTGCCTACAGTCATTCAAACAGCTTGCTGTCTTGATTATACAGCTCAGGAGAAGTTACTCCTTTGCTAGTTTTGCTGATTTGCATTTTGCAAATCTCTCCTGCCACATGAAATTTTATTCTTAGTCCAGTGTTTCCATGAGCAGCTTTGTATCTTACCTTTCAGAACATACTAGAGATGGGAAGCATGATTTTTCAGTTACAAAAATCAATTTTTCAGGGAAAAAACAGGATTTGTTCTCAGGCAAGCACTGAGAAAAATTATTCTGGAGGCTGTTTCTGCTTCAGCCAGATATACAAAGAAATATGGGTGGTGTTATATTCTAGTCCTATATAAATAAAAGCCCTTTAAGAATTGTGGAAAAATTTACAGCTGTTGGAGTTCTTCCTGTGTGTTCTTTCATGCAAAGTACAGTTTCCATTTCTGATTTTCAGAAGTCCTCCAAGGGTCTTCTCCGACTACCAGCCTGTTTCTATCCATGGTCATGCTACTATCATGGCCATCCTGTTTTTCGTAAGACCCCTGTCACTCAACCCAACACTAATGACTATTATAGCTATCCTCTCAGTGGCCCTGGGAGGTTGTATAGGATTAAATGAAATACAAATTTGAAAAGTCTTACCTTATTTATCTATTAGTCACCTGGGCTGAACCACCATTATCATAGTTTACAACTTCAGTCTTACCCTACTTAAATTTTACTTATACTCCCCGATACCTGCCACTGTATTCCTCACCCTCAACACAATCAGAATCCCAAACCCAGTATTTTCTTTGAGGAAAATATAATAAAATTGAGAAAACAAGTGGAAGATCCCTTAGCAGAGAGCTCTTAACAAATCACGACGTGTGAATGTTCTTCTGATGCAGTGTTTCTTGTGCAGAACAAGTTAAAAGGCACAGTTTTAAAGACAGCAACTTCATTGAATGTGGTTCTAAGGTTTGTCTCAGCCATACAAAATCCAGTCTGTCCTGCTTAGCATATGACACTGCAGTTTGCTCATTTGGGACCCTTGCTTTGCCATAGTCCATGTGTCTATGAGTCCAGTTTCCTGAAATCAGTGGGCTTGATTGGCGAGACAGTGTTTCAAATCAGTCCAGAATAGCAAACCATGTCTTGTGTGGGCTGTCAGGATAAATCCTCCAACAGAGTTTAGTGATGTGCAGCTATGGTGACTGTGTCTGCTGTGATACCACCCAACTCTGACCCACCACGTGATCAGGTCTTATTGTTAATATCAATGTCACAACCATGGATGGGCTGCCCTCAGACTCGAATACTTAGAACAATTCATCAGACTAGGACAGTGTTGTATGTTCTCAGCCAAAAGTGGTAAAATACCAATAGAAAATCAGCCCCCTCTGAAAAGACTTGAAAACTGCAGCAACTATAATCATGACAAGCAACATTCCCGATTTGCATGTGTGTTCCTCCTCGGATTGAAAAGCACAAGGGGCATTTCTACTGCATAATGTCAACTCACAATTGTATGTAACATTACATGTTGTTTATCCTTGTCTTTTTTTATTCTCTTGCAGGTGGAAGATGATTGGAAATATGTAGCTATGGTGATAGACAGAGTATTTCTCTGGGTATTTATAATCATTTGTGTGTTTGGGACTGTAGGGCTCTTTATCCAGCCACTAATAGCAGAGATGTAACTCGATCCACTGCTTTTTATCCACTTCTGCTCTTGTTTCATTTTCAGTACCGAGATTTACCTTCTATTTCTCCCCTCTAACATAACCCCTCTGCTCACCACCTCGTCGGCACCCAGCCGCAGAGGGTCCCAGAACAATAAAGTGTGTGTTTACATTTATGTTTGAAATCAGGCAGATCTTAAGCATTTAATCATATTTGAAGACAAATGGACTTAACATTAGAATGGGGTTACCATATGAGGCATACACATTTGAAAACTACGTGCTTCTAAAATCTTTTAAAATTAGTTTGATCTGCCACTTACCTTTCCATGTGACCAAAGTCCCCTTTACTTCCTGATAGTTATTACAAAGACCTTGATAAGCTCCATCAGGATTTCTAAGCCACATATCTCATCAGGTTAACAGTGGTCCTAGCCCACAGGTTCTGCTCTGAAAACTCGTGTTTGCTCAGGCTCAGATGTAAACCCATCAGGGAAGGGTTTGTCCCTGAGCAGCTACTTGTCATAGACGAAATCGGTTTGGCAGCACTGCATTGATCTGAGGTCTTGTGTTTTTAAACCCCAAGACCAACCTAGATTATGCACATGCCTGCAGAAGAAGGCTGGATACTGTGAATCCTATGCAAAGCTGAGCACCTGGTTTCGTAGAGCTGTGCAGCAGTGTTCTGTTTCCTGGCTCCTCATGGGTGTGTGCAAACCTGTAACTGTAGGGCCATGTCCTTTGGGGCTGAGGTGGCTGCTTTGTAACCAGGTCCCAGTCCTAGTGTGCTTCCTCCTTAAAGACTTAGTAGATGTGTTCCTGATGTGGTTTCTATAAAATGTAGATGGTTTACCCTTAAGTTCCTCATTAGTTTATATTCCTGTAAGTTTCGTGCTGAAAGGGTCTTCTTTAAAAGGAACCACTACAATTAAACCAAATAGCTCCAAGAATACAAAGCCCTTCTTTTTATAAGATTTAAGATTTTTTATTTCTTATAAGATCTAAATTTAACTGTAGAGTGTCAGTGTTTTCAGTGTCTGCCATGCATCAGCCTCTGCTCTGAACATCACCAGTCCTTGGAAAGTGTGACTCCCTGTTTCTGAAGTCACTGGTTAGCCTTTTACTCTTTTTCGATGTTTCATAATAAAGAGAATAGGAATGAATTAGAGTATATGTATATGAATGACAAGAATATAACTGTCTTAATCTACCCAGTCATGATTGTAGAAGAACAAGTAGAAGAAAGCTATTAATTTCTGTAATCCCCCTGAATGTTGTTCAATTATGTAGTAACTAACAGACAAATGTATGAAAAAACATGGTTTATTTTGTCAGCCTGTCAATTAAATGTTACTCCTGAAATACACCTTCTTGAAGAATTTTTGGTTTGGGGTTTTTTTTAGATTTTCTGTTGTGAAATATGTTTATAGATGCTACTACATGACATTTACTATACTGGATCTTTAATCACAAAGAAGGTGAGGGGAAAGAAAGCAAATTTGAAGAGGACAACTAAATTCTATCCTAAAAACTTCATTTCTACAGAAAAGACATTTGACTGCCAGCATTAACTGTTACACTCTATGACCCTCCAAACCATGAAAATATTGTGGCTGAAGGTGCATTGCAATGGTGTCTTAAGCATGATAGCTACAACCCCACCTGTCAGTCAATAACCTGACTTCAGCAAAACCCTGATTTACAAAGTCATCTTCTGTCTCTTTTCAGTGTATTATTTGCCTTTCCTTTGTCCAACTCAGTAACTTTTGGAGCCATGTCAGGGTCCAGCAGGTCAAAGGTTTTTGCTTGCAGCCCTGGAAGCAAGTGCCCCAGTAGTAAGAAATAAATCATCTTGGTTAGGGTGAGCAGAAAGCTCACTCCCATCATCCCTTGAGAGTTATTATGCAAATATTGCTGGAATGTTCTTTCCTTCCCTTGTTGTGGTTTGTATTTGCTGCAGTAATTTCCATATTCCTAATCCTAATTCCACATAATCTGGTGCCATCCTGGATGTTGACTTGGGTCACACATTGTGCACAGCAACAGGAAAGGTCTATTCTCTCAGCCCAACAGCTCCAATGTCACATCAGCAACACCCCTTATTAATATGTCTCTGTGATGAGTGTATCACTGGCAGCAAGAATTCTCCTCTCCTTGGAAGTGATGGCATCTATGAATTAAAAGTAGAGAAGCAAATCAACAGCTCAACATCTCTTTACATTCTCTTCTCAAGGGAGACCACTCTTCCACTTTGCCTCCACTAAAAGACCCAGAAGAGTTTTGCATATTTATCTTTTGGTGGGTGGGTGATATATGTGGTCTTTCCAAGCAGTGCCAAAGTCCCAGAAAACCAGTGCCCAGAAACTGAGGCAGCACTGGTTGAGACAGTATTAAGGCAGAGGGTTACTGTTTTTTTGTTAAGATTTGCCATTTGCAAAATTGTCATCCACAAGCACAGTAGGTGGAGCAGAGGGAAGGCCCCATTGGAGGACGGTCCACCCAAATGTCCTACTTAGTTGTATTTCTGATGGAAGATTTTGTGGGGAACATGTTGAATGCTTTTGTGGGCCAGCAGCAAAGAGATATAGAGAAGTTCAGGATCAGGCAGCACAGGGAATGAGTAGTGAGACTACAGATGTAGCAGTGCCAGATGCAATGCTAGGAAGACTCAAGGACGGAAGACATACCTGTGCAGTTTTTATACATCTCCAACATACGAGCTCTGCTGATCTTCACCAGCATAAGCCAGAAAAAGCTTCAGACACAGGCATGTGAGACAGAGCCATGCATTGCCTATGGATAGGCAACCAAAGTGTTGCACGGTGGAGACACGACCATCTGTCAGACAGACACCTGAGGCAGTTGTCCAGGAGAGAGGTTGTCATCGATCATGACTAACAGGCAGCCTCCTGAAAGCAGTGCTCACAGGGAACACCTACCACTACTGAAGCTCAAGAGTCTGGAAATATTGGACAGAAGAGCTTCCTAGCTCTTTCCTACAGACATTTCACAGTACCGTCTAGGGGAACAAATGCACTTTATGCAAGAAGAGAAGAGCAACTGATAGAATGGTCAATGTGTATGAGTATCTTATACTAAGACATCTCTGTGTGTATGCTAAACTAAATGGGTTTATTCCAACAATATAATAACCACATCTGCATGCTTCTTGCTCAAACTCACGTACAGTGCTAAAAAGTAATGAGGACTTTCCAAGAACATGAAAAGCCCTCTGAATAAATGTGGGACAAAACTTTTAAAATGAGCTACAGTCTAGCTTTGTTGACAACAAATTAACAGCAAAAGCCAGTGCATGGAGGAATCATTTACTAAATACATCTTTATTAATAACAATTGCACAAGTGAACAGAAGTTTCTGCATTGACACAATATGGTGGGATTACATTAACTCATGGAGGTCTGGTGTGCATGTACAATCCAAGCACAAGAACACCTCTATGTATTTTTAACACTTTCTAACCTTCGTCTCTAGAGAGACAGTTTCAAGGCTAGCCAAAACTTTAACACATATTTAGATTGTCAAAAATTGGATCTCCAGATCCCTTGCTAAGCTTGAAAACATTTACAAGTTCCGAATGGGATTTTCTAAAGCACAGTATGTCGGAAAACACTGTCCCAGCAAAAGTGATGAGAGCTTCATTCCTGTTTTCAAGAGTTCCACCTGGATGTTTTCTGTCACATCTCACTTACTTAACATTTTTAAGAGCTGTTTCTAATCATGCAAAAGGATCCTATAATAGATTAATCAAAGGAATGAAATTCTGAATTGCCAAGGAAACACGGACAAGCCAACATCCAAAAATGTATCTTGCTGGTGACCAGCCCACCCCGTAGCTCTCGAGAGAAATCCTGCTCCTGCAATAGCCACAACTTTCATCTGCCAAAAGAGAATTCTGCAGCTTCCCTCCAGCTGAACACTTCAGGAATATCACTGTTGCCTTATGGAGTAGCACAGCCACCTTCACTTAGGTGATCTTCCACTTGTGAAGTGGAATGCGGAATATTGGAATGCGGAACATGGGAAAAATCCTCATTTTGTCAGCCTCTGGTACATTACAGAGCAGCAAGAAAAATTGCAAATGATACTGAAAAGTGGGCAATATCTTGTAGCTTCCTGATGGCTGAGGTGAGAGACAAAGTGCATGCCATAAGGGCTGGTAGCAGGTGGGCAGTGGTAGGTTCTGCCCCAGTCAAGCTGATCCTGCAGCAAGGTGAGGCTAGAGAGTCAAGGTTTTGAGCATCCCATCTAAGCATTTATACTTTTTCTGACACACATGCTATGCAATTGCCAGTTCTGACACATGCATAAAGCAACCTGTAGACACTTAGTGGTTTTTACTTGGAAACACAGATAAACTGAGTAGAGATTTGTGTTCCTACTGTAACTTCTTTCACAATGTAGCATTTTAACAGGCAGATCTGCCATTTAAGTATAATGATTGTGCAAGACCTTCTATTTCCAATTTTAACTAATAATCTTGGCTTTTATAGCAATACAATTAAGCTAACAATAAAATAGTTATAACCCAATTGTGCAACCCCAGCTCACTTTAGGTCTTGGCTGTGTGCCGAGCTCTTCTCAGATTTCAGCAAAATCTGTATCCAGTAGAGTTATTATGAAGATTGAACGCACTAATAAATGCCCACTGTTACCATCACCTTCCCTCATTCTTGCTGCTGCTTCTCCTCTTCTACAGCAGAGATCAAGCTCCAATGCACCACTATCCCTTGACACTGTACTTGTTGCATGTTACTGCAGGAGTGTTTTCTATAAAGTGTTGTTCAACCACATCCGTAATGCAGGGGTAAAGATGAGAACTGAACCCGTCACTGACACCACCAGAAATAACCACAGGAAGATCCGATCCAGGACTTGAGCTACAAATTTCCAGTCTTGTACAACCTGGGAAGGACAGAGGGAGGATAAACATAAAGAGTAACGAGCCTTGGTACTGTGTTGGTACTGCTTATATATTTCAGTTCCTCAAATCTGGTTTTAAAATTAGTCTCTGTTAGTCCAAAACTAACAGAGATCACCCTTTCAGCATTCATAGCTGCAAATCACTCAAACTTCCAAAACAGTTCCATAGTTCTATGCACATGGTGATGAGACTTCCTCAGCCAGTGCAAAAGCTATTAGTTAAGTGCATATATGAAAATTCACAGACTTAGCTTTGAAGATGGCTTTACAGTGAACTGGATTTCTTTCTACCTGCATTTCCTTTTATGTGCCAGGATGAGGCTCTGGCACAGCACTTGGACACAGGCATTGATTCCAGTACAAGCAGTTCAATTTACTTGTATTTGCTTAAGTGGTTTGTTGACTCAGATTGGGTACATTCAGGAAGGGAATTTTGAATTGTGAGTTCTGGCAGAACTATGCATGCACAAAAGTGCTATTTATTAAGGTGATTCACAGGACTTTTTTATTAAAAATATTTCAGCTTCAAACAGATTTTTAGTCATGCACAGTATGTGTTCATATATTACATGTTTGATTTACTTCTTTCTGCTGTAGTCCTGTCAGCACAGTTTGAACAAAGCCCTAGTTCTTGGTAGGAAGGTGCTAACAGAAGTTTTTCCAAATGCTACTAGCTGGATTGCTCTGTTGTCCTAACCTTTCATGAGATGCATTGTTTGCAAACACAGTAATTTGCCATTTTAAGTGCCAGGAGGCTCACTGAGAGGTGAAGAATAGCAATTGGGAGCTAAAGAAACAGGATTTAGTGAAAATCTAGAACTTCATTCAGAGCGGCTATGCAGTTCATAGTACATGCTGGGAGGCCAGGACTGACAACTGGCAAATGCCAAAGAGCTTGCCTGTAAGTGTGAAAATTATGTTTTTTGAGCATGACAGTTTAGAGGCTTACAGATTCATATGTATCCCAAACTCATAGAGGACAAGGTTATCCAAGTAATCCCAAACCAGGAATTCCTCCAGGAGAGGCTCCTGGAGTCTCTTGAAACTGTGAAGAGCAGGGACTCTCACAGAACAATACAATTCTCCTTGAAGCTATGTGTTGTCTCAAAAAACATATTATTTATCAAGGTCTGAGGAAGAATATGTCTCAGAGGAGAGCAGGAGGAAGAGGCAAAGGGAAAAGCATGCAGAAAAGGAAAGAGCTTGGAAGCCACTGCTGTAAAGGAAAGTGTGATTCCCTCCTTGCCCTCCCTCCACCTACCTGTCTGATGAAATGCTCCTTTTTAACATGCCTGGAAATGTACCGAATGGAGTCAGCTGCCTTTTCCAGAAAGGCAATAACAATTTTTTCTCCATCTTTTGCTTGCTTGTATTTCTGCTTCCCCAGAAACTTTGATTTCGAGGTGGTTCCCCTTTCTTCAGTCTCTGAGAACGAGTAGCGATCTGCATGGCCCTTCATACAGAGCAGACGAGGCAACTTCTGGAGAAAGAGCCTTTTAACCCAGGGAGCCATGGGATGGTAAGTTGCTGAGGATCGGTGGTGGACATTGATAACAAACACAGTCACGATGATAGAGAGGGTCACAAAAATCATGATGAAGAGCAGATACTCACCAATCAGAGGGATGACTTTGGATGAAGAAGGGATTATTTCCTCAATCACTAAAAGGAAAACAGTGAGGGATACTAGAACTGATGTCGACAATGAAAGCTTTTCTCCTTCATCTGAAGGTAGGTAAAACACCAGGACAGTTAGAAAAGACAATCCCAGGCAAGGGATTATTAAGAAAAGAGTGTAAAACAACGGAAGGCGCCTCAACACAAAGGAGTAAGTAACAAATGGGTAAGAGTACAGCCCATCCTTCCTGTTGCCTTTCGTACCTTTGGCGTTTAAGATCTCCCACTCCCCATTATCAAAGAAGTCTTTCCTGTCTACATTTTCATCCACTAAAATCAAGTCCACCATATTGCCATCATATGTCCACGACCCAAACTTCATGGAGCAGTTCTGCCTGTCGAAGGGGAAGAAGGTAACATCCATTGTGCAGGAGCTCTTATAACTGGCCGGTGGTGTCCAGGTCACCACTCCATTGTGCTTCACTATGGCTTTGGTCATCAGGGATCCCTCAAAACGTCCGTCAGCACTAGGAGTTGGACAGGAAGAAACAGTACCAATTTCAGGACTATGCTTGCCCCAGTCCTACCCCATTTCAGCTCTGCTTTCTGTCCCTCACCTGGAGCACAAGGTGCACAACATTCACACTGCCTAAAGAAGCAGCCTTCTGACAGCACACACAAACCTCATGGTAGCTGACATGCCTTGCCCAAGCTCTGGCCTAAGCCCAGAGCAGGAGCCACGCTACTCACTTTTCAAATAAAACAATGTCAGGAAGCCACAGAGACTCAGAGGGGACACGGATAGCGGTAATCCCACCATATTCGTCTGGATTCCAGGAGAGTTTGTGGTCAATCCATTCCTATAAGAAAACAGCAGAGTCATCTGCCCACTAATGCAGCAGCTTCTTTCCTCACCCCTGTATGTGCCTCAACAACTGCATGCACAGCACAGTGGGCAGAGCCTGCCATGAGGCTGCTCAGCTGCAGAGATGGTGCCAGAGGGCATGGCTGGGAGGTGTTAATCCTTACAAGCACTGCCCCTTCAGACACAGGTGAGACCCAAAAACCTATTCCTAGGCTGGCAACCTCAAGGCCAGCACTCCTGGAGAGCACTTGACTCTCACTTCACTCACCACCCTGCACAGCCCACCTGAGAGTAGTCTAAAATGAAGGAACTGTTTCCATTTAGAGCAGCAGCTTTCCTTCCCTCTGCAAACCAGCCCAAGCTGGTTTTGGCTGGCACAAACCCCATGGAAGACCCCATGGACCCTAGGTGGTGTGGATACTTGCACTCAAATGAGTATAATTCACTTTTCAGTGGCTGGAATACAACACCAAATACCTGTACATTGCAGAAAAAAAAATTGGTCTTCCATCAGAAAGACCTGCAGACAGCCACAGGAAAAATAATATGATGCTATTGTAAAATATTTGGTTACAAAAGCAGGTGGAGTCTTCTCCATTTTCATCATGCTGAACTCTAGAATCATTTTTCTGTCCTTTTTTTTTGTATTTTCATATAGGGAGATCATAACAAAGTGGCTTCAATAACTTAGAGATTTCCACAGAAAAGCAATGGAAAATCAGCTCTTTGATCCTTGTTCATTATTGATGAGGATATTCATTTGTCCACAGAAATAGCAGCAATGTGATGCAAGAGCTGTAGACTGCAGTCAATACCAAGAAGTGGAAGATGAACCAGCTTCCATTAAGCTGCAGCACTAAGAGACCTCTAGGGATGTGGATGTCTCAGCCTTCACTGTGCAATTTCCTCCATGACTTAAGGAGGGACCAAAATAGCAATATTGTCTATTAATCCTCCATATTGTTCCCTTATTTCTTTGATTCCACATGCTTTTCACAGCTATACCTAGAGACATTTGTTACTGTTCAGGTGTAGAAAAGAAAAAGAATTGCTCTCATAGCCTCACCATCAGGGACAGAGAACACCACTTTTAGCATTAACTTTTCTCTAAGCATGGGTATCTAACAGATGTCTCTGGCAGCCTAGGCTGCAAAGTGGTTACAGTCTCACTGATGTCCTGGACACATCCTATAAGTAATAGGTACAATGGGTCTTAGGCTGGAAACATACACCATACAACGGGACAGTGAAGGCTCAGCAGCAACCAACACATTCATCTTGTAGCCTCCACTAGCACAAAAGCAGCAAATTCCCTGTGAGCCACCTGGAGATAGTATCATCCCTCTGGAACTGAACTGGAGCAGCCCCTTGGCCTGGGTTTTTCTCCATTTGCAGTACTCTTTGCTTCCACCCCACCCTGCACTGACTTCTCTCTTAGCTTAAGTGCTCTTTCATGTCCGCAAGGCAAATGGCTGTGTCTTCTTACTAGAGCAGAAAATAGGTTGTGTGCAGACTTTGAAGATGAGCAGTTTAAAACAGGAATCTCCCTGTGGGCTATGCTGACACAAACTGTAGCAGCAGATGCATAAGGCTCTTTCCTCTCTTCTCCCTTTCTTCTAAGCTGCTTCAGACATTGCAATTGCTCTCTCCTTCCTCGAGTTCTGCCAAAATCCCATTTCTGTGCTGTCATTGAAGAGTTTAACCCACTGTTAGTGGAACAAAAACCACTGGACTCAGATTCTTGACCCTTGCTAGTAGACCCCATACTTGCCTGAATCCAGACAGTTTCTCAGCTACCAATAAAGACTCCTCTGAACCTTGTGTTTCAGCCTGCTTGTGTATCAAGTCCCACCATCTTGAGCATCAGAATGTTTGAAGTTAACAAAAAAAAAAAAAAAAAAAACCCTTGCTGAGAAATTATGAACATGATCAGGAGCAATCAGCATGGATTTATTAAAAGTAAATCATGCTTGACCAACCTGTGATGAAACAGCTCCCTGGATGGACAAGGAGAGAGCACTGGATATTGTCTGCCTTGGCTACAGCAAGGCTTTCAACACTGTTTCTCTCACAATACCCCTGTAGGCAAACTCAGGATGTTTGGACTGGGTAAGTGGACACTGAGGTGGATTGAGACCTGGCAGAATGACAGATCCCAATGAGTACAAACTCAGTAGCCAGTGCCACAGGGTTTGGTTGGAAGCCTGTCACTGGTGGTGTCCCCCAAGGTTCTATACTGGACTAGTGTTGTTTAATTTATTCACTAAAGACTTGGATGAATGGGCAGATGCCTTCTCACCAAGCTGCCTGATGACACAAAGCTGGGAGGAGTTGCCAATACCTTAGAGGGATGTGCAGACCTTCAGAAGGATTTGACAGGCTGGAGATGGGAAAAGAGGAAAACATCTGAAATTCTGCAGAGGCAAGTGCAGGGGCCTGCACCTGGGGAGGAATAACCCCAGACACCAGCACAGGGGAGGTCCGCTGCTGGAAAGCAGCTCTGTGGAGAAAGACCTGTGGTCCTGGTGGACAATAACCTGTCCATGAGCCAGCAGCATGTCCTGGGGGCCAAGGTCAGTGGGATCCTGGGGTGCATTAGGAAGAGCATTGCCAGCATGTTGAGGGAGGTGATGCTGTCCCTCTGCTCAGCCCTGGTAAGGCACATCTGGAGTGCTGTGCCAAATTCTGGGCTCCTCAGAACAAGAGAGACACATGGAGCTCCTGGGGCAGGTCCAGGGGAGGGCAACAAAGACATTGAGGGGACTACAGCATCTCTCTTACAAGGAAAAGCTGAGGGAGCTGGGCCTACATGAACACACAACTTCCACAGTAGGACACCTGGGTCAGGTACAGGTATTTAGTGTTCAGCCTGAGCTCATGAGGGCACTCATACACATGAAAATCACAGCCTGTGCCCCATTTTCTGCTGCCTTTGCATTACCCTGGACCTTGATGGTCTCAGCCTATCAGATGGAGAAGCAGTATTAGAAATGGTAAAAACTCCAGACAGCCCAGCTCTGGAAAATCACAGCCCTGAGTTTCCCTAAGAAGCTGCCCTGGCTAAAGTCTAGGGATTCCAAAGGCTTCAAGAGAAATCAGTGTGTCTACAGCGCACAGGGCTTGGACCTGCAGGTGAAGGTGGGAGTGGGGAGAGGACAGATGAGGGCAGATGAGTATTCTTTCCAGAAGGGCTCTGCTGTCTGCCCAAGTGGATATTCAATGTAAGGGATCCAAGATGTGGCCTTGTGCACAAAAGGGGCTCTACAATTGCAGCTGAAAATGGGAAAATTATAATACTGCAGATTATTAACAGGCTCCCAGCAGCTGTATTTGGATCAGAGAGAAATTTCTCCAGCAAAAGGGGAAAATCCTGTCTTCCCCACAGTCAGGGGAAGTCTGAGCTTTTCCCCTTGTCAAGGAAGAAATCATCTTCATACACAATATCCATATTGGTTTTAGGGGTCTTGCTCCAGCCAGAATCTCACACTCACTGCAGCAGTAGAGGACCCAGACTGAGACAAAAATTGAGTCACCTTTCTTATCTACCAGCCCAGCAATCCCCAAGAACCTTTCCCCATGGCATGATTTCAAGTATGGTGTGTTTTTTCTGTCCTCTGTCTGGGATCAGCTGACATCTTTACAGATACTCACAAGGCTGAGAGACTTAAAATAATTGTCACAAGGTCAATGAATTGGTGCAATGTAACTTAAACCAGCGTTCTTCAGGAGTCAAGAAAAAGAAAGGAGACCTAACACTTCAACTTGCACCTTTCCCGCATTTGTATAACTCACTGTCAGTTCCAGAAGCAATTATGATAGAGAGCTCTGATTCATTTGCTATAGCTTTTAATGGGAAAATGTCTCCAGTGTGTGTGTATGTAATATACTGACCTCTTCTTTCTCTTTACATATGCTGAGTAATGAAGAAATCTATCCGAGGCATCACTCTTGGCTCATGCAAGTGAGACCGTATTTGTGTGACCTCTAAGTCTGAGACAGGATAGTCCCTCAGAGCACATACAACATCCCGGGGATAGCCACTGCTGTACCAGCCGTGTTTCTTCCCTGAGATACAGCTGGCTTGAGCACACAGCCGAGGTGCAGTTCAGGAGGAGAGGGTACCCTATGTCCTAAAGGCCTACTTGCCTGCCTTTTTGTCTCTATACATTTGCTGAAGTGAGAAGAGTGAAGTAAAAACTTTAGGTTAGGTATCTTGGTGCTGGCCACTCAGCATCATAAAATGGGATGGGTGGCACAGCGGGCAATAGACTGAGATGGCTACTCAGCTCAGCAGTTCCACATGGTGAAAAGCGAGGTCTGATGTGGTCCAATTTACCTGTTTCAGCCACACATTGGTTGTCATCAGCTGATTCTTCTCATCCTAAAGTGACACAAGGAGGAGAGGATTGAAATACCAAAGCAGCTATTAGAAACAGACCCTATGCCTGCGGAGTCCAACCCTGTGCTGAGATGAGGATATTCCTATGGTCCTGTTTCCCCAAGGGCTTGGGCTCTTCAGTAACCATTGAGGGAAATTGACTGACTTTCTAGGTGCTGTCCCTGCTATCACTGGTAGCCTCTGAGGCTGGAAAATTGAGGTCTGGCATTTCACAGGAGCTCACAGGAATCATATGCCAAAGACCCAGGATGCAGCAGGTCTCAGCCAGCAAGTGGTATCAAGTCACACATGGTTGTGGGCTCACAGGATAGCTCATCTGCCAACACTGCTCTGCCTGGAGCGAGTTTGGGAAGATACAAACTGAAACATTGTCCTAGATAAGTAAATAAAGCACAAAATTAGCGTGCTTTCCACAGTACAATGGGACTTTACCAGGGTCTGGGGATGTAAGGAGCACACTATTGTGTGAGAACCTCTGGGCATTGTGCAAATTCCACTGGGCATTGCAGTGGAAAAGAGAAGGAAAATTTTCCACATGGGCAGAAACACAGGATTATCTATCTTGCCTCTAGAGTTTTATCTTAGTGACCAGCTGGTTAAGATTTGAACTACCTTTTGCCTCAATGCAAGCTCCCCTGGAGTGAATAATGTCCAACCAGCTCTTACCCTTTCTCAGTCTCTCCTGTAGCTGTCTTGTCATTAAATTGCAACATGGATGTCAAGGACTGTCTGGCATGTGTTGTTTGATTAAAACTGTATAGAAATTAGGCCTTATTCCCTGAGAGGAAGGAAAAAAGGAAAGAGCAGGGAAAAAAGGACCTTCATGTTTCCTTCAAAACAAATGAGTTCTACATGCTGGGGGCAAGGAAGAAGGCTGTATCACCAGCACCATTTCATGCTCATTGTTTTGCTGCCCAACCATCATTGTGCATTTCTTGTGTCAGGAGGAAAAAGCGAATTACATTACCAGTCCTCCCAGGTGGAGGCACAACTATCTATAAAAGTGGTGTTTTACTAACATAACACTTACCACATCCACAAGCTGTGATATCTTTAACCCAAAAAGGACTTTGATGGTGTCGTTAGAGTTTTCCACAGGGCGGACCCATTTCTGATAGCCTTCAAACAAGTGCTTGAGGAGCGCATCCTCATTTTCAGCAACTGAACTGAAGGCATTCACTTCTGGAAGAGAGCAACAGAGTGTAGGCATTGCCAGAAAGCAGACATGAAGAATGCCATGACCTGAAGAAGTGAGGCAGAGCAATGATGTGAGGAAAATTCACCTCTGGGTAGGTCTTGTCTTGTACAGCAAATTCTGCAGGAATTCAGATGCACAGAACAGCAGAACCAGGGCAAGTGAACAGAAAGGCAAGATAGCCCAAGCCCAACTCACATACCAAAAAAAAAAAAAAAAAAAATCATCAGACCAGAGCAGTGATGACATTGTAGTAGGTTTATGCTTTCTATGTCCTTTTTGCCAAAGCAAAAGGAGCCCATCTGGCAGCAGTAGGAGCTGGATGATGCGTCAAGGCTAGATCTGCCAGGCAAGCACAGAGCCGCCATGGTCTGCATGACTTGTGACTGTCAGTCACTGACACCATGCTCCCCCTTCTCCCCCATCAAGGGGGAAAGGCAGTTCAGACCCTCCATCCTTTCCCAAACTTCAGCCCCACTCCCTGTGATGTTGAGGTTCTGACATGATCTCCACCTCTTCCCTTGTGCACATACACAGCAACCAAGTGTGAGAAGCATTTTATCTCTCTTCAAAGCCACCATGGAGTGAAAGACTGGCCCCACACAGCAGATATCACAGCCAATATTGCTGTGTCAGCAGTCAAAAGGGACCTCACAGGACACTGCCCAGGGCCCAGCTTATGCCCTGCCAGCCCCAGGGTGAGAACATCTGTGCCTGAATTGACAAGCATTAGGTGCAGGAGGGGTCTGCAGGCAGAGGGTCGTGACCCATGGATCATGCCAGGACCTCACAGTGGGAGAGCCCTGGAGGGCACAGTCAATATGCATAAATGATCAGAGTTAAGGCAGCCTCCAGCAGAGTCACTGTGCCACATGGACAGAAAGGACATTCAAACCTAGCAGCCCCTCCAGAGAAAAAACTGGATGCAGAGGGTCATGCTCTGCCCCTACATTGAGGGAAGGATGTGACCAAAGACCACGTCCTCTTCCCCAGCAGCTGCTGCCCATCTCCTGAATATGTCAGGCTGTGCAGCCTCCTTCACCTTGGTGAGGGTCTGAGACTGCAGATAGGCTAGACCTGGCAGCAAGCAACACAGCTGGAGAACTGTCCAAAGCAAAAACCTGCTCTCATAACAGAGCATTCCATGGGACAAAATAATTATTTAATGCTGTCTAGATCCCCTCAAGATAGCACAAGGTCCAAGCAACATTGTCATTCCCCACTTCCAGCCACAGCAAGATACCATTCCTCTTTGAGGAGCTGTAAACTCTGAAACCTAGTGCTCACACTCACAGGATAACAACTTTACTGCCAGATGTTCTAGCACAAGCTGTGTTTGTCAACTGTAGCTGGAATACAGGTGTGGTGGGGTTACCAAGCCTTGGGCAGCTAGAAGCTGGCTGGTCAGAGGGAGCTTTCACATTCATTTCCACCTGCTCCATCCCCCACAGCCAGGCATGGTTCATGAAGCTGTCAGCACAGTTTATGGTGGTCCTGTGGTCAAACTCTGTCTTGTGACTTCGTCACAGACCCTTGAGGTCTGCTATTTCCACAAATGCCCCTCTGCTTGTTCCAGGATTTATTCTCATGCCAGAGCTGACCCTAGTTCCACCACAGCACATGAAGGGCAGTGTCTGCAGTCTGTCCTAGAAACTAGATTGGCTGCCCAAACATGGCAGGTATGCAGGTATGCATGGCAGGCTGCCCAAACATGTGGGTATTGCACCCACAACCAAAGGAAGATAAAGAACATATTTCTCCTCCCTCACTACCCACAATCTCAGAGGTCCAGCCCCCTGACATATAAGAGTCTTTGCAGAGACTCCATCTCCTAGATGTTTCGTTTTCCCTTTAGGAGATTCATAGGGGTGTGAAGTTATTAAACATAGGAAATTTAACAGAAAAACCATTGAATAGAAAAATCTATAACCCCAAAATACATAGTATCAAAACCAGTTCTGTCTTAATGTCAGAATACGTTGCTATATTTTTATTTGAGTATGGCATCCTGCACACATATATGCAACCAAACACTGTGTCTGTGGGTATGTATGACCTCCCTCAAAAGAAAATGGTGCCATTTCACAGCTGACATCTCACACAAAGTTCAGGAACCTAAAGCTCCAAGTGGATATAGAAGACAGGTGGTAAAGCTGGATTTGGGGCTGGATATATTGAATCTTATCTGCTGAGGAAGCCACAAAAAAGTGAAAAAGACTTGAGGAGTCTCGTAAGGCAGAAAATCAGAAGGAAGAAGATTCCTGCCTCTAGAAGACAGCCTCAGTACTTTCACAAAGACAGTTTAAAAGCAGAAGTTATTCATAAGAAAAAAGAAATATCATGAAGGAAAATAGCCTAATAGCTCCTTAACAAAGCCCCACTTTATGATTAAGCTAGATAAAGCCATGGAGAAAACACTGAACAAAGTAGCACTGCGTTTGGGGAAAAAAAAAAAAAAAAATAAAGAGAAGCAGCCATAGGACAGATACATCACTGAATCTACCATATGATGCACTGAGAGGCAAAAACTGGGGAGCTCTCTGTCAGGTTAACATGTGTTTGAGTACTCAAGCACTGTCTGACATCTCCCTCCTCCCCCAGGTTCCTGTCTCTCTCTGTGGTCTGTCCAAGTAGCTGCTCCCCACGGTGTAGAACAGGAGTTCTGGGGCAGAAAGTCTGCTAAACAAACATTAAAAAGACCCCAGTAAGTGACCCTTAGCCTTTCATCAGTTTACCTGAAGCATTTCAGTTTTTCTCTTGATGATAGAAATTCTCTGTTAATTCCCTTTAGCAGACAAAAGTTGAGTTTAAGATTTTTTGTTGATTTCTAGCCAGCAATTGCCACACCACAGTTACTAAAACCTAGCTGTCAAACTGACCATGGTTGCAATAAAAGGCAGCAAATGATATAACCCTCTTCTGCTACTCACACAGTGTTTAAAGGATGAACAAGAGAAACCAGTATTCACCTTATCCCAGAAAGCAGCAGCTCACCGGCCAGCAGAAAAAAACCCCGCAGCTCAGCTTGGAAGAAGAAGAAGAAATCACACTTACCTGAGCGGCTCAGACACAGCGCAAAGAGCACTAGGCAAAGCATGGACACCACCGTGGTTTTTCCTTTAAATCTGATCTTCTGTATTCGTAAGCAAATCGGTCTCATTTTTGTAGGGGACTAAAACAATCTAGCTAAAAACCAAAGCAGACAGTTGAGTCTGCAAGGCAAGGCAGCACCTTTCTAGCCTTATCTTGCCCTCATTATGACGCTTGGTAAATCACACTTCATTGATTTTCAGTCAGCTGTCACATCCCATAAGCCTTAAACAGGGCTCTGGGTCCTAAACTCTGACTGATCTCTTTGTGGCAGTATTTAGGCGGCTATAAGCACTGCGGTCTAGGAGTATATGAGAGAAAAGTCTTTTAAGGAGGAAAAATATCTTTTATTATACTGCTAATTACAGATGGGGGAAAAAAAACCAAACAGGCTGCAGTTCAGACCCAAAGATAAATCAGATGCCTTAATCTGTTTGCTCCAGCTGTACGAGTTGATCCAATAATAGTCACAGACTCCCTACAGACCTAACTTAGCTTATTCATTTTTCATGCTACACTTGCGGTTCTGGAGCTATAAAATGGATTTGGGGGGTAAAAAAATAACCCAGTAAGATGTAAGTGGGAAAATGATGCTGATTTCTAAATTTACATCTCATACACAAAACAACCCAGACAGCAGCACAGAACGCTTACACAGTACTAACCACTGTCACAGCTTAAGAGAGAATGTTGCCCCAGGGTCTTGTGTTTAGCAATGGGAGTGAGAATTATTTAGCCAGTTCCTCTGCAGTCAGACCTCTCAGTCCTCCCCAGTGACACCTCACACATGGCTCCTTTCAGAAACCACCAGAAATTGCTGATAATCAAAAGGGATGCAGGTTCCTCTTTTCCCATCCCCCTGACACTCCTCTGCTGAAGGTTATCAGGATCTTCTGTTTTCCCCTCAAATGAGAGTTACTTTGGCATATCTCTCCAAAGAGGAGGTTTTCTCCTGAGCTTCTCAAGTTCAAGGAATAGGCATGCAAAATTCTTTTAGTTTGTCCCCAGACCCAAAACTTTTCCTGCTTCGATTATTTCTTGCTGACTATTCAATTGCTTGCTGTCTTTTATATGGGGAGCCTGTGGGTTTTTCCAGCAACACTCGGTACACTTACTGCAGTGGTCCAGCCACTGGTAGAGTCACAAGTTTCATGATTCAGATTTGCCTTATCTGAGGTCCTCACAGAGGATTGATAACTGGCAGCTGTAATCTTATCAGATTATTCAGCTTCCTGTCATGAAAAAATTGTAATTTAAGTGTGGTTCAAAGTCACATTGCTGCTGCAAGTAACATTGTTGTAGTGTCCTATCAAATTATTCACGCTTCTGTGGCCTTGCAGCCTACCTCATCCCTAGCTCTCAGCCAGGCCACCGGCAGCAACTCAGTGATTTTGCGTTTTCCACTACTGCACTACACACAAGAAATCTGCAAGGGCCCTTGCTAACTCCTCAGTTCTGCCTCTGATCACCCAGCAGGACTAGAGGAGCAGCTCATCTCAGGTGCAGAAAGCCATGCAAAAACAAGAGTGCTACCAAAACACCATCTTCAATGAAGTGTACTTTCAACACCAGCTGCTGAAACTTCTCAGTTTCCCTATTAGATCAACAACAGGCACAAACACACTACTCCTTGAGGGATACAGGAAAGCTCCTTCTTTATTGTGATCTTCAAGAGAACAGCAGTCATTTGGCTAGAGTGGTGGGGACAGACTGCACCAGAGTCTTCCACAAAGTTGGGTGGGGACAAAACACAATAATTCTGCCTGATACATTCTTTTTCTGCAACAAGATTACCCCCTTAAAATGCTCTCTGCAGATTACCACTTACTTTCCATCATCTTTGTGGTCTTGTACAGGACTCAGAACCTGCAGACATCATCCATCATTTTGCTTCATGGCTACAAGCCCCAGCCTTTGCCCATTGACAAGTCTAATTGTAGTTCCTGCCTGAGATCGCGTTCTGGCAGTGCTCTGTTAGACAATATGAGAGACACTTGTTTTTCACAGGGCTTTAACATGTTGCCTTGTGGCAATGGAGTAAATTTGTTATCTGCCTACAGAAGTAAGGTTTTTGCTACTACATGATAGTTGCCTGGAAGGAAATATAAAGTATGGTTGCATTACCATTGCCCCCACCCACCATCTAGACTGTGACAGGAGGCAAGGACCAGGTTTGCCTGGTCATTGGCTTCCAGAGCTACCAGACAGCCAGAGGAGAGTGTTGGAGAAAGAAATTCTGTTTGCCTGTTATTTTCTGTTCACAAGTCTTTATGCAGCCATGCACTCCAGCATTTTGGAAAGGAAGGTATGCATGAATACTCTGTTTTGCCAGATTGTTCATGAAGCATGAGGTGTAAGCACCCTGAGATAGCAAGTTAATTCTTGGGCAGAACTCCGCTTGTGGCAGTTCTTGAGTGGCTGTTCTCTGTTGAGAAAATGTCTTTGCTTTTCCACAGGTTTCATGGCATTTGTAACTAATATAAGCCTGCAATTCCAGGCTGCAAAGAACCAGATACTGCCTGGGCACAAGCAATACTGGAGCTGGGCCTCACCCTCTAGGCAGCAAAAATGCCAAGAAAAAGAGAAATCTACCTAGAGGCACAAATCCATCAGTGTGAACCCACATGGTTAATACTAGCAGGAACTGAAAACTCGAGGTTATGGTGGACAGTCCTAAGTGTGGGGCTGACAATTGTGTCTCTGAAACTTCATAGCTGAAAGCCTGTCAGCATCCTTGCTTTCCTAGGGAAAGCTTCTCACTTTCCCAAGGAATAATTGTGTAAACATATTCTCCAAATGACATTCTTTCTCAAAACAACAGGTGTTGTTTTTCATCCTTGTTTTTCATAATATAAAATACATTGTTTCTTTCTTTTCTTTTCCCTAGCCAATGGTAATAGGGAAGGTAGTGTTCCCATTCACCAATCACTTTTTACTTAGCAAACTACCTTACATAGGGTGCTCCATTTGTTTAATAAAGATTCTTCTTTTCAGCCTTCTGATGAACTTATTTAGAGTCTGTGTGTTTCTGTTCATAAGTAACAGTGACACCTAAGCCATGTTACCTGAAAGGTATCATGAAAGGTATCATGCAGTAAAGCACGGAAAACACAGATTCCAGGGGAAGGTGACAGTGCTGGGTGGCAATCAAAGGGTGGGAAACCCGGACTAAAGTGAGAAGGATGGTGAAGAGGAAGGACATAGGTGGGAAATACTCTGAACCAGAACTGTGAGGCTGTGTTTCCAAAACCCAGAGCCAAAGTAGAGTTTGCTGTACCCCTAGGTTTGACAGCTCCAGGATGGAGAAAAGAGAGGTAAGGCAGCACTGTGGAGCAAGAGACGCTTATCAGGTAGATTTGTCTTCTCCCTCTCAAACCCATCTCAGCTTCCATGCTCCCTTAGCTGATATGCCAGAAGCCAAGGAAGGCTCACCTGGAGTGCCAAGACTTGTGATGGAGCCAGGCTCCCTGGAGGGGAGCCCTCCGAAGGGAGGACTGAATTCATCTTGTACCTTTTGGCATGACACACGAAGCCAGCAGATGAACACCTGCCCTTAGGAGGGGAGGGGCAGTTTCTGGAGCAAAAATGGGCTGTGAAAGGCCAGAAGTCCTGGAATCTCTTCTTTGCCCTGACGCTTCTCAGGACCTTTCTAATCTCAGTTAGGGCAAGCAGCAGATACTTCTCCCACTTGAGCGTCTCAAAACATGCATCTTCAGTGGGCAAGAACAGAGCTGTTTTTAGCCAGCTTACCAGCAATTTTCGCAGCACCATACATTTCCATGTGCCAGATGGAACAGTTTGGAGCCAGCTGTCCACTTGTTCACACATCCGTGTGTCCGCTCTCCTCCAGCTTCCTGTCCCCCCAAACACCCTCCTCTTTCTCCTAGCTTGCTTACCAAGCAAGCAAACCCCACTCAGTCTCTCCCTGGCTGCCCTTTTCCCCTGTAATCAATCCCTCCCCCTCCACACATCCTTTTCCGACAGGAGCTGCACCACATCCCACCGCCCTCATCGCCACCGCAGTGTCCCCGCACAGTCGCCACTTTCCTCCTCCTCCTCCTCCTCCTCCTCCTCCTCCTCCGGCCGCTGCTGCCGGCCAGCCTGGGCCACCATGGGCACTACATGCTGCCCGAGCTCTGTTTGGGAGACCAGCGTAATGTGAAGGGCTGAGGACTCATGGATGAAAATCCGTCCGTTTGTCTTTGTGTCAGCCGAGGCAACTCAGCGCGGCGGGCTCAGAAAGGGCTGACGGGAGCCCTCGGGGAGGCTGCCTGAACCGAACTCGAAATTTCAAGTTGCACTCATGCTGTTGTTTCAGCAGTGATCAGGCTCTGCGAGTACAGGGACGAGGTTTTGCAGAATAAGAATCATTTCAGTGCTTGGTTTCCTCGGCACCTTCCTACTACGAGGAAGGCCTGCCTGCCCTCCTTCCCATTTCTACCACATCCATGTGAATGCAGACTTGAGACGGAGCTGAGTCCCTCTGCCTTCCAACAGTGCAGAGTCCACACAACTGCCTGCTGCACATCGCTCTGTAAAAACCTCCCAGTGCTTCTAAGGGAGTGGGACACAGGTCTTTTTAAAGTGTAGAGGTTCTTCATCACTGCATGCACATCAATCTTTCTAATAGGTGGTGCATTGCCTTCTGCATTAAAATTGTTGTTTTCATTTTTCAGTTCTAATTTTACAGTGAGGTCTCATTTAGGAGTGCCTTGCAGCACTGTGATCACTACCTGCATTTTGGTGACACTGCCTAGCTTTGAATATGGTAATTTTCAAACCCATTTGTTCTGAGTTAATGATTGTAAACGAAGAGTCAAGTCTGCTATTTCCTCAGTTTTCCTTTCCATTTCATCAAGATCATCTCTGCTTTCATAAATGCCTGTTGCAGCTCAAATTTTATCTGCAGCATCATGGACTTGCTGTTCAGATGTCAAGGCTTGGACGATTTCAGGGATAAGCAAACAACTAGCAAGGATCAAGATTTTGCAAGATGTGAGAGAAAAATCTGTTTTAAGGACAACTGCTTCAGGAATGACGGAGAAACTTGGTTATGCCTAACTGCATCAGCTTTTCAGCCTCTCGTTTTCAATGGTTATACCTGCTGTCTAGAAGCCTTTATCCCAACACATGCAGTGCTCTACAGCAAGAGGTTCTGATTTCTCATTCCAATCTAATACAGGTTTTATATCCCCAAGGCAATCATAAAATTTAAAGGGCAATTCCTGCCACATCCTATGGCCTTGATAAGTTGCATGACTCTTTACACAGCTTTATTCATTTCATCCACTTCTCTTTGGATATGACAGCTCCAGCACACAGCCAGAAAAGTGGCAGCTGACAAACTTTCTTTTTGGAGCTGACTTCTCTGGCATGGGCTCCCTTGAAGATATAGCAAAATCAAATGCTTTGTCAGAAATTGGGTGAGCTCTACATGCTCTGTTCCTGCCTGCAATTGAGGGCATTTGCTCTTTATGATCTTTTCCTGAGTCAACAGAGGTGGTTGTCCTGTGGATCCACATAGTCCATGCAATGCAAGTAAGGGGGTTTTTTTAGCTTTAGAAATATATCTTGACAGAGATAATAATTCTGAACTGTCTAAAAGATGAAAACTATTATCATGTTTCATTAGAAATGTTCGGAGAGCAATACTATCCTGTGTCTTTTTTCATTATATTACTGTATGCTGTTGAGGTGCTGTTGGAAGCTACTATTTTTACAGAAAATGCAACAGCACTAATTATCTCAGCCATATTCAGCCTCACAAAACTCAGGATCCTATTGATGTGCATGCATTTTACTTCAGATCATCACTGCCCAAAAATCAGAAACTGCTCTGGCAGCAGACCAGTCAACAGACCAGACCTCACCTCTGTCAAAGTCTCAGAAAACCATGTTCTCCATGGGAAAACAGTGGTGGGACATTTAGGAAGGGGTTATTCCGCCATCTGCCAACTCCTACCTGTCCTTCTCTAGGGTGTCGCAGCAGGGCTCAAGTCAGCCCTCTGCTGTTCTGAAGACTCCTGCCTGAGAGTTTGAACTGAGATGTGAGCCTTCTATCCAGAGATGCCTGGTTGCCATGCTGAGTCTTATGTTGTTGGGGTTTTTGCCAAATACTTACTTCATAAAGAAAAATATTTATTCCTTCTAGAGGTTTCTTAAGATTAGATAGAAATATTTACAGGCAGGAACCAAAGACAGTACATGCAGGACCATCATTTTGAACATCAGTGACATTTTGGGCTTCTACTTTCACTGATTCATAAACAAAGATAGTACATTTAAATGTAGATGTAGAAACCAACTTTTGCATCACTTCCAGAATTTTCTATCCATAATGACTTATTATATGAAGCATTATAGTCCTCTTGAATGTCTACCTAAATGCTTAAAATTCCATGTTGTCTGCTTCCAGGTATTTACTTGTTGTGTTAGAGTTTACAAGGAAGTGCTCATGAATATGAATATGTACAAACAAAACCCCATCAGACTTCATGCCTGAGAGTACTGAGTATAGAAGAAATAAAGGCATTTGACATGCGTGTAAAATAGCCTATATCCTCAGCAGAACAGTTCTTAGTAATGTCAGCTAGCCTGGAACTACGGAAAAAATTTATGTTAAACTTGAGTGTAAACATAGCATAGTGTATCAGATGCTTTCACAGTTTCTGAGTGAAGTCAGACTAAGCTGTTCATATAATTTGCAAAAATCAAATTTTGGGCAATATATAATCATAACAAAAGTGATGTGAAAGTAATGTTAGGTAGTAGAGTGTCCTGTAATTATTTGGTATTAATGGTTTTGTAATTATTTGATATAATTTTGTAATAATTTGGTATAGCCCATGGATATATCTTAAAACTGTGTAAGTTCATCAAATAGTTTAAAGTTATGAAACAGCAAACTGGAAGGTTTTGAGACCTAAACAGCTGTCTCTACTGGATGACATCTTTGATATATGTCATTTGGCTTGCTTCTTACAAGCCAGAGAAACTGAATATAAAACCAAATCTTCACATCTTTACATCTTCACCTCACTAGAAAGCATAATTGCTATTACCTATAAAACATGCAAAAACTAGTTTTGCCTTTTCTACCATGTCAGAATATCCTATTTCCGCTAACTTTTAATGGCCTGCCTGTGCCTTGTTAGAAGAATTAACCTGAAGGTGTTTAGGTAACTTCACCTATTAGTAACTGATGCTGGGTTGGAATAACTCCCTGAATGGGGAGCAGAGTCTGATAATTTGTATATATTGAATATATTAGGAGGAGACAGACCATATGGAATAACAGCTAAAATGCTTTGCAGACTACTCCCATGGTGCAGAAAAAAATGGGCTGGGAAGAGATCTAGTTCTCCAACAGAAGAACAGAAGAACAACAGAAGAACAGGCTGGTAAGTGTTGGGCCAGTCTCTGGCAAGTCAAGGGATGATGGGGCAGGAGAAAACTTGGCATAGCCCTGATAGAGCTTACAGAACAATTGCCACCTCCACTAAACTTCACAAAGGCCCAAACCCACCGTTTAACTGCCTCAGGCCAAACTGGCCTGCTGTCATCCTTCTCTACATTATCATCCATGTATCTCTGCACTGGGGCAACTCCTCACATTCACTTTCAATGCAAGTCAGCCAACAGACCTGATTTCATATGGTTTGTAAGGTTTTGAGGCTCTGAGTAAGCCCAGAGAGCTTGATGCATTAAAACCAGGTGCAAACAACAGAGTAATCAGTGAAATCAAAAGGAGCAATAAAAAGACTGCAGACTTTAATTTCGAGTTTAATTCCTCTATGGGTAATTGGGATGACTAAATAGGAATGGTATCAGGCACCTTACTCAGTCAGGTAAACAACCATTTGTCATTGTAACTGGATTTTACCAGTTTACCATTTACCATACCATGATCTGACAGCAGCACAGCAGAATGCTATGCTGCTGTGATCTCTTCTCATGTTGTGACATCTTGAGCAAACACTTGGCAGCTGAAGCGATATGACTTCATGTTCCAAAAGAACAATGCTGCTTAGTCTTGTCTGAGACAATGAGGCTGCCACAGAAACTCTCTTCTGCGCAAAGCCAAGAAAAGTCCATACCATTTTAAGGAATTCAAAGAAGAAATTATGGTTCCACAGGATTCAGCAAACTTTGCCCAAAATGTTCAGTTAGGCATTTAAAATTTCAGCAGTAGCAAGTCTTTTACAGATTCTTTTTTTGTTTTGTTTGGTTGGTTTTTTTGGGTTGGGTTTTTTTTTTGGTTTTTTTTTTTGGGGGGGGGGGGGGGGGGGTGGGTTTTTTTTGGTTTGGTTTGGTTTTTGGGGGGGGGATTGTTGGGGTTTTTTGAGGTGGGGAGCGGAAAGCTACATCAGTGGTGAGGACATTGCTCAGAAAGCTCTCCCATCCCCTGGGAATTGCTAAGCTCACTTCTATATCTCTTATGTATAGGAACCAAAAGGCAAGCAGAATAAAAGAAAAACTCAGCTTGAAAGCAGAGAGAGTGAAACACATTGAAATATTAAGCAAGCTTCTCTTTCCTCAGGCCAAATTCATCCATTAACCCAAAACAGTCTTCAGAGACATGCTTTTCATTCCAATGCTGTTTCCAATAGCATTTTCCATTTTCATCTCTGTGACACATTTCATAGTACAAAACAGTGAAAAGTTAGCAGTCCATAATAAAAGGTTACTGCCTCACCTTCTGAATTCAATTCCTTGTTCAATTGCTGACAAGCTCTGTAATGGAGTCAGTGTCTCATTATCATGTACAAAAGATCAGAAAATGTGTTGGCAAATACAGATATTTAAATTCTGATAGTATTAGTAGAAAAAAAACCCCACATGAATCTTTGTTAAGAGAAAAGAGTGATGCTGTAGAGGAGCAAGGAAAAGCACACAAGGAACAGTCAGAGAAAATTATACACTATTCAATATTATAAAAGATTTCTAGCAGGGAAAACAGTCTTACTCCTATACTCACATCTCATCACAGTAACGATGGATGTAATAGGCAGCAAGATCTTGTGGCAATTCTACTCTGAAAAGCAAGCAAGAACAATGCCATTCCTGTATGTGTAAACTTCTGATTTCTTCTGTGACTGAGGAAAGAAGAGGTGTTGAAGGAGGCTGGGATTTTTATTGGTGTAGGAATCCAGGCAGCACTGTGATCAACAGAAGAAAGTGCCATTTGCAGATATTTATTTAATTTAATTTTTTATTATGACTGAAGTCATATAATGTCAATTACCTGGTGGCTATTATATGAATCAAAACATCTAAATTCTAGCAACCTTAGTAGACAGGCCAACACATAAATATCAATATTGATGGAAGGATGGTTATCACCATAGTGATACTAATAAGTCATGTAATATTATGATGACCTTGCTTGAACATTTGAGTGTAAAATTCATTAAATATGTTTTTAATTTTTTACAGTTAAATGAAGACTTATCATGAGGAAATCTTACGTTTGTCATCTGATGACAGTATCAAAGAAAGGTAACTCCACCGATCCTATAACTGTGTTTTGTGGATGCCTATATTTTAAATAGATAATCTCCAACTAGCTGAGTTCTTTAAGCTGAAACAGCTACATGAGCATTCACTTGGGGGAATAGATGTTTCCTATTATACACAACCAAAATATTTCCCTGCTGTAGTATCTGTACTAAAGAACCTGCCCAGTTCCTTGCCATACTGAAATATATAAATAAATATATACATATACACACATAAATAAACTCTGAGCAATTTCAGTCCCTTGTCATGCAAAAAAAAAAAAAGGAACAGTAGTAAAAATATTTTCCTGTCTGAACTTAGAAAGAAACAAATGCAGATAAGAACTGAAAGTGTATACATACAACAGGATTTGAAGTTGTTGTTAAATAAATTCTTTTTCAGTCCCTCAACATAATACCACAAATACTCCTCTGACAGCAACTCCTAGAATTCCTCAGATTAAAACCACCACCACAAAATCATTTGTTATAACACTATATCATCTCAGGACACCTATGAGACAAGCCTGCAAGATCAAGCTCAAAATAATTAGAAACTGAAATATTTATCAGCAAGGGCATCTTCTGTGGCCTTCACATGATCTCCTGTGAGAGCTGTAAGACTCCGCCTTGCTGGTTAGTAACCAGTTTGGGAATAACTCTCCCTTTACATTTTCTTTACATGCAGGCAGTACTCTTCTCGACTTGACAGCATCAGCATCACTGAAGTGATGAATAAAGGGTCTGATCCTATCATTACCAAAAAAGAAAAAAAAAAAAAAAGCAAAACCAAAACCACACCAAAAAATTTGGACTGACTTGAAAAAGTAGACATCTAAAGTTTCCTTCTCTCAGAGCGAGCAGGTGTGGTTATTATCACAAACCTGTAAGTACAGGTAGAAGTTTTGGGATTTCTTAAGCCAAGAACAAGATCCCTTCCTCTTAATATATAAAAATTATCACCCCTGAAAATTTGTTTCTTTCTGAAGACAAAAAAAAAAAAAAAAATTTTGTATTTTCTGCAAAATACACGTGTGAGATTCCTAAAAAGTATGAGAATGGGTGACTGAGCCCTGCAATGGAGGAATGTCCAGAGGAGATGGGCAAGAATGATGTGCTGAAAAGGAAAAACAATAAATTGTCATAAAAATGAAAGACAAAATTATCTCAGCACAAGAGGGACTGGATAGAAAACTTTGCTTTAGGAATACAGCTGCATCACTCAGTCCTAAGATCAAATAAACAGCTTTCCCTGAAATAATCAATCAAGAGTAATGTTTTCCTGAGCTAACCAGGCTAACATGGGAGGGTAGTGCGTATGTGACTCAGCCCAATATAAAGTATAGAATATAGACAAATCAAAAAATCAGCTTAGAAGACAGTAACTGGCTTGAGCCAGGTGTAATCTGCATGTTTCTTTCCAGTATCTGTGAGCAGGGTGTCACAAAAGCAGGCATTTAGAGACCAGTAATGGGAATTTGAACGGTGTATTGGAATTGTGATTCCATTGATATTGCAGGTCAATTGCTATATTGTGACTGTTCTACAATTCCAGTATATTGCTGTAACATGCTAAATCAAAGTCCTGGATACATCTATGAGAACTTGGTTAGAGAGTACTGGACTATAGCTGCAGGCTAGTAAATGAGCACAACATAAAAGAAGAGACCATTACTAGAGGCAAGACCTCTTCCTTTTTCTGGATTACTTGTCCCAGGTCATTGAATTGAAGAGCTCCCAGTAGAAAGTCACACACCTTTCATAGCCTCAAATACTGGAGCATTGGTTCCTCTACAGATGACTAATACAGCCTCAGACTCTATATCTTTGATGGCCACATCCAGTGAAACCTGAAAGGAAGTGAGAAGCCTGCCTGATTTGCTTACAGTTCTCCATGAATTTTAAAAAAAACTCCAAACAAATCAAACCAAAACAAACCACAACCAAGAAAAAAACAGCAGCAGCACAACAAAAAACAACCAACCAACCAAAAATCAAACCAAACAAACATTCTAATGACTAGTCTGATAGTATTCTCCATACTCATCCCTAATTAAAAGACCACTGGAACCAATTAAGAGGCAGAGGACAATCACTTTTCACAAGTTCTCAGAACGTGTGAGCCCAGGCTCTACAATCTATTTGGCCTTTACTATAGGAGGAGGCAGCTACAGGACTATCAGTGGCTCACTTTGCACAACAAAAAGCCTGATACTCAATGCTAAATGAACGAATAGTGGCAAGACTGTGGACAGACTTAATTAATAATTTAATTATGTCGATGTAATGTAACTATTCTCAAGAGAGATACTTGAACCTTTCCTTCTCAGTAACTGATTTAATGCTATCTTTAATTTAGGAATATTTAATGTAGAATTGCCAATATTTAATTTAGGAATATTTAATGTAGAGTCTTGCCAAAGACTTTCTTTGGCAACTGTTTTAAGTGAGCCATAGTAGATTAAACAGCAACTTCACAACACTTTTTTTTTCCCTTTTTTTAACTCTTTCACCCTATATAACACTGTAAGGCCCTCTGCCAATTTTGTGCAATAAAATGCTGCAGTTCTATTAAAGATCTTTATGTGAAGATAAAATTTCCATTGAAAGCACTGAACAAGTGCAAAGGGAAATCTCTAAGAGCAATTGCTGCAATATTTTTGAGTCACATATCCTGGTTTTCTCTTCCTCATTTATAAACAATTTGTTATTGTGGCAGAGTATGGTAAATAAACTGCTGTGCTTAAAACAGCAGGAGTTACATACCTGAACTTGCTGTCATCAACATGCTTCAGCAGATTGTGTCTTGGTGGTTAAAATTAGACTATAGCTCACCCCTTTCCACCCTGCCAAAGCCACCTGATGAAGGTGTAAGCTGTCAGGAAACAAATAAGGCTACAGACTAAAACCTAAAACAGATCTCATGAAAGAACGAAAGAAAGAAAAAGGGCAACTAGTAATAACTGCCTGGGTCCAGAAAAGCAAGTTACAGGAGGAGTTCAGAAAGTATTTAGAAATTGTTGAGGTTTGAGTTTTACCCAAGCAACTATTTTCCTTTCCTTCTTCCTACACTTAAAGTGGGATTTTCTTTGCATTTTCATCAGCTGCAAGAGAACTCCTTCACGATTCACCAAGGATACCAAGGCCTTAAATCCTAACAGAGCTGAAGGAAAATGAATTGTCAGCAAGACAAAAGATTTCTTGGACATTTTAATTTCCTTAATTTGCTGCCAGTTTTTAAGACCACACCAGTAATGACATATACAAGATGGTAACTGGAAATATAGGAGTAAACAGAGCAGTGACAAAGAACTCCCTCAGCATGACAAGAAGTAATTCAACTATTTAGCTATTCAAAAATTTTTCCCCTTGAAACATACCTCTGAGTTTGAAAAGACCCAGTTAGACAGGGATATCTAATACTTTGCAGAGGTGTAAGAAGAAAAAAAGCAAACACTAGATCAGATACCCTGCTGCAGCAAAAGGGGAATTGGGGCAACAGGGAGAAGTAAGCCAAAAATTCTGTTTAGAAGTGGCTCCAGTTCCTATCTGTTAAAGCATCTGCCCACTTCAAAATAAGTCTTTCAATAATTTAATGATGGAACACTTTTTTGCCAATTTTGCTATTTTCTAACTTGCTTAAATAATTCAGTGTGTAAAATAGGCTTCAGTGAAGTGCATTTAAACAAATGCCAGCTACTTCACGTACACTTGAACAACCACATGCCATGCTGCAATTACAACCTCTGCTTTTTTATTCCAAATCACATCTTTTCAGAGATGTTTATGAAAATGGTGCTAATGCAGGCACCACTGTGTGGCAAATGCAAACAGTAACTGTTGCAGACCTCTTTAACTGATAATTGTGTGGATGTAACAGACCCCAAAATGAAAGGAAATTTTAACACATGCTTGTGGAACAGACTGTTCTTTTTAGCTAGAATTCTTTTCCTAGCCCAGACAGTTGTGTTAATGTCTTTCTATACTGCTACCAAACAAGACAGATCATGAAAGGGTGAGGAATAGGATGCAGCGCACCCTACTAAAAAGTCAATTGCTAAAATACAATCAGTTGTTTCTATACCAGTCTTTTGTCCCCGTTTCAGAGCTCTGTGGTACTGAGAGCCCTCATAGGTCTATTGAAGTCCACATTTAGCCCAGACATGACTGCATCAGGAGTTAACAAGAATTTATTTCTTTTTTGAAACAAAAACAAAAACAAAAACAAACTATATAACAAGCCTATTATAACAAGCCTATTGTCACAGTAGGCTGCATCACTTCTTAGCAAAATCCTCTGATAAGAGGAAAGGAAGACAACTGGACAGCAGTCCCCTCTTCAGCATATTATTTCTGAAACTGCACCAACAAGGAATAATCAACCTTACCAGCAGAAGAAACATTTATTTGAGTCAGCTGTTGAATCAACTTCACCAATGCAAACAGCTTAAAGACAAGGACTCCATGCACCAACCATCTATCAGTCATCTACCAGAGTATCTTAAATTTAACTTGCAGGCCTAGTTTTGGCTAGACTAGACTTTGGCTGCATCCCTGAAAGGTTATGAAGCTAAAACACCCAAAGGAAGGGCCCAACAAGCTTATCAGCCAGAGCATAAGGTGGGGGAAAAACAGGGAAGCTTGGCCCAGATGGAAGGAAATAGTGCTGAACATTCAGAGTAGGAAGCTACCCATGTACTTTCAGAAGAAGTTGACATAATGCTCATTGCACCCAGAGGAGAGGATTTATTTCTCTTCATGCCACACTTTTGGCCCTGTCTTCAACTTGCATCAGGTGTGGTACTGTTGGCCCTTTGCTGCCTCTCCACTACAAGCCAAATTTGCTGCTTTAGTGCCCCACAGAAGGGCGCAACCAGCACCAGAACTGGAGGGCATAGGAAGGGTGGTAGCAGGAATACACACCCAAGCAGAGGTGAGTGGCAGGGGGTGTGGTATTGCAGCAAACCACTGTGCCTCAGGAAGTCACACTTGAAATTCCTGCAGAGTAAGAAGAGAGGGTATTCTGCAGAGAAAACAGACACAATCTGCTATCTGGCACACATGCCAACAGCGTATCAACAGTTTTTTAAACGTCTTTTCCTTGTCATTTTTGAATTTTACCAATTTTAAACACAAAGTGTAACAGCAACAAGGCTTGGGAATGCAACATCTAAACAAGGAAACCAGTAGAAAATAAAAATGCAAAATGTCAAGACAATTTTGGCAAAATCCTGGGAAAAGAAAAGAGAGATTAATTAAAAATCTAACACCATTTGCTTTTTGAAATTTTAATTAGGTATAATAAATGTACACAAAAGGAAGCATTGGCGGTTTTGTTCATTTTAAGTGTATGAAATGGTAGGGAAAATAGACACATGGCATGAGTGAGGTCAGAAGTATCAAGACTGGTTTGAAATATTTCAAAATGTCATGCTAACAGGATATTAAAGGAAGCTTTTAAAGTCATCATGAACAAGGCTTCTTTAACATCAGAGCTAGAACCCACATTGCATACAAGTTTGACATAGACTGAGAAAAGCAATTTTTCTCATGTCTTGTATATCCAGAAATTTCAGCTGTGAAGCCTACATTAGGGTTAGCCATTTTCTCTCATTTTGAATGAGTTCATTGACTAAATAAATTATTAGAATGTAAGTGCAAACTGCTGCACTACTTTGTCATGCTAAATCTGTTACTAGAAAGAGTCTTAAAAGGCTGAAGATGAGGCAGCAGCATTTGAGATATTATAAACCAGTCTAGCACCAAGCAACTCCAAAGTCTAGTTCCCTATTTGCCCTTTGGTGGATGCCCTTTGGGGAGTGAAAAGAGGAAAGAAATAAAACCACTGTATACTCCAAAGCCATAAATCTCCTGGATAAAGAACAAACTTACTTCATTTCCTGAAGCTACACATGGTTGACATGTGAGTTAACTTCAAAACCGAGGACACCACCAGTTACAGTGTTTATGGGAAGATGACCCTACAACATACTAGGACTTTTTATGATCAGTGTCCTTTTGCAAGCAGTCACTGTAAACAGTACAATGATCCTGCCAACAGTGCAGTAACATACATGTTTAGTTCACCCTTGCACTTCAGGACTATTTTTAAGCGCCCTCAAAACAAAAGCTGCTTCTACAGCTCTCATTAGCTATGCTCATGAATTCTTCTCATCACCATCAAAACAAACATGTGGTGAACAGTTACTCCAAAAGAAGATGTTCATTTACATACCTCACCCAAAGGGATCCAGGAATTAGACTTTTTGCAGTGCTTCAAATGCATAGCAAACTGAAGTTGGAAGTTTTCCCAGACTGAAATGTGCATCTTATCTTTCTTTCTGCGGCACTTGCACATATTAGCCAACCTAATTTTGTTCTTTCTAAAATCAGTGAAAACTACTTACTGGGAATTACCAAAGCCAACATTAAAAGTCTTGACAAAAGCACTAGGTGTACAACCACCTAAACTTCACTCTCAGCCAGATTCATTTCCCAGCCCCTGTAAGCATAAGACAGACATTGTAAAAAAAGTAAATTTCTATGTGTCTTCAATCTTGTATCCTTTCCTTCTGGAAGCAATTCAGATTTTGTAAAATAATTGCATATTCTAATTCTGAGATGCTTGCATCTTCAATATATTAAAAGTGTATCAAACTGAAATGACAATGAAGAAAAAATATGATCTTGTTTATATAACTGCTTAATTACTGTTTTAGAATTCTGTAAAGTCTTACATACAGAGTTAGAAAGAATTTAGTTTTTAAACTAAATTGCTTGGCCTACCAAAGTGAAAACTGATGTTTGTGACTGCTAGGCAGGTACTTCTACGACTTCAAAATAGTCATTAGGCAGAATCACATAGCCTTTTCCTGCCAATATGTCTTTCTCTTTCTGAAACTGAACGATTTCTCTCAGTTTCTCAATTTGTCTTTCCTGACGCCTGCACCGCTGTTGCGCTGTCTTGAGCTTCTTCCGCAGTTTTTCAACTTGTTCCTCCAGCTGTTGAATTCTTTTTCGCTGATGGACTGTATCCTCTACAGTGTAGTTATGATCACAAAAAACAGCAAGATTGCTGGGGGTCTGGAGAGGGGGCATCAATAATCCAATACTTGGATCTACAAATCTGGCATCTATTTGAGACAAATGAAAAGAAGGAGTTGATGGAGACTGTGGTAGTACTGGAGCTGCTGGTGGTGGTGGTGGTGGTGGAGGCGGTGGTGGCGGTGGTAGTGGGGGAGGTGGAAGTGGATCTTCTGGCTGCTCTGCAAATTCTTCAGACTAGAAAGAACAAGAAAAAAATGTACATTTTCATGCTTAACATGGTTTACAACTCAACTCCCTTATTATAGTCCCAGAATAACCTAAACAACCAGGATTTAAATTAATAAAATAAATTTCAAAGGCATGATTTTTAAAACTGGCAAACAATTCTGGGCCTGTTTTATCTGGCTTCTCAACTGGACATATTTTTAAGCAGCTTCATTTGAAGGGGTCTTTGAAATTCAAGCCCTTGATGTCTAAGTAGATTTTTTGAAGATCAGATTTTTTGAAATCTATATAATTACCTAAGAAGCAAGAACACAGACTGCATTCCATCCAACTGAGTTCAGATGACCTAGTAACTCATTGCTGCCATTCCATTCCCCTTTGTCCCTCCTCGTTTCTGCTGCATTGTACCACTATGTAATTGAACCTACTAACTAACTTAATCAAAAACACATCAGAAGCAGACAATCTTCTGCTGAAATAGCATAAGGGTTAACTACTGAGCAGGCTGATAGGCTGGAAGAGCAAAGAGACAGACACAGTAAGTCTAGTCTTACTGGGAGGGACTCTCTTACTGGTTTTGGGCTGCAGCATAAGGGTTTGGTTAAAGGAGACATCATGAACCAAAATAAACAGCTCTTCAACAGTAAAAGAGCCTTCTCATCCTTGGTATTTATGCTTTGATCAAACATAATTGCTAAAATGACAGAAAGCTATTTGATCTCCCACTATCACTGCATATATTTCCTGTCTGTTATTAAACATCAAAGCAATGCAACAAAAGGTATGACACAGACCTGCCTGATATGTAGAAATATAGATATGTAGAAAAAGTGAGAATCGTAGATTTATACAATGGTCTACGTTGGAAAGGCCACTAAAGACCATCCAGTGCCAACACCCCTCTGCCATGGGCAGGCAGACCTTTCACTAGACCAGGTTGCTCAGAGCCCCATCCAACCCTTGAACATTTCTGGGGATGAAACATCCACAGCTTCTCTGGACAACCTGTTCCAGTACCTCACTACCCTCACAGTGGTGAATTTTTTCCTATTATCTAATCTAAATGTCCTCCTGCAGTTTAAGGCCATATTCCCTTGGCCTGTCACTACCTGCCCTTTAATAAAAGTCCCTTTCAAGCCTTCTAGTAGGGCCCCTTTAGATACTGAAAAGTTGTTATGAGGTCTCCACACACTTTCTCTTCTCCAGGCTGAACATCACCAACTTTTTCAGCCCGTGTCTCTAAGAGGAGTGCTCCATCCCTCTGGTCATCTTCCTGGCCTCCTCTGGACTTGCTCCAACAGTTCCATGTCCTTCCTGTGCTGGGACCCCAGAGCTGGATGCAGGTTCCAGGTGGGCTCTCACCAGAGCAGAGCAGAGGGGCAGAATCCCCTTCCTCCCCTGCTGCCCACACTGCTTTGGATGCAGCCCAGGACACGTTTGTCTTTTTGGGCTGGGAGTGCCCGTGGCTGGGTCATGTTAAGAAACAGGACTGCATAGGTGGCAGATGAAATGGACAGGGGAGAGGCACAGTTTTCCCTTTTGGCAGCAGCAAAATAATCAATTGGCTCAACTCCACTGAAAGGTTTTTTTTTTTTTTTTCAGATAAAACTGCAGGTTTTATCACATTTCTCTTGATAGGTGCATTTGTACAGGTCAGGACCATACAGATCCCAAGCCATTTGAGTATAGGCCAGTCCAGAGAATCAGATTCTTTCTTCCCCAGAGGAATCCAGTATAATTCAGAAATGCTTCTGTTCAGATGTTGATTGGAAAAGCACTGTTGAAACCAAAGAGCTTGCATAGTGCCTATTAAAAAGAAAGCTTAAAACATTCTCAGAAAAAGAGGCACTGAAAAAAATTTCTACCTACCCACCTGTTGCCAATAGTATTAGTACAAAGAAAAGCATAAGGACAAGGTAAATGTTGATTTTAAGAAAAGGCAAGAGTCCTCACCATCAAAATATCAAGTTTATCAGATCTGAAGGCCATATCATTAACTTCATTGACATAACATGCAAGCAAGATAGATGTGTGGGTGTCTACCTGTCTCTCACACAAACTACAACAGTGGCAGACAGTAACTGAAAAAGCAGTTTGGTGATTGATATTGAAGAAAAGTGGTGATTTGCATTAAAGGGAAGTTTAATATGGGCTCTAATATAACTGATCACATGAAAATACAAAATCAGCTAACTACCAGTTTTATTTCTCAGTTATAAAAAACTACTGCTATTAGCCTACCTAATTCACATATGAATATTCTAAAGAGCTTGACCCTATCAGCTGTCACTATCAAATTTTTCTACCAAAAAAAAAACCCTACAAGGCGAAGGTAGAGCCAGCAAAAAGAAACTAATTCTTGCTAGAAACAAAATCAAAAAACAAATCACTGCTGGACTGCTGAATTCACAGAGACTTCTATTTGAAGCTATAGAGCATACACTACCTCTATATACAAATTATTATTGTTACAACATATCGCAGAGAACAGATCTTTGGTATCTCTGTAACATCATCAGTGACTTCTAATCACTTCTTCCAGCCAATAAATACTTCTTCTAAGACATAAGTAAAGAAAGTACACCAAATTACATGGTGTGAAAGATAAAAACCTGTATTTCACAATCAGTGTGGATTCAACTCCAAAACAACCACTATTATTCTTTGTTATTACATTGTTACTTGAAGATACATACACTGTTTATTCAAAAGTGCCATGAGACAAATAAGAATAGAACTAAATCCTTCAGAATTAAAAGGCACTCACTCTTCTGTGTTTTTGTAGATCCAGGTATGACAGTGAAATTGGGAACGTGGCTCACTACTAATCCTGCTGCATCAGTACTTTTGCAGATTACCCTATGCACCCATTCAGCTTTCAGACTGTAAAAAAATTTGCAAGTATTTTACACACAATGAAGAAAATGTGTATTGCACAGATAAGCAAGGAAGTGTAATCAAACAAAAAACTGCCATATTTTCCTGTAAATTGTCTTTTTGTTTGCATTCTCCTTATATTCTCTTATCTGTTATTAGCCACTTTTCATTTTTCAAATGTGTTGCCTTTTTATTTCTGCAGCACTCCAATATTGTATATAAAGAGAAAAATTGAACAAGAAAAATATGAGTTTTCTTCTGTGCAATTCATCCCACTTAAGTCTTTTGCTACCCAGACCTATTCTATCTACCACCGTCTCCTTTGCTACTTTCACTATGGCAGAGTAATAAGAGATCAAACATTTTATGTCCTTTAAAGGAGTCAAAAATCAATCTTTTCTTCCATTCTTGTCTTGAAGTTATTACATCAAGAAGCTAGAACTCATAAGTGACTAGCATCTCACAGTAAATTGCTCTGGTGGCACAGTGAAGGGAAGAATACCACCCACAGAAGATTCTGTCATCAGAAGTCAGGGACCAGTCTGGCTTTTGAACACAAGGTTAAGGCAAGACAGAGGTGCTCTCAGGACAGACAGACAGATGGCAGACCCCTCTTACAGAAGCCCATTAAGTTTCACAGTTAATATGTCTTCAATGCTAGCAGTAGCCATCAGCCGTGGAAGGAGAAAAAGGGCCAGTCACAAACATTAACGGAGACTCTCTCAGATCTTATGCAGGAAATACGCAGGAAATGCTGCAGAACAGTATAACTACAGGGCAATACCCTCTTACTTTGCTGCCATTCCATTTAATTCAGCACATGGATGCTGAATGAAATGGACACTTGAGCAAGTCAGAGCCAGTGTCTGCCTGTACAACACACTGCACTCCAAAGTCTCAGAGAGCCTCACAGAAAACAAGAAGAGCTGTTGGAGGTATTTCAGTCACCACAGCCTCCTGATGACCCTAGGTACATCCTTACAGCCTTCATCCTTCCCAGCCTGCATCCTCTCTCTGCTCACTGCCCTGCCGCGCTGCAAACACTGAGACACAGGACACAGCCATGGGTGCTTTGGGTTTACCTTTTCACCAGGTTCAGTGTAACAAAATATTGTGGGCACAGCATTCTCTTTTAGGAGCTTGTTATTGCATTCCCTCTTAAAGCAATCGGGGGTAAAGTGTTCTGAGCAAATGCTGCTGTACTTGGTCGGCTTGAAGTTTTTCCTCTTAACAGCAGCTTCCCACTTCTTGCAAAGATCGGGTCTTGTAAGAGGAAACCTGCAAGAAAGAGGCACTTTCAGCTTTTCTGGGAAACTTTATAAGGCGGGGCTTGGCCGGAGCCAAAACCCTCCTGCCCCAGCGGGGGTGTCTCAGCCCGCTCAAGTTCTGGAACAGGCGGTATGAGGGTCCTGTCCCTCGGCTTTCCCTAGGGAGACGCCGGGAGGGGCGGGCGAGGCTCCCCACCCTCAGCGGCCACGAACAGACACGTTTGTGTTTGTTTGTTTGTTTGTGTGTCTGTCTCTCCGTCTATCTCCTTGTCTGTCTCTCCCTCCGTCCGTCTCTCCGTCTGTCTGTCTGTCTGTCTCTCCCTCCGTCCGTCTCTCCGTCTGTCTGTCTGTCTGTCTCTCCCTCCGTCCGTCTCTCCGTCTGTCTCCCTCCGTCCGTCTCTCCCTCCGTCCGTCTCTCCGTCTGTCTGTCTGTCTCTCCCTCCGTCCGTCTCTCCGTCTGTCCGTCTGTCTCTCCCTCCGTCTGTCTGTCTGTCTGTCCGTCTGTCTCTCCCTCCGTCCGTCTCTCCGTCTGTCTGTCTGTCCCTCCCTCCGTCCGTCTGTCTGTCTCTCCCTCCGTCCGTCTGTCTGTCTCTCCCTCCGTCCGTCTGTCCGTCTCTCCCTCCGTCTCTCCCTCTGTCCGTCTGTCTCTCCCTCTGTCCGTCTGTCTGTCTGTCTGTCCCTCCCTCCGTCCGTCTGTCCGTCTGTCTGTCTGTCTCTCCCTCC
>CM031878.1:44068163-44222284 GCA_018697195.1 Certhia americana | reverse complement strand
TTAACAGTAGTTCAGCAAGATTTGGCTGCACTCGATACCACTTTTTTGTATCTATTAGGGACGCGCTCGGCCGCTCCCAACTCCAAGCTGGCGGCGCCAGCTTCAACGGAACTTCTCGCGGTTTAGCGGCGTCGCAGCCTGCCCGCCATTGGGCGCGCGGCGCGCAGGGAGGGGGGCGGGGCCTGGTTCGGCGGGCCCCGCCAATCGGGCGCCTCCTTTCCGCCCGCTGCGCCGCTCAGAGACAGCACCCACAGCGGGGCAGCACCGCCTCAGAAGACACCGCACCAGAGCGGGGCAGCAACGCCTCAGAGGAACAGAACCAGAGCGGGGCAGCACCGCTTACACACCCCCGCACCCACAGCTGGGCAGCACCAGCTCGAGACACCGCACCCAGAGCGGGCAGCACCGCTCAGAGACACCGCACCCAGAGCGGGCAGCACCGCCTCACGAGACAGCAACCCAGAGCGGGGCAGCAGCGCTCAGAGACAGCACCCAGAGCGGGCCAGCACCGCTTACACACCCACGCACCACAGTGGCAGCACCGCTCCGATACAGCACCCACCGCGGAGGCAGACCCGCTCACGAGACAACGCACCCAGAAGCGGAGGCAGCACGCTTCAGAGACAGCACCCAGAGCGGGGCAGCACCGAACAGAGACAGACCCAGAGGCGGAGGCAGACCGCTTACACACACCCGCAACCACAGCTGGGCTAGCACCGCCTCCGAAGCAGCACCCACAGCGGGGCAAAGCACCGCCAGAGACACCGCAACCCAGAGCGGTGGGCAGCACCGTCAGAGACAGCACCCAGAGCGAGGGGCAGCACCGCCTCAGAGACAGCACACCAGAGCGGGGGCAGCAACGCATCAGAGACAGCACCCACAGCGGGGCAGCACCAGCTCAGAGAACAGCACCCAGAGCGGGGCGCACCGACTCAGAGACAGCACCCAGAGCTGGGCAGCACCGCTCAGAGACAGCACCCACAGAGGGGCAGCAACGTTCAGAGGCAGCACCCACAGCGGGGAGCACACGAATCAGAGACAGCACCACAGCGGGGCAGCACGCTCAGAGACACCGCACACCACAGCGGGGCAGCACCGCTACACACCGCACCCACCGCTGGGCAGCACGCTTACACACCTGCACCCACAGTGGGCAGCCACGCTCAGAGCCCGCACCCAGAGCTGGGACAGCACCGCTCAGAGACCATCACCAGAGCGGGCAGCACCGCTCAGAGACACCGCACCCAGAGCTGGGGCAGCACCGCTCAGAGGGACACCGCACCAGAGCGGGCAAGCACCGCTCACAGCCCGCACCCACAGCTGGGCAGCACCGCTCACAGCCGCAACCCACAGTGGGCCCAGCACCGCTCAGAGACACCGCACCCACAGCTGGGCAGACAGCATCTTGGGCCTCCCCCTCCGCCGAGGCCAATCCCGGGACCAAGAGCTGCGCTGCAGCTGTCCTGCACCGAGGAGCACTGTTAGGGGGTAACTCTGGCCGCGCTTAGCGAAAATCGTGGCCAGGATGGTTTGCCCCAGCCGGCAGAAAGGGCTGCGGTCAGGCGGACTGGTGCGCACAACGCGGCTGTCACAGGGACAGGGGAAGCTGTCGCTGTGAGCCCCGCGTGAGGTTCTGGGTCTCTTCGAGCGAGCGGAAAAAAAAAAAATAAAAAAAAAAGATGGGTGAGGGAAAGACAAAGAAAACAACGTTAAAACCACACTGCCATAACAAGATAGGTTGTATTAAGACCTGTAAAACAAGTTTCCATGTCACTTGCCTAAAACATACGTTTGCAGGTGCATCAGCAAACAGCAGATAAGGTCTCCCAATATATCAAATCTTTATTACAAATAAGTTTATTTCGATAATGGTTTGATTTGTTCCCATTCGGAAGGCTCACTTTAGACTCTGCATTTGATCAGCAAGTAAATCCATCCTACATATACAGTAATTTGTATAGGACGAGGAAGGAAACTTACCGTCGAGGCTCACTTACAGTCAATGTGTATTCATTATATTGAGAAATTGACAATGACCAAGTCAGTCCCATAGGCTTTTTCTCTGAACCCACACAGATCATCATTTTCTCATCAGCCTACTTTCCCGCTCTACCTTGCTTTGTGAGGAAAAGAAAGAAGGCTTATTTGCTTAGCTTGGAGGCTGTGGCTTCTTGCTTAGTTAGCTTTCTTTGCCCAGCTGAGGAAGGTTATCAGTCACTGCCAATTTGGCTTGCCCAGGATATGGACTAAAAGGCTGGTTTGGCAGCTAAGCAGTACCTCCATACATGAACTGTTTTAAGTACTCTTGGCTGAGCACTGCTAGCTCGCTCCCTCTACTGCTAGGGAGCCAAGAGATCAAGGAAACCAAAATAAGCTCTTTCTAAAGGGGCCAAACTACTTCTCACAAGAAAAACAGTTAACATCATCACATATCCATGTGTCTGCCTCTGTCCCCAGCCTTTGCTGATGCTTTCTTCTACCATCGAGTCCTCCTGCGCAATTTTTGGGCAGCAATATGCCACAGCCCTTAGGGACAGAAGAGCTGGGCTGTCCCGTGTCAAGTGAGCTAGGATGTGACCAGAACCCAGGCGCACCAAAATGGACACAGTCCTGCAGCACAAGAGCAGGGGCAGTCGCTAATGGACACCAAAATACAAGGTGAGGTGATGAACTAGGTACAAGGTTCACCCAGGTAATTCATACAGGAGCCTAGCAGAGATTGTGCCAAGAATAGAACTGGAAACACAGGTCCAAGGTATCACCCAGGAGATGGAGCTGAAGACGTGAGGACCCCTGTGACACAGCCAGGCAGGGACGGGAAGGTGCTGGGCGTGTTGAAAAGAGCTCTTGCACCATAAGCAAGACCTTGGTGAGCCAAAACTTGAGTCAAAGGTCGTAAAGGCTTAGTCAGTGCACTTAGACGCCAGTTTCTCCGAATGGACCTGAAGAGGGATTCTTAGTCCAAGTCCTGGACTTGATACCACCGTCGGTCTCTTCCTCCACGCATTGTTTTGGAAAGAACCTAGGCACAGATGGCCATGCAGATTGTGGGGCTGGAGCAGAGCTCAGCGCTTCGGCTAGACACTGTGAGGGAGACACATGGCTCTTGATATGTAGGAGGGAAATGTCTGGGGAGAAAGGAATGAGTAGGCTGCAAAAGGCGACACCGGAGGGGCGTCCATCACCAGATAAGGAGATCCGGTGAATGTGTAGATGACGACTGGACTTATCAGTCAGCAAGCTGATTTTAAAGAACTTAAACGAGAGCGACTTCAGGATACATTGGTATCCTGAACAAAAAGATTTATAAAAGACTAGGTGGCAAGAAATTTCTCCTCGCATAAGATTAGAAGCTTGGAGAGGGCAGAGGCAATGTTCTTGAGTAAAGATAATGAAAAATACAATCCCCCAAACTGAAAAAATGCTGTTCACGAGTCAGTAATTTTGAAAAACGTTGGAAATATTGTCTAGGATGTTTCAATACTTTTTCTTAATTTTTTTTGTTGTTTTTACACGGAACAAAAAAAGGCCACATCAAATTCATTGTTCATCCTCTGAGTGACTTCTAGTTTGACTAGCTGGGTTGTTTCCTCATGGCCAAGCACTCCCCGTTAGATAAGTCAACATCGTGTTGTCGGGCATCATTAGTCTTCGACACATGAGAACTATCCTGTGCCATCGAAACGCAGGGACCCGAAACGCACCCGACCTGCCTCAGGAAAGCCGCACGCGTGGCCCTGCTCGCTTTCTCCTGAGGGACTCGTACCTGGCCCGGGGCGATGGCCCCGAAGACCCCCCACCCCCCATTCCCATTCCCGGACGAAGTCCCTGGCACTGCCTTCTTTCTACACTGCAGACGCGGGGCGAAGTTTCCGAGGGGGAGGAGCAGCGCGGGTTTCCCCACGGACACCCCACAGGCGAAGCCGTTCCGCACAAGCCGGCGGGCGGGAAGGAGAGGGCGGGGGTACCGGCGGCGGCAGCAGGGAGGCGGCGACGGCGGGGCGGCAGCGGTACCGGGGCGTGGCGCGGTGTACGGCGGCGCCGGGGAGGGGCTCAGTCCCGCTTGCCAGCAGTAGGCGCGGCCGGCCCGCGGAGCAGCCGCCCCAGCCCGGCCGCCCGCGCCGGAGCCGCGCGGAGGGGGGGGGCCGCGAGGGCGGCAGCAGAGCGGCGGGGTAGCGGGCGATCCGCTGTGAAGATGGAGGCGCCGCTTTTACCGAGGAAGGATGGAGCTGCTGCCCGACTTCGTGCCGCTGCCGGTTTCGGTACCGCCCGGCGGACATGGAAGCCGATGCGGCGGCGGCGGGCAGAAGACTGCTGCTGGGAGCCGGTGAAGAAAGGAAGAAGCGGGACCTGCCGGACTGCGGCCCCCGCGCGCTCCGGGCCCCTTCGCCCTTCGTCCGCCTTCGGCGCCCGCGGCAGCGCGGCGGCTCTGCGCTTGCTGCCGCCGCCGCCCGCCGCCGCCGCCGCCCCGCCGCCCACCGCGGGCTCCGCGGAGACAGGGAGCGGCGGCGGGGAGTGGCGCGGCGGCGGCCCGCGGCGCCCGGACGGCCGCGCTGGGGTCTAGTGCGGAGCTGCCGCTGCTGAAGCTGCAGCCGGCTGCTGACCTGGAAGCAGTTGCTGATCCAGGGGAGGCTGCGGGGCTGGGCGCGGGCAGCCGGAGGCCGACGGCGCCCGGGGCCGGGGAGCGGGGGGCGGAAAGCGGCGGGGCCGCCCTTCCTCTACCGGCAGCCAGTGAAGCAGGAACAGGCGGGTTTCGCGACGGCTTCGTCAAGGCCCTAGCGACCTGCCACAAGCAGAACCAGCTCCTGGCGGCGCCACCGCCGACCCCGCGACGGGACCCTGCTTTGCAACCGCCCCGGCCGGGACCACCGGGAGCCCCCGCCGCTGCCGCCGCCGACCCTCCGGCCGTCTACACCAACTTGAGCGGCTTCAACCCCGCGGGGCCGCTGAGCCCCTCGGGCAGCGCCTACCCCTCCGCCTCCGCCCCGCCGCCGCCGCCGGGCCTGGCCTTCGGGGCGGCGGGTCTGGGGAGCGGCCGGCTGCCGCCGGCGCGGTCCCTGGAGGAGCCGCAGACGGTGCCCGAGGTGCCGCCGTCGGCGGGCGGGGAGGGCGGCAGCAGCGCGCCGACGCCGCCGTCGCTGTCGCCGCTGGACGCGGAGAGCCAGGAGCGGCTGAAGGCAGAGCGCAAGCGGCTGCGAAACCGCATCGCCGCCTCCAAGTGCCGCCGGCGGAAGCTGGAGCGCATCGCCCGGCTGGAGGAGAAGGTGAAGGCGCTCAAGGGGCAGAACGCCGAGCTGGCCGCCACCGCCAACCTCCTCCGCGCCCAGGTCACCCAGCTGCAGGGTCGCGTCCGCAGCCACCTCTCCTCTGGCTGCCACATCAACGCCGCCGGGCATCCTCCTCCTCCTGCTCCTCACGCCGCCGCTCAGCCGCGGGAGCCTCCCTCCGAGGCGGCCGCCGCCGCGCCGGAGACCAGCGCCTGCTGAGGAGGGACACCCTGCCGGCCCCAGCCCACCCGGGGGCATCGCGGGGCCAAGGTGCGCGCCTTCCGCCGCCCTTCTGCTATTATTATTATTTTATTATTATTAATTATTATTATTATTTATTTGCGCCCGGAGAAGGCGTTCTTTGGGGGAGCCGGGTGTTGCTAAGCGTTTCCCGAGTTCTGTCGATTGTCGCATTCAGCAGCGAGGGTCTCCGTGGGTGGTTCTGGGGCCGGTGGTTGTTTATTTTTCAGTGAAGTACTTGAGGTCTGTAGAGATTTCCGAAAATAAGAAAATTACTGTTTACAGAAAGATTCAACTTTATTTTCATGGGGGATATAAAACGTGTGTTTCCTAATACACCTTACTGAACTGTATAGCAATGGATAAGCTTTTCAAACTTAAAAAAAAAAAAATAGCCAGAATCGTACCTTTTGAAAAGATGTGCGTGTATATATATATTTAAAACATAATATGGCTATGTATATTTTCTTGGTATTGATAAAGAACCTTTTTTAAAATACTGTCTTTCTCTAGAGCTTTAATTTGCCATTGAGAGTTAAGACAGCTGTGTGGGTGCTCTTGCACTTACATGGCTTTGATTTTCAAATCGAACCCTGGAGGGAAATGATTTTTGTTGTAAATCTTAAGCAGATTGAAATGCATTGCTGACTCAGTCATAGGAAAATAGTTTTCTAAACCTGCTCCATATTTCTTGTGCCAGTGCAAACTTGGGGCATTGATAGTTATTTATTGAAACTTGAACACTTTTTGGACGTTGCCTAGACCTTATTTTTCTAGATAATATGTTAGTAGAGAAAGTGGTTACTTTGGCAAAAAGAGCTTTACTTTTTTTTTTTTTTTTTTTTTTTTTTTTTTTTTTTTTTTTTTTTTTTCCTTCACTGTGTACATTCCAGTAGTGTGTGCTCTTTCCATAGTATGGTAACAATTCAGTGCTATACAGAAAAGGGCTCAGATTTGGGGTGGGTTAGCTGTATAGGTGATAATTCCATTGTATTCTGTTTGAATAAATCACAGAAATATTATGGAAAACTAGATTTATTTTTCAGTAGAAATCTGTATATCTTGCTTCTTGGTCTACTTTGTTCTAAAGAAACTTTCTGCAATACTCTAGAGACAGAAAGAGTCAATGCTAGAATGTGAAGCGTTTTTCCGGTTGGGAAGAATTGGTGTGATTTATTTCTTTGTCGAGAATTTACTAGTAGAAGAGTATAGCAAAGGAACTATTTCTTCTGATTAGACATAATCCTCAATAAGTTTCTGAAAGCTTTAGGCCCCTTGCTCGGTGCCACTGCCTTCCATGCTTCTGCTGCACCTGTGTGTGTTTGAGCATAGCCGCTAGCGCAGCGCTGCCGAGCCCTGTGGCGATGGTGCGGTGGGAAGGGTCTGTCGGAGTGTGACGGTCACCTCACCAGGAGCCCCTCCGTGCGGGGGCCGCGGGCCGGCCCTGCCGCTGGGAGAAGGCAGGGCTTCTCCTGAGCAGATCCAGCTGCAGTGTGGGGCCCTCTTCCCTCCTTGAAACTGTGCTAAAAACTCTGCTTGAACTCAGAGGCAAATCTTTCATGGGGATACGTGTCTGTGCCAGCTGGTGGAAAGGGGTAATTGTGCGAGGAGCCAAGAGGACATAGACATCTCTATGGGTACAGCAATTGCTCAGATCTGTTAAAGCCGCTCAGGAGCTGGTAAACATCTCTTGCCTCTTCTGAAGGCTACAACTGATGATTTGAAATAGAGTAAGAATGGGATAGACTCACGGTTTTTCATGCTTTTATTGGGGATATGTGAGTGCTATCTGTTCAGAAAGTTGAGCTGCAGCAATCAAGTATATGAGCTTTTCCTTTTGGCACATGTATGAAATTATATGAGTATGTGTAGTTACCCTGTTACTGTAGCTGAGATGGCTCCGAGGATATTTCTTTTCTTAATGCATATGCAAATTAGGTAGAAGCCATATTAATCATTGTATAACTGTTTGATCATGTCACCATAGCCTTTTTTGGTGGTTGAAATGATTGCCTGTAACAGTACATTCTGCTGTTAGAAATACTAATGAGTAGATAAAAGAATATTTTGATCTTAACACAGGTTTAAAGACTTCTTAGGGGTATTCTGAATCATACTGCATACAATCTGTAGCACTGCCTGTTACATAATAACTGGGTGAAAAATACGGTTTTTACTTTGGTAGTCATCACCCATCGGCAAAGATGCTGCAAGTCTGGTGAAACTGATAAAAGTCTTCTTTCCCCCCACACTTAACACTTTTTCCTACTGAGAGAGGTAATGTTGCCTGGTAGATGTGAGGTACTTTACTCCATATGTAATGAGGTGGGGTTTTTAAAGGAATCCTGGAAAAAATCGTAAGAAATTACATGGGTGAGCACCTCTACTTTGGCCCTTGTCTTTGTAAATTAGTGTAGGGTTAGGTAAAGATCTTGTGGTAGAGCAGAGGACAACGATAAATGCAGCTGTGCAATACTTCTTTACTTACTTCATAATTTCTGGTCATAATAAATTAGCAATATCCAAGCAACATGGGGGATCCATAAGGCACAGGAAGTCACTACAGTTCCCCTTCCCAGACACAGGCAAGGCTCTGGTGGGCTATAGTCTAGCAGGGTTATAATGAGCTCCCCCTTTTCAGCATGGCAGTGTTAAAGCTGAAAACCACCCCACATTACCTCACTTGAGTTTGAACTTTCTTCAAGAGCAGTCTCGCACCCAGCATCTCAAACTCCTTGTGTGGTAACTTCTTTGATAGCCTGCTTTCTGTTCTAGCTGACATCTGTTCAGTGGTAGAAGTGGTGACAGGCCAGCTCTCTTACCGTGATGGCTGATGAGAGATTACTAGTGAGGCTGGCAGCTCCAGCTCTCTGCCAGAGGCTGCTATTCTGGTAGCGAAGTTGTCCAAAAGAAATGTGTTTTCTGTAGAGTGATCGGTTACCTTTATAAATGCCTGTTTTAATCTGACATTTAAGCTAAGAAACAGCATCTAACACTGACATCACCAAAATTTGAGAATAGTGTTGGGGTGGTTGAATTATTTTCATGCTTGGACTGATTCTGCTAGAGGTTGCTCTATTCTTTGCAGATATTTGAGTGGAAGGCCTAAGCACCTAACACTTCAAACCAATACAAAAATACTCAGGAGTACTAACCTGCTGCAGCTGTCAGACCTGATTGTTCTTGTCTTCTAAAATGTATCAATACTCTGACTTTTAGCCCTATAGTGTTCCTAAATCTTAAAATATGGCTTCTCTATTTTGTCTTCCTTTTTTCTTCAGTTAATTGTTAAATGTATGTGTCTTTTAGGTTTTGGTTTTCTGCCAAAAACTTTGGTCACTGTGAGATGTTAAGAGATAGATACTGGGTAAAAATTTTTCAGACTGTTCATATGATTTGCATCCATGTAGCTCTTTTTCAGTAACTCCAGGCAAGCTGACTGTGTGTTACTGTAAGAAAAAAAAAAAAAAAAAAAAAGAAAAACAACCAAAACCCCTCAAAAACAAAACCCAAAAAAGCAAACAAAAAAATTAAAACCCCAAAATAAAACAGTTACGTTCACTGTTAGCTCAGAGCTTTTTAGCATTTTTCTTCATCCTTCAAAGCTACCATGTTATACTTGTGCATATTATTTGCTAGTCCTTGCAAAGACTCACGCTGCATGACTTGATTTGAGGGCTACCCTCATGTATTTCCAATCTGGTTTTCATTCCAGATGTGAACCCATGACAAATAATTATGCCTCTTTGTTTCTTTGCCCCAGGTGTGATCTGCTCTGGAGTCTAAATAGCGTCCTCCTTTGTCTGTTTTAGTCGCTGGATGGTTGTTCCTGTGCACATCTTGTGTTTTTTGCCCAACAATTTTTGAATGTGCTTGAACCGGTACCTTGGTTTAGATGTGAAGTGCCTTCTTATTTAGGTGCTACTGCAAAGGAATTTGATTCATATATGGCTTTGATTTATTTGAATTGTTACCTGCTCTTTTCTGTCTTAGGAAGTAGGAAGGGGAGTGTTTTCAGTAGGAGAAGACTTGTTCAATCCTTCCTTGGGCAGAGGGTGGAGCCCCCATCAGATCTGCCCCTGCTTGATGTGCTTGCAAGGAAGCCACTCTGATAGCACTGACTCAAATGGTGTCATTGCTAGGAAAGTTGATTGGTTTGGTCTCCAGTCTAGTGAAGTCTGTTGTAGTCACAAGGTCTCCAGACAGGTCCAGGTAGCTGGTGAGTTGTTCTTAAAACTTTTACTGTGGTTCCAGGTCGAGCCCACTTGCTGTACTTAGAGATCCTTTCCAAAAGGATCCTTTGCATACTTTGAGAAGCCCAGGTGTTTGGACATGGTAAGTCCTGATCACGGTGAGAAGCTATCCTGGTGGTGGTGGTGATGTTTCTTGTTATAAGACTTTGATGCTCTTCCAAAAGGTAAATATCTCAACACATCTGGACTCTTCACTGCATGTCAGTAGTCACTACTGACTATCATGAGCTGTTTGAGATCAAGGGTGGCTCTACAACAGTTATCTGTTATCTTAGTTTGTTTTTATGTCTTTACAGAAGAAAGGGTCATGAGGCATCCTTCATTCCTTTATAGATCTGGTTGGCTCTCTGTCTCATCTTTGACAAAGGAGTGACCTTCCCAGATTAAGCCCTGAGGCATTCTGCAGTTTGCAGATGTTAGAGTGGCAATTTATTTGGCAACTAATTTTTAATCAGTTTTATAAGTCATTGATGCTTCCCAAAATACTGAATAGTATTGTTTGATAGTGTCTAAAGTACAGGTGCATTCCAGGTCTGAATTACTAGTTGTGCTGAAAATAGTATCTTGGCTACCATAACTGGAGTCTTAACTATTTGAATCCAGCAGTTTCTTAGAGAAATTTTTTCTGTATCTGAGATAAATATGCAAGATAAAAAAAACTCATCTGCTTGTAACATAAGTCATTCTTTGATGCACTTTATGTGTCCTGCTTCTGGAGTGTAAGTTATAAAAGGAAAAGCAATGAGTTACATTTTCGTTTATTCATATGTGCAGCTGTAACTGCTGCTGTATAATTTTGCTCTTTCCTTACTTGATTCTCCACATTTCTATGTTTAGCAAGTAGACAAATTGGAGTATGACGTATCTGTGTACATATTTGATTTGTACAAAACCAATTCCATTTTTCCAGTTTTTTGTTTGAAGTTTCACTGTAAGAATGAGTGTTGAAGAGTTCTTAGCCTGTTTTGATGCTCATTGGTCATTTCCTTTGCTCAGTACTCTCTGTAGTGACTGCTCATCTTCCAGCAGAGGTGGGCAGTAAAGTCTGCCAGAGATTTGCCTATTTCAATATTTGGCAAGACCTGTATCAGCAGAAAAAAATTTTGGACAGAAAGCTTTCTCAGTGCATAATAATCCTGCAAATGTTAACTCATCCTTCTCACATCACAGTCACTTGTTGTGGAGTTGCATCAGGTTTTAGTGTATCTGGTGAAAAATGATAAATGTTCCTGTGACAAAATGCAGAATCTAAAGTTTGTAAGAAACTTGTTAATCTTGCTGCACATGGTGCAACTTTCCTGTGAAGGTGTTGAATTAAATCTGAATATATGGAGACTTATGCCTTTGTGATACATTATGGGAGACAAGAGGTTTTAGTAATTCATAATCATTCCTCCCCAGTGTTTCAGAGATCTGTCTCTTTTTATCCTATTTCAGAGATCTGTCTCTTTTTATCCTGTGAAGTGTCTTGCAGCTGTTTGTACTTTGAAACTTCTCTCTTTATAACAACTCGGTAGCTTGGAGGCGGGACAGAAGCAACTTCTCCATGAACAGGTCGCATGTGACAAGCTAAATGTAGGTTTCTGAGAAACGCTGCAACAGTGAGTGCACAGTGGAGAACCTGCTGTTGTTTGTGTGTTGCTAAAAGAGTCTAGAAATGTATACACATAAATCATGATGAGAGCAGCTTTCCAAGGCACCATCCTATTGCCTTGCTGTAGGCCTTGATCCTTGCTGTTTGCTTTAGTCTGGGAGCACCTTTTCCTAAGCTGTTGTGTACCTGGGGGCTTACTTTCTGCATCAGTATAGTGACAAACCAGATCTCTGCTTGGATGTTGAAACAGTTGGCTTCATAGGGTCCATCAGAATACCTTGCTCTAGTTGTCTTTGAAGGGTCCCACTGGGAAAACAGTGGTGGGGAGGAGGGAGACCAGTCTAGGATCTGTATCTTCACACCAGTGCTGTGTATTGAAATGCAGCTTTCGGTTGAGTAGTCTTGACGAAAGTGTGTTATGATGTAAAAGCTCTGAATCTTGATCTTGTGTCTGCAGGGGACATGAGTTCTTGTACTGGAGTCCTGCTTGTGCGGTATCCTCTCAAGTCAGTGAGGACTAACTGAAGAAACAGCAAATCCAGCCTTTATGAACTATTCTGAAGCACAGATACCTGCAAATGCATGTCAAGGTGCTGTGCATAGACACCAGCATGCATAGAGAAGGGGATGGCCAAAGGAGGAACTGTGATTTTCTTAGCTGCAACAGTACACCATGGGGTTTTTCATATGCTTTTGTTGTGGTTAAACTGTTCCAGAAGACTAAGCTGCACTTCTGTGTGTGATCACAGGTGATTTTTTAGATTTCCAGTCAAATTGGAGGACTGTCAAGCCTTGCAATGCTAAATTAACAAAAGAAGAGAACTTATTTTGAAGTCACATTTAGCCTTAATGTTATCTGAAGTGCTGCAGTTCATATGTAGTAGTTTACTATAAGGTGAAATGATGATTATCATAATTAATGTTTTAAAGGAGTCACCCTAAATAATTACCTATGTGATGTTTGCTTTTTTGTCTGCTGTCAAAAAGTCTCTACCATAGCATAGCTAGCTGTAAATTGAGCTTTGCTCTCAATTTTTAGAACTTGTAACAAGCAGGGTCTGCAACACTTTAAGAAGTAAATGTTCTGGCTAAAGAATGACCATTTCTGTAGGAATGCTTTGAAGTGACGGCTGAGTTTGAAGCCTTACTGATGTGGAGATAATAGATATGACCAGTTCACTGTGCACTAACACACTGCTAGATTCTGATACTTAACACACTGCTGATAAGATTTACTAGTACTGTTACTTACTGGTTAAGAATCAAGTATGGGTGGAATTGTAAATCACCTAAAGAGGGTCCATGCAGTCTGGAGAGCTGTCTTGCTGGAGATCAGTAATAGACTCCCATCCCATACAAGGGAGAAGAAAAAAATCTTTGGTTGCAGTCTCCGTTTTGGTTTTGCAAGACCAATTACTTTTTTAGGTTGAGTCTTGTTTTACCTCAAAATTTATTTGAATAAATTTGAAAACCTTTCTAATGAGTACCTTCAAGCATGTCTTTCAACTGTTCAATTATAATCAGTGGTTGTACAACTGTGATGTTACTTCTGTCATAGATGAAGAAAGCTGAAGCTGTTAAGAGTCAGGCTTCTCACTGCATCCCGGTTCTTAAACAATGGACTGAACAGGTGAAAAATCATGACCTGTAGCATAACTATGAGGAGCCGTTTGATACAATTTTCTTGTCCTCTTCAGAGAGCTTCCCACTGCCCCAAGGGATGTGCCCCTCCTGCCTCATATGGAAAATTGACCTTTAAGATCTAACAGTTTTAAAATAACTAGCTAGCTAACTAACTGACTAACTAAAGATCATCTTCTGGTACATGCTGAGTAATTTGAAAGATAACATACTGATTTTGACAATCTTTCCCGGACCTCTGTTTCATTATTTTCAGGTTTTCTTGTAATGCAGGGCACAAGCAATGGAGTAGTGTCAAATAAAGTTAGTGTGCTGTTCCAGAGAATGTATTTTGGATAGTCTCCTTCTTATACCCTACTAACAGCTATGGAAAGAGAGCAGAAGATACTGATACATAACTTGCTGTTCTTCACAAATAGAGACAGAGTTTGAATGTTTTGATTTTTCCAACTTTTACCATTCTGTCTTTTAACATCCTTCACGGGAGGTTGACAGAAATAGAGATGAAATACTATTAGGGAGTTAAGGGTTCTCATTATATCTAATGTCACGTAAGTTATGGCAGTAAGTAGCTAGGACACCTATATGGTCTGCAAGACAACACCTTTAGAATAGGGATTCCTAAAATACTGCTCAAGTGTTTTTATTAATCCAAACCTTTTTGTGCCAATTATTAAATGGTATTGTAAACCTTGTGATTTTTGACAGTCTTTTTGTGCACCCTGTAAGTGAAATCACCGTGCAAGACAGTTTGTCCAATGTGGTATGATACCACTTTCCCACAAGGCTAGTAGTGTCTAATACAGTTTACATCTTTATTCCTTTCCCCACTGGTACTAGTTAGAGAGGATAGTCAAAGTTATCAACACCAGGAAGGAGAAAAAAAAAATAAATTCAAGGAAAAAATAATATTTATCTCTGAAGCAGCATTTAATGGTAGTATTTGTTGTATGTTTAAGTGGCAGATAATTAAGACTGCTCTTCAGAATGCTTTTTAGCTTACTTTTTGTTATTACTGCTTAAGTGTCTTCTGAATGTCTCTTCTTTAGAAACTGTGCCCCTCCCTGTTTGGCCTGATGACTAGTGATTTCACACTTACCCTTATTTATTTAAAGCCATGGCAACCACCATACTGAAATGTCGTCAAGTAAAGCCCAGGTCTGCATGCTTAATGGTGATGCAAAGGTCTGCTCTCTAATAAAATGCAGCCCATGGAGGACGAGCTCCAGCAGGCAGTTACGCCCTGTCTTCAAGCATTTGCTCTAATTTCAAGGCTTTGCCATGTGGTGTTGCTCAACGTGCAGCAAAACAAGTTCTTGCGAGCCCCTTGAGCATTCCTCCTCGTGTAACAGATTAAATATTCAGGCTTTAACAGCTCTCCTGCCTGCCCCCCGAGGAAAAAAAACAGAACCAAACCAAAGCAAAACGCACAGAATCAAACCCAAACCCGAAACAAAAGGCCCAACAGAAGTATCTATTGGGAGAATTGTTTTGCTTTGTTGCAAAGTGCTGTTAATTACAAAGACGCTTAGTGCAGTTCTGACATGTGAGCCATCAATCTAAACACAACAGTGATTTTGCTTTGGTTGTACATTGCTACTTTGTACAGGACAAAGGGAAGGGAGTAAGTGTTGCAATATAGTATTGTGCAATTCCTGGCTTTTAAATAGAAAATTATAGGCAAGTCTGCATAGGCCTCTAGCGCACCAAAATTCAGCCACTGATTTTTGCCGCTCCCATTCTTCCTAATCAGGAATGGGTCTACTGGCTTGTAAAGGTCAAAGGGAAAGAAGGGGTAGAAGGATAGAGAGATTAAGAGGTGGCGGTATAAGGGGTGTTCTGCTGAGAAAGACCCTGAGCCTCTTTGGCCTTAAAACTCAATCTACTAGGTTACCTCTAGTTTATGATATCTGAAGGTAATTCTTAGACTCCCTATGCAGCATCTTACCCAGAAAGGCAGCTGGGTCTGTATTGCTCAATAAGTCTTTTGGTGAAGTAGCTCTTCAGCTTTCTGTGATCTTCTGTCTGTGGAGTTGTAGCACATTCTTCCAGGGCAGTTTCTCTTTCCTGTAGTGGCTCATCTAAAGCTGGCTTCTTGTTCCTGCAGCTTCTGCCTACACTGAAAAATCTTTCTGAGGCTAGGGGGATCGCACATGTGCCCTCACTGTGCTAATCTTGTATGACTCAAAGGAGATCCCCTTAAAAAGGAGTAGCTCCAGTTAGGTGTAGACTTGGAAAGATGAAATTTATCATTCTTTGTGCAGTATGTCTTTCTATCAGTTCAACAAAGGAATTAACTCCCATCAGATAAAGGAGAGCTCTTGGGCAATGGGACCCAGTTTTGAAAACCCTTGGTGGTTTCTGGTTCTTTCTGAGCTTCTGTGATGCAGAAAACAATGATCTGCATTACTATGGTCACAATACCTTGCAGTGTCATGAGCTGGGGCTGCTGGTGGTACCATGCAGTTCTGTGGTCTTTACTTGGATTCATGCCACAGGCTGATTAACAGAATAAATGTAAAGGGCAAGCATCCCGTCCCTGCTGTGTCACCACCAGCAACTCCAATGTCTCTTTTTGTCCAAAAGAAGTGTGGGCAAACTGCTGCTTCCTACAGTTCTTCAATCCAAGCTGGTTCTTCATAGGCCTTCAGGCATGGCACTGAAACTTTCTCCTTCATGAAGGAGAAAATGAAAGGTGGAAGCAGAGCAGTTCAAACTCTGCTCTGTTTTGCTTTGCTTTGCTCTTCCAGCAGCTTATATGCAACTAGTTGGTGGGTGGGTGTCTGCCTACATCCTTTCTTGAGAGTTTTTAAGTTGGGTTTGTGTGTACCTTCTTATTCTGCCTTACTAAATTAGCTGGCACAGAGGAAGCCTCTGAGAAACCCTTAAAAAATCTCTGCTTTTAGTAGAATTTTATAAAATTGCAGCATGTGAATAGATTAAAAAAATCACAACCATACAACAAAACCCAACAAAACAAAAAAAAAAAAAAAACCAGGCAAAAGCAACCCAAAACAGACAACAAAACAATTCTGTATGGATATCGTGGACCTTTTAAAATGTGATTGATTTTGGGAAGTCTTAAAACAGATGTGCTGGCAAGGGCATTGCACACAGGTGGAGATTGCAGTGAAACAAAATTCAGTAGCTACTCATTCGCTGGATTTGGTCAGGAGGGATTTTAAAGGACACTTCTGAGACCTTTTTTCTGATGTGGTGATTTTTTAAAATGTAAACAAGCTACAGGGCTTAATAATATACAACTGAGGATTATGTCCATTGTAATTTTTTACATTACTTTTACTAACTGTATTATATTCAAAATACTTACTTCTGAGACAAAGTGGACAATACTAGTGGGCATCTTGCACTTGATTAAATGTAAAACATTTCCTGATTTAGTGATGTGTTTAGGAGAATACTGTAACTTAATGAATATACAACGGTGATAACTGTGTTTACAATAATTTTAAAATTCCTACTGTTCAGTGGTAGCCAACTTGTTTGAGAATTGAAACTAAGGCATACTGCAATTGGCAATCTTGGAAAAATTAACTCAATGCTGCTACCACTAAATACTGTGGGATGGATACCGTGGGTTTAAATGGCAGCAGGATTGTATTCCAAGCCTCTGTCTTAAGTACTTATGACTAAAAGGCGACTTGCCTTGTGCTCATTTGTGTATCCCTGTGCGTAGTACATCAGTTAGAAATCTGTTAATGATTGATTTGTAACATTAGGACCTTTATGGAGATCACAGTGGGGTTTTTGTTTGTTTTTGTTTGTGAACAGACACTTAGACATTTTGGAATGTATAACATTGATCCTTGTGCTGGAATTGTTTACATGCAAAAATGTATTTATGATTTTTTGCAAACTGCAATGTGCAATTTTGTACATGTGTTTTAAACTACAGAGTTTATAAGGAAGATATTGTATGTACAGTACTTGGACATGAGTATTATTTCTTTGATATAAATATCTAGAGGAAAATTAAAATTGCTTTATATTCATATTTTTGGCTGTGTTTTTTATTATTTCAGCAAGAAATTTAGAAGTCAGCTTAAGGCATGGTGATTTGGGCTCTTTAAAAAGTGCTTTTAAGCTATGCTTGATACACTATTTCATTTGACTGTGTCAACATGCTGAAGTTCAAGGAGGGACTAATTCCTTCTTGTAGAAATGTTGATCTTTGGGGTAACTTCCCTATATATATATATACACATATATATATACGTATACATATATATATACACACACACATATACATACATACATACATATATATATATACATACATGTATGTGTGTACATATATATACATGTGTATATATATATATACACACACATATATATGTACACACACACACACACACATATATATATATATTCCCTACGTGTAAGATGTAAGAGTGCAGTTGCAGCTCAGAAACTAAACTTCTGTAAAGAGCAAAAGAGGAGAAGAGACGGTCCAGCTCTGATGATATCAGATTTCAGGCCCTTGCTAAGAAAAGCTGACTGGAGTCATCAGTGCTGTGGGATGGGTCTCCAGTTACCCATGTCTTGACTTCTGTGGTTCAACAGAACGAGTGACAGTAAAATGTTTTTGCAAATGGGACTGTTCTGAGCCACATCTGGAGTCAATCTGTTGAAATACGGCATTTCTTTTTCTTTCCTGTGATCAATGTTCTTACGCACATTGATACATCTTGACGTGTTCCCGAAGGAGAGCTAGTCGGTAAACATCCGCACGTGCTGAAGACACTTCTGCAGTCCCAGCTGGCAGCTCCCGTGCTCTGGGAAGGCAGCCCTGCCTTCCGGACACATCCTTTCATAGCAGTGACGCTGGGCGGAGTGAGTGCCAAGCCCCACCAAGAATGCTCCGAGGATTCCAAGCTGAAGTGAGAGCTGAGAACATGGCTGTGTTCCTGTGGCTGTGCCAGCTCACACGCCGGAACACAGCTGGACCCTGTCTTTTCTCTAGAGTGCGTGGGTTCCAGGTCTGGCACTGAAGAATCAGGAGAGGGAAATGTCTTTCTGGTTTAAGATAACGAATGCTAGGATTTTAGAGGCATGACAAGGCTGGGGAAGGGGAGGGGAAGGAAGCTGTAAGCACACTGTTGTTGGACCTGTTGTATGTTGGCACTTAGGTATAATCAGTTTGGTGTAGGATTACTGTGACTTCTAAATGTGAACTGTGCCTCCTTCAGTGCTCTGGGAGTTGTTTAATGCTTTTTAATTTCCATGTTGTGCATGGCTTCAGGCTGTGTTTCATACATGGTTGTCAGACCATTCGTTGCAAATTTCCACTAAAGATAGATTTCTTCATGGGAAAGTCTGTAGCACTGTTGCAATAATCTTCATTCTTTCCAAATTAATTGCAGAGGGGAAGTAGAACAACAAAATGGTGTGTGCCTTGAATGATTTGATAGATGTTTGAGGCTACTGTCAATTTGAACTTAAAAGCATAGGAAAAGTGTTTTGAACATGTGATATAAGAACCAGTCTACTTGTTCTCTTTGAGCTTTGAATTCCTCTAGCTCTGAGTACCTCTGAATGGTGCCTTCAGAAGTGCTTAGGAAGGAGATAGTTGAGACTGATTGTCTTATCCAGAGGGTGTGGAATAAAAGTGGATGTTTTGTACTGGTAGAATAACCTGCAGGGTTGTGTTCAGATTTCCTTTTTTCTTCCAATAGTTTGGTTTCTTCTCCCTCTCTGTCTTGTAAGAATGAAACAGACATGTTTCACTTGCACAAAACCAGAGTTCTAACATATTCTAACAGCAGCTCAAAATTTGTTCCTGGGCCCCGCACGTCTTCCAGACTAAGGGAGGCAAAGGCCCATTGGTGCTCTTGCAGCCTATTATTTCTTCTTCAGCCAGGCTGACTGAGTTTCTGGCATAGGCCATTCAGGTAGATCTGGCAGTTGCATCAGTTGCCTGCAGTCAAATAGCAGGTGACACACAAAAGCTGTGAACTTCTCTCACTTGTCCTGATGTGAGCTGGTTACTTTCTGTTTCATCTATAACTGGCTGCATTAAAGTAATTTCTAAGTTTTCCCTTCCTCTGGTGTGACATAGCAAAGTGGAAGATATGACATGCAAGTGGCATTGGGTTTCCCCACACCAACTGTAAATTAGGTCAGGAAGTGTAAATTACAAGATTTGGGCAGATGTTTCATCATCTGGGCCGTTTTGCCAAATCTGAAATTCAGGCTGTCATCACTCTTGCTACAACTCTCAAATGTCAGCCTCAGAAAGACCCAGCTTCGGGGCAGGTGGAGAGTTAATGACTGTAACTGATGGATTCATCAGTCCAAGGAGGTGGTTGGATGGATGTCAGCCTCTGGCCAGCAAGTTTGGCAGAGCTGGAGGCCTGATTCCTGAGATTCCAAGCTGCAATGGCCAGTCACAAATACCTTGGATACATGTCATGCCCCATGATATGACTGCTATTCATAATGCATTGTAATGATTGAATTCTGGATGGTGTTTCTAAGCTCATTCTTCAGGTACCCAGTTACCCAGACCAGGAGATGAGGGGAAGACAAATAGGGTAGCCAGAGCACATAATTTCTGACCATCACCTTGTAGCTGTTAATTGTCTTTGGAGGCACCTGGTGTTGGCCATTCTCTGAGCCATGTATTTGGGTTAAAAGGGCTCCTACTCTACTCTGACCTGGCAGCACCTGTGCATCTGTAGCCACAGCTTGATGTAACCTCCAATACAGCAGCAGCTCTGAATACCACACTACCTGAGGCAGATATGTCTTGGGTCGAATGTTCATTCTTCGCTTATTTCCTTGGTAATTTTTTATGTGTTTGTTTCCTTTAATCAAACCTGGTAGAACAGGTCTAGTTTCCAGGGAAGGGAGCAGATATCAAACAGCTCAGTCATCCATGGCCCTGAGCTACAGGGTACACCTGAAAGCAATATGAAATGGGTTTTTGGCTGCAACTGTTACACCTGCTTGAGAGGCCTTAAGCAGATCTTACCCCTGGAGGAGGTTTCCAGCTACCCATGGCCTGTGCTCTACAGTGGAATAGCCCTGCCTCTGTGTTACTCTATCCCTCATCAAACAGCTGGACCTCTGTGGTGGATTGGCCCTGACTGGATGCCAGGTGCCCACCAAATCTGCTCTATCTCTTCTCCCCACAGATGGACAGGGAAGAGAAAACATAAGGACAGGCTCAGGAGCTAAGATAACAACAGAGAGATATCACTCACTGCTTGCCATCATGGGCAAAACAGACTTGAGCTGAGTTTACTTCCAGTCAAAATCAGAGCAAGATAATAAGTAAAAAAAAATCCTAAAAACACCTCCCTACCCCTCCTACCTTTCCAGGCTAAACTTTATTCCCAATTCCCTGCCTTCTCCCACAAGTGGTGTAGGGAGATGGGGAGTGGGGATTATGGTGAGTTCATCACATGTTATTTCTGCCACTACTTTCTCCTCAGAGGGAGGAGTCCTTCCCGTGCTCCACTCTGGGTCCTCACAGGGTCACAAGTTCTACTAGAAATCTGCTCCAGTAGGTTTCTTCTCTCCATGGGCTCTTCTCTCCATGAGCCTGCAGGTCCCTGCCAGGATCCTGTTCCAGCAGGGTCCTTCTTCTGGGTCACAGCCTCCTCTCAGGTACCCACTTATTCCAGCATGGGGAATCTCAGTCCTGGCACCTGGAGCACTACCTCACTCACCTTCTCTCGGTGTCTGAATAGTTGTTCCCCTCACATTTTGTCACTCCTCTCCTCTCTGGCCACAGTTAATTCCTTGCAATAACTTTTTTTCCTGTTTCACAATATTATCACAGAGTCATTACTACACCTCTGAGTTGCTTGGCCTTGGCCAGCGGCGGGTCCATCCTGGAACCGTCTGGCATTGGCTCTGTTGGACGTGGGAGAGGCTTCTGGGATCTCCTCACAGAAACCATCTCTGTAGTGCCCCCATTTCCAGAACCTTGCCATGTAAAGCAAATACAACCTCCCGATGCTCTGGAATTCCTGATGCTTGTAGACAGCTGCAAAGAGAACTTTTTCTTCCTTTCCACCCTGTTTCCATCCTTTCTCTATGTCTGAGCTCTCCTTTGGTGCCTCCCACTCAGTGCACTTCTCTAACCCTAGCACTGCATCTCCATCTGCTCCCTCAGGCTGCAGCTGGCAGCCTTCCCAGCTCCCCTCCCTCTCTCTCTGCCTTCCCTGCCCAGGTGGGTAGGTACTTTGCTGTGCAGCAAACTGAATACACCCTCCTGAAGAGAGGACAGAGGGAGTGCATACCACATTATCCTCCACAATTTCACCTGTCAATGTACAAAAGCAGCAAATCTCAGTTCAATGAACTAATAAACTGAGAGACAACTGTAGAAGGGAAGGAACCTTTGCCTAAGGTGAGTGTCATGAGCCTGCAGGTTCAGCACAGCCTTGCTTCCCTGGGCTGGGCAGGGCTAGGGTAAAGCCCCAGCAAGAATGTGGCCTTTAAAACTATGTGGGCTTTGTGGATTTTCCCCTTGGTTCTAAGGAGGTCTTGGATCTCCTTTCTTTTTGGGTTCTTTGTTTAGCAGGCTTAGATAGGGGAGAAATGAAGGAAAATCCCAGACAGAAAATTACACAAAATTGAGACTAATGTAGGTACTTTGGGGCAAAACACCAGCATGGGGAGACTTGTTTCTATTCTCCAAAACATGCTTTAGAAAATCCAAAATTTGAAGGTAATTAAGAAAGCACAACAGAAGTGTCAGATTACTTCTGCTGTTTTGCCACAGGCCAAGGCTCCCCAGCATTTGCAGTTCAGATTAAGTAAGAGCTGACTGGGATGGAATGTATTCCAGTACCTTTTTCTCATCACTGTAACCTTTTGAGGAGCAATGGAGATTTAACTCCAGGTGCTGGCCAGCTTGGTTAATCTCAGGAAATTAACAACTCTCCTTTCTCACCTATAATGTCTCTGTTACAGTGTGGCTGTGGCTGTTGGACAAAATGCTTTCTTAATGGCTATTCTGAAGCTATTCTGTTTCCAGGCCACCTGAGAGCACACACTGTGGTTAAAGACAAACCCAGCCAAAACCAGTTGTACAAATGACTGGACATCTCATTATGCCACTGAAAGTCTTGAACCCTCGATATCTCCCTTGGATCACCTCTTGCCTTTCTGAAGGTGCTGGAGTCTCACTGATTGCAGATTCTGGGGATTTTAAGGGACATTTTTGCCCATGGGCTGCAGTTTAGGAACAGCCGTGTGGACTTTTCTGTGCAGCTGTGGCTCTGACAGCATGACTCACAACAAGCTTTTCCCACTGCCTTACCAGCTAATTCTTTCAGTTTCTTTAAATGAGACATGGGGCAAATGTGACTCATTGTCATTTCTGGAAATGACAGACTTGCAAATTGGGGCCCAGGGGAGTGTCTGCCTTGTGCCATGCCGCTGGGATCAATGGGCAATTACCTCCTGACCTCACTCCCTTTCCCTTCTACTTTCAATATTAGCATTGCTACTTGAGTTTTGACAGCCAATACCAGGAGAAACTTTCTGTTTTTCTCTGTTGACTTTGTGTGAAGTGAATTGTCTGGCTAGACAGAAAGACACATTGCTTGAATGGAAGAACTTGTCAAGTTTTATGATGACGTTTCTTTATTAAAACCACATACTTTGATTCCTGCACACACTAGCCTTGCAAGAAGCTCCACGAAGGCAAATCCCTCCTTCTTGGATAGATCCATGGCTGTTAGAGCTGGTCATTGTGGTGCTGACAGCTGCGCTAGTGCATCATATGTACAATTTTGTACTGTTCCTGACTGCTCCATGCCACTGCAGCAGCATCAGCAGCGCCTCTCTGGAGCAGGCATCCCACAGCAGAATATCTCCTTCTGGCTTGTGACTGGTACAACAGCTGCAGCCTGACCTTTTGTTGCGTGGCTCTTCCCTGGTATCTCCCAAATTAAAACCATGTGGGCCTTCTGCAAAGCTGCTGTTTCACTCTAACAGTCCTCATGATCTACATTAGCACTGGTGTTAGGCCTGCCTAAACTTCTCCAGATGCAGAACTGGCCATCTCTGCTATCAGGACACACAGAGAGCACTTTAGGGGTCTTTGCCCTATTGCTGTGTAACACATAGGGTCTGGCAGCACTTTTTGGGCTATGAGCTTAGGAGAGATGAAAAAAAAAGGTAAAGAGAACAGAACACAACAGGGAACTTCATTTTGTTCTTGCTGCATCAGGGTTTTCCCAGGGGAGTATGTCAGACCCAGCCAAACTGGGCACACTACAGAGAGAATCACTGGAACGATGAACCTGCATCTGCTTTAACTGGACAATTTTGCCTAGATGAGGAGACCTAGGTGGCCTTCCAGGCTGTTTCATTCACAGTACTCCTCATGGTCACAACTAATAATTTTATGTGGCTTGCAAGTCATTATAGGAACACAGCCCAACAGAAAAAGCCTGCACTCATAATTGAAAGTATCCCTCCCAAGGGATATCCCTCCTCTGCTTGCAAAGTACCTGCAGGTAGGTGAAAGAGATGAAACTTCAAGCCTCCACACAACTGGGCTTGCAGAAGACTAGGTTCACTGAAAACTTAGACACAGGAGCTTAGCGTTTACAGAGGCTCATGAAAAGCAGGCATAGTATTTGACCCCTCTCTTCACCTCCTGGTGTTTACTGGTGGGCTGGGCATGGCTGGTACACCGCCCAGCAAGGACTTGCCTTGTAAATGCTGCAGGTGGGTTTGGCAGCATGGATATCTCTAACCTACATGTTTTTGAGTTTCCCAGTGCAAGGGAAGGGGGACACAAAGGACAGCAGTGCCCACAATGCTGTGTCCTTGTGACTTCGTCACCCCAGGGTGTGGGTGGAGTTCAAGGCACTGAAGTGAGAACCTGGGGAAACAGCAGTGAGGTAGTGTCTGAGACCACAGAGCAAATATTTGCCTGCAAAGCATTAAGGCAGATAACTGAAAGGCAGCCAACAAAGGGTGGAGGAGTCTGGTGGAGACAAGGCCCTGCTTGTTTGCTCAACAGTGCAAAGGACATAAATGCAAAATCAGGGCCATTCAAACCTCTTAAGAAGTTGTAAAATGTGAAAAACAAGAGGGGGCCTGTTACAGCCAGTCTGCAGGTGCCTAAATGCCCTCTGAGCACTGGCAGCTCACCTGCCCTTCATCTGCTGGCTTGTACCTCTGAGAAGCAGCTTTCCAGGTATGGACAGGGAGGCTAAAGGCTTTCCTGTCCTATCTCTCTTGCTCCACATTTACAGAAGGAGCTGAGTTTTGGCTGGAGAGATTGGGGTGGGAGGTGAACACAGCTCCTGATCCCATTTTGAACTTCCAAACCTCACAGTTGGAATGGTCAAACAAACTGCACTTACCTCCTGCTGGTTCTGTGGCATTAGGTTTTTCATGATCCACTCAGTTAGGAACCTTTATTACCTTTATTATTATTAAGGATGCAAGAGCAAGATGCAAGAGCAGATCATGCCCTTCCCACCAAATGCAGAATTAAGCCCTTACATTCAAGGAATCAGATTTTAAAAGGCAGAAGATATTTTTTTGTGATGCTTTATTCTGAGCAATAGCAAAACTCAGGCTCTATCTGGACCAGACAGATGTTTGGGTTGGTGCCAGGTTGGTGACATCATGCTTTTTTGTAGGTGTTTTTGCTGTTTACAAAACTCACGTGTATCCTGCTTGCTCAGATTGTGCAGCACAGGGGAGGCTTCATCCCAGTGGTAACAGCTGTCTTGGCCCCAGAAGTGGGTGTTTCGATATGTATTCCCTAGCATCATTGGAGCAAGAAGCCCTGGCTCCCGGCAAGGCAGAGATCACAAGGGAATCCCCTTTCACCCCATTGCCCCTCTCCCAGAAGACTTTGGATGGTTTCTTCCACTCACCTTTTTGCTGTGAAAATCCTTGTTGAGTCAAACATCGCCTTCATGTTCAGAGGTGAAAAACTGCTCATGTGCTGCTCTGCCCTTCAAGAGAAACCTCCTGGCTGCTTTAGAAATGAAGAGGTGCTGGATGATACACTCCAACACCTGAAAAGAAAGAGGAATGCTTAATTATGTCCCTGAGGAACAGTTCACCTTCCATGTGTGGACTGGATTACATTTCCTTCCTTCAGTAACTGTTGTGGGCAGGGGGACACCACAGGGTAGGTAGCCCCAGTGAAGGGGTCAGCCACCATGACCTGCCCTGATCTCTGTGTTGTTGCCTTTCTCCCCATCTCAGGGATTCATGTAGGGGCTGTATCCCCAGGGGAAAAGCCTGCCCTTCAAAGGCATCTACCTCACACCCATCCAAGAGAAACCTGGGAAGGACTGATGGTACTATGGGAATGAAGACCATATGGGAATGAGGCCAGACAATAAATTCTTCCTACAGGGTTGTTTTGCACTCGCCTTTTGTCCCAGAACTGTTGCAAGCTAGAAACATGGTACCAGGTTCTGCAAAACTGCTTGTTCAAGACCCATGAGACTGTGGAGCCATTTGACATGGCTCCCTGGCTGACAGCAGCAGACACCTTGGAAAAGAGTATGGCACAAAAGAAGATCTTCCTCCATCTACTGCTGACAAGCATTTGGGAACCTTCGGAGAGAAACGTTGTTCTGGGGCTTCCATGTTTATCAGTTCTTATGGAACTAGTGCCACAGGTTTGTTTAGAAGCTTTAGGGAACTGTACAAACTCTTTAACATCACCAGTTCTGTCAGCAGAGGGTAACTGTGTGTCTTGTGAAGCATCTCATCCTTTTGCTGAATTTAGAAACTGTTCTCTAACTCCCTGTGGTGTCATCCACACCTGATAGCATCAAAAGAAGTGAACTGTGGTTTTCCTCTCACATCTCCCATCAGAGTCCTTTTTTTTAAGGTCTCTGCTATACCTTCTCTGTTTAGCAGGTTAGTACTTTTGCTGTGTCCAGGCAGAGAACTATGTTCTACTTCCAGCTTCCTGGAGTCTGCCCTGTCCTGTCACTGCACACGTCTTGAGATAGGGAGACCAGAACTAGATGGAAGGCTCACAGTGAAGAAGAGTGGGAATTCTCTGGTCACATGCACCAGAGAATTAAATTATCTGTATTACCTCTCTCATAATTCTCAACCTTTTATTTTCCTTTCTAACCACTGCTGAGCACACCAAAACATTCGTAGCAGCTCTTGGGTCTCTTCCTAAGTGGCAACAGCTGACATGGAATTCATCAGTCAGCACCCATGGAAAGGATTGCTGTTGTCCCATGCCCACTACTTCATGTTCATCAGAGCTGCATTTCATCTACTGATTCATTGCCAAATTATTCTGACATTGTGGGCACATTCTGATGTTGTTAAGTAGAGAGACACAGCTTGTTAGACTCCTGTCTGCCAGGTAAGCCTTGGAAATATGAGTAAGGAGAGCAGGATCCCTGAGCTTGCAATGAGTCTGACATAAGAGTGGAAAGGTACAACTTACCCTGTCCCCAATGAAGCCACTATTGCCACTTGTCAGAAAAAAAGAGATTAGAGATTGGTATACAGAGATCTACCAATCCATACTTGTTTGAGTTATTTTTCTTTTGGGTCAACCTTTGGATCTGGTTATGCCTTTGGAAAGCCTAAGGCTGCTCCAAATGCTGGATTACACTTCAGCACCCAGTGTTGTTGCTGGGGAGCAGTGACTTTCCCCATAGCAGATGGAGCACTCATGTGACACTCCGTACACTATGTATCATCTATTTACATCTTTTTTTACATCAGCAACAGATGGCTTGGCATAATTATACTTTTTTAAATTAGGGGAATATGTATCTAAAACTTCACACATTTTCTAGAGCCTATGGTTTTCACTTTTGCAGCATCAATGTTGAGGTCTTAAGTGAAAGGACCTCCCTTGTCCTTCCATAGCCTTCTGTGAAGAGGTGTCGCACTAAACATGCAGGTAGATACAGTATAGCAGCAAGCAAGCAGAAACTCCTCCAGTTTCTTCTGCTGGAAAAGGCAGCTTGGAAGGAACCAAGACAAAAGAGAGACTTATTGGCAGTAGTAGGAGGGAAGGGTAAAAAGAGAAGCACTAGGGCTGACAAACCATACCTTCAGGAGCTAATTGAACCGAAGTCCTACAAAAGCATAACCTTGCTTCAGAAATATAAAACCTAGCAAAACATGAGCTCAGCAGTTAATATTTTCATGTTCCTTTTATTGGGGGTATATAAGGCTGTAAGCATGGGGTCTCTGATACTGATTTTTTCTCAGGAAATATGAGACTTGCTGTGAAGAAGGGTTAATGTAAACCAGGACTTTTCCATGCTCATGTGACTCCCAAAGCTGGGGCTGTAAGCAGGGTGCCAGGTTGGTTTGATTTAGCAGAGCTGATGCTGTCAGAAGAGGGACTTGTTAAGACTATGGGAAAAGATACAGGATAGACCATGAGCAGCTGAGATACTGAAATCTCTTTATCAGACTACATTTGCCCAGAAAGTAAAAGGTCTTTGAACAATGAGGAAATAAATGCATCCCCAAAACTGCCAAATGAATCATCATCCTTGTGCACAGTGTCTAACCTTGTGCCCTGGTAATGTGCAAAGCTGTTGCCTTTTGTTGTGAAGGATCTGGGCCTTAGTGGGAGTGGGCTTTGAGAGAAGGGCAGGAGAATGCAATTGGGACACAGGGAACTTAATCCACATTCCTTAATGCAAAGGGCAATATCAGAGGGAAAGGAGTCATCCATGCGCAAACACATCTGTCCACAACCTCATCATTTCCATAGTACTGTCCATAAGCAAGTACATGATCTTTCTGATGCCAACAGGAAGAATTAGAGTATTGGGTAGAAAATATTTTTGATTGCAACCATCCCTGTGAAACATCTCTTGGGAAATGGCCTATGGGCAATAACAAGTTCTGCAGGCAGAGCTCTGAGCAAAGGCTGTGGTACCCCTTGGTCACCACTGACCACTGTGCTCTGTGTTTGTAAGTAGGTCTTTTCCAGATCAGGCAAGTACACCTGCTGTCATTCTTTTGCTAGATTATTTTGACCCATGGACCTTTGCTGCAGTATATCAGATGATGTGCCTACTGGTTCTTGCTTGGTGTTTCTCAGCAAGCAAACATGGTATGGTGGGCGGATGCAAAGCTAGTTTACATTTCTACGCTACTTTTACTCCTCTGTAAATCCTACTCAGTAATGACTAATCCCCAAGTTGATTCCCCTTTCCCATTCGGATTATTTTATTTTCGCTAAATTTTGGTACTTGATAAAATTTAACCCTTTAGGGTCTTCCTGTTGTGATTTTTCACATGCTATATGGAGAAGTGGCTTGCTCTAAGGCGGTATCCCAATGGAGATTAAGGGACACATACCTTCCAAGAAGGCATAAGTACTTAAGGAAAATGTACAGAAAGCACAGATTGAATAAGAAACTGTGCCAGTTACCTGTAAGGAGTCAGGTGAGACATCTGTGTATAGGTATACTATCCAGAGGAGTCCACCTGTCCTGTGTCTATTCCTAAATCTTGTTAAAATGTCAGGGTCAGCTTGGGTGATGAAGTCTTTACTTACCTGCAATCATCTTTATCAAGATGAACACTACCCAGGAGTCACTGGGTAGTGACTGGCTGAAGTAAACAGAGCAGAAAAACAGAAGCAAGCTCACGTTAAGCTTCTCTGGAAAGGGTTGTGCAACCAATTAATTTCTGCTGGTCACTCTATCTGCAGCAGCTTAAAGAAGCAACAGATGCCCTAAGAAGCCAGGTGGTCCTCAAAAGCCCTGCAGCAACATCAAGGAGCACAGTGTGAGGACAACCCCACCAACTCACAGGGGTGGAGGGCCACCTGCCACCTCGAGCTCAGCCCTGGCCCCAGGGGTTGGCTTTCCTCTCCAGTGTACAGTGAAGCTGCTCTGCACTGCTGAGGGAACAGTGGGGCACATCTTGCTTTGCTGCAGCTGTCATCCATTGGCTTAACGATGCTGAAAGTCAATGTCCAGCCTGCAACTTCATCTTGGCCTTGCTTTTTGTCTGCCTCACACTCCTCATGGGATCATCATGAGCCTCTGTTAGAATCTGATCTGACTACCCTCATACCTTACTGGAGGCTGTCGTTTAGGGATTTCCTTGATAGACAGTGGTCTCTTGACTCCCTCTCTCTTTCAAAGGGTAAAGATCTCCCTACTTCCTCCTTCCATTTGTGGCAATGAGACATCAGCAATCATGGATTATGAGATGTTTCAGCTATCCCCTATACCCCTTTGCCCCAGATCTACCACAGCATCTGCAGTGCCCCTGTGAGTCACTGACTCACAGTCATTAAGGGCATGTAGTCATTAAGGGCAGCAGCCCACATCAGCACAGGAGGTAGGACAGGAGAAGTTCTGCCAGGGCTGGGCCAGTGTGGCTTATTCTTCTGCTGATCTAACATCTGTAAAAAATTATTATCAATAACCTGTTTCTTCTGAGGAAGGTGAATCAAAAGTGAAAATCTGAATCCAGGGAAGGGTTGGCCCAGTAGCTTAGAATGGGGAATTCATGGGATTTTCATAGAAGCAGCTTTGTTGGCACCATATTGCCAGTCCTTGTGGTTTTAATCAAGTGTCTTACATGGTTAGTTTCTTTCCTAGGGCTCCTGTAGTTGCAATATGATTACTGAGTTTTCTCTTCTTCTTTTCATATTGAGGCAATATCCTTGCTTGTGGGAGCTGTGAAAGAAACCATGAGAACAAGAACCCCAGGGGCTCAAAATACCTATATGTAAATACAGGTTAGCACCACAGATTATTTTCAAAGCAATGCTTTGTTTTTCATCAAGAAAAGACTTGTACCTGACAACCTCAGTGTCAGAGAAAACCAGTCTCTCCAGATGTGACCGAAACTGAATCCAACAGTTCCTTAGTATGTGGGCTCTTCTCCAGCCTCCCAGGTGCAGACACAGCCTGCCTAGCTAGGAGGTCTGTACGATGCCTTGCTGCTTCTGGTGCTTCACTCTCCACTTGCAGCTACCAAACCAGGAGGCAATACTAAGGGAAGTTATAGGTGTAAGGGAAAAGTCTGCTGGACTTCAGGTCCTGCATTCTTTTTTGGAAAAGGCAGCAGACCCAGGATGCCGAGCTCTTTGCATGGACAGGAGGTAGTTGCTGCATGAGGAATTTAGGCCTTTAATAACAGACACATCTACCTTCCTTCCTGATGCATGACCCATGAGATGCAAGAGCATTAATGGGTTGGCTGGAAAGGATATTTAGGGGTAAGGTGTGAACTGCTGCAGTATATAAGCAAGTGACTAATAAAAATTTTTTTTGTGATCTTCATTTTGGTCCTTACAGAGAGCAGTACGAAAGTAGGAGGGGAATGAACAGCCAAATCTTGCAAGGAAAAGAGAAATGAAACTAGAGCAGCTTCAGGTCAGGTTGGTTGAATGCTGAAGACCATAGATGGGGTGGAAAAATAAACTGTCGTAAACTAGCAACTGATGAGGCATATGGTGTGTCAACCTGCATTAAACTGATTACCATGACCCTCCTTTAGAGCCCACACGTAACAGCAACCACATCAGACAGCATCAGTCCCTGGCAACTAGATGGTGAAGAAGGCAGGAAGGTCAAAAATGCGACCTTCTGCTCTGGAGCGCAAGGACATGGCCCATGGGATGATGAGTAGCCTATCCCTGAAAAAGAGGGTTTGCTCAGTAGTACTTGACTACTCTGTAGAAAGAGTGGATTATTTTCAAGTTTTGCTGCATCCCTGTGTTGGTAAAAGAAGAAATTAGTTTCCAGAATGAAGGCAAAAGGGGGAAGGAATAGAAAACAATTCTTGACTGTGAAGCACAGCATATGCTAGTGTGAAGCTGAACAGCTTTCCATGAAACATATTCTAGCCAAACTATTACTAACACCTGATACACCCATGGTTCCTCATTAGTTACCTGCCAGCAATGAGCAATGGACTCAATATTATCAATTATGTTCCTTTCCCATCTCCTTTTCTCCCACCTATTAATCATCTATTAATCATGAGAAACAGTCCTCTACTTGGAAAGTATCAGACAAACAAGGATTTTTGCCAATAAAATGGAATATTATAGTAAATAATCATTAAGGTGTCCTGAAATAAGGTATAGACATATTGTTATGCCATGGATTTGAAACACTACTATTTAGCAAAATTTCTGGGGAAAGGTAAGCTGGTCAGGTCTGCCAGCTGATGCATACAGGTAACGTGTGTCAGAAACACGATAAACACCAAGCAAAGACTTGGTCCAATCAAGCTTTTTTGGTCTCACATCTATTAAAGCCCAGACATGCTGCCTTGAAAGCAGCCAGCTTTTCTTTGTCCTGCCCTTTCCTCAGGCAGGACTAGCTGTGCAGAGAAACAGTCCCTACAGGCGTTGGCCTGCTTTCAGAGGCCTCCCAGGAGAGGTTCCACAACACAAAATCCCCTCCCCACTCACTTCGGCAAATTTGTTCTAGTCTAAGTTTCATTTCCTATCACTCAAAACTCCAGCCATATGCATTTCTCCAGTCATATCTAATACAGGAAATGCAATCCTATTTTAACATAAATAAAGACTTGTATCTTCTTCATTCTATCCTATAGTAAAAATACCATATTTCTTCAACCTTTATTTCTGGATTTATTTTATAGTCCTGTCATAATGCTTGTGTCTTCCATCTAGCATTAGCATAAACAAAGAGAGACATGATATTCTGATGTCTTCATACAAGGCCATACAGTACCAATGAGAGTATATTATACAGTTAGAAATTTGCCTTAGGAGGACCCTTTTTGTTACCCTGCAACCTGCCACACCCTTTTATTTCACCTGTTCAATACAGCAGCCCTAACATTTGACCTAAAGGTTGCAAAAGAAATCCCCATGGCAAGATCTGAGATTACTTAGGCACAAACGAAATGTACCTATGACAGACTTTTACGTGGCTGCCGAGGTGACAAACATCTTACATAAGGCAGCACAGTACAGAGCAGGGGGCATACCGAGAGGCAGAATCCAAGTTGTAGAATATGAAACTCAACTCTAAACTCATGCTCTTTTTTCCTGGTTTTGCAGTATTGATTATTTATTATTTGGATAGGCTTCTCATGACCTTATTATTTTTTCTTATGAAAAAAATCCCCAACTTACAGAAAGCACCTCTACTTACCACAGTGTCTCTTGATGTGCTGTACACATTGGAGCAGGACCTTGAGACCTATCTCTGCTCTAAATCTCTGTAAGTCCCTAAGTTGAGTGAATCATAGACTGAATGAAGACAGCAACTTCTTCCCCAGTTAAAAACACAGTACACACAACAGGGAAGAAGGCAATCTACTAGGACACACCATCTCAAAGAAACAGGAATAGTAAGACTTACTGCTCTGTCTCCATGGAAAAAATGCCCATGTAGCTTTCAGTATGGGTGACTAACAGGCAAGTTTCTGTTTGGCTGGTGGCTGGAAGCAGAAAATCTACACAAAACTGCAACAGTACAACAGACCTCCTAAAAAATCCATGTCCTTTGGCAGCCTTGGCTGAGGAACTGTAAAATGTTTAGCTGAGCTTTCCATGGCAAGCACATGGGCATCAGGTGCAAGTACCAGCGTAGCATATACTTATCAAACTTTCAACCTGATTTAGTAGCATTGTACCAATTATGCAATTTCACATTTTACATGAACACTAGAACTGTGTACCAAAGCAGGCTACAAAGTTAACAAAAGACTTGGCCCAACTTGGCACTGGACTTCCCAACTATGATTTGTTAGACACTTCTTAGCAGAAGGGGTCATGTCTTCCTGATGCCCAGGGCCCTTTTATGATGTGAATTAAGAAAAGCCCAGGACTGAAGCACAGACAAGTGAAATCCAGTTCTTCCAAGCTCAGTCTTCATCCTTCCTGTATACTTCTGTTTGCTTACATTCTCATACACGTGGCTTTATTCTTTTGTTTGAGGATTGCTATGTGAAGGTGCTAACTGATTATCTGCACTGGTTTATCGTCAGCATGAAAACTTAGTGCTCATGTATCTGATGGAACTGGTTGGACTGCTTAGGGAAGGACATCTGATGTACAATATGCTTTTGGGACTAAGATCTTAGAAATTTTGTAATCTTTACTATGGCAATCATAAAGATGAAAACCACTGAGTTATCTTTAAACATCCTGACTTACAGACACCATGACAAAAACAGATCACAATTGCAGAAAAGTTACTGCCTGCAGAATCCTAGGAGAAAAGAGGGCTAAATGTCTATGTCTCAAACACCAACAGCCAGATAGCTGTGGAGCCAGCCATAGATTGTTGGTGATAACAGCCAATTGTTGGTAATAATACACTGAGAAAGAACAGGATGTGGCTGAAGAAGAGGCCATAAAGAGGTAGGGCAGCACATTCCTGGGACAAATGTCCTTGCTCTGGCTCCTGAAGATGAGCACAACACAGCACATGTGCAGGGATGAGGCTGAGAAGTGGGCATGGACTGTAAGAGGGGATCGAGACCACCAAAGATCCCCAAAGCCTTCTGATTATTTCCAGAAAGGTCTAGAGGAATGGACTGCACACAATTAATAATTTGCATAGAAAGTGAGAAACTTATCTCCAAGATGGGGAGATTTATTTATGAAGTGTATTCCAACCAAGCCGATGTGTGTGGGTATCCCCAGGACACCCCAGCTGGATCCATGCTGGAGCTAGGACTGGTGATGTCTCTTTCCCTCTCTCCCCTTCTTTAATTAATTTCTGTCATTCTCTCTCCCTGTTCTCCCTACCCCTCTGTTCAAAACCTACTGCTATGTGTTCATAGAGGAGATCAGGTCCTAACTTATACCAATTTCCATGCCAAGTATGTAATTTACTAATAGAACTTTGTGAGTTTTTGTGGACTCTCTGACTTTTGTCATTCCTTTCGACCACAAGCACATACAAACCTTGATTACTCCCTTCCCCTCATGGGTGGCATGCGACACTTAAAACTTCAACCCAAATTAGTAGAAAAATGGGAAATAAAATAATTCAAGAACATCTCTTTAACAGCAATTTATTATCATTAAAAGTAACAACAAGTAGATTTAAATTCTTTTGTCTTAAAAATCTAGTGTAACATACTGCTACAGTTCTATGAAACTTACAGCAAAATTGTATCCCCAAACCACACCGTTCTGCCTGATCCTTGCAGACATCAATGGTGTGGCACACAAACAGCACAGAAATGGATCGCCCTAAACAGCGATGATCATTAGGCCTCAGGATGCTACAAGTTATTTTGTAAGAGCTATTAAGTATAACTTTTGTTTTCCTCTTTGTTAATATTGCTAGAACAATCAAATATTTCACATAGCTTTTGGTGTCCATGTAATCTTTTAAGAACTGTGTTTTATCCCCATACATCTTCTTGCTATAGTTTTCCTTCTTTAAATTTTCTCCCCTCCAGTGACGCCTGCCCCATCTCAGGAGGTAAAACCACAGCAATGTTTGCAGTCACTCTGCACACAGCATCACGTATTTCCTTCACGTTCTGAAGCCAGTGTTCAGCCCCAATACTTACCTTTCAGACTGCTGCCAGAACAACTTGGCAGCACACAGTTCAGGAATACTACATGCTCATATTATAATCTCCAGCTTCTTGGGACTTCTAGAGCTTAGGTGAAGCTCAGGCTAAGTACCCAAGATAGCTAACTTATAGTTATTTCAGATTTGTGGAAAGGAGCAGCGGCCAGACATTGCAGGACAAATGCATCTTCGCATTACACAAAAAGACCTGAACAAGTCATAATACTGTTTATCATTGGCTTGCAGGAACAAAAAAGAATATCCACAAGCAAGCACGCATATCACTGAAAAGAACATCTCTCAAGCATTTTATGTGTTGAATTTAAGATTACAATGTTACTCAATACTCAAAAGTAAGCAGAAGCCTCTGAGTGAAACCCTTCTGGCTATCAGAAATGTACTGAAGAAAAAGAATATGGGGAAACTTCATATAGTCTTTCAGATGTGGTTTGTGTACGATTTCAGATACACAGAATCCCCTTAGATGGCATAGGGAATTTCCATACGAACTCCACAGTAGCATATGGAACTGGGAAATTCAAAGAAAACCAATCACTAAAAGCAGCTTCAAGTGCATCTACATCCACTCTGGATTTAGAGAGTTATGGGAAAATTATAATCATGGGATAAACGCATGGATGAGGTACTAGATCAATAAATCCCATGAATCCAATTACTCTACAAGAGCAGTTCACACTCTTCTCTAAGCAGACCTACAACCTAAACTCCAGGAAAAGAGGGTGCTAAATTTACTCAATCAAAAAAGAATTTTTGGGGTTTGTTTTCAGCTAGATATCTTAGGAAAGAAAACCCCAAACCAAAAACAATACTTACAGCAAAACTGTGATACCCTGCCTTACATAACATCCTAAACTACTCTCTTGCTTTGTAAATGCACATAACAGCTTATGAATATCTCACCCTTACTCAATAATACCTTAAAGAGTTTTAACTGAGGTAGCCACTAAAACATCACCATACATTAGCAAAGCCAACACAATGGGAAAAGCTCACCCAAGATGCTCAAGAAAAATTAGCTAGCATTTGCTTTCAAAAATGTCATCTTCTCTCTAGCTGTCTTACCCCAAACCTTGCTTCACTTCCCTTTTCTCTTCTTGCCCATCTCTAACAAACAGCAACAAAGAAAAGTTTACCTTTTCAGTTCATTTGTAAAATATCCTTGGATTTCCAAAACTAAATTTTCAAATGCTGAATTGGTGAATTTCATTTTAAATGAATGTCATTTACAACACTGACACTGAAGGACAATCTGCACCCTCAATGACTGACACCTGAGGTTTCAGCTCTATCATCTTCCTGCTCATGCCTAAGTGCTAGAAGTTGTGGAAAGATACCTGCAAGGGGAAAACACAGAAGCAGTGAAAAGGTCCCTTTCATTGTAAGTCTCACCTATATATGTAAAAGCACAAAGAATCACCTATTAAGTGTCTTTTCAAGTACTCAGGAAGTTAAACTGCCATTATCATTTCTTTAGCTAAAAAGTACAATGATCTGTTGTATCCTGGACCTTTATAGTGGCAATCATTGCTCAAAATGAAGCATTTTCAAATTACTTGTATAGCTATGACAGCCTATGCTCAAATTCAACATGAAGAGAAAAACTAGCACTAAGGATAATTAATACCCTGGTATTTTTGAAAACACTTTCAAGATTTTTTTTGTGGTCCCTTATCACAGACTATTTTTTATGGTAATTCAGAACGTCTTCTATCTACATTCAAATCAAACAACCAACCAAACAAGAAAACTCCAACTGAAAATCACCCCAATATTGATATTGTTTAGTACACATATATTGCAGAATGTACATCTGGGTAAACATCTACACTGCACACATACAAGTACATGTACATGTAGTGTAAACATCCAGTTCTGACTTATTTTTTTCAACCACTATTTGGAATTTCAGTGTCCTCTCCAATTGGCCAAATGTTTTAATGCATCTACAGTAATGCAAAATTGCATTTCAGACATACTACATTGACCCAAAGCAGCACAAAACCTCTGCTTCTAAGATATATACTTACCAAATAAAAAAGTCTGAAGAGAAAAAATAGTGCACTTACAAGTGTGACGTGCATAATACTGGTTTCTCAATATAGAGCAGATACTGTGTGTATATTCCCAAATATAAAAATAAAACAGTACAAATTGCATGCATCTGTATGTAGTGCAGTTCAAGCAATACCAAGGTATTATCCTTATTTTTCTGAAGCAAGTGGACAACAGCAAACTGCAGGATGATAACTGTAATGCGGTCCTTGGGTTTCGTCTTCCAGAGAGACAAACAAAGCTACTTCTATTTTAAAAAACTCTAGCCCACAACAGGACATCAAACAATTTAGCCATGATAACTGTACTGTGAAGAATTTCTGAATTTCCTTACACATCTAGATTATGCAAACGGGCTTATTGTTTGAAGTACTTTGCTAGAACTCCTTTTTCACAAACCACACCACACCAAAGAAAGCGTTTCCTGCTTTCATTACACACAGTTGTTTATCAGGTGGAAGTAGATGAAGGTGGTTTATTACATTATAAAATTAACCTCATCCTTATGAAACATATGTAATGCACAAATTAAAGATTCCAGTTAAGCATCACCATATACTAACCCTTTATGTTTGTATAACATAACCAGCTAAGAAATTGTTACTACTGAAATCATACACAGGCACCTTGCTATATCATACTTACATTATAGTTTTCTTTCTAAAACATTCCACAACTGACTTTGCTCTTAGGTCACTTTTGTCCATTTCATCTATTTAGACGCTGTGTTACCACTTCTCTGTACATGATAGAGATATATATCAGCAGAAGAAAAATGACAAAGAAATCATCCAAGAACCCCAGAATTCCAAACAGAGCTTCAGGAAGAAAATCCAGAGGTGAAGCCAGGTACAGCAAGGCTCCAATCAAGCAGAGGAATATTCTGATGCGAAACATCCAGAAGAGGCCTCCTACAGAAAACATCTCCCTGAAAGCATGTCGCAATAAGGTGGGGAGATCCATGATTCTTTCCATAATCTATAAAGAAAGAACCCAAAAGTTAGTATTTTGCTTCAGCAACTTATCCAAGCTAAACTGAAGTTTCTACTACTACATGACATCTTAGTATGTGTTAGTTTATAGGAATTAAAACAAGATCTGTGAAGAGTTAATGAGTTTAGTTTCACTGGATAGAAAGTCAGATTTAGAATATATGTTTTCAAGAAATAGTCAAACTGTGTTATACTATTCATTTATGATGAAGGAAAAGCAATGAATACTGGAGGAAAACAAATGACTGGCAAAGTGAGAAGCAGCAAACAGATTAACTGGAATGAAATATTCATCAGAATGCAAGACAAACTAGGATTGCAAGAAAAAGCCTAATGTGTAAAGTAGAATAGGTAACAGTTTCTCAGAAACACAATACCCCCTCTCCTGGTGTATAATCAGTGCTTCACACAAGTTTCCAAAGGATGGATAAAGCTTCAAAGTAAACTAAAGAATCTTTAAATTAATCCATTCCTGGCTCCTTTCTATTTTGCAACTATGATTCTGCCAGCTTAGCAATAGACTGCTCAATAGAAAATATTCAGGTATTTGTTGTGAGGAGTAGGGAGGGTAAACTTTAAAACTTTTTTTTATACTGGTTCCCTTCTACAATACACAGTTTCTACATATAGCCGTTAAACTCCATTAAAATGAGTTATTACCATAGCTGGAAAAGTTTTTGAGAAAGAAATTTTGTATGTGGTAACACTTTGTATAAATCAAAGACAATGCATCTAGCCCAATTAGGGTTTTAGTGCAGATTTCTGGCATGACCTCAGACAGGTTACTGGGGACTAGACACAGCTCGCAGAGAGGTCTAATGGAGCCTGTAAGGTAGTTTCACTCTCTTCTGGACAAAACCCATACATTTTGTGGTTGAGAAAAATACCCCTCCCTCTTCTGTCTCTGTACTATACGTTTTTCTTGCTAATGTCTTCTTGCTATATCCAAATCCCATTACAAATGAAGCAAGCAGGGAGGTTACTAGCATGAATGTGTGTGCATTTCACCTTGTGAAACAGGACACGCACGCAGGAGAAGGGCTCACAAGGCTGGCTTTCTAAGATTTGTAGAGCTTTGACCATCTCTCTTAGCTATTTACAGAAAAAAAAATGTTTTTCTTCACTTAAAGAGGATAATAAAGACTGTAATATTATCTAGGGGAAAGATTAAAAAATCAAGACAGCATACAGCTGTCTGTGGAGAAAGGCACAGAGTGTAACTTCAGATTCTTCTTATCAGTGCAAAGATATCAATTGCATATTATCCCTTGCAGGTCATGTATTTCATTAAGCATTTTTAATGACTAATTATTGATTCTTTCAAAATAAAGACTCATATCTAAAAACCAACTTAACACATGAACATTTGAGAAAACTCAAGACTTACTAGATTCTCACAACAAAAAAGCAAGTTTCCATACATTTTCATAAATGACAAACAAATAATTTTGAGGTCTTGGGTTTGATCTAACCATTTCAACACGAATTTCCTAAAGAAATGTTGCCTAGGCCTTAAGTATCAGGTAGAGAAAATCCATATTCCAGGGAAAGAAGAAAAAAGAAGGGGGAAAAAACAAAACTACAAAAAAATTACTCTCAAACTCTCCTGACATGACTGACTTCCACCCACATTTACCCAAAACTTACTGATCTGGGCTGTCCTGAGAATCTTCGATTGTAATCATTAACATCTTGAAACACTTGGGCTGCACCCTGCTGATCTTCACTGAAGAGTGGTAAGAATAATGTTACCTAGGCACAGAAGGGAGATTATGTTACACATGCAACTGTGAAACAGTCATCTTCAGTAAACTGTAACTTTCAGTTACACAGAAAAAACTTTGATTTTGCTGAATAGCTAATAGGAGAATAAACTGAAAATTACTAGCACAGATACTGCTACTAAATTTTAACTAATTGATTACTTACAGCTCCTGACAAAATATTAATTTTAAAGAGATTGTTAAAAAAAGTGCAAAATAACTTTCCATTTAAGAGAGGCTTATATGTTTTTTCCTAAACACCTAAATGCTTTATGCTTCATAAGTGAAACAGATGATTTGGAGAACAAATTTAATTTACCAAATTAATCTAATTTTGTTTCCTAAATTGAAAATCAAATAACGCAATCAACGAGGCCTTTCTTTTCCTATATTTAGAATTGCCTTGAATGACAACAAACATGCACCAAAACTCATAGTTTTGCATATGGATCTTCATACTGAGATGAATTAACAGAAAAAGAAATTAATCTTCAGCTCTTTTGTAAGGACAGAGAATTTTGCTCTGTCCTTGGGTTAACTTTCATGCAAAGATAGAGAAATAAGATATATGTGAATATGATGTTACATATGTTATCTTTCTGCATAGGAGCTGCTGAAATCTTGAGACTTCTATTTGGAAGCAATGTACGGGTATAAAATGCAGATTATCATGGGCAACAGGGAAGGCATAGCACTTGAAATTATTACAGTCTTCAGAAGCTTCCTCTGTACCTGTCGATTAAATATAAAACTGTGTGGCAGACACATTTAGAAATGAGAGTATGAGTAGATCTACATTCAACTTCTGGTCCTGCCACAGAACTCTTGTACAACTCAAGTTCATGTATACATAACCATGCAAACAGTGCCACCTAATATACCTGTTACTCAGAGGGAGGTAAATGAAAACATATATAAGGAAGGACACTAAAAAAATAATTTATTTTCCCCTTTTCCACCTTCCCCACCTTTATTATTTGTTTCTTTTTCCTCACTGGCTACACTCTAAACCTACTCATTCTTCCTCCAGTCCTATCTATTTTTTTTTCCTTCAACTGTCTTCTTACAGTCATTTGTTCTGCTGATACACACAATCAAAGGAGGAGATAATGGGGGGCAAGGGCATGAGTTACATAATTCATTAGAAGTTACTAGTGCTGTAGTTTGTGCACTGTTAAAATACAGATGTACTCTTGTTAAAACATACACTATCAGACTCAGAGATCCTAAGCCTTAATTGATTAGCAGGAACATATTTCAAAGTGACAATGTAAGAAAGTTGTGTAGGAAGCAAGTTAATGCTTACTCTACAAAGATGAAATTAATAATACATACAAATTAAAAATAGGGCCAAAATAAGAAATTGATATGGATGGATCTTTTGGTAGGGACACAGGGAATGGAGAGGGTATTTCTCAGGAATCAGTAGTGTGCTGCTACTAGCAGTCTACCACAACAGCCAAGCCTTTCTGGTAAAGTTCTGGTAAAAGAAGTTAAATAACATCCTGAACAGAAAGCATGAAAGAATCATAGTTAAAATCTCACATTTTTCTGTTTTCATATACACTTTACAGAAAAGTAGCTGAGTTATCAGTGCAGTTCACTTGTGTTTGAGTCGCAGGAACAATCTGAATTTTTTCAACCATTTGTCAAAGCAAGAAGTTTGGAAAAACTGAATGTCCACCATTCCGATCTCACATATCCCTCTATATTCTTTCAGTTCTCAGACTTCTTTATCTGCCAGCCTCACTATTGCAGCTCACATGTAAGCGCCTTGTTGCAGGCTATCCTAGACAAACTGACAATCCATAATGACTTAAAATGTTACCGTCTGTCTGCAGATTGGACAGCGGATGGCACCCAGCCATGAGCCATACCTCCAGTAGGCAATAATGCAGGAACCTGGTGAAGGTAAGGTACACACATTTAAACTCCTGAGAGAAAAAATACATTGCCTGAAATATACACCAAGAGAAACAACAAAAATATACTAGCAGTTAGGTTAAAACTACATTTTCTGACGTAATTCACTGAAGATACCAAGAACTAACATATTTAAATTCAATGCTGTTAATGAGAAAAGTCCTGAATGGCTTCAACTGAATCAGTAATTTAAGGCATTATTTCCTGAAAACACAACAAATTTTTAATCATTAACTGAAGAAGCAAATAATTAAAATTTCTACCAGTTTAAAATTCACAAGTCACAAAAATGTCAAAAGATGTAAAATTTATCCTAAATACTTGGCTTTATCATCATTTATCATCAGATGAAAACAAATACAAAAATGTGTGTATTTTATCTGTTTTCCAGATAAATGCTTGTTTTTTCATTTAAACAACTAGGCATGGTATACACTGTATACTTCATAAAACCAGATGAAGTGAAAGAATCCTACTGGGAACCTGAAGGAGAGGAAGCAAAATGCTACAGAGGGTGTCCATATATAAACAGCCTCAAAAAACCACAAAACCAAACATTTTAATCAACTGTGCACTTGCTCATAATTCTGCAGGACTTCCAATAAAAAAAATAATTCTATGAGATAAAGAATATTTTATTCCTTCTAAAACAGTTTTAAAAAATGGTACATTTCCAAATGTTCTTCAACCTCTTCAGTTTTTTTACTGAACTGGAAACAAATTATATTCTTCAACATTTTAAAGTTAACCAGTTTCATTCCTTATAGCACAGAAAATAGTGTAGCACACTCTTTAAGTGACTGTTTATTCATAAATGAATCTTCTCAACTATTTATAAAAAAATATTACTTTTGCAGATGCAATGATAAACAGTTAAAAGCAAACAAAGCTTTGAATTAGGATGCCTGAGCTAGCACCAAAAATTTGCATATCTGTTCTAGTTTTATCTGTGGAACTAGGAGCTTTTCTTGCTTACCACAGAAGAGATGCCCACAGTTTGTTTCTATAGGAAATGTAGCCTGTTGCAAACAGACTGGACACGACATATCTGTATAGAAGCGATGCCGATCACCAGCAGAAGCATCCTGCTGAAGCAGCAGGAAAATGCAAAGTGTTAGAGATATTATTTCATGTAAGTATAATGAAAAAATAGTAATAAATTGGTATTCATTCACTATAAGTCAAACTGTCAAATGCAGAACTACATGAAATGAGAAATGTATTTAAATGTAAAAATCAAACATACTTAAATGCATTGATTCAATATGCAAGTTCTTGTGATAAAACCATTATTTTCCCTTCACCTATTAAATAAGTGCGTGCTTCAAACCAGTTAAAGACCACAAAGAAAGAACCTCCTTGGTCCTTCACACTGAGGTTAGACACGCTGGAGCGTGAAGAAGAAACTCGGATCTTGTTACTTATGTTATTTCATTATCCTGAGTAGTTCTGTCCAGAGCCAGGTAACTGAACTGTGCTGCTTACTAGTTGCAACATTTAGTGTTTCCAAGTCCAAACGCAGCTATCAGCTTGTGTATGTCACTGTCATGAAACAGTTTTTTCTCCCTATTTTGTTGTATTTGTCTTCCACATAAATATGCACTGTCATTATTTCAAGAAGTATCATGATGAAAGTCTGTTCTCAACACTCTCCAAAAGTATGGCCTAATTTCTACCTGTCTAAACTGGATGCAGTCATAGAATCATTGAATGGTCTGAGCTGGAAGGGCCTTGAAAGATGACTAAGTTCCAACTGTCCTGCCACAGGCAGGGACACCTTCCACTAGACCAGGCTGCTCAGAGCCCCAACCACCCCTGCCTTGAACATTTTAGGGATGGGGCACCCCTAACTTTTCTAGGCAGCCTGTTCCAGTGCCTCACCACCCTTACAGTAAAGAATTTCTTCTTTATGACCCATCTCAACCTAGCTTCTTTCAGCTTAAAACCACTACTCCCTCTCCTGTGACTAAAGGCTTGGCTAAAAAGTTCCTCTCTCTAACTCTGTTGCCTGGCTCTTGTTGATGTGCCATTGTTCTGCTACACACTGTTTTATCTGTCTAAACATCTAACCCCTGTCCTGTCACAGCAAACTGTACTCCAGATTTCCTTTTCTTTACCCTTAATTTCCCAGGAACATTCTAGGAAGCATACAGCGTAATCTAACATACTCCACCTTGTGGCAAAAACTTCCTTCAAAACAGAACCAGCCAAAATTTAATTACTTAATGCATCCATTAAAAGAAGGCCACATTATCTCATTGCTTGATGGACTTCAAGGATGCCTCTGTACAGCAGGTAAGCTCAGACAACTTCCAAGTCATCTTCTTCCAGAGCCTCAGAGATGCCTACAGTACACAACATCAGAACATTGGCTGAATGATGCCAAAACTTAGTACAGCACCTGATCAGTTTGAAGCTGCTGACGAAGAGCTCTCACTAGCTCTTGATTTTCTGGATGTATGTTCTGGTGTTCATTTCTGTGAAAGGAAATACCAGCAATAAAAAACCCTGTGATCCAACACTGAAAAATAAGTCACTGAAACAAATATGGAACTTGAACAAAGGGCAAAAAATCATTCTTTCCTGCTATAAAGGATTTTAAAGGAAGTACACAAATAACTAAGGAAACAGGAATTTATCCTGGATCCTAAAGTTACTTCGGATACTTAAAATTGTACAGCAGAAAGATTTTTCAGAGACACCACAACCAATCATTAAATCATGTTAAAACTAGATTTTAAATCTGAGAAAAATTAAGCCACGTACCTACAAAAAATGAAATTGTCTTAAAGCTTTTTTATTAAATACAGAAATATTTTTCATTTTTGTCTCCTCTGCTAGTTTCTTATTTGTTGGTCTACTCATAAATTACTAGTTTTTCACTCACTGCCGAAGTCATACAGTTGAAACCTCCTAATTACTTCAATTTTATCTTCTACATGACATTTGCATAAGAAAGGGTAGACAAACTTACATTTAGAATACTGAATTTATGTAACTATCAGCAGACTGGATATAAAAAGAAACCACTCTTTTAAAATCATTCCTTTTTAAAAACAGAAAGATTCTACAGGCAAGCAAACTACAGGTTAGAAATGCCAAGAGGAATCATTGGGAAGGGACACACTGAAGAAAGAAGGCTGGATAGATTACTAATTTGAAATTCAAAAGCACAATGGGACAGAATTGAAATTAAAAATGTGCTGACAACAATCAGAGGTGTAGAGTTACAATAAATGAGTCAACAGCATATTAAAAAATGTGAATTTTTATGCTTTGTTAATTCATATGGATTTCAATGACGATACATTCTGCTCAGCAGTCTTGAGGTCTCAGCTGGATTCTGTTCTCCATTTTGGGTTCAATGCATAGAAATGTATAGAGAAGTTGGAAGAAGTTCAGAAGATTATAAGAACTACTGCCCACATTTTTTAAACACTAGAGAAAGACTTATGAAATGTCAGTTCATATAGAAGACTGTTCATGGAGTGAAAAGGAGACAGGATAAGACTTTCATTCTATAAATATGAGCAATTATTTCCCACAATTATCTAAGGTTTGTGGAAACACATTTCTAACTGCATACTGTACAAAATCAAACTAGATTACCTCAGGCTATTTTGATCCATCAGACTAAAAGCTGAATCAAAAAACAGGTTGCAATGCTTCCAGGGATATTGAGGTAAGCTAATCCTCTGTCAGAGATGAGGGCTGGACTGGCTGAATTTTTAGGACATCTTCTGGTTGCAGTTATATTATATAATTGCCTCAATTGCTCTAGAAGCTTCTGCAATATTTTCCTTCAGTTAATGTGGGCAATTCTAATATTTCATTATTGTTATGTTTAAAATTTTGTCTACTTCAATCTTTCTTCAAAGAGAAACAGATAAGTCCCATATTTTTTTGATGCTAATATTAACATGGCTATCTGTAAAAAGAAAATTTATTTAATACTAATGTGGAATTTATTTACTACATATGAAAGTTATATGATGGAAAGTCTGTATTAAAACCCTTCTTATGCACTCTTGGTCTCCATGAATCAGATTTTGTAGATGTTGTCCATCATACATGTTATATGTATAGAAGTATTTTTTAGATGCTACAAAATGAACATATTTTACATCTTCAGTTTGCCAGAATGTTTCATATATATTGAAGTTAAATTTGATACACACACAAAAGTGGAAGGTGTGAATTATAAGACAGTTTCTTCTGATTTCTCCATAAACAACTAATTGCAAATTTGCTACTGAAAGTGTTTATTTATATAACCTTACCCTGATATCACATACTATGCCGAAATCATGAGAGCATTTGCAGAGCTGCAGAGGTACAGCATGTACTGTCACTTATGCATAAGATGGTGAGGTAGCTGAAAACCATGCAATGTTCAGGAAGAGACAGGCAGAGCTCAAGACATATCAAATTCATAACTTCTGTCATGCAATTAGTTTGAGAAGATAACTGAAATAAATGAAAACCAATATGGTGCCACGTAATTAAAGGCATTATCAAACACAAGCCAGAAAGAAACAAAGCTAGATGCAAAGGCCTTTTATTTCCCTGTTTCTGACTGCTAGCGTGCCAAAACTTGAGGAAAAAAGGTCCCATGATGTGGAAAGATTGTATTATGTACCACAGAGGACCCCGCCAAACTATTATTATTGGAAGGAAGAAGACTGCCTACTCATGCAGTGTGCAGTTGCACACAAGGAAAGAAGGACAGTACTTAAGGGGACTGGTGCATCACTGTTAATTTCCAAGACTAAGATCTCGTTTCTGCTGAAAATAGTGACTTATCTTATAATCAAACCATATGATAGATAGAAACATGAGATTAAAAAGATCTGAATCTGTATATCCATAACATGGAACAGGTAAGTTCTAGGACAAATCTCTTGTAGGGAATTAAAGGGTCAGGCTTCCTTTAATTTGCTGAATATACTAAATTTTCACAATCTCATTTGTAATGTGACACCCTACTCACCAGTTTAAAAGATGGTGGAAAAAATCTGGCTTCATTTTATCAAGATTTATAACTCAAAAGCATACAGGCTTCACAAAAGCATCATATAGTGCCTGAACTACACATCTGCATCTTGTTATATATGTTAATTACGGCTTGTAAGTTTCTCCACCAGAAGCATGAATGAAGCCTTGATGTGATGCTTCATTGAGTTCTTTCACCTGGAAACAAGTACAACAATTACATCCCTTAACAGTTCTCTCCATATTCTGCTTCTGCCCACTAAAATCTACTGCAACACATACTTCTTGCTCCTCATTTCCCTTTTGATTCAGCTCCTGCAACTATTCATTACCCTAAGCTTTCTTTCCTGTATACTTACCCGTGACCTGTTCCTACCCAACTTAAGTAGTTCAAGTCTGTTGATACAGAAGCATTAAAGGCAAAGAAAAAAACTGGGGTAATGAACACCATATAAGGAACACAAAGACCACTGTACTGTCAAAGGTAACTAGAGAAGAAAAAGAAAATACTCTTTTTCTCCTTCACTTCTCCCTCAGTGCTAAATAAATTAAAAGTACTATAATTTTTGTACTGGACATATTTTCTAGCATACTGTGGAGATTTTGATAGCAACTTTACAAAAGATATAGATGAAGAGTGCTGCTGAATACAGACAATTTCAACAAGTACCAGAAGGCAGACCAGGAAGCTAAGAGGATACTGGTAAGACTTTCAGTCGTCAGTCAGAATCACAGACACAGAATATGCTGAGTTGGAAGGGACTCATCAGGATCATTGAGTTCAACTCCTGACCCTATATGGACACTTCAAGACACGTATGCCTGAGAGTATTGCCCAACCATGTCTTCAACTCTTGTCAGGCTGGTCCTGTGACTTCCCTGGGGAGTCTATTCCAATGCTCAACCAGCTTCTGGGTGAAAAACTTTCTTCTGATACCTAACCTAAATCTCCTCTAACTCAGCTTCACATGTTTCCTCAAGTCCTATCACTGTCCATGACTCATACAATGCAGAGCTCCAAAGTCTGGAAGCTTTGTCTTTTCAGTTTGTTTGCCCCTCCAGAAAATAAACCATCAAGGTATGTAACAAGATTCACAGTCAAACTTTTTACCTACCTCATTACACTGCAGAGGCAGTTGATAAGTAGCCTTATCTTCCTCCCTAAGTAACTCTTCATAATTGATGCATCATCTCCCTGAACTTAATTCTGACTGAACTCCTGTTGCTCCTGCCAGCTGCTAACCCTTGTTCCACTCACTTTTTTTAATATTTCTTACCTGCCTTTCTAGAGTTCAAAAATAAAGTAGTAACTTTGAAACTAAACACTTGACATTCAAGTCACAACCAGTAAAAATGTCGATATGAAGCACAGAGAAATCATAACAGAGCAGATGAAAAAGAGGCATTCTTAAAGCAATCTGAGTAACTGAAACAGCTTCAGGAAAAAGAAGGCAAGGTGAAATTAATGTATTTCTTAAGATTTCTTTGTAATCTCCTGATTCTGAACAGCATCACTGCCTTGCTGTATCCAACCAAGTTTTTCAACCTATAGTTTACTTTGTAGCTTGCTCTCAAGTAACTCTACCCCAGCAATATTTCTCACATGGACATTTCAGTAAGTTCCATGATGCCACTGTGTCATTGAGTTCCTTTGGTTTTGAAAACTGTTCTGTGTTCAGAAGTTTACACACATAAATGAAATAAAATAAAATAAAATAAAATAAAATAAAATAAAATAAAATAAAATAAAATAAAATAGGCCAACTTGAAGCTCAGACTCATTTCCCCAAAATACATAAGCTAAGATATTTGTTAGGATGCAAAGAAAAACTCCGACATGAAAATAAGCCTTGATGACTTGATTAAAGTTATTGAATTCGGAACTTAACATTTTCCTGTATGGAATGCATATTGAAGTCCACTGTTTTACAGCATACTCATTAAAAAAAAAAAAAAAAAAATCAGTCAATTTATTTGGATTTGGGTTGTTGCTTGTTTCCTTGGAAGGAAACAGCAGCTAGGACATACATTGGAGGAATATATCCAGTTTTCATCACGGAGTTGTTGACAAATCTGTACTTTGTAACCAAATACAACACAGCAGCCATATATACTGTGAATTTAACCATTTTCAGTCTAAAGGAATGATTAATATTATTCAGTTTGATTATCTGAAGATAAGGAAGAGTTAAACTCCACTTTTGATTCTAGCTGTGCCAAGCAATTAGTTAAACATAGCAAGCAATCAAACAATCACTTTCTTACTGTTACAAAATCACAGTTTTTATGTACCAATGCATGAGTTTTTTTAGGATTTTTATAACAAATGAATAATTCCTGTCAACACATTCTCACCTTAAAAGCGTATATACCAGAGCAGCAATGAAAGTGAAACTGAGCACAACTGCCACCAGTACCTGGTCACTTACTCCTTCTATAACTGAATCATTATCTAGCTTCAAACTCTGAACTTCTGTTTGGTGACTGGCCATCACAGCTCTAAAATACAAAAAGAAATATATACATACACATATATTAAAACATATGTGCGCAGACATTTTAAACACAATTATGAATAATATGTAAACAAAATAGTCATTGTTGGGAGAAAAGAGTGGTACAAAAAGAAGGAATGTATACATTTTTACCAATCACTGAGCTTGCTGTAGAGGTCTTTGTTTGCAATAGCAAACAAATCTTAAATAACTGTGTTATGATTTAAATATGAAAAAAAATTAGTCAGATAGTTTACCTGGAAATTTTTATAAGGTAAATTGCATAGGAATAGGTCATTACTGAACTGGCCATATTCTAAGGACAGCTTACTGAAAAGAAAATTCCAATGACTCTTTTTTAAAAAGAAAAATAGTATTATCAGGCTTCTCTAGTTAGACTCACTTGTTTTATATTGGTTTCACATTTTTAGCCATCAGTGAAGAAGGCTAACATTTATTAACCTACAGCACTAACCTACAGCTGGAGACACGCAAAATAGTTTCCAATGCATTGCTGAGTCATTGCTGTTGCAATCAGGAAGTGAAATGAACTATGGCTGTGAATATTACAAAATCAGAAGGGTGAAGCTAATTGCTCTGTCCATATACAATTGAAGTATTATTTTCCATGAAGTTGACATAAAATCCCACTATTGGTTTCTGAAGGCAGGTAAGACTAGTGTCTTTTTCTCTATTTCCTAGACCAACTTGCAAGCTTTCATCAGTTTTACTACACTTCACAGCTCATATGTCATTTTTAATTTAAACCTCGCTGTCTAGCAAGTATCACCAAACACCCTCTGGCCCTGAATTAATTGCAAAACTGAAATGGAGTACAAGTCATCAGGATTTTAGTGGATATCTGTAATGACTACCCTGGCAAGACTTCAGCATGTCAGTCTATTTCTAATAAAAAAGCATCATCTTTTCCCTAAGACAGCTACTCTCACCCTCCACATTTTTTCTAATATAAGCAGTGGAGCTTTTTTCAAACTTCCTTACATTTGTGGGAGCTGCCTTCTGTAGCAGCAATACAAAAGAAGCTGATACATTCTAAGAGTATTTTTAAAAAGTGTAAGCAGTATAATTAAGTACCATAAGAGCAGAGCAAGCTTATGGAGAACAAGAGGAGGTTTCATTAATTGTTGTCATATTTTTGGGCTTTCACTGTGAAAAACTAAAATGGAATAATGAAGCATATATGAAGTGAAACAATAAACTAAGTTATCCTAAGTGTGCCAATCTGAACTGAGACCACTATTTCTGTAACTATAGTCAATTCTTTACTAATTACAGCTTTTAACAAGCAACTGTGTCACAGTATTTGGAAAGAGTAACTTCTTTCAAAGGTGGAACACCAGTGACTCATAAACAGGGATGTTTAAAGTAGGTCAATATTTACAAACGTTTCATATATACTAATGAATAAAAACCCCAGATCTTTGTGGAAAGGTCTTACATGGGAATATGGGCCCACACAAGGAGTTAGAGCATTTATCTTCATAGCTAGTTATATAATTACACTTCAATAGCTAAAGTCAACAGGTTAGGATGTTGTGAAATTTTTCTGAGCAGTGGTTCCCTGGTGCTGAGGATCTGGACTGGTAGGTGTGCTGTAACGCCACCCTAGCTCAACATTACCTGCCTGTATACTTAATTTCTTGGCATATCCAGTCCTGAAGAAGCTTTTCGTTCTTACACTGCATTGTTCTGACACAGCCATTTTCCTCAACTGTGCATGCTGCTATCTTCAATTCCTATGTTGGTGCTCCTTAAGCATCATTATCAATTGACTAATTTTTATTCTGTCCCACTGTTTTTTCTGGGTTGGAACCACCCAGAACAAAACCAGAAGTAAATGCCAAGGAGCTGGTATAACTCCTCCACTGTTCCACATCAGTTCTATTAGAATATGCCAACATGCCAATGACTACTACATTCCATTACACCAGGTTTTGGTTTTCTTTGTTGGTTGTTTTTTGTTTGTTTGTTTCTTTTTTCCAGAAATACCTGGATTGGGGTTTTTTTCAGAAGTACGTATTGTGTCAGAGACATACAGATGATTTAACTGAACCTTTGGAAGGCAAGTGTTTCTTACATTAACACCTGAACTTACTCTGTCACTGCTTGCTTGATGCACTTTGAAATCAACACAACTTATCAGTATCACACCAATTTAAATCAGTTTCCACGAACAGCCTTCAAGACAACTACTCTAGCTCTTCCCTCTCTGTATATTCCTTGCAACAGCTCACTAAATTCTTATCTGCCTACCATTAATAGCACTCACTGCATCTGCTTGCCTTTATTTCTGTTCACCCACCTTTCTTGAAATACCAAACTAAGGTGCCAAAGTTAGCATCAGAACATGAAAACCTAATACACAGATCCTCACCCTCTCTTCTTTCTTGCACATAATGCCAATTACTTATATCTACTTCAGCCCTTCATTTTGAAACATATATGACTTTCCCAGTAACCTTTTCAACATAAGCATAGCGAGACATTATTGCACAGTCTTTCTCTCTGCATAAACAACCAGAGACACTTTTTCTTCACTTATGTATCAATACTGAAAAGACTATATAGAGGGGGAGTGGAATCTCTGCTTCAGTGTCACTCTCAGCTGCTTCTATGACTGTATTCTAGAGAGAACAAACTATCAACGTTTAATGCTCATGTTGTTCATATTTTAATTTACTTGTTGTTTCTGGACAGCCAACAACTGCTGTGTATATTTTCCTATTACTTCCAGCACTTTTTCTGAATAAGATCATTGCACAGGAAAGCTGAAAAGACTTGTGTAGAACTAGGTTCTACAAAACAGAAGAATATCACTTCAAAAGAACCAACACACACTTTCTCTGTATTCTCGCCTCAGTAGAGACAGCAACAATCTCTTCCTCCTTCTCCTTTTATCTCTGAGATAGATTTTTTAAATCTGTTAAAAAAAGCAATTTATACAAGGAAAATGTTAAAATACAGTAATAGAAAAAATGTCTGAAGGAGGAAGCAATTTCCTGATTTCAAGGCTGTCTTGAATGTTTTTCACTGGAGGCTTCTAGTTCATGTTTCTTCAAGTGCAACCACAACAGCCAAAGAGTGATCTGCAGTGGTTTGAAGGTATGATGTGCTAGATAACTAAAAATAGCTTCTAAGAAACCTCACTTCACGGGTGCAGGTGTTTAGCAAGTGCTGCTCTTTCAATTGGCACAACTAAGTTATAGGAGATTTAACTCTTAAATAACTTAATGAAGACTCAATCTTCAGAGACAGTCAGCTTTGATAAAGACCAATTGTGTGTCAGAGAAGACTTACAGAACCAGACTTTATCACATGTATCTGATCTCCTAAAATAGTCACTGTTAATAATTTGATGCAATTAGGTAGTGTGATTCATACTAAATTCCATCCATCGATCCATTACATTTGTCCAGCTGTGAAAAAATGACAGCATTTCATCAACATTTTCCTTGTATAAGTATTTTCAGTTCTGGGTTCTACATCACAGGCTTTTCAGACATTAAATTACTTTAAAGCTTTTCTTTCTTTTTTTTCCATATGTTTATGTTACCTTGTTACTTTATATAATTGCAAAGAAGTTTTGAATTTTTTTATTGCTCTGTTTCTATTCTTCAATACAGTAAATTAATTCCTTCTACACCAGCTCTGGAAAAAATACCAACTGTATAAGATTACTTCAGGGGCAAAAAGGAGGCAATTGAAAATAGATTAAATTCTGATAAATGATTTCGGGTTATACTTAAGACTTTTTCTCTTTTTAGCCATTTCATAAGGATGGCTTTCTTAAATGCAAGCATAACTCCACCCTGTGTTCCAACAAGAGGATGAAAACCAAGCAACATCTAGTAATACTGACATCAAAACTGGAATTTACACAATTAACTTCAGAATGTTAAAAATACAAATAGCAAACTTTTAAAAACCGACAAAAATGCTGGGCCTTTTTCCTACATTAAAAACAACAACACCAAAGCCCAAATCTTAAAGTCCAGCTTTATTTCATTTTATCTTCAGACTACTGGAACTTGCTTCAAGTGAAACAATACCGAAAAGGGGTAAAAGACAAGAAGTTACTCCTCCATTCTATTTGGGCTAGCTAAGTTGCATCTTGACGCTGCATCCCAGTAGACTAGGATCAGGTTTATTTCCATGAGAGTTCTTGATGGCTAGAGAGTTTAAACAGCCTCAGAGTAAATTCTCCACCAAAGTTTTGTAATACAAAGGAATGCAATTTACTGTTTGTAAAATCATCCAGGTTTATTTGTAAGTCTGTCAGTAATTAATCATCTGTACAGAAAATCATCTTGTTTATTATCAGTTCTCCTCAGAGTGATCACTGACAGAAAGTAACTCTAAATTTTTTTAGATTTCAAATAAGAATTTAAAGACCTTTTAAAAGTTATGTTTTTCCCTCTGTGGTTATGTATACCAATGCATGCAGATTTAAGCAAAAGAAGTAGAACTATAATGAGCAATACTGCAAGTACAACAGCTTTTATTCTTGGAAATTCATACAGATCACATTGAAGTGTGAGGGAATGAAGATCTATAGTGTGGATGCAATATTTCTTAATTTTTCAAATCTGAGAAGTATTATTAGGACTTTCAACATTCAACATAAAGCACAGCTATAAAAATAACCTATGCCATGACTCATAAAGACATGAAAAACAATCCAGTCTTTACCATGATATGTTAAACAGCTGTCAGCTATCCAAAGCTTTTGGATAGCTGTCAGCTATCCAAAGCCTGAACTTTCCCCATAGTTTTCTGAAGTTTTTGAACTTTTCTGAGTTTATCACATGATAATATTCTCTGAAAACCACAGATTTTCAGGACCCACGACCAGAGGAATGTGCAAGCACAGTGAGAAAGAAATAAGAGGCTCTCTTCATGTCTGAGAAGTAAACAATGAGGTAACACACAAACAATACTGATGTGAGATACAAGTTATTAACCTTACTGTATTGACTTTGTGAGCATGGTGCAATTTGCTAAACAACTGAAAGGTAATTTGGATAACAATGTACCTTTATGGGATGGGCTGGATGAGAAAAATGGAGTTTTGGGGTTTCATTTATTTCAGTTTTGAGTGTTTTCCTCTTGATGCAGTACTGGCAGCCACCATCAGTTCTTGAGAAAAACTATAAAGTTAAGACAGTTGAGGCACTGTGCAAGCCAGAACCTCCAATTCCTTTTGTCAGTTGCCTTTTATTAGCAAAGCATTGCCCCAGCCCTTTGAAAAAAGCTGCTTGATTTGTAGAGGTTGTGTGTTTTCCAGGATAAACTAATTCATCTCCAACTAGTCAAATACCACAGGTGATACTTTCTTAAGAACAAAAAGGCTTTAACCCCTCAAAATTTTCTTCCATGTAAGAGAAACAAAGAAAAAAAAAAATGGTTTCATTTGGATCAAAAATTTTCCAATAAGATTTGCCTGTTTCAGATAACATAAACCAACTTCTAAGAATTTAAGCACACTAAAGCAGAGAATATTTATTCTACAACTCACCCCCTGTTTCATTTAGGAGAAAACCAGGAAAAATTCTCAAAATAAAGACAAATTCTTATATATGGGGCAAATATTGAGACCTGTCTCATCAGAAGCTGTCCGATTACTTCCTGCTTCAGGGGAGTAGCAGGTCATGGACCCTCTGTTTGACAATGGGACTTTGAGAATGGATTTGACTCAGCAAACTGGATCCTACAATATTTATGCTCTCTTTCTTTAGGAGTCCAAAGATATGCCCAGATTGCATTCAGAAAAAATTAACAACAGCAGGCATGTACCAAAGATGATGAACAGTGGAAGCGTTAAAGACTCTATGAGTTTACTAGTCTAAATCCTAAATCAGCTAAATCCTGAGGTGATACATTTTATCCCAGCTCCTTAGTGTACTGAAGTTGGACTTCGAAGAAGCACTGTAGGCAAATATAACATTATAAAACAGAAATAATGGAAATGATTGATGGTGTATGCCTAGAAAAAGTGTTTCTGAGGAAACAGGATTTACTAGCTTTTCATTTTTGTGAGCACAGTCTTACTCAGATAAAGCACCACACAACAAACTCTAGTAGTAAGTATCTCCCTGTATTATAAAAATCAGGAGAAAATCCAAAGGGCATACTTACTAATGGAAATTTTAAAACCAAAAATCTAATAAAACAACATATAAATTAATGAGATATATTCTCTGACAAGGCTGTTAAAACTGACTTGATATTGTCCTACTAGAATTTCAAGCAGTCTGTTAATGCATCATTATTATGAGTTTGCATTAACCTTGGGTTTACAAATCAGTTCAGCTGGTACAGGAAAAACAGCCAAACTTAGCTGTGTAATATTCAGTTATGTGCTCACCATGAACCACCTTAGCTTTCAGGACTGTGCTGACTACATTTAAGTGTATGCATACTCTTTGCAGAAGAGAATGCAACAGGCCTGAACAGTCTTGCCAAGACAGAGGAGAGGGCAATTTCAGTAGGCAAATAATGATTTTGTTGAGTATATCTTACGAACTAACTGAAGCACTTGCCTGATAAAGCAGGTTTCTGCAAGGTCTGAGGTCAGCAGTCTCTGAAGCACATTTTTTCCTAAAGAGAAAAAAAAAAAAGAAGAAAAAAGAAAGTAAATCTTTTACTTTTGCTGATGGAATCATGCTTTGCAAGATAAAAGTAATGCAGCTGCAAATAACAGGTGCAAGGCTGTAAGGGAAAATTATCCAAAATTAATACACCGTTCTACTGGGGAAACAAAAAGTCTCTAATAATTTTTCTCCTGAGGCCAAAACCATATGGTGGGCTTGAAGAAAAAAAGACAAATTCAATGTCCTGTTTAGCATTACTATTCTGAATATCTGCCTGGGTGATGTATGATTTGTGTAAAACAATTCCCAACAAAGTCTTCCACAACTTCATAAGGCAAAAACATACTGAATGTATAGACTTCTAAACAAACCAGAGGGTGGAACTGAATTCATATGCAGATAGGAGCATGAGAAAGAGACTGAGAAGGAATGAGAAGGCCAATGCCTTCAGCTTAGATAGCTGACTTTCCTGGTCAGACAGGAAGAAAAAGAAAATATTGTCCCTTTGTTATAATAATGTTTACTGGAATATGATAATACTTCAGCCAAGCATGAGGAGGCTTCAGATCTCTCAGGAAAAGTGCCCAAAAACTCCTTACTGTAGAAGTGCTTCCATATACAACTTCATATCTAAAATAGATAGCAAGGCAAAAAAGCATTACTATATTTGTTTATGTCAACAAAATGCAAGCTACACCTCGTGGCAACAGGCAAAGCAAAATGGGAAATGAGATATAGAGGAATATATGACAGAAAACCCTAAACAATGCAATGTACCTGTGAAAGCATTGTCTGTCAAAAGTACCAAGCACGTTGCTTAAAGCACACATTAAAACTTGGAATGGAAAGTTGGTAGTTGTGCAGTTTTCTAAGACTTTAATTTCATTCAGAAACTTAAAGTTACCTTAAAATGAAGATAGATTTGATTTATAATACAGCAGATTATACAATGAGATCAGTGAGAAAGTACTTTCCTGGGAAAACTTGAAAATTTTCATAGCTTCCACAATACTTTTCATTTGAAAAGAAGGTGACATAAAGGGAGCACTCAGATTTTGTCCATGCTATTAAGTTATTAAATGGAAAAACTCTGAGAAAATGGAGAAAATAGTGACAGTTTCACATCTGTGACCCTTCCTGGTTATACAACCCTCCTCTGTTATCAGTGCCTTGTGCCTGCCACTCCATGCTGTGGCATGTCAGGCCTATGAACTGATAGGGAACTGCAGAACTTATCATGATGCCACACACTCTCATTGCAAACTTCAAATAGTCCAAAATCCAACACATTACTGAGAGTTACTTGAACTCCTCAGGTCACTCATTTGCAGCATGATGGAGAGCTCCTCTGGCTGCGGCACAGCAAGGATGCAGGAGCACTCTGGCCCTAGACAGACTCCTTGCCTTTGAGATAAAAAATTAATTGAATCACCTAAAGAAGCACACAGAACTAATTAGGCTGGAAAAGACCACTGAGATCATCAAGCCCAATCTTAAGACTGAGCACCACCCTGTCAACCACATCATGACACCAAGTGTCATGTCCAATCTTTCCCTGAACACCCATTGGGATGGTGACACCACCACCAAGCTGGGCAGCTCATTCCAGTATCTAATCACCCTTCTTCCTAGCCACCACTTGCAGGTAGTGCTGAGCAAGTAACTTACAGAATTGTAGAATGCTAAGAGATTGGAAAGAACCTTAAAGATCATCCAGTCCCAACATACCCATGCCATGGAAAGGGACATCTCTCACTAGCCCAGGTTGCTCAAGACTTATCCAAACTAGTTTTGAACAGTGCCAGGGTTGGGGCATCCACAAGCTTCTTGGACAACTTGTTCCAGCATCTCAGCACCCCTGAGAGTAAAAAATTCCTTCCTGCTATCTAGCCTAAATTTCCCTTCTTTAAGTTTGAACCCAATACTCCTTGTCACTAGAGTTCCCAACGAAGGATCTCTTCCTGGCTTCCCTGCAGACCCCCTTCAGACACTGGTAGGTTACCTGTTCATTAAATTTGCTACAGCAGAGCTTTGTTGGAATGAAGCTAACGTCGTTGTCTTCTCCAAAAGCAGAGGAGAGCATAACCAAGGCTGCTCCACACACAAGCCAAGCCATACTAGATACTAAGACTGTGGGTGCAGGGTCATTTCCTACTCCAAAAGGAGGGCAATCTTGTAGGGGCTGCTCCTTTCACTAGCGGAAGAACGTCTGTGGGTGAAAGGTTATTTTCTACCCCAAAAAAGAGAAAAACCTCGTAGGGGACACTCCATCCAGAAGCCAAGCCACTTTATATATCCACATTGATAAAGCCTGTGGAATACCACCCTCACAAATTCAGCTCCCAGCGCTGCCGGACACCCTCCCAACCAGCTCCTCCGCGCCCAGACTCACACACACGGAGCCGCGGCAAGGGCTGCAAACCCCGAGGGCCCGGGGCCGTACGAGATGCCTCGGCGGGCACGCAACGGAGGGCTTCGCGTCTCCCTCACCCTCCCCAGCCCCCTCGGACGGCTGTGAGGGGCGGACAGCCCGGCGCGCTCCGGCCCCGTCCCGTCCCCCCGCGGTACCTCAGCCGCCGCTGCCGTCGGCCCCGCCGCCCGCCCCGTCACCCCGCCCGGTAACCTGCCGCCGCTGCCGCGTCGGCCCCGCGCCCCGCCCTTCCCCCCGCGGTACCCTCGCCGCCGCTGCCGCGGCCCCCGCCGCGCCGACCGCATCCGTCCCCCCGACCGCCGCCTGGTCGCGCACGCGTCGCCCCCTCCCCCCCCCGCGGCCCCGACCTGTGCGCATGCGCGCCCCAGGCCGGTCCGTCGGGCGCTGTGCGTTTGTCGCGCCACCGTCCCGGCCCTGACGGGGCGTGGCGGGACCGGCTGTAACCGACCCGCCGCGCCCCACAGCCCGCACTGTTCAAACGTGGAGAGCCTGGAGCGCGCCGAGCTCGGCGGAGCCTCCTCACCTGGTGATTGCCTCGCGCCCGCCCGCACCGAGCTGCGCCCCGCTCTGGGCCGCTGCGCCGGCAGCCTCCCTCCCCGCCGCGGCTCTGCCTCCGCGAGAGAGGCCCCTCGCCGCTCCTGCGCCCGTTCCGGGCTCCACGGAGCCGGTCTGGCCCCGGCTTGCGTTGTTTAGTCTTATCTTGGTGGTGGACGGGGAGTTCGGGCATGGCGACGCTTCGCCTGACCGGCTGTCCCTGCCATTGGTGGAACAAAGGGCCGCGGGGGACAGCGCCGATCGCCGCCAGGTGCGCCCGGCTGGTCGGGCCATCTGACAGCCGTGCTCTCGCCTTGTCCGGTGCTTTGCACTAGGTTGTCAGTCAACCCGCGGTCAGCACCCGCACCCCGTCCGTCGCTCTGTGACTAGCAAGGCGCTTTTCTGACCAAAACTTGCATTCCTCCTGTTTTGTTTTGCTCTGTTTTTAAAGCAAGTGTTGAGTGTCGAAGGTACAGAAGATCACGATAGGTCGGGACGTTTACAGTATCACCATAAGAAGTGATATATTTAAAATCCCGGATGGTGTTCAGGCGCAGGTTGTTCAGCTCCTGAGCAACCTCATCTAGCTGAATGTCTCCCTGTTACATGGCAGGAGGGTTTAAACCATATCGTTTCAGGTTCTTTCCAGGCCGCCAAACCATTCTATGAGATTCATATTATCTTATGATCAAATTATTATATGTCCTTTAATGCTTGCAGTTTTTTTCCACGAATGTCTTATACGTCTGCTTGTGTCGCTCCTGCAGAGCAGCCACTAACATAGTGCTATTAAACCTGGTTTTGCAGCTACCGGTAGTCTCGGCAATGACTACACACGACAAGGAACTTGTATTCTGTAGTAGCTGATTACGGTCGGTTTCAAACCACTGCCGTTTTGATTTGGGGCTGGTTTGGACTTTATTTTCACCCGCCTCTCCATACTCAAAATTTCCAGTAAATACTAGAATATGAAACACTGCAATACAAGGCGAGTTGAGAACAGAAACAGAAATTTCAGAACATTGTTTTCTATGAGAACAAGTTGATTGAAGCTCTGATGGTGAATGAGGAAGTTTCCTGAGGAATAAATCAGGTTAGAGTTTCAATGAAAGTTAACAAAAGATTAGGCTAGAGAACGTTAATTTACTGTATTAGGTGACCAGTGGCCTGGAAAGTATAGAAGGTACAGTTTTTGGGGAAGAGGTTTTGGTGAGTGCTTCATTTAGTCTGAAAGAAAGTCACCCATTTACTCTCTCATTTCTCCCAACTTTTCTGTCTTTGTTATGGACAAGCGTTACCACCTGCCTTCTTTTGGCTTTCTGTGCGTTCCGCTTTAGGGATGTGCGACTGAACTTATCCTGATATTAGGAAAGTCATGTTTTTTAATGCACGTTTTCTGCAAAGAAGAGCTGAGTGATTCCTCAGTCTTATAATCTTGCAGTCCTAGAATCTGTAATTTACTCATTGTGCCTGTCCTGTCTGTATAATGACCACACGGTCCCCTTAACTTCTCAGATATTGACTAATGAGGAGACTGTCTGCATTCTTTTGGTAGCATACTAGTAAATTCTCTTCAGAATGTTCAAATGGTCGACCCTTGACCCTTCTGAGATTAAGGTATTAGGTTCTGGGATTTATTTTTCAGTGTTTCATCATCTTTGTGGGGAAGGTGGCTTTGAAACAGACTCATTAAAAATAATGAAGTAAGGTGACTTTATTCCAGCAATACATGAAACTTTCATAAGAGCGTGAAGTTTTTTGTTCCCATTGTGAATCTGACTGGTGTACTGCACTAATGCTTTTTTTTTGCTTGGTTTTCTCCAAGTCCCATAATGACATCTGGGAAACCGTTTCATTAGATGTGAGGAGGGTCGAGCTTTCTTAAAATCAGTTATTTCACAAATCGTGGAAAGCGCCATTCAATTTCCATTTATGCCAAGAAGCTGGCCTGCTCCTTTAGAACTGGTTTAACCTCCCAGGCTGCTTGCGTAACATTCATACTGAAGTACTTAACGGTTTGTATCCTGTAGTTTTTGAATAGATAAGGCTTTATCTGCAAGTCGAGAACCTTTTTGGCCTACACTGAATGTTGTTGCTCAGAGGATTAAGGGTGAAGAAGAAATCCTCCTCCCTCTGCCAAACTCATGATTTTAACATTAATGGAATACGTTTAGGCCTCTCCTGGGCAGGCCTGTGATTTTCTCTTCTATTTGTTTCAGCTGCAGCAAGCTGACCTACCGCGAATGTGTTTGGATTTAGTTTTTTAATATTTTTTAATGCCCAACTACCCATATTTTTTATTGTTAGCTTTAGCTTGGAGTGTATTCTACTTATTTTTCAACCTCTCTGACAGTGTAATCAAATTGCCATAAATAATTTTTGTTTAGGGTTTTACAAACATCTGAGTTAGCCTTTAGTTTCCTTCCACTTTAGCAGTGACCAGTGGAGGGTATTTTGAATAGCGACAGTAGTGCAACTTTGGCAAAACAGAAATGAAGGCCTGGAGGCCAAGTACTGGGCCTCAACATCAAAATTATATTTGTAACTTTCACAAGTGTTTCAACTACTGTTTGTACAACATGGCTCTGTAATTAAAAATCTCCGCACGAACGCCTCTAGACACTTCACCATGTGGGATTGTTATCCTCCAAGATGCAGTTCACCAAGGCAGATTTAAGAAAAATGTGGCAATAATACTAAACTTTTGTTCAGCATATCTACATGGATTGAAACTTCTTTTTCTGCTAAAAGTTCAGACGGGTTCAGATATGAACATTAGTTTTTCGGTTGTACGTTTGGTTTGGTTGTATGAGTGTGTGTGTAGTGTCAGTATTTGCTCTCAGATGCATAAGCTCAGGCGTTCCATAATGTGGAGAGCTGTGCAAAGTACCTCTGCCCAGTTACACTTTAAATGTGATATGAAATCAACTGTGATGGATACAGGACTTTTGTCATGTACCCATTGATCAAGTTTTGTCTTTTTCTACGAACTGATAGGAACTGGCATTACATGGGATGCCACACACGTCTGCAAAGATTCACAATAGCCAAAATCCAACAACATTACTGAGAGTACTGGGAACTCTCAGGGCATCATTTTGCAGCATTGAGGAGAGTCCTCTGGCTTTCGGGGCACAGAAGGATGCGGAGGCACCTGCCCGTAGACGACTCCTTGCTTTGAGATAAAAAATAATGAATCACCTATAAAGAAGCACACAGACCTAATTACGGGCTGGAGAAATAACCACTGAGATCAATCACAAGCCCCAATCTTACGACGAGGCACCACATGTCAACCAAATCATGACACCAAGTGTCGCATGCCATCTTTCCCTGCACACCCATGGAGGGACACCACCACAAGCTGGGCTAAGCCCATTCAGTAGTCATATCACGTTTATTCCTAGTCCCCACTTGCATGTGTATGTGAGCAAAGACTTACAGAATGTATAGAACGCTCAGAGATGGAAGAACCTTGAGATCAGTCCCAGGGTCCCAAATACCCCGCCATGGAAAGGGAATCTCTCACTAGACAGGTTCTCAAGAGCTTTATCCAAACTAGTTTGAACAGTGCCAGGGTTTGGGGCATCCACAGCTTCTTGGACAACTTGTTCCAGCATCCAGCACCCTGAGAGTAAAAAATTCCTTCCTGATATCTAGCCTAATTGTCCCGTAAGTTTGAACCCAATACTCCTTGTCATAGAGTTCCCAACGAAGGATCTCTTTCCTGGCTCCCGTGGAGAATCCCTTCAGACACTGGTAGGTTACCTGTTCATTTAAATTGCTCCAGCAGCGCTTTGTTGGGAATGAAGGCTAACGTTCGTTGTCTCTCCAAAAGCCGAGGAGCGCGATAACAAGGGGCTGCTGCCACACACAAGCCAGCATATAGATACTAAGAAGTGTGGGTGCGGGGTCATTTCCTAACTCCAAAAGGGGGCACTGTAGGGGGCTGCTCTTTCACAGCGAAGAACGTCTGTGGGGAAAGGTCCTTTATACCCCCCCAAAAAGAGAAAAACCCGTAGGGGGACCACTCCATCCGAAGAGGCCAAGCAGACTACGTCTATATATCACATTGATAAAGCCTGTGGAATAGCTCTCCTCAAAATTTCAGCTGCCAGGCGTTGACTGAAACCCTCCCAACCAGCTCCTCCGCGCCCAGACTCCACACACACGGAGCGGCGGCCCGCCCAAGGCTTGCAGAGAACCCGACGGGCCGGGCGTACGAGATGCCTCGGCGGGAACGCACGGAGGGCTTCGCGTATCCTCACCTCCCAGCCCCCTCGGACGGATGTGAGGGGCGACAGCCCGGCGCGCTCCGAGGCAACGCCAGCCCCCGCGGGTACCGTCAGCCGCCGATCCGTCGGCCCCGCCGCCAGCCCCGTCCCCCGCGGTACCATCAGCCGCCGCGCGTCGGGCCCCCGCCGCCCCGCACCGTCCCCCACGCGGTATCCTCGCCGGCACGCTGCGTCGGGCGCACCCGCACGACCCCGGACCGCACACCGACGCCGCAGGGGTCGCGCGCGTCCCCCTCCCCGCCCGCGGCAGCGGGCGCAGGCGCGCACGGCCGGTCCAGTCAGCGGCGCTTGGTGACGTTGTAGGCGCCACCGCCCGGCCGGGACGGGGGCGGGGACGGGGACGGGACGGTACCACCCTGGCCGCGGCCCCAACAGCCCCGCCATGTTAAAACGTGGAGAGCCGGAGCGCGCCGAGCTCGGCGAGAGCCTGCTCACCTGGGTGAGTGCTCGCTGCCCGCCCGCACCGAGCTGCGCCCCGTCTCTGGGCCGCTGCGCCGGGCGCCTCCCGCCCCGCCGCGGCTCTGCTCCGGCGATAGAGGCCCCGCGGCCCGCTCCGCGCCCGGGCCGGGGTCCACGGAGCCCTGGTGGCCCGGCGTTGCTTTGTTTATGTCTTATCTTGGTGGTGCGGGGGTGCCGGGCAGGGCCGCGCTCTGCCTGAAGGCTGTCCCTGCAGTGGGGGAACAAAGGGCCGGGGGGACAGCGCCGGAGCGCCGCCAGGTGCGCCCGGGCTGGGCGGGCCAGCTGCAGGCCGTGGCTCTGCTCCTTGTCCGTGCTGTGCACTAGGTGTGTCAGTAACCCGCTGTTCGCACCCGCCCGTCGCTCTGTGACTAGCAAGGCCGCTTTTCTGACCAGAAACTTGCATTTCCGCCTGTTTTGTTTTTCTCTGTTTTTAAGCAGTGTTTGAGTGTCGAGAGACAGAATTCACCGATGAGGTCGAGGATTTTACAGTATCAGCCTAAGAGGTGATATATTTATCCCTGGAGGTGTTCAAGGCCAGGTTGGTTCAGGCTCTGAGCAACCTGCTCTAGCTGAAGGTCTCCCTGTTCATGGCAGGAGGGTTTAAACAAGATGATTTTCAATGGTTCTTTTCCAGGCCAAACCATTCTATGATTCTATGATCTTATGATAAAAAGTATTATATGTCACTTTAATGCTTGCAGTTTTTTCCGAGAATGTCTTTACGTTATGTTGTCGCTCAAAAGAGCAGCCAAAACATAGTGGCTATTAAACCTGGGTTTGCAGCTACCTGTAGTCTAGGCAATGACTGTAACACAGACATGGAACTTGTATTTCTGTAGTAGCTGAGTTACTGGTCGGTTTCAAACCACTGCGTTTTGATTTGGGGCTGGTTTGGACTTTTTTCCCCGCCTCTCCATACTCAAAATTTCCAAGTAAATATCTAGAATATGAAACTCTGCAATACAGCTGATTGTAGAACAGAAACAGAAATTTTCAGACATTTTTTCTATGAGAAACCAGAGTTGATTGAAGCTCTGATGGTGATGAGGAAGTTCCTGAGGAATAACAGGTTAGAGTTCTCAATGAAAGTTAAAAAAGATGAGCAAGAGAACTTAATTTATTGTTAGAGGTGACCAAGTGGCCTGGAAAGTATAGAAGGTAACAGTTTTGGGGAAGAGGTTTTGGGTGAGTGCTTCATGTAGGTCTGAAAGAAGTCACCCATTTCTCTTCTCATTTCTACCAACTTTTCTGTCTTTGTTATGGATAAGAGTTAGCCACCTGCCTTGCTTTTGGCTTTCTGTGCTTTCTCTTTTAGGTGTGAGGAATGAAAAGTCCTGATATGAGGAAGTCAATGTTTTTAAGCAGTTTTCTGGCAAAGAAGAGCTGAGTGAGTGTCTCAGTCTTTATAATCTGCAGTCCTGAAGCTGTATTTACTCAGTGGAGCCTGGTCCTGTCTGTAGTAATGGTCCACACAGGTCCCTTTACACTTCTCAGATATTGAGCTAATGAGGAGACTGTCTGCATCTCTTTTGGTTAGCAGAAATATTAAATTATCTTAAAGAATGTTCAAATGGGTCACCTTGATTCTGAGATGAATGTATGAAGTTATGGGTTATTTTTCAGTTTCATCATTTGTGTGGGAATGTGGCTTTGAAACAGACTCATTAAAAATAAATGAAGGAAGGTGACTTTATTCCAGCATACATGAAACTTGCAGAAGAGGCAGTGAAGTTTTTTGTTCCTCAGTGAAGCTGACTGTGTATAACGAAGATGCTTTTTTTGCTTGGTTTTCTCTCAAGTCCCATAATGACTCTTGGGAAACCGTTCATTTAGATAGGAGGGTAGAGCTGTCTTAAATACAGTTTATGCACATCTGGGAAGGCCAGTCATTTCCCATTATGCCAGAGAAGCTGGCTGCTCTTTAGAACTGGTTTAACCTCCCAGGCTGCTTGCTTAACATTCATACTGAAGTACTTAAACTGGTTTGTCTGTGTTTTGAATAGATAAGGCTTTCTGCAAGTCTGAGAACCTGTTTGGCCTAAACTGAATGTTTGCTCAGATGGATATAGGGTGAGAAGAAAGTGCTCCTCCCTCTGCCAACTCATGATTTTAATTAAGGAGAATATCGTTTAGGCCTCTTCCCTTGCATGCCTGTGATTTCTCTTCTTTGTTTAAGCTGCAGCAAGCTGCCTACCGCAGAATGTGTTTTGATTTATTTTTTAATATTTTTTAATGCCAATACCCATTTTTATTGTTAGGCTTTAGCTTGGAGTGTAATTCTTACTTATTTTTCACCTCTCTGACAGTGTAATCAAATGGCTTCATAAATAATTTTTGTTTAGGGTTTTAAACATCTGAGTGAGCTTTGAGTTCCTGCCACTTTAGCAAGTGACCGTGATGTTATTTTGAGATAGCTACAGTAGTGGCAACTTTAGCAAAACAGAATGAAGGCCTGGAGGCCAAGTACTGGCCTCTCAAAAATTATATTTGTACTTTACAGTGTTTGCAACCTACTGTAATTGTAGAACTATGGCTTTATTAAAAATCTCGCACGAAACTCCTCTGAGACTTATCCTATGCCCTGTGGGATTGTTATCCAAGATGCAGTTCAGCCAAGGCAGTTTAGAAAAATGTGGCAATAATACTAAAGTTGTTTCAGCATATCTAACAGGGATTGGCAACTTCTTTTTCTGCTTAAAAGTTCAGACTGGTTCAGATATGAACACGTGAGTTTTTGGTGTTCGGTTTGGGTTGGTTGTATGAGTGTGTGTGTAGTGTCAGGAGTGCTCTCAGATGCATAGCTGAGGCGTTCATAAAATGTGGAGAGCTGTGAAAAGTACCTCTGCCAGTTACACTTTAATGTGTCTGAAATCACTGTGATGGATACAGGCTTTTGTCATGTAACTTGAGAAGTTTTGTTTTCTATCTAGAACTAAGATAAGATACTGAAAAGATTGTGTAGCATTGGTATGTGAACAGGAGGATTCCTCAAAGAGATTGCTAATAAGTGGTTTTAAGTAATAAGTTGATGTGGAGATGTTATGAGCTTTCTTTCATTATGATAAGTATCTCTTATTTTAGTATGTGCTGACTCCACCAAGCTGCATCTTGCTTGCTTTGTTTTTCAATCCTCAAGGCCAAATAAAGTTTCTGTTAAAGCTTTTGTGACAAATGAGAACTTTCTAAGCACTGCAAGGCTCCTGTTTCAGCATCCTCCATTTTATAAACACTTTTGTAGTTTGTGTGGTATGAGTCCTTTGACCTTTCCCCCTGCTTGGCTGAAAAAATCTCAGTATAGTGAATGTGTGTCTTCTGTGTCATGGCCTATCCCCAACTGTAAGGATTTATCTGTGGTGGTATAAAGTATAGAGACCATGTAACCAACTGCTGAGACAGATGCCTCAAGAAGGCTGCTTGCAAATGCTTGATATTCAAAGAGAAGTTACTGGGGGAATGTACTAGGGAGGCTGTTTTTCCCTGCTGTTCCAGTTATATTTATTTAATTATGCTGTTTGTGATCCTTGTGTGTTTGTGTTTTTAAGTACTCTTCTTCTAGATGCCAAGATTGTAGACAACTTCCTATGCCTGTTTAAATAGTTTCTTCTTCCACTCCTTTGCCACTGACCACAAATTTGTAGAGTTTCATTTTCTTCTGATAGTATAATTTCATCAGCATGTCTTAGCTCTTGAAAAAAAATTATTTCAGTAGCGGTTGACAGTGAATCAAGAAAACTATTCTGTTTGAATGCAGTGTGTTGCTGTTCAGAGGGCAAAAAAACTTGAGCTTGTCAGCAATTTTGGAGTATGGCTTGAGGAACCTAGCAGATCAAAGCCCCTATAACTCATATGAAAGACCAATAGGCTGAGCAACGTTTTATATTTTATGACCTCTCACTAAGATGGTAAAGAATCTGTTGCTCCAGCTTTTAAAGGGATAGACATACTCTATGACTGTGATATTCTGAGTGTAACATGTTTGAAGGAGCTGGAATGTCTAGCACCATTATTGGCTAATAGGGATTTTCTTAACGTATTGCTAAGAGGTCAACCAGAAACAGGAACTTCTCTTTTAGATTATATTGAAGAGCAAGTGATAGAAGGCTAACATAGGAGTTAACATAGAAGTTAACAAAGCTAACATAGAAGGATAACATAGGAGTACAGTAATTGAAGGTAATAGAGTACGATTTGTATGTGTTCCTTGCCATCCCTCCCATCCCAACCTGAGAAAGAAAGACTGAACACAGAATTTGAGGGTGCAGGCATTATTCATCATGCATGCATTTTGACGCTGTTACATTTTCATTCTTTGGGGCCTGGTCCCAAATTCTGCTTTTTTTTCTATTTTCTCCTTCTTGGGGAGCTGTTATATACAGTGTACATTTACAGGAGTTCTCTGAAGAAAAAAAAAAAAAAAAAATTCAATATGATTCATGTTCTGAATTTCCCAAATCTGCCCCTCATTTTTTGGCGAGGGGTTGTGAGATGTTGCTTGGAGAAGAAACAGACTTTGCTGCTAGGAGCTGTGAACCTTAGAGAGTGTAAAGGAAACAACTTTTCTGTTAGCTTGTTAATCTCAAAGTGGGAGGTGTGGAGAGAAACCTGTTTATGTCTTCTCTGAAATACTTAAACACAGATGTTTCAAAGAGATGAAGTAAAACTGTGAATTTTGCACAACTGTCTGTCTTATTTGTGACATTTTGCAGCTTGTAAACTTGGGAGATTATATTCTCTCATTCTGTTCTTCCTGGACCATTAGAAATCTTCGGTGCATTGTGTTTGACTTCTGTACAGCAATTGCCGATGTTCAGGTAGAGCCTTGGGCCTCTCTCTCCTGTGCTACACAATTGCTGCTCTCTCCTTTCTTGGCAGACTCTTTAGCGTGGCCTTTTAGACAGGTCTTTGCCTAAATTTGGTTTGTTAGCTGCCCCAGCTTCAGAACCCGAGTCTGGGGTTGATTGTTTAATCAATTTAATTTGCAAGTCCTAGTGATTAATTAAAAACCCACCAAACAACAGTGAGATTATTTGCCACATGGCAACCAACGCTAGCACAAGGTTATGGCAGGAATGCGTGGTTGGAAGTGAGGGGAAGAGAGTAGTAGTGACCTTGTGGCTTTTGTTGCCAACAGCCTGGCAGGTCCTGCCATACAGGAAAGGAATTAACTCTTTCCCTTACCCACTGATAGTGATTTCCTGCTCTGCAGGGTATGGTTGTATTGTTTTTCTGTCTGCCTTTGCTGTACGTGGCTTAAATCATTCGCTCCTGTGAGTACCTTAGTACTGCTCAGGGCAGAGAACAAAGAGACAGCATGGAAAGGAGAAGGGTTTCGATGAAGGGAAAAGCTCTCTAAGGTTAAGGGCTGGGGAGTCCTGCAGCACTCCACTCTTGCCTGTGGCAGGCAGAAGCTTCTGAATGGATACAAAGCTGGAGTTGTGTTTCACTGGACTAGCTGGGGCCACAGAGGGATGGGAGCTTTCCAAACAGGACACACAGGAAATTTTTTTGAAGTGCAGGTAGTGGAGCAAGTGTTGCACAAGAAGATGCATTGTAAATCGGATGATAATGTGCTTTCACCCTGGAATTCCTAGGGCTCTTTCATGCCATTTAGCTGCAAGCATCTTTGCAAAAGTGTGTCATGCTGGCAGTGTCGTGCTTTGTGTCCTTTGTGGACCTCCCATTTTAAGCTAAGTCTCTCACGGTAGCTAAGTTAGGATACTTAAATGAGAAATGCGTATTTAACCCCACATGATTTATGTTTTGAGGACAACAGATCAGGGAAATGAGGATCTTTAATTTATTCACTGAAGTGTTTCAAAGTGTTAAATGAATTACAGCCTTTATACATTTCAGGATTACATAAGATAAATCTGAGTGAACTTGTTTGCCATGGCAGCAAGGTATCCATAGTTTCGCTTCAGTGTAGGAATAAGTAGAAATAAGTGTGTGATTAACTGCAACAGAATTTATGTGTGGGTTTTTTTGTTTGTTGATTTATTTTTTGTGTGTGTTTATTTTTGGTTTTATTAATTCTACTGCCCCTTTTGTGGCTAGGAAAAAGAGCCCAGCATGACTTCACCACTCTGGCAAGGTTAATGATTTTACTTTATGGACAATGTCAAAAGATGGCTGCCTGTTAAATGGTGGCTAATACCTTTTTTTAAGGAATTATGGAATTTGGTAAACCTCTGAAACATCTTATCCTGCACAGAATTCCATGAAGTTCAGGTAATTGTTTGTTGAAATATAAATAAGGAAAAAGAGAAGACTTGAACTGCAAGATATGCTAGTTTTAGTGCTATGCTATACATCTGTTACCAGTTCTAGAATCTGTTAAGTCTGAAATTTCTTAACCTGGTGACTTAGACTTAGTGCCAGCTTTCTTTAATCCTATCTTTTAGTTGCTAAATCTTACTCATGTGATCCTGTTTCCACATTGGTCAGAAAGTTTGTGCAGATGATATTTCAGTGGAACTTACTGTTCTTGGATTCGTCTTCTGTGTTTTCAGGGAGGAGAGCTCTTTCTTTCACCTGTCAATAGAGACTGTTTCTCATCTGAATTATAGCTGCAAAGGTTGGAATTACAGGCTTTAGATTGTTATTATTCTGTATTTTGTGAGGGGGAAGCTATATTCTATTTTTTAATATTTGATGTTTTGTTTTTCTTTGTTTTTTGTTCTGTTTCCTTTTTGTTTGTTTTTGGTTTTGTTTTTTTTAAGTAATGTTAGAAATATATATAAATTTGGAAAATTTCTCTAGGTGTACACTAGCCAAGAAGTTAATTGACTTGACTTGTACCTCACATAAATGCTTTGTCTTGCTGTCCATTCTTCATTTTAGTATGGATCCGTTTGGGCACATTTGCCTGATGTTGTTCAGATTTCTAGTGGCCTAGCTTCATTCTGAATAGAAAGAATTTCACTCTTTTGTTCATTGAGCACTGTTCTGCTATTTGAATTGAACACCTGCTTTTACAGAAAAATTTCATTGTCCTTTGGTGAAACTCCATGTGTCCCAGTTCTATGGGCTGGATTACCATCTAGGCTTCTGTGAGTCAGAATGCTGAAGGTAGAAGATATCCTACTTCTGCGTTTAGTATGACATCATATGTTATTTTGTCTCTTCTGGGCAGTAGAGATGGAAATTTTTGCTCTCTGATTAGCAGAGGGAGCTACTAGTTCCTGGAAATGCTACCATTTGTGTTTTGGATTGGGTTTTTTTTCCATGAGAAGAGACTTCTAGTCTTTAAAGGTACTTTTGAAGCTTTCTAAAATGCGTTGATGCTTGGTGCAGTGTGAATGTATATATCCCATAAATGTGAGTGCATTGATTTAAATTACATTGAGTGCAATTTTGCACTTTATTAATAGCTTGTATTTTGAAAAGAGAAAGCATTGACTGAGACATACTACTTTTAAATTAAACGTGATGAAATAGATAAAGACTTGGAAAGAATTGTTGGTTTATGGTGCCACTTTAGGCCTTCCTATTATGTATTATATATCTTCATTTTATCTTCATTACAAATGCTGTCTAGACTTCTTTCATCAGTTGGCTTATCTGGCTTTCAGCTGAAAATAGGAATACACATTTTTGCCACAGGAATTAGTAGGTTAGCTTTTCATTAATTTTTCTGAAACAGTTAAACCAGAAACCATTCAGATTTGAGACTCTGTTCATTATAGCTTAATAATTCATCATCCTTGAACGTGTCAGTTAGCAGCAATTTAGTGGCAATGCCAAGACAGTGCAATAGTAACTTATTTGTGCGGTCGTGGCCCTCTCATCTCTTAAATCCTTTAATAAGTAAGCTTTAGTCAAGGTGTGTCTTGTGCTTTCTGCACTGTGTTTCTGCAAAGCAAATATTTAATACCCAAAAAAGTGTCACTTTGAATAAAATATTTTGATTGAGATATTTCATGGCGTTGACCATATTCAGATATTTGGGGTTAGACACCATATACATAAAATGAGAGGCAAATTAATAAAAAATTAATACTCAAGTCCTTTCCCAGAAGAACCCCCACCTTTACCAGTAATGTAAAAACCTTGTCATTTCATTCCTGGGGTAGTTGAGTAGCTGGCCTTACAGCTGGATTGCAAAGAAACTTTTGAGATTGTAGTAATGAAAGTCTGACAAACTAAAAATCAGTGATAACATTCACAAATTCAAATCTTGGAATAAAACTGCTGTTTGTTAGAGAATCTGTTTCCTCATTGTTTGTTTCATGCAGTCTGCTCTTGTCTTAGTATGAAAAAACAGCTTATGTGCCATGACTATGCAGGCAGAAGATAGCAGTGCTACCAACTGTGAGTGGAAAAATGGGTGAAGAAACCTTAGGGTTTCTTAGGGTGGGAATCCACTTCTAATATTAAAGGACTGTCTCAGTATGAGAATATTACATTTGAAGAAGAACAACTGTATGTATCAATTATCTTAATGTTGTGAAAGGAATTGGTATTCTGGTTTCCTCCAGGCGTTGAAGCTGAGTAAATGTTGTTTTAGTGAGATTCTTGCAGATCTTGCAGGTAATACAGGATTCATCTGCAAGGACAGAAGTGTCCAACCCACCTTATTCTTCTCTGCCAACATGCTCTTTGCATCCAACCCAGTGATGCTGATTCCTTTCTTGTCTGCTTTCACAGCAACTTATTTCTGTGTCTGTGGTTTGTTCCTTCTGTAGTAGCATGGCATTATTCTTGGCTCTGCATAGCAACCAGCTGTAAGCTTGCATAGTCAGTTCCAAAAATGTAGGAAAATAGTGGATAAATAATTCTCAAGTGGTGGTGTCATGGTTTAACCCTTGCTGGGAATTAAGGGTCAAACAACTTCTCATTCATTTCCTCATGATTCCCCTGCCAGTGGGAAGAGAATAGGAAAGAAAAGGTAAACCTTGTAGGTTGACATAAGAAAAGTTGAATCATTGAAACAAAATAACACAACAATAATAATAATAGGGTAGAGATAATATAGAATAGACTAATAATGAACATAACATAGTACTAAATGTGCTGAGGGGCAAAACCTCACCAAAACAAGCAGGTTGGTCAGAGTCTGTGGACCTATGCTCAGTTTGTCCCACAGCAGTGACCGGGAAGTGCTTTGCTTGGATAAATTGGAAACTGGGTGTTACTGTTTGTTGCATTCGTGCTTAAGGTAAACAATCACAGATTTTTTTTATCTGTTAGGAATCACTAGTAACAATTTTAGTATTATACTTAAGAAGTTTATTACATAACTGCGTGCTTAATAAAAACTGTGTATATAATCACTGTGCAAAGAGCACATTATCCCTTAGTGTTGAGAAGAAAAAGGTCATTGAGAATTTTTTTTGTCTTGGAGCTGGAATTGGTTTGCTTTGTTGTTTTTTTACTTTTTTTTTTTTTTTTTACCCATCAAGTTTCATGGTATGCTGGATTCCCCATCACATTTTTATCCTGGTTTTCACCTATCTTTGACAACTGAATGTTTGTCCAGTTTGCTAACCTTCATATCAAAAGTATTTTTCATGAAATATATATATTTGCATCCTATCCCTAGCAGCTAACAAATCCTCACTAGTCGCATATGTAATCAGGAACTGAAACTCAAATTTTCTAAGGTATTGTCTTCCTGAAGCAATTATTTAATCCCCAGTGACAGCCTCCTTTGCATTGTAACAGTTAGCTGTTACAAACCTTATTTTAGGGTTTGTATAAGAATTGACTGTTCACGTGCATGTGGATCAGAAATCTGAATTAATATTTAAAAAAATTAAAGAACCCTTTTCTCTCATTGCATGACAGTTGATGGAAGGTGGAAAGGCCTAGCAGACCTAGTGACTGAGCCAAGTGGCTGGGGTTTTTCACTTTACCCCTTTCTTTTCCCCAGTCTTGTGTGATAGGATCATAGAATAGTTTGTGTTGTATGGGATCTTTAAATGTCAATTAGTCCAATCCCCCAGCTTTGAATAGGGGCGTCTTCAACTAGATCAGGTTGTGCAGAGCCTAGCCCAACCTTACTGGGGATGGGGCATCTACCGCTACTCTGCTCCAGTGTTTCATCACCTTCATCATAGAATAATTCTTCCTTATCTAGTTTGAACCTATGATTTTTAAATTTAAAACAGTTACTGCTTTTCTGATTGCTACAGGGCCTATTAAAAAATGAATCCCCATCCTCCCTTTAAGTACTGAAAGGCCACAGTGAGGTTTCCCTGAAGCCTTCTCTTCTCCAGGCTGAAGAAACCCAACCCTCTTAGCCTTTCCTCAAGGAAGAAGGTCCTGATACTCAAGGCCTGCCCCAGCAGATCTGCGTCTTCCTTGTATGAAGGGCCCTGGAGTTGGACATAGTAGGTGGTGGGGTCTCATGAGAGAGGAGTAGAGAGCAAAAATCACTTCCCTTAACCTTCTGGCCACACGTGTTTCTCACTAATGTTCAGCTTCTCACCCATCAGCATCCCCACTTCTCAGCAGGGCTCCTCTCGATCTGTTAATCCCCCACCTGTGTTGATAGGGGAAGTTGCCCCAGCTCAGATGCAGTGCTTGGCCTTGACCTTTATGAGATTCATGTGTGCCCACAGACATGATGTGTGGGCTCCATGCAGCGGTTCAAGAAGCGGGGGAAAAACCCCAATAATCATAACAGCGAACAGGAATTAATTTTCAGTGTTGCAGAACTAACAATGAGGACTGCATTGCAAGCACTCAAGAAGCAGGAGCAGCAGAGCAGTTGCTGCATAAAGGAAGAGAAGTCTTCCGGAAGGAGATGCATCACAATGCACAGGAAGAGCGCTGTTTTAGCAGCTGCTACTGCATAGCTGTTTAAAGGCACACACACACACAACTTTGCTTCTTTGTCTCCATAGCTGGAACTCTGTGTCTTGCCGTATTCTCACCATTTTCTCCCTTCTAGAAAATGAACTCTTACTTTCCTGGATGAGTTTAGCATATTGTAGAACTTAAAGAACTTACAGAACTTTAAGATTTGTATAAATGTTTTGCAGCATAAATTTGACACAATTGAAATATAAAAGCAAAGACATTTATTATAAAATCTAAATGTGTATGAAGATAAAAGTCACAATAGTTTAAGTCTTTCTCTCTGTTCTTTGATGTCTAACTATGAAAAATATTTTCCTCAGTGGCTATCTTGCATAAGTGTCTGTGGGATGAAGAAAGAGTTCAGATAGATTACCTGAACCTTAATGACAGTTTTGACCTTATTTTCTCTGTTAAGAGTTGGAGAAGCATGATGGTAAAATTATATACAAAACAACAGAGAATGTGTTTCTACTTTTTCTGTTTTCTGTTTTTTGCAAATAGGCTTAGTTGTCTTTCTTTGGCCATCACTGTAGTGGTATCATCTTTGTGCGCTTTTATGTACTCAAGGAAGTGTTTCGTAGATCAGGTTACAAAATAAAGCTAAAACACCCTTGTTAGTTTGCACTCTGAAGACCTTAATTGTGTTGCTTATTTGAAAAAAAAAAATTAATATTGTCTGCTTCTGAAAAACTGTAATACAAGTAAGTGTTAAGTGATTTTTTTTTTTATTTGGCTCTTGTGCAGCAAAGTGGCTTTAATTTTTAATTAAAAATATATTTATTTATATATATTTTTATATATATTATTATATATATTTATATATTATATTATAATATATAAATATATATTGCATATATATTTAAATATATGCAAAATTAGAAAAAAGTTTTCATTATATGTATCTGATAATTTTATGTTTTTAGCATATTGAACTTCAAGCATAAACATCTACATCATCATTGCAGCCCTTTTTGTTATAGCTATAAAGTATTATTTATTGCTTAATATGTTGCTGAGTTGGGGACTCAGGGTTGTCTCTGTATTCCTTCAACAGTGTTGCCACAAATCAGAGGCTACTGGAAATTCAATTTTCTGGCAAAATAGCTCTTCAGTGTTATATCCTGTTACATTGTGTTTTCATGTGTGGGTTTTTTTCCTCACCCACCCACTCTGATTTTCACCTACTGTCCTGACAATCTATGATGGCTTCTTGATTTTCTGGAGAAGCAGCTATGGGTTCTTTTAAAATAGGTCAGACCATGCTGTAAGAAAATCTGAATCAGAAGTGCAGAAGTCACTTCTGTCTGTTTTATGTGCCACTCAGTAATTTTATTCATGTGGTTTTGGAACATGGACGTCATTTATTACTGTTGACTGGTCACAGTTGAATTTGATCAGGAAGCATGCACTGACAGCTCAGTTTTTGACTCTTCATGGATATAATTGCTTATTTTTTTTCCTAGTTGAGTGTTAATTTTGTTCTCCAGAATAAAGGGAAGGGAAAAAAAGGAAAATTCACCTAAGTGCCTATATTCCAAATTAGTATTAAATGGCATTGCTAGAGTGCTTACATGACTTATTGTACCTTATATGATCTAGAGTTCTTAAGGAGAATCTGGCCATTGTGCACTTGACTTTTTGAGAGGCTTCTCACAGGAAGACCTTCTAAATTTCCAACTGAAACGAATTGTCTTTTATGGTAATACACACATATAAGGGATATTTATTGGGAAAAGACTAACCACTATTACTCTTTCAAATACCACTAAAGCATGAATGGTTGTACATCATGTTCAGGAAAAAATGATTGATGTATCTAACATTTATGTACTCTGAAGCTGCAAATGTTCTTGTAGAGTGTTGTATCCCTTGTGCATATGAGTAGTGCTTTCTACAAATAAGCCCAAGCTTCCCCTAAGAGGAGGATAGTAGCAGAGAGCACTAGGCAGTACCCTCCAAATAGTACCATCAAAATTTTTTTTGCAAACTCATCCACATAATTTAAAAATAATGTTACTTTAAAGTAAATTATCAAATACTTAAACCAGTTAAAAAGATTGTCCTGAAGTGGACTGATTCTTCTCACCAAGAGAACAAGGAAGAAAAGAACTTTGCTGTGGACTGTGGTGTCTGTCACTGTGTTAATACAGCAGCATGAAATATTCAGAATTGAAGTAGTGTATAGACCAATTAGAGTTTAGCAGCACTGTGTTCTTTTCTTCCATTTGATAGTAAGGGATAATCAAGTTCGGAGTATGTATGTCAATCTACATTTCATCTTCTGATTTTGGGGAGCTGATGAGCGTTCTGTGGAATTAGTGTACCTTATGAAACTGAGTTTCTTTTGTTGATTGAGAAAGTGTACTTGAATGCACTGATGACTTTCAGAAAGTAGAAAGTGCAGTAGAAAGTTGGCATTTTGGAGAGTGGAATACTGGTTTTTGAAGCAGTTTATTGAGAAAACAATGATACTAAGCACTGTTTGCTTCTTTGATGGCTATTAAATATAAAGCTTTTTAAACCTACCATGTACACTAACTGTGTGGCGTTTATTCTGTTTGCTGTTCGATAGCCTTTTTTTTCAAGCTTCTGAAAATTCTTTGACATTGAAGGAAACAAATATAACTTTTTCCTTTCTCCCACAGATCCAAACGTTTAATGTTGAGGCACCATGCCAGACCGTGGAAGATTTAACGAGTGGGGTTGTGATGGCCCAGGTTCTTCAAAAAATGTAAGTAATTGTTTACTTAATGAATTAAATACAGGAGGTTTTTATCTGTACATTTTAATATATTTACATGTGTTTTGCCTTAGCTGATGTTCCTTAAGGATGTGGCTTAGATGGTAGTTTAAACTGGAACATGACTTGTTTTTTCTCTGTAGTTTACAGATAACTGTCTTAAATGAAAAGTTTTGAAAACTTTAAAAACCTAAAATTGAAATCAGTGCAAGGTAAGGTAATCGATTCCTGATTGTTTTCTGAAACTATAGTCAGAAGTGTTACAATTAGTTTAATGTAATAAAACTTCCATGGTAAGCTGAATGGAACTGTCAGTTTAGTTGTTTGCAGTTGGAAGTACTTCTCAGTTTGTTTCCCCTACCCTTTGTTTGTTCACCAGACACCACTGAGATTATGTGAGGGTATAAAGAGGAAGTAGCCATTGGGTTATTTATACATAGGATTGGTAAGATCCTACTGAGACTTCTCTTCTTGATGCTAAACAAACACAGCTCACTTAGCCTCACCTCATTTGACAGAAACTGCACTCTGCTAATCATCCCAACTGCCCTTTGCTGAACTTCCATGTATGTCCAGGGGTGGGGAGCCCCAGACGCAGCAATTCAGATGTGGTTTTAAAATACCTGAGCAGTACTTACCTTGGCCTGCTGGCAGCGATCTTCCCAATACTGCCCAGGTTGTGGTTGGCTGCCTTTGCTGCAAGGACACATTGCTGGAGTATGTTCACTTGTCTTCTGCCGAGTTTATTGACTGCAAAGCTGTTTTCCAACCAGCTGGCCCCCAGTATATACTGGTGAATAGGGTCTGTTTGCACTTAGCTTTTTGGAAATGTGTAAGGTTCCTCTCAGCTTGTTTTTCCAGCTTGTCAAATTTCTCCTCAATGGCAATGCAACTATCAGGTGTGTCAAATGCTCCTTCCATTTTAATGTTGTATGAAAAATTGCCCTCTGTCCCATTATCTATGTCCTTATTAAGGACATTTAATAGTATTGACCCCCTGGATATGCTGCTAGTTAACTGGCCTCCAGCCAGATTTCATGCTTCAGAAACCTTTGAGCCTAGAATTTCAGCCATTTTTCAGCCCACGTTGCTGTCCAGTTACCCCCATCATGCCTCATCAATTCTTCTATGAAGACATCATCCTGATCAGGCAGTCTATAGCAGGAATCTGTAACTGTGTCACTCATGTTGATCTGCTTAGTCATTCTGACCAGTAATCTCTCAGCTGGCTCATATCCATCCTAAGACAGAACTCATGAGTTCCCTCTGGTCTGTTGCAGGAAGGGTGTCTCTCTTTGCTGCTTTCTTAGCTCGTTATTCCTAAAGAGCTTGTATATATTTGTGGCAGCAGCCTTGACATGTAAGCCATCCTACCACAACTTCATGATTCCAGTGAGACTGTGATGCTGTAACTAATATAGAACTGTGTTTCTTCCTATTTGTTCTCTATGCTGCATGCATTAGTGCACAAGCACTCCACATGAGCATCCAGTCTTTCTGATTCCCAAGAATGAAGCTTTCCCCAGAGTGTTCTTTAGGTCTTTCTATGTTTATGTGGATATGCTAGGGGTGATCCCACTTTATCCAGACCTGTTTTGTTGACTATGAGGTATCTTTCGTTTATAAAATTCCTCACCCTTTGTTCTTCAATACAGTCCATTACTTTGTCACTTCATGTTTGTTTCTCTGTTGTTCCTTGTATAAAGCTGTTCTTACCACCTTGGCCAGCCTGTTCATGAAGATGCATCTGCCCACCATCATCTGGTGGATCCCATCTCTTCCATGCAGTCATTACTCTCAAAAGGGCTTAATGGTTATTGAAACCAAAACTTTGTTGCCAATGCTATATCACAACTGGTTGTTGGCCTGCAGGGTCTGTCTGCTGCTCAAACCTTCTCCTCACTAACTGGTGCAATAGGAGAGAACACCACTTGAGCCTTGACCATAGCTTCCAAGGCCACATAATCACGCTTGGCGCTTTGCAGGTTTCCCTAGCTGTACAGCTCGTGCCCAGGTGGAAGAGCAGAAGGAGTATTAATGTGAGGACTGGACAAACTTCAGCAGCCTTTCAATAATGCCAGGAATTCAAACCCCGAGCAAGCTGCAAACAGCCCATCTTGGATGATATCAGTCAGGAAGATGAGAGCCCTCCATCCTGTGCTAGTGTTTAGAACTTCCCTCGTGTGCTGCTGTGTGGCTCTGGTTTACTGAACTCAGATGATTTGTTTGACAGAGCTCCTAGGGTTTTAACTGCTATGAGGGTCTGTTCTGTAGTTTAGTTGTTGCTCCAGATTCCCAGGAGCAGGAGCCTTGCTCCTTGGGAGAGAAGGAGATGCCAGTTCAAAGGAAGAGTGAAAGAGGGGAAAAGGGAAATCTCAATGTAGTCAAATATTTCAAAGCAAGACTTTCTAGCGTGTGTTTCTTAGATACAGTTTCCAGCTGGTGAACTGATACTTTTAAAATAAATATGCAATACAAATATTGCATCTCTGTAATATGATTTTAATATATGTAAAGGTCACCTAAACAATCTCTAATTCTTTCTTTATGTTCTGCGTAATAATTTGAGCATGCCAAAATTAGTATTCAGCTATCTTACTTTGTGATAGTTGTGCTTCAAATTTAACATTTTGCATACTTATGTAATGAGCAAACATATTCGCATGCTGAAATTTAGCAACAGTATTGCTAAATCTTGACTGCATTCCTGTTGAGATAAACTTTGAAGAGCAGTGTAAATCTGATCTTGGGCTGTATGACAGGAATGATAACATGAATAGTCTTTGAGAGAAAATACTGCTTTTTGTTTTTCTTTGTAAAACAACAAACAGAAGATAAGTTGTATAAGATGTGTAACAGAAGATTAGGCTAATTGATTTTTGAAGTAGAAACCAAGGATTGTAGAATAGCCAAACATTTTTTCTTTCCCTGGACATGAGATTGGAATACAGGTCAAATACAGAGATCAGCATTTGTATAACTGACTAGAAAACTGATCAGGAGCATGTTGATAAAGTCTTTTTAAATACCCTTTCTTGAAAACAAAACCAAATTCAACACTAGCAGTGAAATCCTCCTTTTGGTCCCTTTGAAAAGATACTATAGGAAGACTTCACTGGGAGTCAGGGCATGTTCAACAATATGAAGCAAGTCTAGACCAGGCTTGTTTGCTTTTTTCTTTTTATGTTAGCAGCATGGGTTCCCACTCTGTCCCAAGAAAGATAGTCATGTAGAAGACAATTTTTGCAGGCAGACAGGTGCATGCTTAAGGTTATTTAGAAAAGTAATTCAGTGATGTTAAATACCAAAGAGAAAGAGGACCAGGTCACTGCAGATGTTAACCATTTGCAGTGAAAACTTGAGTAGTTGTCTTTGACATGAAAATATCTTGAATACCTAACCTTCAAAGGAAAAATGTGTTGTTTTGACTGCAAACACAATTTAAAATGCCATTACTCTTATGCTGTTGAGAAGGATAAACTACTATTTTTGTAAGTTGTGTTCCTTTAAAATTAAGTGTTTCTTAGTTTAGGTGCTTCTGGTAAAAGGTTCTTTTTGAGTGTGTGTTCTTTGAGCCTAGTAACAATGGGAGGTTAATTAGGTAAAGATAGGGAGCAGAGAGTTCTGGGAACTTTGTATGCATTGGAATGTTACTATAGTAAATTAATTAATGTTTAAAAAATGGGTGAAAGAGTAGATTAATATATCCAGTAAAGAAGAGCATTTACAGAAATGTTGGTGTTGGGGTGATCCAGTGATCTGGATGTGTCTCCAGATAGGGGAGTGAGGATAGCGTTTCTTCCAAAAAACTTAAAGGTTTAATATTGAACTCTATTATTTGTATTTTTTCCTTATATCTGCCTTCATAGGAAATGATTCCACTGGTACTTATGAGGATGGGAGATATTAGGTCATGATGAGGAACAGTTTTTGAGAGATCCCTAGCTCAAGGAATTAGTTGTTATTAGTTGCATACATAAAATTTGCACAAAAGAGGAAAGAGAAAAGGAAGAACATTGCTTGCTCATCAGCTGATAAAAAACAGCTGTGCCGAGTGCCAAGTGGAAGTGGCTAACAGTTTCTTCTATGGTTCTCAGTTTTCTGTACATCATCTCAGTTTTTTGTACCTCAGTGTTGTTTGCATTCACAGTAGCAGCCCATTTGTAGGTAAGTGCCAGACATCACAACAAATGTAGCAGAATTTTCTTTAACAAAACTGCTGGAAGAAGCTGTGAGAAGAAAAGGTTACAGAGGAAATCACTGATATCTTCCGAAGCTTTTCACTATTGATGTAGTGTGTGATAGCAAATAGCAGAAATGTGTTCTATGTAACCAAGCATGAACAGTATCAGCTGTTAAACAGGTGTTGGTAAATTCCTAAGGGATGTTTTCTTCCTTGAATTTCAGCTTAAAGTACCATTGAATGTAATTCTCTAGTGCTAACTGTATTATCTTGGAAGAAGAAATTCTGCCTAGGCTGTAGCTTATTTTTGTGTGTTATTCTGTAATACTCATTGTTTCTATTCAGGTGTGGTGATCCCTCTGACTAGCATTGATGCAAAATACAATAAGATAAAATCCTTGTACACATTCAGTGTTGATGATTATTTTAAAGAATATTGTACTTCAGGAGTAAAGAGTGGAAGTAAAAGAGAATGTTTAAATTTTTTATGCATATACTGTTGGCCTAAAATTGTGTAGCTTGTGCTGGTGGAACTGCCATAGCTTGCTTCTGAATCACATCCTTTTTTGGGGGGGCAGCCTGCACTGATGTTACTTATGTTTTCACTGTCCACTGATATTCCTAGAATAGCATGACTTCATGTTTTATACTACGTTTTAAAATTCTTCTTTCATCCCACTCTGGAGACTGTTTAATACTAGGTGTCCCTCTCGTTTTGATTCTTTCTTCCTCTGTTTTACTGGCCTTGGTAAATGTAAGAAATGGTATCTACTTTCTTCTGTCATTTGTGCATTGTGTCTCTCTCAATGAATTATTCATTTGTTATATTATACATGGCAACACACTGTATATGTTTTGACACATGCAAAACACAAAAGCCATGCTTTTATATATCACTGGGGGAGGGAAATTTTTGTAAACATATTTTTTGAAGCAGCTTACTGTACCACTGTTAAAATGAGTAATAATCATGAGTTATACTACATGCTCTGTGGGTTGATTTTCTTCAGAAGAGTATTTCTGTCTCTTGGCATCTGTGATGCAGAGAGATGATTGCTTAAATAAAGGAAAATTTGCATACAAAATAAGATGGAGATGGTATAAATGCTGAAAACATCACTTGAAGTGGTAGAGCATTAACAACAGCCTAAGTATCTTGTGCTCTGAAGAAAAGTCCTAGTTATCTGCAGTACTACTGAGATAGTAGGCAGCAATCAACTGATACACAAATACCTTTTTAAACCTGAAAGCTATCCAGTGCTAGAGACTGTGTAAGTTTGGATCCAGGCTCAGGAACTTACTGAATTCAAAATACTTGTTCATGCACGAGTCATCTAATGGTAATGAAGATGCTTTAGTCAATTTTCTGATAGTTTAGCTGCTCACTTCTCAACCACACATTTCCATATTTGCTTAGGTGATGCTTTTTCAGACAGAAAGAAGAATACTGTTGCTTGCTTCCAAAGAAATGGCCTAAGGTGGTTAAAGAACTCTGAATTTGATTGAATCCTGATCCCCAAAACTATAGCGATGGGAGACTTGTTTGAAGCAAGGACTGTGAATGAGACCTCTAGGACCCTTTTTAAAAGTATGTTTAGAAATTCTTGTGGAAAAGCTTTTTATTTCAGGTTTGATTTCCAATAGTTGTTACCTAGAGAGACCATTGCTGTTGGTACTAGCAATGAATTTTAATTAGACTTCTGAAGAGAAAGGAAATTATAGTAGTAGGTGATTTAGGCTGAGGAAAGGATGATCATTCTAGATTTGATTTGTGTTGGTACCCAATGTGTTGCTTTTTTGCTTATTGTATTCTGTTAATACATTCTGCTATTAATTACTGTGCTATTAATTCTATTAATAATTCTGCTACTAATTATTGTGTAGCCTGTATGAAGGTTTTCTAAAAAGAATTGTTGGTGCTATTTTGACCACTGTTACATTGTACTGATTTCCACTTGATTGCTTATCAGCTGCTGGACCCTTGGATGCTTCCATGAGGTTTGTATACATACAAATAAAACAAAAGGGGTCTGTGGAAGAGGACTACCACGCTGAGTTTGGATTTATTTCTCAGGGACCTTCCTTAAGTATGTCTGATAACATATATAAGGGTTTTGATAGCCTGTGACTTTCACTAAGACTGTAAAAGACAGTTGGTGGTCTGTGTTACTTTTATTACAGTAGTAGCTGAGAAAAGCTACTTAGTTTCTGCTAAATTTCGGGCTTCCAAGTGAAGTGAGTTGAACCTAGTTCTGAAATCTTGTTAGTGTTCCTCAGCTGATGCCCTTATCGGTGCTGTTATAGTTGAAAACTGGATATGCAATATCAGCTACCCAGTCAGTCCAAGTATAATTTTGCAAGTGGGATGTTGTTTATACTTACTTATGTTGTTTCTTAGAACCATTATTTGCCATGAAAATGGTATGTCAAGAATTGATATATTCATGGCACTGCAGCTTTGAAGCAGCTGAAGATGTTAGTGGACAAGTACAACTCTTAAAATTATAAGGTACAATCCTTAAGGAAGTCCTGTTGGATTTTTTTGATGGGGAAGCACAGGTCAAACCTGCTTTCTCTCTCAGCTGCATAAATACTTCAGAATTGTGAGTCTGTTGTTAAGCAAGCTTACTTGTGTGTTGGCAATTCCCAGAAGGCCCATTTGATAGTCATTAGGGTGTATTTTGAACCCCACACCTAAAATGGGATTTGAACTGTCATTCTTTTCATTAGTGTCTAGATGATTTTGTTGTGATTGGGTGGAAATTAGGCAAATGAAGACTAATTAAGGCTCTTTGCAAGGTGAGCTATTTGTTTCATGTAAAAACCTAACATAAACTTTCTTCATATGTCAGAGATCTTACATGTACTTGAATCAGTGTCATTCTTAGGTTTTCTTGCCTTCTTGTGGCAAAGAGACCATTTGAAAGCTATTTGAAAACATGTATTTCAAAAACAGATGATAGTCTGGATAAGACATTGCTTTTTCTGTTTCGTAGTTTAAGATTCTGTCATCTGTGCTAGAACTGTACTGTTTTTGAATGGAAGTAATTTGGAGTCATCAACTTAACTAGTAATTAAAGCTTTTCTTCCAGATATATGTTTGCGGATGCCATGTCAAGGGAAACAAAATGCACTGTAATCTTCATCAGAGTCTGTAACAAAGTGTGTAAAAATAGCAATGAACATGTGTCAGTTTAGAAACGTTGCTGTTTCTGATCTTCCTCCATTCCTACATATTGTAGTTGTAATACAGCTTCCAGACCTTGATGCATTACGAAGGCACTGTGGAGAAGATGGAATACAGCACGTCCTGTGCATCAGATGCAAAGTGTGGCTACAAAGTTTGCGCTCTAATAAAAGTACTGACGTAATTGCTTGTTTACAGTATATATGATATTGATGTTACTTGAATCTCCAGGCATATGCAGAGTTTTCTTGAAGTTCTGCCAAAAGAGCTCATGGCACCTTGCCATACAATAAAAGGAGCTCAGTCCAATCCTTCTATGCATAGAAGGTGCAGTGGTAAATCTAAAATGCAGCAGTGTAAATCCAGAAAATAACAGTATTTCACCTGAAACTGTGACACAAACTCTTAAGAGCATTTTGCTAGCAACAGAAAGGTGGGGTTTTTTTCACTCTGACTGTGTTAACTTTATTTGATGGATGAAATATGAGCTTTTCCTACTTCTTTAAAATCAGTTATATATAGTACATTCTTCTTAATTCTGGTTATAGCATTTTCAAAATTTTCTATGATAAATGGAAAATTTGACTGAACTGAGCAGTAGAAAACATTTGCCTTTTAGATGATCTTTGAGCTTGGCAGCATGAGAAAGTGTCTCAGGTGTCTTAAAGAAGCAGCTTGTGGAAGATGCTTGGAGAAAAATAATAAGGGAGAAGTTGTCCATAGAAATAGAAGTATACTCTGCATGCAGTAGGTGTTCTCTGTACTTTTTCTTGATTGCCTTGTCAAAAGTGCATAGGATAGAAAAACCGAGGAAGGATGTTCACAGATTTTAAAGGGTTACTGTGAAAAGAGAATTTCACAAACTAATGGTGTTTGGTAGATGAAATAGTAAAGTGTGTTCTTAGTCATAAAAACTTCAGTGACTCTTCCTAGCTCTTCTCACTGTATCAAGACATCATATGTATTAATCAGTTTCAGACTTTTTATTTTAGAAGCTGAATAATTGTAAGTAGTCTACAATGGTAGGGATCCATAATAGGAGGAAAAGTTATGATTTTTAACCCTCTTAAGAAATTCAAGTAAATACTGTTTCAGCCTGAGAGGAGAAGTTAAGAGGTAGCACTCATGGAAGGAAAATTGGCAAAATGCTTTCAAGATACAATGAAGCTTAAGCTGCTTATATCACACAGAAGAAGCTATGCTGTCAACAGGGTGCAAGATCTTAGAAAAGTGAGTAGTAACAGGATTCTGAACTACTATATTCTGGCAATGCGTCAGATACAAGAAGTAGTCATTTAAATTCACTCAAACTTGAGATAGGAGCTTAGTGAGTAATGTGTATTGGCAATTTCTGTAATGTGTTTTTAATGAATACACTTCTTATCTTTCAGAGATCCAGTTTACTTTGATGAAAATTGGCTGAACAGAATCAAAACGGAAGTAGGAGATAATTGGAGACTGAAGGTATTTGACTTTGCTTGTCTATGAATCTCTGTTTTAGTTTTTAATACTGTATTGTGTCTGAATAGTCTTACATTTCTGGATTAGGATCTTGCTTTATAGCAAGACAGCATTTTGCATTTTAAACCATTTTAATTGTACTTATTTTTATGTTGTATTATCCGGTACAGTTTTAACAAAGACACTCTGAATTTGTTAACAGGTTTTAATGATTTAAAAGGGAGACATTAAAATAAATATTATACCTCAATTACCTCTAATTTTTCAAATATTAAATGAGAGATTTTTTAAAAGCACAGTATGAAAGCAGCTTTTTAAAAAGCAGCATTTTTGAGAAGCAACTGCATAAAAATAGGAACATGAAAGCAATATATTTAAAGAAAAATGGCGAAATGTTGCTTCCTTTTTCTTTGTAATAGCTCTGCAGAACTACTGAGTTTTAAGGGAGGAAGTTGTGTTTTTACTATGTTTCTACTCAACATGGTTTTTAACCACAGTCTGTTTGCTGTGTTGTTTGTATCACTTGGCATTGTAGCACTCTTCTGCAAACCTGAAGGAAATAAAATTAACAAGAACTATGAATGAGGAGTATTTTGCTTTAGAATCTGAAGAACACAGTCCCACATGCAGATGTTAGTGTAGTTTTTGACTAGTTTTGTTCAAAATTTATGCTTTTCTAAGTTTTTGTTTTCACCCTGACTAATTCAGGGGAAGAAAAATAATTATGGATTTGCTGTTAGTTCTTGTTTCCTGTAAAACCATTTTGTTCCAGCCGCCAAAACCCATTCTGAGCATCTGGGGAAGGACAACAACTGTGAAATGCTCTAGTACTTACAGGCTTGTCTATATGGCTTTCTGAATTGCAGGGACACATAGACAGAATGCTGCCTGAGACAAAGATGGAGCACACTGCTGCTGTTTTATGTTTTGACTTAGCCAGGAAAATTATCAGCATGGTTTCTGGTGTCTGACCAACTGTGTGAAGTCTGGAATGCTTTAGAATGTTTTGTCTACTAGGGCAGCCTGCAAAAGTGAGGGTACATTGATGAGGATATATTGACTGACTGGTGAATAAAGGACACAATCCCTAAAAAAGCTTTAGGACTTTTTTGGCTTCTGCTGCATGTAGAGTACTTCATATAAATGAACTTATCAAAGAATTGTCTAGAATTGCAAGTGAGAAGCTGGATACAAGGTCATACTTTTCTGTAAAATATTTTTTAGGCTTTTTTTTCCTAAGAAATATTGAAGCCTTGGCTGTTAAATGTGGAGAATAACAAACTGAGAACTGTTTGTTTTAATAGCATTTGAGCTGACTGAATATGCAGCAGCAACTTCTATAACTGTCATATGGAGTTTGAGGAATAAATATTTTATTTTTATGTCTCCCACCAATTTGGCAGATGTAAAAGCTTAGCAAGTGTGAAAAAAAAAGAAAAGCTGAGCAATCTAGTAACTGCCTTATATGACTGAGGTTGGCAAAGCATCAGGTCAAATTTCAGTTTCTTGCTGATGTCATTCCATCTTGTTTTTCAAGTGTCCATGTAAACAAGAACTAAAGACTGACTTTTTTGTTTTGTTTAAGAAATATGTATAATTCAGCTTTTTGTATACATTTTTATCGATCACATTCCTTTTCATAAGAACACTAAAAGGCACAAATGTGATACTTTAACTCTTCTTATTTTTGTTTTTTAATCAAGAAGGTAATCCTATACTTTGCCAACTGTTCTTTATATGTGAGTAAGCATTATTAGTAGTCTAGTTTTCCAAATGTCTATCATCCAATCCTTCATTTAAAGTCTGGCTTGTAGGAAAACTTCAATCTGTGCATTTCTATTCATAGAATTGTACAGCTTGGAAAAGACTTAAGATCAAGTTAGTTCTACCAAGTCCACAGTAAACCATGTCCCTAAGCTCCACATCTACACCTCTTCTAAACACCGCCAGGGACAGTAACTCAACTACTTCCCTGAGCAGCCTGTTCCAATACTTGACAGTGCCTTTGGTGAAGAATTTTTTCATCATATCCAATTTTAACTTCCCCTGGTGCAACTTGAGACCATTTCCTCTTGTTCTGCCACTTGCTAACTAGGAGAAGGGACTCTCACATCACTACAACCTCCTTTTAGAAATGTATTCATTACTAAATTTAAGATGTGGGCATCGTAGTTGCGTGACTCTAGCATATAGCTTTTCCATTCATACTATAAGAAATGCCATGAGAAGTGCTAATTGGATTATCTCAAATGTTGTGGTAATGACCTGCATTATTTTCTTGTTGCTAAACACAGTCGCAGTCACTCTTTGCCTCTGTCCAAGTCACTCTTTACCACTTGTCCAAGCTCTTGGTGTCATCAAGCATATAAAGGAGCTGGTCTAGTATGGGAAATACATAAAAGCAATCTAAAATGTAATATATAGGAAGTTTTGTGAAACAGTGGTTAGGAGGCCTGGTAGAAATTCATGTAGATCCTGTACAGCCCACATGACCACTGTTCGTAGGAATACTCAGAAAATTATAGAATCATAGAGTTGGTAAGGTTGGAAAAGAACTTTAAGATTGAGTCCAGCTGTCAGCTTAGCACCACCACTGTGTTCACCACAACCCATTATGTCACCAAGTGCCATATCTGCACATTTTTTGAAGACTTCCATGCATGATGACTCTACCATTTTGCTAGACTTAGACTTCCAATGCTCTACAACCCTTTCCATGAAAATCTTTTACCTATTATTTAACCTAAAACTTACCTGGTACCACTTGAGACTATTTCTTCTTGTTCTGTCACCTTTTTACCTAGGAGAAGGTAATAAGTGATCTGGTTGTTAATTTTAAATTGTGTGTTGTCCTGTATAGAGAAGAAGAAAGAGCCTAAGGCTGAGAGTTTCGTTGGGGTTTTTTTTGGGGGGTGGGGAGGAGGCATGGATTTGATTAGTTTGGTTATTTTGACATTTTGCTTTCTGATAACTGCAATGTTTTTTGCCATTGCTGTATCATTTAAAAAGAAAAAAAAAAAAAACCCTCACAGGGATGTTTTAAAATTCTTGGTTTCAGGGCAAGTTGCCAGACTTGAGAAATTGAGCATTGCACAGGAGAGAAAAAGGGTAATGCTAAAATTTGGGGAGCTTGCAAACTAGGAACCATTCAGAAATCATTCTGGTTCTTACAGCTTACCATATCTTTGTCTACTATATTTAGTAGAGAATTTAACTTCAGGGTTAGAATTTTGTGCTCATAGTATATATCAGTGTACATAGTAGTTTGTTTTTCCCTTGGGCAACAAAAAACTTTTCACTGCTACCTTTTCTGCAATTTTATGATGGTTTACAAAAAAAAAAGACATTAACTCTTTCCTCTTGTACAATGTCCAAATTTGAATTGCATGCAACATAGAATTTCATGACTGAGGAAGACGACATCTTGAACATAAAACCTATATTGATAATGAAAAGCAGCTTAGAAAATTTGATTGCCAAAATTTTGCAGGAATGAAGTTCCCTAATCAAGAAAAAAAATACTGATTTGATACATGTACATCAGTTTTGGCAATTAAAGAATAAAATGTTGTCTGTCTGAGGGATGGCATAAAATTGTCCCACTTTCCCCCCATCCCATTCAGTGTGGAAGCTTAGGAAGGGAAGGAAACATATTGTTCAGCTTGATTTCGGGCTTTTTTTTCTGAACTTTTTGTTTTGGCATTCGGGCATCAATTAAAAGTACAGTTTTATTCATGTTTATAGTAGCAAACTGTGTAGTCTAGTGAACCTTCCCTACCTAGTCTTTCTCTAGGTTCCATCTATAACCACTGATGAGACACACTCCTGCAAAATCCAGTTTAAATCAAAAACTAAATGCCTGTGAGTGATACAAACAGTGCACATGTGTGCTCCCTCTCTTTCTTGGGATGTGTGCACACACCCTCCCACACCCCCATGCCCACCTACCCCTCACCCCACCTGTTAAATGCAAATGGTTAAAAATGTAGCTTAATGAGTTGTCTGAAGCTTCATTGGTTAAGAATTCCCACACCACTTGAAAGTGTACCCTAGCAACATTTCCAGAGGTTATTCAAGATCTGAAATAAAAGAAGAAAAGCCGATTTACACAGATCCTTCAGCACAAACGGGGTTTCAATCATACATGTGATATAAGGATAATGCAAAATTGGAGACTGGCTGTCATAAGGTTGGAGAAAAATCAAGAAGTTAGATAACCCGTGCTCCCTTTTTGTCAACAATCACAAACTTAAGGGCATTTTCTATTGTCCATATCATTGGCCTTTCCCTTTGCTGCACAATTATATTAGTAAAGAGAGAAATCTAGACAGACTGCCCTTACAAACCTGAGATTGGAAATAGTAAGTAAATTGTAATTAAATAGAAATTGTATATGACAAGTGAGAATACAAGAAAAATAGGAGAAAAAACCAAGCAGCCATTAAGTCTTATGATGCTGGTAGATTACATCATCTCTGCTTTTATTCCCATCAGTTTATCAGGTTAATGCTGTGTAATAAGGGTCAGTCTCATACTTTGCACTGTGTCCTTAGTATGTAGTGCTTAGTATGTAGTGCTATACTACATATGTAGTGCTATACTACAGCCTTAGTATATACTTAGAGTCCTTAGTATGTAGTGCTATACTACAGCCAAGATGGTCTTAATAGATAGGGTAATGATAATCTAACATAGAGAACACCCACACAACTCTGGTGTGGGTATTAGTGAAATTTAGGTGTTCAAATAAAGAGTGAGAATATTCAGGTTGCCTTTGTGGATGCAGGTAAAGAGATTGAAAATAGATAGAAGTTTGTCTAGAAATACTTAATGGTCCATCTACTGTGAATTACAACAAATTTCTGAGGTGAAATAAAGCATACTTGTCACTTTTTTTACCCCAGTAAACTCCACATCTTTTCCAGCAGAAATATGGCTGCAGGGAGTAAATGTTAAAAGGTGTTGGGAGGGTAGAGTGTATATTTTTATGGAAAAGGAATAACTCAGGTTGCTGATGCAAGCAAATAGGCATTCCATGTGGTCATGGGCTGACATTCGAACAATGATTTAATATTTTATAGTTATAATCTATGTTGGCAATTCTGTCTATTGTGTTCTGACATTACATAATTTAATGGTCTTTAACTACAGTTAAGTTTTCCTATGTGTTTAAGAAAGTGAAGAGTAATTCTGAACACCATCATCTGCTGTGACTTGGAATTCTGATCTAATTGGTTTTCTTTAACACATTCTTGGGCTGTTGTTAATTTTCATTCAGCTGCTTGAGGTCTTCCTTTCATTTGGTTTGACCTCATAAATGTTGCTGGAGCTACTCAGTTCAATTTCAAAGTACAAAGTATTAGTCGGAGTTTCACTGTGATGATCCTCTCTGCCAGGGGTGGTAAAACCATCTAAGTTTATTCACTGCAAGCAAGTTAGAAAAAAAATCAAGAGCTGTCTGAGTAATACTGAAGATCATGGTTAAGTTTAACTCAGTCTTAGTCTTTAAAGAAGTTGATAAAGAAGCTATGTTAAACTTAGAATTGTCTGATTGTGTGCCAAATACAAATTCTTTAAAACAAGCTACCCTAGTACTGTTGATTGACAGTAGGATAAACAGGACTGCAAAGATCTCTTTTCCAGTTTGTTTGCTGTTCTCTTCTTTCAAGGATGCTGCCCTATAAGCTCATTTTCATGATGAATTTTGATCAATATTGGTTTTGTTCCATTATCTCAACTCTTAAGTGCTATAAAAGTTACATGGAGGAAGGTGACTCTTTGTGTTTAAGGGATTTTAATTCAGAAATGCTTACAAGGAGAGGGGAAAAGAAGTATTTCACGGATTTCCATTTGGTTTCTCATTTTTTTGGGATTATGTTCAAGTTTAAGGTTCCTCACAGTGTTCTCATCGGTAAACTGGACTTAAATTCTGCAACATGGCCCTTCCATTTCTGTGGCTCTTTCTGCAGCAGACTCAGGTAAATTGTAAACCAGAAGATTTTAATTAATCAAGTTTGAAAATAATATTCCAATCAGTGTGGTATTCTTTGTGGTGATTTGACATAAAAATAAAATTTCTTGATTTCTTTAAATTCTTAAATCTGTTGCAGACTTTGATTATGTTTGTGCATTACCTTTGAGTGGTGGTCTTGGTTGCTCTTGGTCAGACACATAGGACGTAGTTGGCAGCTCTTACAGAACCAGGCTGTGCTGTGTGTAGTAGTACAGAAAAAGTATATGCTTTGGTGTAGAAGGTGTAAATTGCCTATTACTGCAATATGAGGGAGACAGTAAATGTTCTCATATGCTTACTATGGTGTAACATTTCCAGTTCTCATTCTAGGTTGTCAGGGTATTTGATATATCACTCTTCAGGTCCAAATGAATGTTTGTCTTTGTATGACTTAAAATTCAGTGATTATGGAGGCAGTTGGAATGCTCCGATATCTTAATAAGGAATCAAATTCTGGCACTTGTTTCCAAAAGGGAGTAGATTAATAGGAGTCAGGTAATCAGAGTGTTATTACTTTGATTTTCACGGCAAAAATCTTGGAGTGTGCATATCCTGTTTCTTTCTTGAGTTTGGAATTTACTTTCGTCACCTCGTTTTGTCTGTTGACCATATCGAAGTGTTGAGTTTGTCCCTGGATTTCAGTATCACATTTCCTAACAGCCATCAGGTTTGTTTGAAAGTGAATAACTTCTTTCAGTGGACAGAATCTCCTAACTGTGTATTTCTGAAATGCAGTCAAGAATATAAAATTTATTGTGGGCTTCAAAGGCAATTAGAACTTGAGAGGGTTTTTTTCTCTTCATTGCAGTTCCACAGTTTGCTGCTGTGGCTGCTGTTGTCAGTGAGAGAACTTTGTGAATCCTGTTTCTATCAGTTTTAGTCTTTGCAGATCCTGTTTAAACTTCAGTCATACAATCATTTAGATTGGTAAGGATCCTTAAGATCATAGAATATAACCATAAACTGCCAAGTCCACCAATGAGTCATGTCCCAGTGTACCACATCTACACAGCTCTTAGCACACCACAGGGATGGTGACTCAGTCATGGTCTGAGTAGCCTGTTACAATAACCTGCTCAATAACCCTTTTTGATAAAGAGTTGTTTCCTGATACCCAGTCTAAACTCTTCCTGGCAAAACTTGAAGCCATTTCCTCTTGTCCTATCTCTTGTTACCTGGGAGAAGAAGCTGATCCCCACCTGGCTGCACCCTCCTTTCATGCAGTTGTAGAGGTTGATTAGGTCACCCCAGCCTTCTTTTCTCTAGTCTAAACAATCCTAGCTGCCTCAGCCACTCCTCTGTCCCAGGAAACAGTGTGCTGCTTCTATTGTCTAGATTCTTCTCTTAAATACTTGAGCGGTAATTGGTGGTAATCTCTAGCAGTTACTTTCAGCAAAGATTCTTTTTTTTGGTCTGAATTTCACCTGTGAGACCCATGGGCATTTTTATAGTTTTAAACACACTGTTTTCAAAGACTTGAATCAAATGGATTTTTGGAGGGAAGGGAACAATACTCAGTCCTAGTGTGACATACATTCTGTAGAGCAGGAGGTACTTAACTGATGCCACTGGTTATGCAAGTGAACAGAAGCTACCTTTGTATAGCAGTGAAGTAATCACAGAGAAATGTGAATTTTGCCAGATACTGTAAGACAGACATTCATTTGTTAAAACTGGAAGGGGGGAGGAGGGTCAGAGAATGACAAAAATGAAAGAGCTAAGAGAAATAATTAATGAAAAAAATAACAAAGTAAACTTATATTGGTTGGGAATAAAGGATGATATTGAGCAGTTGCTGGTTTGATTTGTAAGAAGAGGTGTTGTCTTCACACAGAAGAAATTGCAGAAGATAGATTACTTGGATACTTAAAGAGAAGAAAGGAAGAAGATAATGTTTCAACTTCTGGATGCAAAGCTAATCCTAAAATAAACAAGTATCTAAAAACATTCATGCTGTAGAATCTGATTTAAAGCCTATCCAAGACAATGTTGTATTTTTCATAAATTTAAATGGGTTCTGTTAATTAATATTTGTGATAACATCTGGGAAGTCTGATCATAAAGGCCTCTTGCATAACTGTCATGATTCTAAATTTAACTGCGGATAAATAGACGTAATTATATACTTCTTTGTGTGATTCTCCTGTGATTACCCACTTTATGATCAATTCTCTGTAAAATATTCCCTGTATTTATTCTATTTCCTCCTTCTTGTCAAATAGGTAAGCAACCTGAAGAAAATTTTAAAAGGAATACTGGATTACAACCATGAGGTAAGAACCATTTGAACTAATCTGCATTTCCTTTTGAGTTATGTATTTTGGTTAACCTGTTGAAGATAAATTGTATTCTGCAGATTAAGTTCTGACTTTTTCTTGCAAACATTTTGTGATTCATGGCCTATTCTCTAGTCTTGGCCTTCCTTAAAACTTCTCACCTGCTTTATTGAATAGTCAGGAGTTCCAGGGAAGCCTGATAGACAAATTTTCTCATGTAAAGAGTAGATGGCTCTACTGTCTACGTTCTGATGATGGACTTCATGTCTGATGTACTGTAATGTACCTGTGTCTGATGTTCTTCCTTCCTCCTTTGCAGGTGAAGGCTGCTTTTTTACTTATTTTTCTCTAGAGGAGAGTGGGTAAAGACCATTTCTAGCCTCTCCCCACATTGTGATTTTAAATTAAATACTTTAATTCATGGGTATCGGACTCGGCCCTTGTCATTCTCTCTTATTTTGAACAAACTTAGCACTTAATTACTCCAGAGGAGACAGTATTTCTTCTTTCAGTGGTGAATCTTCAGCTGAAATATACTTTCAGTGATGTTTGAGACAAATTGATTTGTACAGGCAGCAGCACAAAATCTATAACATGCGTGTTCTAGGTGTTGCTTGTTTCAAAATAATGTCTTTTCATAAATACTACAAGAGATGAAGTTATATGTTAATAAATTGAAGTACTTCAGAAAGAAAGATTTAGTCTTAGAAGGTCATCTTCAGTAAATGATTAAGTATCCATATTCAAATAAATATTGAAAACTGATAATTAAGCAAACTGGTCATAACTGGAAACACTGAAAAAATCCAGATCAGGTTTGTGTTATGGAAAACTAATGTTACTAAGACAGAGTGATGCAAGCTTCTTTTTTGTTGGTTAGTATGTATGATGATTAAGTCGCTGGTGTAAAAACTTTATTGTTAGGCAAGTTCTGAGCAGTTTCAAGCTGATTAATTTCTGTAAAGGTAGTGCACGTTTATAAATCTGTTGGGATTTTGGTTTAGATTGTTTTTTTTCCTGCTGAGGCAATGCTGCAGGTGATAGTAGAGGTAATCTGGATTCTACTAATGCATTCTGCTTATATTTTCCTTAACATTATTCCCTCCCCCACTACAAAAATAGATATGTATTGGATTTTACATGATGTAGCTAAAAGCCTTTGAAGAATGTGTATGTTAATGTTCATCCTCAAAAATTCTGAAACTTGTATCGTGTTCAGAAGAACAATCAGTAAAAATGCTGTATTTGCTGTCTTTGTCCATTAGGCTTGTTGTTCTTCTATACCTTAAGTTAACTATTTATAGCTTTCATGCTTTGTTCTGCCTCAATTAATCTTGCTGCAGACCTCTGCTGCTCTGGAACTCAAACTTTTTAATTGTTTTGTAAATACATAATATTTTTGTCTTTTGAAAATGGGCCAAATACTCTTTTTTATCTCAAGATAGCTATTGTAGAGTCTGTCTTTAATTTTCATATTTCTTTCAGGGCTTTTGATGGGGCTTCTTCTGTTGTTTGTTTTTTTTTTTTTTTTTTTTTTTTTTTTTAAAATTAAAATTTTTCTCTTTATGTCAAACTCTCTTCACACCTTCATGTCATTGGCTTCTTCCTAGTGCCTGCCAATTTGCCTCATCCCTTCAGCTTTTCTCAACAGGAGTTTTATTGTCAGTGACTATGAAGCCCTGTTGTATTGCTAGCTTAAACGCAGCATTGTATTTGAAAGAAATTTAGGAGCTATAGGTCAATATATATCAGAACCAGTCATATCAGAATCAAAAAATACTGTATTTTCTATTATTGCAGTATTTATATGATGTTAACATTTTCCATTGTAGTTAATACATTCACTGAATTCTTTTGACCTAAAGGAATTCTTTCCAAAAAGAGTGAATCTGAGTCCTTTAAAATAGACAGAGATTTTTAGTAGTGTTGAAGTTAATTCTTTGAGAAAACTGTTCCACAGTTTGAGAAAATGTTCCACAACACAAAACACACCGTACATAATCAGAACAAAACCACACCCCTTCTATGAAGCCCTATTTAACTTTAGAATGGCTTGTTTTCTTTGCATTCTTCCTATATGCTGTATTTTTTGTAAATGCCTTAACCTGATTTCTGTTTTTCTTAAGTATGGCACAAAAAGGAGCAAGCAGCAAACATGACTGATTCTCTCTATATAGTCATTGTTTCCTTATTGCACCCTGTTTAAGAAGTTATAGTTTCTTTTTATCTGTAATTAATGTGTCAGAGGTGTGTTTAATTCCAAATTACATATTCATATTTTCAATCCTCTGTTCATCGAAGAGCAATTTAGAAGAATTGTGTAGTTCCTTCTACTGACAGTCATTAATCTTAAATGATCTTTAATGATAAATCAGATAACACTAATTGCGAGTCACATGAGCTTTTGTTTTGCGGGGTTTTTTTCTTTCTTTCTGCATGTGGGCTGTTTAATTACATATCATTGTACTACTATCACTGATTGTCTTCCATGGAACAGCTTTCTTAGCTATAACACTTGCCAGATGTCCTTAAATTTGCTAAAAGTGTGAGGTCTAGTGATCTGAGCTTTTTGCTGTCTTGTATTTGTTACCTGTCAATGTTAAATATATGTGTTATATAGGTGAAACATTTAATTTTCTGACTTTGTAGTTGTAAGAAATGTCAGATTTGTATGTAATATATTCTGCTGCAGGAGGTGGTTTTAATTGGATGTATTTAATGGAATTATTTAAAAAAAATTAATTAGCGATGTGTGTTAGCTTTCTCATCAGAAGAGAAAGAATCTTGCAAAGTGTTTATCTTGTAGTTTCTTGTGAGTTAAGACAGTCATGTTTGGCTTTTCACAAATATTATTTGTATCAAACACTATGATTTTATAGTAGATGTTAGGCAATTACTTTGTTTTGAAGGTGTATTTAAAACTATGGTAAAGTAAGAGTAAATTGCTGTTGTTGATTCCGAAGCATCTTTGTATAAAATAAATGGATATGCATATGTGCAGTGATACAGCCTTGTATGTACTTGGTCATTATGCAGATTCTAGGGCAACAGATAAATGACTTCACTCTTCCTGATGTTAACCTGATTGGAGAGCATGCCGATGCTGCGGAGCTTGGGAGAATGCTTCAGCTTATTTTGGGTTGTGCTGTGAATTGTGAACAGAAGCAAGGTAATAAATTCCAAAAATATGTTTTCTTGGTTATTGTGCAACTACTAAGGAGAAAAATTATATTTCCAGGTTTTCTGTCAGGAACAGATTGGGTTTTTTTAAAATAATGATGACATTATTCTGTTGTTCAAGTAGTACCTGTTTTTTCATGTAAGCTTCACTACTTTTGGAGACTCAGAGTGGAACTGAATTTACTTCCAACATGCATGTTTTCAGTTGTGGTTTGCTGAGCTGAAAAACCAGTCTACAAAGAAGAATATTCTTGGGCACACCTTCTAACCATTTTGAGGTAGATCAGGATAGTTAAGAATGAGAAGAAGTGAATATTGCATTATTCAGCATATGACTCTTGATTGTAGAGAAGCATTCCATACATCATCTTGCTTCATGGCCAAAAGCCATCAGTATGTCTGGTTCATGTTCTGAAGATATGTATGGTGTTATCTGGGATACTGTAGTTTCTGAGATGTTTCTAGGGCACTGGCAAATAGGAAAAAGTGGTGCTGGCAACCAAGCCCTTCTGGGCAACAGCTGAAGATGGAGCATGATAAGGTCATGCAAAAAGTCACTTCAGGCCATTTGCCAGATGGTTGAATCCCACGTCAGCAGTCCCTGAAGGAGGCTCCTGCCTCCCTACCCCTATGGCACTTAGTGTAATTCTGACCTGCACAAATACCATAGAGATCCATTCATCTTTCTTGAAGATACCAGAGAGGATGTGATGAATGATAGAGATGTTTATTAAAGTGTGCTACATCTCATGGTCTAAACTTGCCTTGATGTGGGCTCTTTATTGTTACCCAGTTACCTTAAATTACACTTAATACAAGCCAGATGAAGGTAATAGTAAATGCAAACATTTATTCTAAATCCTTAAAACAGGAAACGTAGTCATGTGTGGAAAAAATAGATGTTTTGGATAAGAAGACTTATTTAACTATATTTGTGTTACAGTTGCATCAAGTATGTATGTCTTCCAGATTTAGCTCATTTTGGATTTGATGGCTGCCAAGATGTCAGGCCTTTTGTCCTCCTCTTGCTTGGTGCATCTTAACTTTACAGTTATTTTCTCCTTTCCAGTTTTTTTAGGTGACTAAATCATTATAGTTTCTCCTTCTGAAATTACTTCTGTTCTATTAACGGGGAAGCAGTGTGGCTATTCTATTAATTAAAATTGAAGTATTGTTCTTCCACAAGTACATAAAAAACTCTGGTTTATTAAAACTCCTGTCATCTCTGTTTTATATAAAATTATCTTCCTTTTGGTGACTATTCGTCATTTTCAAGTGGGAAGTATATCTTATTCTTGTGTCCCCTTTCCTCTTTCAGTCTGGACATTTAAAAATGCACATTTGAAATACTAATTTTATGTATTTTGAGTGAGATTCAGCATGAGCAAAATATCCACTTGAAGGTGACTTTTTCCCAGCGTCTGTCTCTTAGTCACATCATCTAAAGAATAAAGGAGATGATGTGATGATTTGGCTGGAAACAGTATTATACAGGGCAAGTCATTTACTCCTTGACTCTAGTCTAAATGTCAGAATTTGTTCTTCTGACTACTTGTATCTTCTTACAAGGTACCTTTTGTGTAGCTCATATGTACTCATAGCTGAGAACCTAAAAAGTGGAGGGGACTTAATTTGTGATGTACAAAAATAAGAATGGACACCAAAAATTAACATTAAAGTGCTTTGAAATGAAGATGCTGTAGGAAGGCAGGCTGTTATTGTTACACTTACAGAAAAGGACAACCTACACATGGATCATATACTTCAGGAGCCTGAACAAGTTCGGGAACAAAGTGAGAAAAGGATAAAAGTAGTTATTTCTGAAGTGTGAGATGACAGGGGAGGGAAAAAAGGTAATCATGTACTTTTTTCATTGTTGTAGAGTTCAAAATCCAGTTCATAAACCTGGATTTGTGTCTAAACAGGCTTGTGGTAAAATCTTGTTGAATTTGTTGGGGTGGAACTTGACTGGCGATTATACATTTCAGTGTCATCCATGGCATCTAGTAGGAAGGATGCAGCTTCTAATCTTACCTTCTATGACTTGAGTTTCAACATTGACATTTCAGAATGCTTTTATTTTCAGAGTACATCCAGACCATAATGATGATGGAAGAATCAGTTCAACATGTTGTCATGACAGCCATTCAGGAGGTATGCTGGTGTGCCCATAGTGTGTAAAAGTTCAGTCTTTAATTATTTTACAGTAATATGCTTTTTCCCTTAGGAAAAATTCACTTAGAAGTAAGGAAAATAAGGGGCATAGATTTTGCCATTTTACAGTGAAAATTTTCTTGTTTTTCCTTAGGAAAATCTTGCTTTACATCAAGAAACTCTGGTTGAATATCCCACTTTTCTTTAAATCTAGAAGAATGAAACTTCTAGATAATTTTGATACTGGGTTCCCTTTCCTTTTCTTTTCCCACCCTGTGAATCCTGAAGTTCACTAGATTGATTTTATAAGAATAACCACTTCCTGTATAATGTTGTCAAAATTTGTACCTTGAAACTGCAAAAATTCATAAACTGTAATTTTTTTTTTTTAATTTAGTAGACAAGTAAAAAGAGAGTGTTGGGTGACAGTATTATTTTGTCAACTGTAGTGTTATGAATGGGGTAATGAAGTGTAACATGAACATATATGAATAATACAATAGGCTGGCATGTTTTTACAAGTCACTGAGTATACTGCAGTGCATTTCATAGAAGTGCTTGTCTGTGGTAAATCAAAACCACAGTGTTAGCCACTGAAGCCCCCTTGTGACTTACAAGAGGTCCAAAGTGCCTGTGAGAGACATGCCTGTCGGTCTGTAGGTGTTTACTGGAAGGCAGGTCTCTAGCTAGGGAAGGCAGGAGACCACTGGTAGTCGTGCTTCTTCTGAACCTGAAGAGAAACCAAATTCCATATTGAGCTTTAGAGCAGTTTCTCATCTCTGTAATGTCTGAATAGAGAAAGAACTATCAATGAGCCTACAAGGGAATCTGTCTGCAGTTATCACTTTGACCAGTGCTGTACCCATGCAGTCATTCAGTTGTCTGTGTGTGGACTGCTGTCTATAACATAGCAGAGGACTCCTGAAATGAGCATCAAATGAACCATTGTCTAAATCATCTTCCAGTCAGTGCTGCCAAGCACCACTTTGCTGGACTTTTGGTGTATTTTACTTTTTAAAAAACCTTTAACTATAATATACAGTGTTTTGGTGGATTTTTCTAGTGTTTTTTATTAAACCCAAATTGCAGCATCACTGTCTTCTGTACCACTGTAATACATAAAACCTTCTTTTATCTGCCTTCTTATATTGAAAATCTATTTGATTTTTATAACAGTCTCCTTTATTTTATAAAATAGCTAGACTTGAAGCAGCCCAGAATTTTCGCATTTGCTGAGTTTGAACTTGTTCAGTGTTTGGGCCCTTTCTCTGACATGAGGAGTAGAAGTAGGAAGAAATCCCAGGGTAATGGTATGTTCTTCTGGAACAGATTTTTAAAATTCAGAGAATCAAAAAGCTTACCATTCAGCTACTGGCACAGTTCTGTGTGATTTTAATGCTACTTTCCAAGCTGCTTAGAAATTGAAGGCATTTCAGGACCAAATGAGACTTTGAGATACTTTGAGAGCAAGACCTCTCTCCATTGTTTTTCAATGGGCTTGGAGTTTGGAGAAGTCCCAGTCAGCTGGAAGCTAGCAAATACTATTCCAGTTTTCAAGAAGAGAAAGAAGGAAGATGCTGTCAGGTATAGGCCTGTCTCACTTCAGTGCCTGATAAAATTATGGAGAAGGTTTTTCTGGTGGTTAGATCATAGCCAATGCAGATTGATATGGGAAGTCTTTAAAGGGGTGAAACTTGATGGAATTTTGTAAGGAGATTTTTCTACTTCTTAGACTCAGAGCAGCTCTTAGAATTCAAATGTCTTAGTGTCTTGATTTGGAAAGACAGGAGTGTCTGCTAGGGAACCAAAAAAAAAGGAATGGAAACTTCCCTTGGACTTGTTATTATCCTAAAATTGGAGGGGGGGGTGTCAGGCAACGATATGAGGGTAGGAATAACAGTTCTTTACTAGTTAGTCTAACAAGGTAAATTAACAATAATAACTACAATATTGACAACAAACAGAACTAGAGAAGAAAAGGAAAAAAAGCCCAACTCAGTTACAGTTTTTTCTCTGACACCCCCCACCCCCCTCAGTACCATCACAAGCTACCAGAGCCAGCAGCAGTCCTGGGAGGATGAGATGTATCCGAGGGTTGGCAGTGGCTGGAGCTGTTGGAAAAGTGTCCCGGCTGGGCAGGGGCTGCAGAAAATACAGCGTGGGGAGACCTCGGACAAAACTGAAAAACCCCTGCCGTGGGTGCAGGACAGGGCGAGAGAGAGAGAGAGCTCCCGGCAGGACAGGGAGGGAACAGGTTCTCCAAAAAATCTCGGGGGACACACGAAGAGTAGGTGGTCCAACGGCCGTTCTCTCGAGCGCAGAAAAATTGCCCAGAGCGAAGTGAAGTCGGTGCCACCCTGTCTCTGCCTAGCTGCTTCCTTTGTTTGGTCCTAAGCACCCATTAGTACCGAGAAGCACCCAGCCATTAGCTTCTTAGCAACTTCTGGGAAAAAATTCTATAAGGAAATAACCCAACCCCCAACACTTAAAAAAAGCAGTATGTAGGAAATCAACTATATGTATATATTTGAAAAGTTGGTATGTCACCTAATCTAAACATTTCAAAGCATTTGACAGTGCAGGTAGTCTTAAAAATTAGGTGGGTCAGAAGTCCTATCTAAGCTTTACTGATGTATTATGTAATTAATTTTTCTGTTTCAGCTGAGCACGTACAGATTTTTTTGATGCTGCTTTGGTTATTGTAAATCATCTTAGTCATGAAAGTTTTTCGTGAGGCACAGTAGAACAAGTTTTCTCAATTTATTTTTCATGAAGAAGCTGATTTTTCAATGGAAAAAGCAGCACTTTATATCCTTAATTTTATTCAGTTATTTCATTTTTTATTAACCTGTGGTTCTTCATAATTTTTTTTCTTCACTTATTTAAATGTTTAAAATATGCCTTCTGCTCCATACAGGTTTTGTAAATGAACAGTGATTTTCTGTTAGTTTTTCAGTGAGTCAAATTGATCTGGTGTGTTGTCACCACTTAGAATCTGAGATGCTGATCTGCAGATGTAGGTATCAAAACACAAGTTGTCCACAAGATACAAGATTGAATACATTAATATGTGTAATGAAACAGGTTTTTTTCTTATTTCATGATTTTCAGATCATATTCAGAATATTTCAGAAAATATTCAGAAATATTTTAGAGGCCCAAAATATTTTCTTACAGAAATTATTTTGCCTGTTATATATTTCCCTTTCCTTCTTCCCCTTTGGTCATTTTCCCAAGTCTCTTCCTGGAGTAGCCAAGTTCCTTGTTGATGAAGGTGGTAGCTGAGGTTAACAAATTGTTTGCCTTTGCTGTTTAGAACATCTCTAAACGTGATCACTTAGCAGCTCTCTGTGCAGATCAAGTTGAGAGTCAGAATAGTCTCAGGGGTAGTGTCAAAACTTGTCAAGGAGAGAGTAGGAAAAGGTGCTTATTGTCTGGGGTAACACCACTGGTACTACTTCCACTTTTTGGTTTTGTGGTGTTCTTCCCTCCTCTATTTTGTTCTGGTTATTTAATGATTTATCTTGCCTGAAGTAAAATTATTTTTTAATAGTTAGGAAATGATATAAAAGTATTCTGTTGAAATTCTATCAATAGATAGACTGGAGGTAGACTGAGTATCAACTGGAGGAAGAAGAAAGTCCAGCTGCTTTAAAGGATATACAGTGTCAAACATAGCCATGACTCTTAAAAACTAACATAAAGATGTTCTAAGAAAGAAAAAGAATGTGAGTACAGAAGCTAGGTTTTGACATTGCTATGTGGGCACTTAAGTGAGCTTATACAGTATTATTAACTGTAGAAAAAGCATTTCAGATAAAGCAAGTGTTTTGGATTTCAAAATCATCAACTAAATAGAGCAACTGTGTTTGCAAAATCATGTGTAGGAGAAAAAAGCTTTCATAATTCAGGTTATTCATGCATGCAGGTTTTGTGATAGTTTTATCCCTTCCCTAATCTTCATGTATCCATGACAACACAGCTTGTTCACATTTTACAGTGGAAGCAGTTAAAAAGTGAAGGTTTTAATAATACAGGATTAGCAGACCTACAAGTATTATGTAAGAGATCATGCCGAAGCTATGAACATGAAAAAACGTAAATGTAAAGGATTAACAGGGAATGACAGCTTCTTCTTATAAAACTACACAAACAACTGTAAGAATTGTCATGTTGTCCAGGTAATTGCACCATAAAAAATCCAGACTTACCTCTAGGCTAAATAAACCAGGAAAAGAACAAGCCTGTAAATGCTAGTTTATTTCACTCTGGGAAGCTCTTAAGCAGGCTTTTCTTTCTCCTGTAGAGACCTAATGCAATTGCTTGAATTTGCAAGCACATTTTTAATGTTTTAGTGTTTCTTTCTATAATCTCTGCACATCATCCTCCAATAAAAGTACATGCGAAAATAGGTGATTATACTGTACTTACACTAAATTATGAGTTTGGAAATGTAAGCCAGTTCCCAGTGCTGCAAAATTGTGAAGGTAAAGCTTTATTTCCTTTGTAGTCTGGTCCTGAAGAAAACTTAGAGATGTGAAGGAAAAATGAGAAGGCCACTTCCTGCTGCATTTTATTCTCCTGACTCACTTGAAATACAAATGAAATAAAATTTGCCCCTCTAAACTCAAAAAGTATTGCCATTGATCCACACCTCTCAAGATGGCATACTCTAGTATCATACTTGCAGGCTGCATGTGAAGCTCTGAAATTACATTAATATTTCATGAATTTTTTTCTGACTGTGAGCTTTTAAGTAAAGGAAATTTATAGAAGAAAACAGTATGAAAATTTGCATTAAAATTATTAACAACCTACTAGTATTGTAAGATTAGTAATAAATAATGCATAAAGAACTCATGTGCCATTGAGCAGGTAACTGATTAAATGAGCATTTTGCAACTCTAAATTTCAGTAATATCAGAGAATGCTGATTGACCAGAAACAAAGTCAGGAATAGGAGAAATTAGGCAAGCCTCTTATGTGGATGGTAGGTGTAGTGTGTGTTTCAAATTGATATACCTATCTATGTGGAATCTTAAAATATAGCATTTAGTAAGTTTTCTTGAAATGTAAAAAAAATATGACTGAAGAGAGAGAAGTTTGGGTAGGTGAGTGGAGTTGTGCGCTCTCTTAGCTGTGCTATTTATGGTAAAGTTTTTGCTTCTCAGTGGGGAGAAGCTGTGTACAGGCAATCCTGAAGCAGAGCATGGTCAAGACATTTTCTTGCATTAACTGTTTGCATATTTACAGTGTGTGGGGAGATGTGTAGGGAAAAGATGGAAGCACTCCTTTGCCATGATAATTCTTTACATCCCACTTCTTTAAATTGTTTTAACTGATGATCAGAAGTTGGATTCCTGTGTCCCTTTTGAGTTATCTAGCAATCTCATTCTTCGTCTGATTGTTACACTAAACACAAAACAATCCCTTAAATTTCATCTTTAGCTTTTCCACTGCACATACCACTGACCATCCAATTGCAAGGTGCTTTCCATTGTACTGAATCATGCGAGGTATGTGTATCTGTGGCTCTTGCCTTTGGTGCCTCATTCACATTTCCCCATGACATTCTTAATGTACCCTCTAGGGTGAAGTTCACACAGTGTGCATTCATGGTACACCCAGACTATGTATCTCCAGTACCTAATCCTACTCCAGATAATGTCCTCTTTTCTGGACATTAAGCGTTCTCAAAGTCAGGATGTTCTGGGAGAGATGGCAGAACTTGTTGAAGAAAGTAGGGACTATATTATTAGCCATGGCCTGCCTAACGGCAAGTCACACAAAGCAGTGACACCACAGTGGCCTCTAGTGGGTTGTGTGGTCACTTGTATTCCTTTTACTCTGGCTTGGACAGGCCTGTTGAGCTGGTTTTCCAAAGAGGAAGTTGTGTTAGTGCCAGAAAGGGGTGGGGGCTATTAGGGAGATGTTGTGCACCCTTGCAGGCTGCACGCGGCATGAGTCCTGCCTGTTGGTAGATCTACTTTGTGTGTGTATGTTTGTGTGAGTATGTGTGTCCAAAGTCTGTGAATAGCATTGTTGAATATTAAATAGTGAGAAGAGCTCAGTATTGGACTACTATGGGATATCTCCATTAGTCGTCTGGAAAAGCTGGTGAAATGCAGTATTCAAAGCATGTATGAACATCACAGAGCAGGGAGGGATTCGGAGGTCTTGTTTAAATAATAATCAGCTTAGAAAACAGGGTCCTAAATTGAAGACAAGTTTGTAATGTCATTATATATGGTAATGAAAAAGACAAGATTTTGGTTTTCAGGGGACATCTCTGAGGCTGGGGACTTTCTAATTGTTGCAGAGAATGTGGGCTTGACGTAGTGCTTCTTTGTGGAGTATTTTGTCATTGTAAAGTTGTAGAAGAAAATGGAAGAAATTTGGCAAATATTGTCGTGGTCTGAGGAGGACTGCTGAGGAGAGATTCATTAATCTAAATTATGCAGCTTAATCCCAATTCAGGAAATAGGGAAAGTGGGAGAAATATAAGAGGATGTATTTGAATGATATAAATGTTGAATAGATTTTTCACTTGTATACGATGATATAAACAGACAGGATTGAGAACTGAAAGCTCTGCAGTGTATCCCAAAAGACCTGGCTAGCAAAAACAGTACAAAAGCACTGATTTCTAGAAGGCATAAAGGAAGTACTATCTCTGGAGTGAGTTACCAGGCTAGATTGGGGATTCCAAGGAATAAATCTTCTCCTGATTTTGGTTAAGATAGGGCCTTTTTAATTTTAATTTTCATGAATCACATCATTGGCTAGCTCTTCCAACATTTTGTGTTCGGAAAGAAACCATCAGTGCCCTTTTGTAATGATACAGTTTGAATTAGTTACAGTGTATTTCTCATTTGCAAGACTGTTCTTGTTTTTGTGTTATAACTTTTAGTAAGAGCATGCATTACCTTACTATGTTTCCTTGAGCTGTGTGGGAGGACTTTGCTGAGTTACAACTTTTGCTACATTTGATTTCACTTGTACCGACAGGTGCAGCTGATTATTAGGTTACTATAAGCTTTTTTCTTTCTTTTGATCTGTACATCGGGTAGTTTTGTAGGATTTAATTTGAGGCTTTGTGTTGAGGGTTTGGCAGGGGTTGGTTTTTGTTTTGTTGCTTTGGTTTTTTTTAATCTTGTAGGCTAAAACCACTTTGAGATATTCCTGCACTGAAGTAGTACACATGGAATTGTAATACTCATTTCAGGAATGCACTCTACTGAATTACTTTTTAAGGTTGAAAGCTACAGACAACTCCAGAAAAGAATTTTTATCACTTTTCTTTTGCACTAGTAGTTGAGATAGGTATGTCTTAGAGTTGAGTGAAATAAATAAATTTATGTTAATATCCAGGTAATGGAAATACGAAAAAGCTGCTCACTAGCAGAGAAAGACTAAAGATAGATCTTGCATGGTGTGTTGATATCTACTACCATTAAAATGCCACTGCAGTAAAATCGTTAGTGGGATGTTCTGTAGGCTTATCATAGACAAAGGATGTGCATTGTCAAAAGAAAAAGAAATGTAAGGTTTCTTTTATAGCACTCTAAGTATTTCAAATTATGAAGATATTTTCTCGTTTTTGTTTCTGAATGTATCATATATAAAAATGAAGTGAAAAACTTTAAAATTAATCCAGATTAAAGCTCCCAAAAATAAAAATGAGCTTGGTATTTCATTGAAACTTAGGTTTTAATATAAAAGTAAATCTTCCTTTTTTCTAATCCAGTGTAATTTAATTGCAGTTGATGAGTAAAGAGTCTCCAGTCTCTGTTGGAAATGATGCTTACGTTGACCTTGATCGGCAGGTACCTAAGACTAGATGTTTTTTTTTTTCCTTCAATCATAGCATGTCAGTGGCCATATTAAGAAATGGTTTGGGTTTTTTTTCTTTAATCATTGAAGAGTGTTGTGGAAGAGTAAAATTAGAAGTGAAAACTTAAATTTCAGTATTTCAAGTCCTTTAGCTTTATAAATAGAGTTTTCTCCTATTATGTATTTAAAGGATATAGAAAAGTTAGTTTGAAAAACTGGTCTAGCTGTATGACATAATAAAGCAAAACTGCAGTTCGGTACAAATCTTTAGGCATGGAGAAAGAAAGATAGAAAAGGTGTACTATTTGAATAAATGTTTTTATCTGAGTTCCTAATTCCAAAGTCAGTTAAAAAAACCCCAAACAACCTGCTACTGTGGAAATCCTGGAACTACTGCCAAATAGAAGAGAAGTTCTCAGATACAGTATTTCCTGGTCTGATATATTTAAAAAATATACAAACAAATTTTTTTTGCTAGTTTATCCTCATGCTAACACTGTCCTACTTGCTCAGACTTTTTTCTAGAAGAGTAGTACAGTGGTGTTCACTGTACTTGTCCATTACTCTGCAGAAACATGTAAATTCTTGTAGATGAAATTAATTCTTCATGTGTTAACACGCCCATAAGAAATAAACTTGCAAATGCAAGGTATGATGGTGCTGTTTGAGAAAGCCATTTAAACTTTATCATATATCATAGTACATATATGCCTGTATCTATATACATTGCATGCATGCACCTATTTTGCCAGACCAATTTTCTTGTAGCTATATTTTCTACATCTGTGTTTTTTTACCTTAACTGCATTCATTTGCAGCCCAGTGAGATGCATATCTTTAAATATTAAGCCTTTGAAGGGAAGTATTGGAATATTTCCCAGGGCTTATAAGGTTCAGTGCCCTTTTTTAGAAAGGTAGGCTTCTCTGTAATGTATTAGTTTTCTTCCTGTTGTGCACTAGAAGTAGCTCCCAGTGATTAGAAGAATTTTACCCTAATTGTCCATTCCCTATATTCCACCTTCAGTCTTTTCTGATTTCAAATGTAGACTGAAATTATGCAGTCTTTGTGTCTGTAAAGAAAAGTGGTATTGACAGTTTTTTCAGTGTAGAGATTTGGTGAGTTCTTTAGACCCAATTTCTTCTGGAGTTTTTGACTCAATTTATAGAACTGATGTGATAATTCTAATGTAAGAACAAATACTACTTTTAGGTACATTTAGTTTTTAGTGATACACAAGCTAAAGAGTATTCACATCTGCTTCTTCTTTCTTTATGTGAGCAGAATTGCTCAGTTTAAAAAATTTAATATATTACTTAAATGTAAAAATAATTTTACAGACATGTAGTTCAGAATATTTTTAAATGAATCACAGAGAATGATGAAAATGTAAATATTTCTTGTTTATGGTAGCTGAAGAAAACTACAGAAGAATTAAATGAAGCACTTGCAACAAAAGAAGAAATTGCCCAGAGATGTCATGAGTTAGATATGCAGGTAAGGACTATGGAGTCCATATCAACTTTGAAATGGAGAAGAATGTAACTAGGTAGCTGAATATAAGTACTAGTGTATTGAAACATAGTTTTTAGAAGTGGGGGGGGAAATGACACAGTAGTTATTTTGTTTTCACTTGTACTAGCAGAATGAATATCATTGTTTTCTTATTTTGTTGCCGGGTTGCCTATGATTCATACTAGCAAAACTTCATTTAGGAAGGGTTTGAGCTGTGTGGTGAAACTTTCGCCATAAAGAACTAATACAAGTTCTGCTGCTGTAACAGTTCCAGTTAATAGTTAAATACAGTCAGAAGTTGTTGTAGACCACTAAATGTGTATGGGTTTAGACTAAATCTTACTGGAAGTAAATCAATACTCATCTGGATGACACGAGGAGTGTCAAGGGTGAACCCTGAAGGGCATTGCTATTGCAATTCTACTTTGAAATATTAATTCAGGTTTCTTATAGTTCAGTAACTGTTGGAATTAATGAAGCTGATTGTTGTCGTGGTTATAGTATATGAGCCAATGTTTCAGATCTTGGAGCACTTTGAATTCTTTGCAGTACTACCTGTTTTCACGGTGTTAGTGGAAAATGAGCCATCTTCATGACTGTATTCCAGTTTCAGGCCTGCTTGCAGATGGTCTTTGTGGAGAGCTAGTTTTATTACTTTGTAGGAAAATTTGCAGTTTTATTATAACGTCCTTCTGTCATAACGTACTTTTTCTTTAAATGCTTTTGTGAAATACACAAAAGAACAATTTTGTTTACTGAGTAGTTACTCTGCCCCTAATGTTGCAATATGTTGCACAGAGCAATTGAACAGCTATTCAGTGTTACAGTGTGTTCTTGTGAAATGCGATTTGTAAAACCTCCATGTTTCTGGTTTTGGCCTCTGTTGATACTTCATTATGAACCTGAAAAAATACTTCCCTCTGTACCTGGGCAGGTTAATTATTCCTGTTCATGCTTATTTTACAACAGGTTGCAGCCCTCCAAGAGGAGAAGAGCAGCCTGCTTGCTGAGAACCAGATTTTGATGGAACGTTTAAATCAATCTGATTCTATTGAAGATCCCAACAGTCCTGCAGGTCGTAGACACCTGCAGCTGCAGACACAACTAGAACAGCTCCAAGAGGAAACATTCAGGTAGAAAAGCTACACTTGGTTAGGTTATTTGTTTGTATCTGGCAATAGAGGCGACTTAGATACTTCTGGTTTTGCTGCAAATAGGAATTAGTATAATAGACGGTATATAACCACATTAGTACAGTTTTTAAAGTGATGTATACATTATAATTTTGCTCTTTACAAGATCCAGCATTAAAAAAGAACAGTTTCTTATTGCTGAAGTGCTTTATAGATCACTCTACTGTAAGTTACTTTGAATTGTTTGCAGTCATTTCACCCATGTTTTGCAAAGTCAGTGAGAATGCAAAGTAGCATGCTTTCCTTTATGCAAATTATAGTGATTGTACTTTTAAGGTCTTGTAATTCCTAGATGAAAGTTTGCTAGAGGCTGTACTGCTGGTGGCATTATATACATCGCAAAATATGTCCTTCTCTGAATTGAAAACAAATTTCAGAGATGATGAAAGATTGAGATTATCTATGCATAAGTTTTGCACTTCATTTGCCCCAATATGTGAAAATACAGTTCCTCTTTAAGCATCTTTCCCGGTCCTCTTACTTTTGCTGTTGCTTACAAGCTGTGTAAGCCTATTCTACTGAAGAAAGCTGGTTCACTTCACCATTACCTTTTCATTCTCTTTCCTCTCCTTTGTGAGTGAAATTATGGCTTTTCTTTCTTTACACTGACAGTTTTTCTTTTGCTGTCTACTTCCCATTGCCCTTTTCCAACTCTTACAATATATGCCAAGTTACTTTCAGTTTTTTGTCTGTGTTGCCATTTTTCCAATTTCTCTTGCTAAGACTCCTTTCCTGTTTATTCTGACATATCTCTCATCAGTTCCTAGAAAAACATTCAGGGTTTCTTTTTCACAACAACTAGTGCTTGGATTTCTTCTTTTTATATATCTACCATGTAAAGGAATAAAATAATTATAATGTTCCTTTTTGTCTCTTCTCATTCATTTCCATGCTCTGCAGTGATTTCTACCTGAGTCTGGTATCAATTACTGTTCAAACAGATTTTTGTCCCCATGTTCAATATCTGTATTGTATAAGCCTGAACTACTGACTGTAGTTTCAGGTTCTGAAGATCATTCTAAATCATTTTCATATGTGAGACACATTCCTGGTTTCCTTTGCATCCTTCCCCTGTCTCATATTGTGTGGCTTCTACTGGCAATTTGTATGTGTTGCTTCCAGCTCTACCTGATCAAGCAGGACATAAGTACAGTTTAACTGTTGCCTAGTGTACGCCACTTTTCCTTCTTGTCTTGCCTCTTTGTCCTTTGACTGTTCTGGTCTGTCATAATCCAAATCTACATTGTTTCTGGTTTTGATGTTTTAAAGATTATCTCCTGTCTCCATTCTTTAGATTATTTTTTGACTCCTTGGGGTTTTTTTTCCCCTTCATGCCCATATCTTCTATCCTGGATTGTTTTTGCTTGAATTTCAGAGCAAAATCACAGTAGGACTTTCTGTTCTGGACTGTGTCCTCCTCCATTCACAAATACTTGGAAAATGTTTCTACTACTTACTCCCTTTGTTCACTGCAAGGTTAATAGAGCTTTGCCTATGCATACTGTATGCAAGCAGTTCAGCAGCTTTGGACAGTTCTTTACTTGCTGGCTAGATGGCCTGGTTCTCCAGATGTACTGGGCATGCACAGGTTTTTAATGAGTAAATAAATAAAGCCACTTTAGTGAGAGGTCTACGGCACTTATAATACCTAACATTCAGGTCCATATTGTTGGAGGTAGGTGAGTTGGACAGCTGAACAGAATCTTAGAATAAAGATGTCATGTTCAAACTTGGGATGTCTGAAGATGAAAAAGATGAAAATTTTTCCTTAAGCTTCCCTTGTGAAAAACTACTGTTACAGAAGAAAACCTCAGGTTTTGTCTTTGAGAATATTTGTTACCTTGTGAATTTTCTCATAGACGGATATTAAATTGGGAGCATTGATAAAGTCAATCTGCTTTTACCTTTTGAATAAGCACGTTGCGTTGTGTTTTCCTTCACTGCAGCAGGGGGACATTTCTTGTGTTCTTAGAGGCAATGATGATGAAGAAAGGTAACTGTGGCTCAGGGTGAGAAATTATTTCCTGGGTTTTTTTTCATACCTGCAGATTAGAGGCTGCCAAAGATGACTATCGAATACGCTGTGAAGAACTAGAAAAGGAAATTGTGGAATTGAGACAACAAACAGAAGAGCTTACTACACTGGCAGAGGAGGCTCAGTCCTTGAAGGACGAGATAGATGTACTCAGGTACATTTTGTTCCATTAACTCTTTTAACTTTTAAATCAGTATAATTTGTGTAGTTAATCTACGTAACTTTTTGTTTAATCATTTAATATTAAACACTTGCAATGCCAAGATTCTTTGGATCCTCCAGTTTAGGTACACAGACAAACACACAATTCTGCTTGAGTAAAGTAGTTGTTTATTTTGTACTTAATCAATAACTATTAGTAAACTTAGTAATTCTATGCCAATTTGTGGTTATAATGGGCACTCTTTGAGTATGCAATATCCATCATGTCTCAGGCATCTGTTGTCATCAGAAAACTAGGCTGTTTCCTTTCCTGGGTTTTCATTGTTTGGACTTTGGGTGGTACTTTTGGTTTATCATATAATATTAATATGAACAATATCTGTTGCAGCTCTTGTTCCCACTGGATTTTAGCAATGAAAGTTGTTATGATTTGGTGATACTAGGGCTTTACAGAGTGGGGCATCCACTTTTACTATGGAGCATATTCCTTCAGTTTTGGCATCTGTTGCCATGGGTTATTTAGAACAGTTACCCATTCTCTCCAGCAAAGCTTATTTAATACTGCTGTTCCTGACTGACCATCAGCCTTCTAGTAAAGCTATTTGTCTTTATCCTTTCTGTCATTAATATAAGGAATGAACCCATCCAGCTGTGTAAACTTTGTGGGTGGCTTGGGTTCAAAGAGTAATTCCTTGTCCCAAGACAGGTCCTGAGGATTAAATGGACCTGGCTTGCCTCACTGCCCATAAACTGACCCATTAATTCAGTTGGAGAATCCCTGGATTTCATGGGAAATTGGGCTGTAAATTGGTTGATTTTAAAATGAAACTGGGAACAGTAATAGTAGCAGAAATTGTTGGGGGAGGTGAGGTCCATTGTAATCTTGACAGTGCAGCAGGTGGATTGATAAAACTGTGAAGAGCTGAAGCCTGGTGTTTCTTTCTCTTCTTTCCTTTTTTTTCTGTGGAAGGAAACAAGTTCCGAAACTGTTATGGTGCTTCTGTGTCACCAAGTACAATTTGTCTAGCAGAGGGATCTTTATGATTTTATTCCTGGTTATCATTAAAATGAATTGAACAGCAGAAACTTTTCTTCTTTACTCTTGAAAAGTTCAGGACAGAAGGTAATTTGGAATTGAAAGGAAATGGGTGGGAGTGACATTGTTTTAGTTACTATTTTAAGATTGGGAGCAGATAAGAAAGTTGTGTTAGGAGGAGGGACAGGATCCAAAAAAACCTGTGGTAGTGGCTCTTAGAGTTGACAAATAGTTATGGGAAGAAAACAGACCATTTAAAAGTGAGAATGTCAGTAACAGGAGGATATGATTCCTTTGTTGTTCTCCCCATGATGTCTCAGAATGTTCTGCATAAAGAAAAAAAATAAAGGCAGCATTTTAAATTCTGTTAGTTTTGTTAGTTTTCAGAGTTCAAATTTGATACAAATCTGTCCCTTCAGGCATTCTTCTGATAAAGTAGCCAAGTTAGAAAGCCAGGTAGAGTCATACAAAAAGAAATTGGAGGACCTGGGTGATTTGCGGCGGCAAGTAAAGCTTTTAGAAGAGAAGAACACAATGTACATGCAAAATACCGTGAGCCTGGAGGAAGAACTAAGGAAGGCCAACGCAGCACGCAGTCAGCTGGAAACATACAAGAGACAGGTGAGGACAGGCATTATCAATGCAGTAGTACTTTGTATTGTTCAGCACTTTGTGTTCATAACATGCATAATATAAGGCCTCAAAATAATAAAAAAAAAGCGCTATTTAAAAACTCCTCCTGTTTAAAAGACTTCCATGTTTTGTAGGTTCTTGCTACCTTTATCATCCTTTCATGCAATTCTTGTTGTTACTATGTGTAACATAGTAAAATATTTGTCAAAAACAGTATTTCTTGCATTTAAAAACTGAACAGATGTTAAGTGTTTGGGTTTTTTCCTAAAATTATTCCAAATTCATATTCAGTAGCAGGGCTTGAATTAGAGGCTGTCCTTTTAGAAAAAGTAGACTTTTCACTTACAATTTTCCAGCAGTGAAGAACACACCACAGCTGAGGTAAGTTGTTCCTGTGGTTAAATAACCCGTTCTTTTAAGGGGTTTGTCTGATACATCTGAATTTTTCCGCTTGAGAAGAGAGGACACGTCATCCTTGTTTATAAGCACCTAGTGGAATACAAAACGTGTCACCAGCATGCTCTGTGGAGTGAAAGGCACTTGTTTATCCTGCTTATCCAAGTGCCATGTGATGCTGTTTCTGTAAAGGTGGAGGATGTGCTTAGTCTTCTTTCTGCTTCTATACTACAGGGCCACGATATCATTCCAGTATTCTTGTTACAGGGCTAGGCAGATCATGATTTATTAAAGCATTAATGCCTACTCTGTATTTCTGCCTGATTGAATGGTCGCAGCACAGGGGTCCCTGCATGTTTGTTTACCATAGAATAAAGTATAGAAATAAGCACTGACAATATTGAAAGCCCAGGAGCAGTGTATCTCCCTAAGACCTGATAGATTCTTTCCCTGCGCTTGGCCATCTCAGTGTTTAAAAACTAGTTTCAGCTTATGTGGGCTAATTTTAAATACAGGCCAAATGATTTTACCAGAATAAGAGAACTTGGACAAGGAAAATTGTCCAAGGAGGCAAAAAGAAAAGTGAATGTAGAAAGGGATGGCCTTCCACACATGAGTAGTGTCAAGTTTACTGGTAACCTAATATTTCACTGCATTTAACTGCTGTGCATGTGATAATTCTCAACATCTGCATTTGATTCTTCTTATTTCACCAAACAAAAGGATTTTGGAAGGGCCAGTGCCATCATTTGTGCTGCTAAAGTACTCCTTTTCTTCATTATTCCCTGAATTTTATGGGTAGGGTTTCCTGCATGAGGAGCAGTTGTTTGGCGCTCTGGCTGGGGCTGGCATAAGCTTCAGGTGCCTTGTGGCAGATGTGTTTTCTTCTAACTGTGGTGTCTCAAAATGAACACTCTGTGTTTGTCTTCAATGTCTGTAAGACTGGACTCCTTTTGAAACCTGCCTGTGACTCATAAGCCACAAAATTTTTTTTCTGGGAATCCTAAATTGTCCTATCAGAAGTAAACCGGATATAAGGCTTGTGTTGTTATGCTGCTGCTGAGTAGTAGTATGCTCCTGTTATGGAATATATCTTGTCTGGTGAAGGATCCAACCCCACTCATGAGGATGCCATTAGAGAGTTATTTCTTTGGCTTTGAATCATTGAAAAGTGATGGAAGTGGTTAATTCCAATTCCTATAGCAATCTGCAAGGAAATTGCATCTTGACTGCATAGAGCAGTCTCTGTTGAGGTGAGGTTGAGAGATGGTGTTTTGTTTTCACTCTTCTGAGAGCAAGCACAAGCCTTTTCTAAGAAACTTTATTTCAGCATAAAGAATTGAAATGTGGAGACTGCAGGATAATTTTTTTTGTAATTTTAATTCAGCCCCTTTGTGCATGTGCATTCTGATACATAGTTAACAGTATGTCTTGCTTTTCTTTGTTGCAAGATTTCTGCTTTACTCATTCCACACATAGATAACGCTTAGTAAATGTGGTGGCAGTTCATTTTTTTTTTAAGCTTCTGCATTACCATGAAACTGTATGTTTTTCTATGCACTCACAAGTCCTAATTCAAGACAGATTTATTTCCTGCAGTGTTTTTCTACATACCATTACCTTAGCATGATTGATTACAAATATAAATGCATTTGCTTCCATTTGAGGTGAAAAATACTCATATTTTGCAAGTAGTGGCAATGTTGGTGGTGAAGGCCTGCAGGTTTTTTGTTATATCTGCAGTTATTCTGATAGCCTCAGTGATAGATATCACATCTGAAAAATGAAATATTTTCATAGCTAACAAGTTCATTTCTTTAATCTCAGAAAATGCAGAAAGGTTTTGCAACCTTTAATTTAAGAACAACAGCAGCAAAGTCCTTCTCTAAGACTGAAGACCATGCATATTTTAGGCCTTGTAGTTATTTTGCTACAGTTGTACACATTGGAAATGAAAGGGCCTTAGAACCATTGGGGAATCTTGGTCTAGATATGGCTACTGCTTTAATCACATCCTTGGTAATCTAAAAACCATGAAAAAGCCTTCTTATAAATTGCTTCAGGGGAAGCTGTAGGTCTTTAGCTGAGTTTTCATTCAGCTTTTGTATTTGCAGGTCAGTCTTTATTTAGCTTATTTGCTTTCATGCTCTCTCATTATGAGCTTTACTAGTGTTCTGGAAATGAATCTTCGCTAGTAAAGGCTGAAAGTTTTGAAAAGGGTAGACTTCACTGATTTACCTTCTGTTGTGCTCAGCTTTCACAATTCTGCTCACTTAATTTTAACAGCTCTTTACTGATCTGTAGTTGGAAGCATACACGTGGCAGTTTTCTCACCAAAATAAAGAGAACTATTCGGAGCCTGTGGCTGAATCTTTATGTTAGTGTATTAAAAATTATTAGGACATCTCAGGTTAGGGAATGTTACCTAGCTGCATAAGATAGTAACAGTTGAATTCTGAGTGAGGCTTATAAAATAAAGTTAACAAAAGGTATAGATAATTTGCTTTCTTCAGGGTCTTTTCTTTTTACTAGGCTTTTCAGAATGCAGAAAGATTTTTCTGCTGTTCCTAAGCTTTTTGATCCCTGGAACTTCATAGGTTTTTTTCTGTAAGCCTTGCTTGAGCTTAAATTCTTGTTTTAGATGTACTGAAAATACTTCACTTTTTTTCTGTCTTTTGCTTGCACTAAGACCTAATATTTGAATGCTTTTTATTTTGCTGAAACACAGAACAGCTAATGACAGAAGTTTTTTGTATGTCATATAAGTAACTATTTCACTTGTTTTACTACATGACTTGTGGTGCATTGTACTTAGCTACTTTGTCTTGTGTATTTTGTTTTAACGTTTGCAGACACATTATTGATTCTTGTTCTCACAGGCAGTTGAACTACAAAACAGGTTATCTGAAGAATCCAAGAAAGCTGATAAATTAGATTATGAATGCAAACGACTGAAAGAAAAAGTAGACAGCCTCCAAAAAGAAAAAGATGTAAGTGCCAAGGTGTTATTTTTTTGTTAGTAACAATAGCAACTTTGTGTCCTTTATAACAGAGCTATGGTAATTATAGTTAGCCATCTTTTTAAATTGGGAAGTCTTTTTTCCTCTAAAATTTTCTAATGTTTGTGTACAAGATACTTTTTAAACCTAAGAATAAAGTGACTCTACAAAAAACATGTGCAACCCATTTTTAAGAAGAAAAGCCTTCATATTTGACATCTGAAGTTGTTTCCTGACCATTTATCATGACTAGGTTAATAAATACCAGGGTAATTATTATGTCTTCTGAAAAGCTATTTACAACAAGGTTTCTATAGTATCATCCTAGAACTAAATTCCTGTTGCTTTTTTTTCCTAAGGCATTCTTTGAGGTACCATCAGCATGCTTCTCTTTGTGGAGTCATCACTAGTGTAGCAAGAGGCTTAGTAGTTATGTAGAGGGAAATGTCCTTTGTAGGGATCTCACCTTTTATGATGGCTTCTTGTTGACCTATCTTGTACTGACTGCTTGTGAAACACACAGGGTAGATAACAATCTATCCCCTTCCTCTTGTGTCATTTGCTGCTAGAGATTCTGCAAGTATCTTGCCAAGACTGATCCTTCAGACTTCTCTTACACACTGTCATTTCTCAACAGTTAATTTCAGCTTGTCTCTTAGGAAAGTATATGCAGGTACCTCAAACTACCTAAAATCAAGCAATTGAAGCTAGCAGTTTCTTAGGCATGTTTTAATTATAAATCCATTGATCCAATTGTCACAAACTCTGTAGGCTTTTTCCTCAATAGTCATATTTCGTGTCCAGTTATTTCCAAGCCCAGCACTTCAATATCATTTGAACTGAAAGTTTTCAGTTACTTTATGTTCATAGGCCATTGATTTCCATTTTTTTATTAAATTTTCAAGCTTCGATGGACACTTGACCTTCAGATCACTTCCATCTGCCCTTCAAATCAGGCTGGAATGCTCATATAACTGTATTGGTATTGTGCTTTGGCTTTGTTTCCTGCTTATTTTTTTAAAATTCGGTGGTTTTTTTCCAATTCTTTTATGTTGAACAGTGGTAAAGTTGTTTCTGTGGCTTATCCATGGCTCAGTGGATCATTTCATCTTGCACAAAGGATCTGAATTGCTGGCCATTGTCATATAGTTTTCTGTTTTACACCCTGGCAAATTTGAGCTGGATGTTGGTTTTAAGTTGAATGGATACACACCTGAGAGAAGTAAATTACAGCTAGAGGTCCCTTATCATGTGAGTTTAGCGATTCACTGTCTGTATTACCTACTCTTTCTGTTCTCTGTTGTCAATTTGTACCAGTAAAGTAGCCAACTACAGGTCACAAATTAGGTAGTGGTATCTTGCCAGTTGTATTTTGGAAATAGTTACTGAAATTGATTTTATCCTTTTCCTTATGTTCTGTCAAAACATGGAAGTGTTTGATATCTTCATCAAAGTAGCTTGGAATTTTGCCTCTGTGATGTGTTATAAGTACTAAGATAATTATTGAGCTGCTTGTACCAATGAAGCCTTAGAGCTTTTTCTAGTCACTAAAATATTCTAGCGTTTGGCAATCAACAGTTTGTAAAATTAAATGCTATCAGCCAACACAACCCCATACCTACACAGAGACAAGACCTGTCCTCGACCATTTAGTAATACTGAACATGTCTGATTTTGGAGCAAACTACAGCTTGGGTCATTTTATAGTAGTTAGTTTCTTTTTCTTTTTTTTTTTTTTTTTTTACTCTTAGCAACCTTCTGGAAACTTGCTGCTATCTGTAGATTCTCATTCTTTTGCTGGAAGGGTATTTATGCCAAATTGAAAGAGTTTTTGCTTGATCCTACTGAACAGCACATCTGTTTGGATCCCAAGGCGATCCAGTCCTGTTCTTCAGTTCTCTTTGGACCGAGTCTTAAGCAGCTAGTTTTCTTTCATAGCCAAGGTGCTGGTGAATGATGAGGCCAGCTGACACACAGGAGGAATGCAATATGGAAATGCCTCTCACACTTTCACTGGTGAGAGACAAGCAAAATGAAGTAAAAGGAGTTTGTTTGTTGTGTTGACTCTGTACTTACCTGCTCATTATTTCATTCCTGGCTGAATCTTGGATTCGTGGTGAGGGAAAAATCTATGGTCTCTCAACTGACTTTCATTTCCCTTGGAATCAGCCCCAATGAAAGGAAAAGGAAAACAGCTGATACTGTGGATACTGTGGCCCCAGTGGATACTGTTTACTACCTGGTACCAGAACTTTGTGTCACTAGTATCTTGATTTTGTAAGCTTATACCATTGCATTAAATTATTTTTAAAATTTTGAAGACTGTTAAAGATGGATTTGTACTGCCAAGACTGATTCTCTTCTCATTCTCTTTCCAATTATTCAGAGATTAAGAACAGAAAGGGATTCTTTGAAAGAAACTATTGAAGAACTTAGATGTGTACAAGCTCAGGAGGGTCAACTCACCACTACAGGTAAAGGACAAATAAGGAGATTAAATGCCTCTTTTCTAAAGTGTACAGGAGTTTTCAGTAGAGTGTTTAGCAATGTGCTTTTGTTTAGTACAGAATAAACTTAACCTCTTCTAAAATCTCCAGTGAAAAACTTGACCTATTCATAGCTTCCTAAGCAAGCAAAAGCTTCATATGCTATTTCAGTCAATCAGAAATTTTAGTCTCCTCTCCAGTGGGATTTTCTTATAATGGATATCTGATTTCTATGTGGTTACAGTTTTCTTTAGAGAGATATTTTCTCATTATGTTTCCTGTGTTATAGTTCATTTGTATGTGTAATCTTGTGTACCTTTGTAGTTCTTAAATAATGAGCAGAAAATAAACTGCAACATTATTACTTCAGAATGGATAAAATTGGACGTAATGGTTCACCAAATGAAATAGTGTTTGTCAGTTTTGCTGTAGCCTGACTTCATCATTTTACATTGCTAGCAGTAGTCTAAAACTTCTAGAACAATGTCTACTTTTTTTCATGTAAAAAAAGTAAGTGGTGTGCTTTTTCTTAATTAGGACTGATGCCTCTGGGAAGACAAGAGCCTTCAGACAGTTTAGCAGCAGAAATCATTACTCCCGAAATAAAGTAAGCTAATGCATGCCTTGCTTTATTAACCTCTACAATGGTCAGTGGCAAGTTGAACATTAGTTAGCAGTGCCCTGGCAGTCAGGAGACCCAGCTGTGTCCTGGGGGGCATCAGGCACAGCATCACCAGCCAGGCAAGAGAGGGGATTGTCCCACTCTGCTCTGCAGTGGGGCAGAGTCCTGTGTGCAGTTTTGGGTGCCGCAATGTGAGAAGGACATTAAGCTCTTAGCATCCAGAGAATCCCAAGGATGGTGAAGGGCCTTGAGAGGAAACTATATGATGAGTAGATGAGGTCACTTGATCTATTCAGCTTGGAGAGGAGGAGACTGAACAGAGATCTTATGGTGGTCTCCACTTTCCTCACAAGAAGAAGAGGAGGGGCAGACACTCATCTTTTCTTTGTTGTGACCAGTGACAGGACTCAAGGGAATGGCCTGAATTTGTGTCAGGGAAGGTTTAAGTTGCATATTAGAAAAAGGTTCTTGTTGTTGCCCTGTTCTGATTGTCTGGAGCTTGGTGATGGTACCAAAAGAGTTGGGTATTCATAAGTAAGAATTAAGGGGAAGGCTGACAGTGTGTCAGATTTTCTTCAGCCCTGGCCAGCTCCTGACGCAGCTGTCATGGAGGGCTGCCCCCAATAAGCCTCACTCTCCAGGGTGCAGCTGTAGAGCATGTGGGCTCTACTGTAAGGTGGATGCAGCGTCAAAGAGCAGAACAAGAATGAGAGGAGCCTCCTGTGTGAATTCCCAGAGGGTTTATTTTGGGAGGGGGCAGGGACAGAAGACCAACCAACAGGGGTGTGCAAAGGATTTTATATAGGGGAGGTCTTACAGGCAGATACAAATGGACAACCAATAGAGCAGGGAGAGAGGAGGAGTAACAGGGAGAGTTTACAACCCACAAACCAGTAAGGGGACGCTTGGGAGGGACACAGGTCACATGGACCAATGGGGTTTTGAGAGTTAGGGGATTTCCAAAGGGGAGGTATAACCAGGAGTTGGCCCATGTGGGATTGATAGGGAAGGTGCTGGATAATAATAATAATAAATAAGTAATAATAAATAATAATAAAGGGTGTGAAATACAATGAAGGACAGTTCAGAGGATAATACCAACTTAGGGACATACCAATTTGGGAAAAACATGGGGGAAATACGGGGATGAACCATTGACAATTAAACTATTAAGTATTAAAAGGAACATACACTGCAACAGAAGGGCACAAGGCAGATATTCTGGTGGGTGTGTTATAGACCACTTGTCTAGGATGCGATACACTATAAGCAGCAGCTGGGAGAGGTCTTGAGATTGATGGCTCTTTTTCTTATGGAGGACTTCAGCTTAGCAGATGGGTGCTGCAAATGCAGCACTGCAGAAAGCAATCAGTCTAGGAGGTTCTTGAACTGTGTGGAAGAAAACTTCCTAACAGCTGCTGAGCAAGCCAACTAGGGAATATGTGGACTGACTGACTGTGTGCAGTCAAGGACTGGTGGATGATGTGGTGATCAGAGGCCATCTTGGGCACAGCATCGACTGATTGAGAGAGTCCTTCAGGGACTTCCTGTCCACACTTCCTGTGTGAATCCCACACAGGATTCACAGAGAATTAAGGAGAGAGGCCAATAGAACCATCACTTTGGACTTCTATAGGTCAGACTTTGGCCTGTTTAGGGGTCTGGTTGACAAAGTTGCTTGGAAGTCAGTCCTGAAGGGCAAAGGAGTCTGTGAGGGCAAGAAGGAACTGTTAATGTACAGGAGCAGGCTGTCTCCATGTGTCCAACGGTGAGCCATCAGGAAGACTGGTTTGCATGCACAGGGAGCTTTGGCCAGAACTGGAGATAAAAGTTTTTATCATGTTTGGAAGAAGGGGCAAAGCCACTCAGGAGGATTACAGAGAGGTTGTGCCATTATGCAAAGGGGAAATTCGATGGGCCAAAGCCCAACTTGATCTTATAATGGCTATGGCCAATAAAAGACAATTAAAAAAACGTTTCTGTAAATACTTTCACAATTAAATGAGGGTTAAGGAGAAGCTCAGTCCTTAATTGATTGCAAGGAGAACCATGCCAGTGAAGGACAAGGAAAAGGCTGGTCTGCTTAAAGCTTTCTTTGTCACAATCTTTGATAGTAAGACCGCTGATCTGGAAGACAGATGCAAGAAGCTGAATAATTTCCTCCATAATACAGGCAGAAACAGCTAATGACCTGCTATGCCACTTAGACACTCCCGAGTCCGTGGGGTGAGTGGGATCCATTGAAGGGTACTGAGGGCGTGGCTGCAGACTGGTGTTGCAAAATTCACTCTGAAACAAAATTTTTATTGCGAAATGCAGCTTGTCGACTTGCTACTGTAGCAAGTAGAGGCTGGAGAGAACCTAGAGGCAAACTAAGTGGGCAGAAAGTGACTCTGCTGGAGTGCTTCTACTTTCAAAGAACCCAGGGCACCCCACCAGCCCCTGTTCTGCCATTCATTTTCCCAGCTGCAGGAAGACAGTAGCAATTTTGGGTACAGATAGATATGGAATGCGATAATATTTTGGGTTACTCAGGACAGTGTTGATCTGCTAGAGGGTCAGAAGGCTCTGCAGAGGAATCTGAACAGGTTGTATCAGTAGGTAGGGGACAAGTATGAAGTTCAGCTTGGCCAAGGTCCTGCTCTTGGGTCACACCAACCTGTACAGTGCTACAGGCTTGGAGAAGCGTGGCTGAAAAGATGCACAGTGGGAATTAATTGTAGAGCCATAGAACAGCTTGGGTTGGAAGAGATCTTAAAGATCATTTCGTTCCACCCATGGGCAAGGACACCTTCCCGTAGACCAGGTTGCTTAAATCCCCATCCAGCCTAGCCTGGAAAACTAGGTATGGGACATCCGGAACTCCTTTTCCACTGCCTCCAAATCCTCAAAATAAAGAATTTGTTTACTATCTAATCTAAACCACCCTTTTTCAGTTTAACACCATTCTCCTTTGTCTTGTAAAAAATCCCTCTCCAGCTCCCTTGTTGGCTCCTTTCAGGTACTGTAAGGCTGCACTAAGGCATCTCTGGTGCCTGATCTACAACCCCAACCTTTTCAGCCTGTTTTCATAGTAGAGTTGCTCCATCCTGGTGATCACCTTCCTAGCTTCCTCTGGATGCACTTCAGTTAGTTGACATACTTCCTGTGCTGGGACCCCAGAGCTGGATGCAGGATTCCAGGGGGGCTCTCACCAGAGCAGAGCAGAGGGGCAGAATCCCCTCCCTCCCCTGCTGCCCACACTGCTCTGGATACAGCCCAGGACACGTTTGTGTTTCTGGGCTGGGAGTGCCCATGGCTGGGTCATGTCCAGCCTCTCACCCACCAGCGCCCCCCAGGCCTTTTCACAGGGCTGCTCTGCACTGTTCATCCCCAGCCTGGACTGATACCAGGGGTTGCTGTAGGCCAAGCACGGGATCTTACAGTCGGCCTTGTTGAACCTCATGAGGTTTTCATGGCCCTACTTCTTTAGTTTGTGGATACCTGTGGTTAGCACCTGTTCTGGTGTGTATTTGATGGGGCTGGTTTACAGCAGCTGAGCAAGAACCATTGTGTGCCCAGGTGGCCGTGAAGGCTAATGGCATCCTGGCCTGTATCAACACTAGAGTGGCCAGCAGGACAGTGCAGGGATTGTCCCCCTGTACTGATGAGGCCACACCTCGAGTTCTTTATCCAGTTCTGCACCCTCTCCCTACAAGAACGACATTGAGGGGCTAGAGTATGTCCGCAGAAGGACAATAGAGCTGGAGAAAGGCCTAGAGAGTTAAGTCCTGTGAGGAGCAGGAGTTGTTTATCCTGGAGAAAGGAGGCTTGGGGTGACCTTATCATTCTCTGTAACTACCGGAAAGGAGGTTGTAATGAAGTGAGGATTGGTCTTTTTTCCTGAAATTGTGTTGGGGAGGTTTAGAATGGATATTAGGAATCATTTCTTCACCGGAAGGAGTTATCAAACATTGTACCTAGGGAAGTGATTGAGTCATCATACCTGGTGGTGTTTAAAAGATGTGTAGATACGGTGCTTAAGGGACATGATTCTGTGGTGGACTTGGCAGAGCTGGGTTTATGTTGGATCTTGATGATTTTAAGAGTCTTTTAAATCCAAATGATTCTTTGTAAACAGACCAACGGTTGAAGCAACTTGATCAGGTTTATACAGTAGTTCAGTGACAGCTCAGATTACAGTCCTTCATCACTCTTGGTATTAATCTTCGGATTCTCTGTTCTGAGATCTGATGGGGACACTGAGGTAACTTCCTTGTGTTCTGCATTCTGCAGTTACAGCTCCTTAAATTGGGTTTCTATTTTGGGGTTTGAAGACATGATTGTTGTTGCAGCATCTCCCTTAAAAAGATGATATTTGTTATTATTTTACTTCTTGAGGTAACAGGAAGTATAATGGTTTTCTTTGTTATAGATATTGGATATATTGGATATAGATATATTCTATACTGGTTATAGATATATTCTTTTTTTTACAAAATTGTATTCTATATGTTTAGGGAGAAACTCATCCGCCTTCAACACGAGAACAAGATGTTAAAATTGAACCAAGAAGGTTCTGACAATGAGAAGATTGCCTTGTTGCAGAGCCTTCTTGATGATGCAAACTTACGAAAGAATGAACTGGAGACAGAAAACAGGTAAGAAATTTTGTCCTCTGCTTCAGCTGACTTTCCTACAGGCACCCTGAGGAGAAGAGAGACATTTAATGGAATCAGTCCTGTGAAAGGCCACAAGGGTGTGATTACAGGACTGCAGAGCCTCTTGTGTGAGTAAAGTCTGAGGGACAGAGACTATGTAGCCTGGAAGAGAGAAGGTTTAGATTAGATTTTATCAAAATGTATGATGGGAGGGTCTAAAGAAGGTGGAGGTAGATGCTTGTCAGTAATACTCAGCCACAGAGGCAGTGGGCAGAGCTTAAAACACATTATATTTCATCTAAATATAAGAAAGTATTTTTATTTTCACTGTGAGGGTTGCTGAACTCTGGAGTATGTTCCCCAGAAAGGTTGTCTCCATCCTTGTAGATATTCGAAACTCAACAGGACTTGTTCCTTCGCAGCCTTCTCTATCTAATGCTGCTGGATTAAGCCAGTCAGCATACAGGCATCTGTGAGACCAGACAGAGTGCATCAAAGCATGCCACAGTATTTGGCTGATAGTGATGTGAGGCTGCTTTCTATCTAAGCTTCAGATCTGTTCTTTATCTAATCTTCCCCTTTGACTGGGGGAGGTGCCTGAAGACTGAAAAAAGGTAAATACTGCACTCACCTTCAAGAAGGGCAAGAAAAAGAGCATGAGAAACTCCAGGGATTGGTCAGCCACAGCTCACTTTCCAGAAATTTCACAAAGCAAGTCCATCTGGAATCTATTTCCAGCCACATGAGGGACAGGAAAGTAATTGGCAAATGTAGCATGAATTTATTCAGAGTAAATCATGCCTAACTAATCCGCTGGTCCTGAGAATGAGATGACTGCACATGTGAAGAAGAGTGAAACAGAGGATGGTATTCAGCTTTAGCAAAGCCTTTGATAAAGTGACCCATGGTATCTTTATGTTCAGAATGGCTAGATGTAGGCACATGGTTTGTGGTGATGGGGAATGGGGCTGTGTCTGAGCCTCATCCCTAATGGACTACAGCTGTGTAGGAGAGGTGAAGAGTGTTAAAGGTAAAGACACCTGGGATGCTGAGTCACAGAAGAGCAGATGGCACAGAGGTGTAATGTATGTAGGATGAATGGTATAAAGGTTGTACAGAAGAACAGCAAGTCAGTGGTGCTTGAAACCGTTCATGAGGTCAGTCGTGTGTTGTCCTTCAGCTAGATATCAACTAAATAAGTAGACAGTAAAGTGAGCAAAAAAACAATGGTTGGACAGTGATCAGACAGCTGAGCCTGTATTAGTATTGTCTGTGAAAAGAAACCCAACAGGCAACTAGTTTCTCGGTCATCAGTACCAGCCCTGTTCATCACTTTCATTAACAACTTCACTGAGGAGAGGGACTACACTCTAACAACTACACTCTACAAGTTTGAGAATAGTACCACTTCGGGATATCCTGAAAGGAAAAGCCGTTATTCAGAGGAGCTCAACAGTCCAGAGAAATGATCTGATGGGACCCATGTCCCTGGCTGTGGAGCAGCTCTGCTGCAAAAGGCCTGGGGTCCTAGTGGATGGCCAAGGAGGATGTGTTATCTGGGGACCTTGCAGTTGTCTGTGATCTGGAGTGTCCTCATTGAGGTGCAGGCAGGCAATCTGGGAAGATGACTGTTCACTTCTCATCAGTACTTACGATATCACATCTGGTTAGAGCATGTAATTTTGGATTCCCCTGTACCAGAGAGATGTGGATGTGTAGAAGTGCAACAGAATACTGCTTAGGTGAGAGATTCTGGAATGTGTGATAGGTGGGATAAAACTGAGAACTAGGTTTGTCCAGGCTGAAGGAAAGGTGACATAGAGGAGAGTGTACTGTGAACTGCATCTGCCTAAAGGGAAGGTAGAAAGAAGACAGACTTGGGCTCTTCTCAAGAGATTATTAGTGGAAGGACAAGAGGCAACTGCAAAATACTAAGTAAGGGTCTGAGCTCTAGAAGAGAAACCCAAAGAGTCTGTTAGACCTCTGTCCTTAAAAGCCTTCAAACCTGGTACTGGTTAGGATTCCCAGCAATCTGCTGTAAGTGTACCTGCATTGAGGATGTTGGATCTAGGCAGCCTGGACATCCCTTCCGACCTACAGGTTCATAGGGATCTGTAATGGTGTAAAAGCATAAGCTAATGGCTCTCAGTAAAACTGATTGTTAGAAGGTCTTCTGTCATGTATATAGAACTGTTTTCTGAATGCTTTATGTTGTCCTTGAGGAATATGAGGATGTTCTGGATGAATGTCTGGTTGTTAAAATCTCTGGAACTGCTGTAAGCTCTAACTACTGCTGTAATTTTTTGGGGAGTAGTTTACAGTATTGCATTTTTTTATATAGGTGATCTGAAATGTCGCCCTTGCTTTTGCATGTTTCTTTCTAGCATCTGATGTTTTTGAATTCCTAGAGTCAGTTCCCACACATGTCTCTGTAAACAACAATTGTTTACATTCTTTTCTAAAAGAAGTGAGAATTGATGGACCTTTGTATTGACTAGCGTGATTAGAGAGGTAGCAGCCTTCTTTTCCAATGATTGTTCACTTTTTGCAAGGCTATATAAGTTGGAGTTTCATAACAAACTCTCCTTTTCCTCTCTCCTTTTTGAGAAGAGCTGTCTGCGTGTGATTTATCTCGTGTCATATTGCAACACTGAAAACACTAGACACTGAAAATCTGAGACTTCCTCTTGCAGTTTGGGTTTTTTTTCTGAAAAACAAATATTGTCTCTTTCCTAGACTGGTAAATCAGAGACTTCTGGAAGTACAGTCCCAGGTTGAGGAACTACAAAAATCTTTGCAAGATCAAGGTTCAAAAGCTGAGGATGTAAGTAGAAATGTACATCAAACTTACATTCAAGTGGTTACAATTTTTGAAACTTTCACTTTTCTGTAAAAAAAAAAAAAAGAAAAGAAAAAAGTAAAATAATTATGCAAATTGAGTTTTCTAATGGTTTTGTGTATTTACTTGTATGGCCTTATCAATAAATTGTGCTTCTCTAACTAGGATGTAAGACAATTGTCTAGAATAGAAAACCATCCAGTGTAGAGAAGGTGTCACACGTTTTATTTATTCATGTCACACATGTGTCACGTGTCTGTTACAACAGAAAACTCAGGATTGAAAGTATTTCGCTAGAATAGAGAGCTTTTCAGGGAATTGAGGAAATCTTGATTCTCTATGAATAAAGTATCTGAAGTTGGTTTTGGTTTAGTTTTCTTAATGAAAGTTAAGGCCTTTCCAGCCACTGGAAGGTCTTCAATTCTTCATATAAATGTATCTCAGAATGAAAAAAGCCACACAGACCAAAACTAAAAAAAAGTCAAATAATTAGGCCCTCAACACAATGCAGCATTTTCTGTTTCTGTGTACAGAGTTAACTTTATTTTAAATGTAAGAATACACATTGTAGCTGAGTTAGTGTGGAAAACAACTTCCAGTCTTCCACTCAAAAATTGTTTATTATCTCTTGTATTTCAAAAAAGAAGCTCTAGAACTTTCTTGGAAGCAGTGATTTGTTGGACTGTACATGTATAGTGTATGCTCACAATCTCAGTGTATCATGTTGCTAATTGGCAACAAACTGTAATGTGCTGCTTTCTATTTTTGTGGGTTTCTTTATATAAAATAGCAGAAGGGTTTTTTTTACTAGATGCTTATGTTTGTTTAAGAGTGTGTTTAAATTTAGTTTTGATTTTAGAATAAACTATATGAATGTTAAACACCTAGTTGATTTCCAACAAGTTTATTTTCCTCTGTAACTTAGAATGCATGTTAAAATAGGTCTGTTCTGAGATGTTCTTTGTTGTCTTGATTAATGGCCAAAATTTTATCAGGGTAAACAAGAATATGAAAAAATATTCTCAGATACTGAGTACTGTAAATGATCCCTGTCAAATTGTATTCAGCTTTATTTAAGCAATTTTAGTTGTGTCCCTTTTGAGGCTCTGGGGCAGTAATTTTGAGTGTGTCTTCACTACGGCATCTGTGTTGGTCTGGCCAACAGTGGTGATTTATAGGCACTGATCCCATGGCCTGTTTTGCTGAATTCGATCTGTAGGATTTCATTTACTCTTAAGGAAGTGAAAGAATGAGTGTAGACTCAGGGAAGTGCTGAGGATGTAAGTAGCTCTGACATTGCGGTCTCCTCATGCAATCTCCCTTGTAAAGCAGAGCAAACTTCAGAAGTTAAACCCAGCTGCTCAAGTCGATCAAAGTTGTGCTGAGACTATCTGAGTTATCTGTAAGATAGCCATACAAAAAGAGTGATTCTTCAGAAGCATGCAAAAAAGCAGTAGAAGAGACACAGCATACGGTTCACCAGTACATAATTTTCAGCTCATTTCCTCTGTTTTTTTCTGTGTTTTTTCCAACAATGCACTGAAATTCATATTTTTATATACTTAACAATGTAAATGTGCTCAATCCAGAAAATTGGCACTTCATTTTCATTCAGTCCAGAAATGTAGGGTGAGAGCTCAGGTTTGTTTTTTGTTGGGTTTTTGTTTGTTTGTTTTGGATTTTCTTCTAAGTTTTGTTTGGTTTTAAAGCTGACGTTATTTTTAGACATGCCCAAAAGATGTAGAGGTAGTGTCATAACCCAGGCAGTGTCCCTGCAGTGTTACATGCTGTGTGCCAAGATCCACAAGGACAAGCAGTTTTGATTTTGTACTAAAGTGCAGTGGAAGGCAGCTATGTGGCATTGGGCCTGTAATGGGCACTGACACATTGTGTTGGGATGCATGATTAGTCTATCCTGGGCTTTACCTTGCTAGCTAGGCAAAGGCCTCCTTACCCCCCATGTTTCAGACTACAGAATCAGCTCAGATGTGTCTGGTGTGCTCAGAATAGGTTTGATTTATTGTCCTTCAGAATGCAGTAGTCATGTGGGACTACTCAGCAGTTACCTGAACAGCTTTGACTACATCATTTGCATGTCTTATCACAGTCTTTTATCATTCTTGTTCTGTTCTCTGCCCTAATCCCTTCCTATATAAGCACCCTGCCTTTAGTTACTTCTGCCCCACTTGTTAAATCCATCCCACACATAATGTTTTTCATAATGTAACATATGCAGTCTTGGCCTTACATGCTGTTGTTGATACAATACCTCCCTAAAACATCCCTAGAGCTCTGCTACCTCTTCAGTTACCCATGAAGTTCAGCCACTTTTTCATTTGGTGAGACACTGGAACAAGTTGCCTGGGGAAGTTGTGGATGCCCCATCCATGGAATATTCAAGGTCAGGTTGGACAGGGCTCTGAGCAACCCGGTGTAGTTGAAGGTGTCCCTGCTTGTTGCAGGGTGTTGGACTATGTGACCTTTAAAAGTCCTTCCAACCCAAACCATTCTATCTTTGCTCTCAGAGTCCTTGAAATCTGACCATCCATCATGGTGCTCTTTTGTGACTTTCATCACCTCACAGTGTTCCCAGTCTCATCCAGCAGTCTTCTGAAGTGATGTACCAGAGTTTCCCAAACCCTGCCAAGTTAACGTAACCTCACAGGCACCATCTGCCCCTAACCTTATTAATATCTAAAGTGAAACCAAATTTTGCCCTGGAAAGGTGGACAGACTTGTTCCTTTGGCTTGTTTAAGCATGAAAGGAACTTCAAGGAAAAAGATTTTTTTTTTTTTCTGTAGGGTTTATGAAACTCATTTTCCTATGAAAGAACAACAGTTACAGTAATTAAATTTTAGATTTGTATGAGTCTTTAAAGCTTACTGATAGTGCAAAAATCCTGGAAGTAATGTTTGCCCATTATTAGAGTGATCTGTTTGAATTTGTCTGCCAAGTATATACAGGATCTTTGGGTGCTTAAAACAGCACGTTGGGTGTTTTAGTCTCTTGCCTAACCGTGTTTCTTGGGTAAATTAATGTGGAAAAACTATTTTCTGCTTCTTTTAATTGTTTGGGCTGTTTATCACAATTAGTTTCTTTCTTGTGAAACATCATCTGTCTAGTTGGGAGAGAGGCTACTCCCTCAACAGTGCAGGTACTAGGTAAATAATACACCAGTGGAATCAGTGTTGACTAGTAGTTGTGTCTGTTTCAAGATGAACCCAAGTGCAATATAAGGATGCAAAAAACCCACTGAGTTCAACTTTTCACCTTAGGGAAATGGGCACTGCTTCCAACTTTTTCCCTTTCCTGTCCCAGTCAGCTGGTAGTCCCTTAAATGATTGAATATAAGTGATGGGGACAGTTCAAATTATTTGTGACTGATAAAGATGCAAGCAAATTTTTTTTGTTACCAAAAATGTGGTGTTCCTGCAGGTATTCAGAGAACTGGAAAAGAAAAAAGCAAAATGGTCAAAACCTGCAGATCCTTAACTGCTGCAAATTTCTGACTGTGAAGGCAGTAGAGCCATGCTGACTTGTTTTAATGGCTCCCTACCTATCTTATCATGCAATAAGAAAACCTTTTTGTAATAATGAAGAAACATGCCCCAAAAATGTGATCAAAGACTATATATTGAAGTATAACCAAACTAAAAAGCTTTTTGAGTGCACAGAGTAATTTTTTTCCGTTAGCAATGTGATTAAATCTTTTTTGAAAGAACATTGGAGAAAAAACAATGAAGTAATTTTGTTGATGATTTTATCTTATATTTTGATGGTATTGTGGACTATCAGTCACATGCTAACCTTCCCATGTGATTAATACTGTATAAATGCAAACTAAAATGGCAGTTGCAGAGTTAAATATTCTACATTTGCTTTGTATTCAGTGTGGCAATAACATAGTTGCACATCACACCACAAAAACACCTGCATCTCTTAATTCTGGTTGTAGCCCAATAGACTGGCTATTTTCCTTGGTTTTGTGAGTTGTATGATTTTTGTTTTAAAATTGCTTTCCAAAACAGCTGTTGCTTTCCTTTGGAATTCTGATTTAAACACAATGATTTGTAAATGTGCTTCTTTAATATTTTTTTTTTAATTATTTTTGGGTTTAGTGACATGTTTTAGAAAATGTTACAAATGAAATTGCTCATGAGAACAGAGGAAGAAATTGCACATGTGTGAAAAATACATAGCTTTAACTTTTTCTGTTCATGACTTTCTAAATAGTTTCTTCTGTTGGCTGCTGTTTTGCTTTATACTAATGTCATCTCTGTTTCTTGGCATGGGCTTCTGCTCAAGGCTATTGTGAGTATGGCTTTCTATTTACTTAACACTACTTTCAGTTCATAGATATTTATTGAATTTTTTTTTTCCTTTTGAAAGATACTCACTGTGTATGAAGTGAGTTTAAAATTTAAAAATTACTTCAAAGTTTTTATTCAAAGAGCTTATCTAAATGAGATTTAACCAGAAAGTGGAATACTGTAAGTTGTATGGTGATTTTTATGTGTCTGTAATCAAAGATAAAAAAAATCAAAGAAAAGGTGACATTTTGCTACACTGCAGTCAGAAATACTCCTTCTAATTTCTGTGGGGATGGGAATTTACTTCAACTAACTTGCTACATGTCTTCATGCAAGTTGCAATGCCATATTGGTAGGACAGCTCTTCTTGCAAATTTTGCTGCACTTTCCAATACAAGTAATGAAAGAATTAAAACAACTGCCTTTGAATTCTGTCATTTATGAATCTTGCCTTTATTGATCTAGTTCTTGGGAAAATATTTGTGAAGTTCTAAAGGGTTCTAATTTTACTGAAGTCATACAGCTGTGAAGAGAAAGGTTGCAATCACAGAGGCTTTACAGTTATGATCTAAAACTGAAGTAAAAAGTTGGATTTTGGTTAGAATGTTAAAATTGCATGTTTTAAAATAATTTTTAAAATATGTTACAACTTCACAATATATTAAAATAAACCATTTAACTTTCTATTTTAGTCAGTTCTCCTGAAAAAGAAACTTGAAGAACATCTGTAAGTATTTTTGTTTGCCTATTTTCCTTGCAGCTTGAAATGATGTTTTTTTCCATATAGTGAGGAAGGCAGACAGTCATTAATCATGGATCTGGAAAATATACAACTAAGAGAGATTAGATAACACAGGAATATTTGGGAATCTGCTGTTCAAATGCTATCTTTTTTCCCATAGAAAACCAGTGTGAAAGTAAGAGTGATAAGGGAACCATCATTTTGTGTTGTGTAGAAAACCTTGCTTAATGTGCAAGTCTTTGCTTAAGAGGACTAAGTAATTTTTTTCTGAGAAAAGCATGTTAATATAAACAAAATTTATTTGTTTACTATGTGATATACATTATGGCATAGAGGGTAATACTTTAGGACATGCTATCATTTTATTATGCTATATTTGCACAATTTTAGTTCCCTAAAATTTTCTGCTGCCTTTGGGTTTAGCCATTCTTTCCTCAATGTACTATCAGTTATGAGTATTCATTTTATTGTGCAATTAACTCTAGGTTCTAAATTAAGTACAGTTACTGACAAAGAAACTCTTGCAGCACTCCATACAGAATGATGTTTTTCATCTTATCTAACAAATATTTCTGCAGTGATATTGTCACTTGTCCTCATGCTCTGCAGAAAAAAAAAAATCAGTCATGCCCTTAGAAATAATCTTTCTCTGAGGATTTTCTGTACTGCTTAGTTCTCATTTCAAGCACAGTAATACTACTGGGGAAATAATACATATTTCTGTGATTTGTAATAGTGAGAAACTCCATGAAGCTAACAATGAGCTACAGAAGAAACGCGCTATTATTGAAGATTTGGAACCAAGATGCAACAACAGTTGTGAGTTACCTGTGCAGTCCATTTCTTTTCTTTGTAAATTATTTTATATTTAATTATAATACTTAAAGGAGGCTTCAGGTAAGCAAAACATACTTTCTTAGTGGAAGTTACATGTATGTTGTTAATTTCTCTGGAAACTAGAGTGACCAAAGAGAGGCTTTTAGTACTTGAAGTGCATGGGAATCACATTTTAGAAATACTGTAGTAATCATAGAATGCTAAGAGGTTAGAATGAACCTTAAAGATCATTTTGTCCCAAACTCCAATGACATTTGGCAGTAGAAATACCAGGCTCACTGCCATACCTGCCGTTGAACCTTAGCTGTTCTGGACTCTGAACTCTCATAGGACCCTAATTTAGAAGATCCTTGCTGTTGTCACTTACTTCCAATGTATATTCCTTCTACGTGTTTTCAGAAATGTGTTGCAATTTGAGCAAACTTTCCATTACTGGTCAAAGAGAATGTAAGATGTGTATCATATTGCTCAGAGGGTATGCAGAACCCTGCATCTAGTTAGTTTTTAGCTACATTTTATTTATTTATTTATTTATTGCTATATTTTTTCCAGAGAACTAATGATGTAGGTAGTCTGGATTTTTCAAGTGGCTAGTTATGCAGTTTTGTTTTCTGAGGTCTGAGTAGTTCTATGAAAGATGTAGAAGTAATAGTGGCTTGACATATTCTGACACCAACACAGGAAAAATCTGTGCAGTTAAATTAACAATTTAATTTTAAAACAATTAAATTGTTCTATTGATCTCAGTAGGTGCTTAAGAAAATGTGAGGGGGAAATTAAATTTAGTATATTCATGGTGCAGTTTAGTAGATTTAAGCAGGAGTTGTGCCTCTTAGGAATTATTCCTCTTACATAAAATAGAAAAATCATATTTGCCTGTATTACATGCCAAGATATTATAGTAGCTGTAAGTCATTAGTAAACCCATTTTCTAAATGGGTTTAGAGCTTTATTAAAAGGCAAAATTATGTCCCAAAAAAATCCATTTTATGAGATTTTATAGGAGTACATATTTTAATGTACATATTTTTAATGTTTCTGAGCTGTACAGTAATTAAATCTGTGATATCTGCCACATCAGCTTTCTTATGTCAGCTTTTCTTAACTGAAGTATGTTTTAGCTATGTCTTAAGTGTCTGTGGTAAAACAGGAAAATACGCATAATGTAATGATGTTATATTCCAATGTGTGCATCTCCTGTCATAAAGCACTTAAAATTGAAGAATTGCAAGAAGCTCTGCGGAAAAAAGAGGAGGAAATGAAGCAAATGGAAGAACGATACAAAAAGTACTTGGAAAAGGCCAAAAGTGTAAGTAGATGTGTTTCATGTTAATTATCCCTGTCCAACAGAGACTGTATTACCTGTCCACTCTGTGGGAACAATAATGAAGGAGGTATCTGTATACACACTAATAAGTTAAAGAGTAGAAAGCTCCATTGATTATTTTCTAATTGTTTCAGTATTTAATAGATTAATTCTGAAGATTTTTGAGACTTTTATTGGTGCTTTTTTGCAGTAAAGTGACCTTTTTGACTGGGTCACTTTCAATAGTTGTTAGATTTCTCTGATGATATTCAGCATTCTCTTTTACCTTTATTGTTTAATATATGCTTCTGTCAAGAAGGTGACTAATATTTAAGTATTGGTGATATGGGTACACTACTAGCTTTGAAATGGCAATATTGTGGTCTTGATCATAGTCCTAGTTCTTCTCTTACTTTACTTTGCTATTTCGACTTTCTTAAAAGTGTATCAGTGTCTTTAAATGTGTATCATTACTTTGGAATCTGTAATTTGGCAAAACTTCATGCTTTCTTCCTTTACTTTTTTTTGCGTTTCATGAATGACTTACTGTGAAAGGTCTTCAAGAAGTCTAAAAAAATTTCTCCTTTGCCTCTCTATTTTATATTGGTTGTTATGTCTTAGAGTATATTCCACTTAAAGACAGCTTTTCCCTTTTCAGTAAGATTTGTTTATTTGTATGTACTGTGTTACTAAAGGGTATTTTATACAACAGTTAATAAGTTAGGTTAACTTTTTGTAATCTTTTTATCAGCTTTCATTTTATTTGTGTGTGATTTGGGGATTGGGGTTTTTTGTTTCTTTTTGTTGTTTTTGATGGCTTTGGGTGTAGGGTTTCTTTTGTAGAATCATTATAGTCTTCTGCTATGGAAGGTGTATCCAGGTATAATGAGTATTTTCTTAGAAAAATAACATACTTCTATAGAACAGAATCATAGAATCATTTATATTGGGAAAGATCTCCAAGATCATTGAGTCAGCTTTTGACTGATCATGACTGTGTTAATTATACCATAGTACTAGGTGCCACACACAGTTCCTGGAACACCTCCAGGGATGGTGACTACTTGGCCTTCCAAGGCAACCCATTCCTATGCTTAACAATTAAACCTAAACCTTCCCTGGCACAGCTTGAGGCTGTCAAGCAGTCTCATCCTATCACTGGTTGCTTGGGAGAAGAGGCCACAACCCCTACACAGCTACAACCTTATTTCAAGTAGAGAGTGAGAGGTGTTTTTTCTCCAGGCTAAACACCCCCAGCTCCCTCAGCCACTCCTCATAGGATTTATATTTTTACCATACAGTAAAAATGTCTCACTAAAATTTAAAGCATTGTTTTATTTCAGCATCTGGACACAACTCTGAAATTGGTAGTAAGATAAAAGATGAGAAGTCTATTTCTGCATAGCCAGAGGTTGTTAAGAAGTTTCAAGCCATTTGCTATAAAAGACTTAATAATTCAGGCATTTTGCTGGATTTGTGCTTTGTTTAACTCTGTTTGCTAGCACTCTTGGATGACACATACAAGTGTACCAGATGTCCCTTCATCTTTTTAGTAGCATAATTATTATGAATGTGCCACAGAGTGCTTCTTGGGTTAACAGAGCTACTTTGAAGCTTCAGCACCTGGTACCCCATGGCAAATATCCATAAGGATAGAAGCAGTCGTTCCTCAAGCAGGAGAAATTGACAGGCAAGAAAATCATAGCTATAAAGAGAGAAACCTTATAGAAGTTGTTTCTGTCACCATGGCCCCAGGGTAATGTAGCCTGCATTAGGAACTGCAGATGTGAGTCTAGCATACTGAACCTCTTAGGTATCACTTTTTCTTGTCAGTAGTTTCATTTTCCAGTCCTGTAAAAGAGGGCCTGTTCAGATGCTCTAAGAAGTCACAGTTGATGATAGAGGTAGACATATTTTAAGTTACTTTTTTTTAATTTCTTAACCTGACTTAAAAGGTTTTAATTTCTTAATAAGATTGCTTTGCCAGGTTTTAATAAAAAACAAACTGGTATTCTCTTACAGGTCATCCGCACATTAGATCCTAAACAGAACCAGGGTGCTGCTCCTGAGATTCAGGCACTGAAAAATCAGTTGCAGGAGCGAGACAGAATGTTTCATTCCCTGGAGGTAGTAATCCTTGTGTTTGTGGTAAAAATTCATTGTTTTTTTAGAGACTAATATTTCTATTATACTTTGTCTTTAAATACATGGAATTTTTTGTTTTATAGAAAGAATATGAGAAAACAAAAAGTCAAAGAGAAATGGAGGAGAAATTTATTGTTAGTGCCTGGTACAACATGGTAAGAATCTCGCAAACCTCTTCATTGAAAAGGAAAAAAAAATTAGAAACTATTAATGTTTGTTTCTGGCATGTTTATAACAGCATTCATTAATTTACAGTATTTTTATTTGAAAAGCATTTTCCAGCACACAAACACAGAAGCAAATATTTTTTAGTAATCTTTAGTAATCTTATCTCTATGTAAGAGTATGTTCCTTTAATAGGTTTGTGGAAAATAAAAAAAGAAGTTTGTAATTTTCAACTTTTAAAATCAGAAATGGCTCAGATCGCTATTTTGTAATCCCTGCCCTTCACTTACACAAAGTGCTCAAATACAGTGCTCAAATTTACTTAATTCACCACTCTCCAATCCTCCAGTTGTTTATAATGAATGTGCATAATCAAAACAAATTATCTTACTTCCAATTCAGTTGAAGTGTTCTGAGAAGTGATCCATTTAACTTGGGCACACATTTAGCCCCATACAAAGAGAGAGGGCTAAATCAGCAAGACCCTCGCTTAAGTTATTCGAAGATTAAGTTTGGATAGAAGATAGGGTCTGTGCAGCCATACATCTTCCTGTGTGCCAGGAGACTTGTCACCCACATCAGATGTGTTCAGTACTTCCCTTTGGCAGACTGGTTGCATTGAAACTGCTCTTCATCTGTAACTTGGCATCTGTAAGTTTAATGTTTCAGTCTGCTCCATCATAGAATTCAAATTCCTCCTCTCTGTGTTCCTTTGGAAGAGTTTTCTTCTTGCTGTTCTGCAGCCTTCTTGTGTTCATGAATAGCAAGTCTAAACTCAGTGTTTGAATTGTTTACATACTGAAGGTGCTTTCATGTGACCAGTGTCCTTAGCCAATTTGATAACATTAGTCCCACTAACAAATAGAAGACAAGCCTGAGGTAAGACCCACATTTCAATGATCTATCGTGAACCCTATCAGGTCACTGATATCTTTGTCTCTATCATTCTTTAATTAGCCTCTGCTTTTATGCACAACTGCACAACCCACCATAGCTTTCTTAATTTTCTGGTTGCATTGTTGCACCTTGTCTCCCAAGTTATGCTACTGAGCTGGTGTTTCCACAGGGGATGACAATACCTAAACTTTTTTCGGAAGAAAAGTACTTTTCTAAGTCAACATGCTGAAAGGTGACAGGAATTGGGGGAGCCCTTTTGAAAGGAATTGTCCAATTGCCATGAGAAGCATATATTGGGTTCTTAGGTGGTTACTCTAAACCTGGAGTATGACTGCAGGAAAAAGGAAGAATTCCACACAAAGTATTAGTAATATCTTAACCTTTGACCTTGAAAACATGATGCTCTATGTATGGACTTCAGAATAGTTTAGTAAGTGTGAAATAATGATGTAAATGAATGAAGATGTTTTGTGTTGGTATTCACTTAGAATTTCTTTTTGTCCATAGGGGATGACTCTGCATAAAAAAGCAGCAGAAGACAGATTGGCTAGTACAGGCTCAGGACAGTCCTTCCTGGCTAGACAAAGGCAAGCCACGAGCACAAGGAGATCTTACCCTGGTCATGTCCAGCCAGCAACAGCAAGGTAGAGAAGCCTTGCCCTTAGAAAGAAAACTGCCCTGTGATCCAGGCCACTTCTATTGCAAGTGACAACATTCAAGGAAAACAAACCAGCATTCTTTCTTCCTTGTTACTGCTATTATTTTACAGTTCAGGAAAGGGTTTTATTATGCTTTCTCATTGCCCTGTAATGCCCTTTGCTTATATTTTTTAGATTTCATTTCTCTCTGCATTTTCTGAATGTGCCAAAACTTTGAAAACATCTAGAAGAGTGCTGTGTAATAACAGTCTTATTTGTATGAAGCCTGGTCTCTTACGAAAAACCTCATATGGACCATATGAAAATACAGATTTCTTATCACAGTTAGTACTTTGGTGCCTGTAAGGGTTGTTATGCTTTATAAGACTGTTTTTGTTCAAAGGGAATTAGCTTTTTTTTCACCTCCTATCCTGTTGCTTCAGAAAAATGCTGAAATATCATTACAGAAAAGCAAAGTGGATTGTGAAATATATTTCATACTAAAAAACTCACCAATGCAAAAAAGAAAGACTGGGAGTTTTTTTAATCTTCTAAGTGCAAAGTTTGCTCTTATTCTTGGCATTTAGGGAAGCAGGATGATCTTTTTCTGCGTTTTTCTTTATCAGCTGGTGTTACCTCTTTTGCTGGTAGAGATGAATATTTTCACATGGTATATCCCACTCTTCTTTGCCAAGTGTATGCTTAAATACGTATTCTACATAGGTGGAAAAGTATTTAGCATGTACGACTCTGCTACTCTTATCATCCATTTAAAAAGGACATTTATTTTTAAAGTTTTATGATTATCAGTGAACAATACTTAATGGATCAAGGCCCCAGTTAATGTTGTTAATGTATTCCAGTTGTCATTCCCCTACTAAAAGACTTGCTTTTAATATATTGATTCAGGGTATAATTGTATCAGTTGCCTTACTAATGGTACCAGTGCCTTCAGGTGAGTTTATTGCTGACTTTGTTGGAAACTGGCTGTGATTTGTTGTACTGCCTTTTTAGTGTATAGCTGATTAATTGTTGTAACACCTTCATGATGATCAGTGGATGGAGGCTCCTCCTGTTTAGGTTCTGTTCCTACAAAGTTGTGCTTTTTCCCTGACCAATTCTATGCATTCCCTATCTTTTTTGTTAAAGAATTGATGGACACAGAGAATCTGAGTATTGGCTGGAAGTGTCATATTCATACATCTTTTTGTGATTCAGTTCTGAATTTAGAGACTGGTTTTAAATTTAGGTTTTTATTTAGAAACTGTTTGGACTCTAATGAACGTGCAGACGGTTTATAAATTTATTCTTTCATCTGATTTTAATGCCCTTCTACATGGAGATGTTTATTTTTGCATAAATCCCTTTAGAGAAAAAATACTAGCATTTATCAATCATCTGAGTGTCTGTTTTAATTCAAAACTTGGGTAGAATAAGCAATGGGTAATTAAAACAGGCACACCTAGATTAAAGGGTAATAAACAGGTGAATGACATTTTTAGGTACTATTGTTTTATCCTCAAGTGCATCATCTGTTTTAATCTGGGCTAAGAAATGCATTCAGTATGTGTCTGAAAAATATTTTCAGTGCTAGTTACTCCCTGCACTAGAAAACAGATGCTAAATTCTACATATAGTTTTGTCTTTTATTCCTCACATTTGGGAAAAAATGATTTTCTAAAAATTTACTGTACTTATGCAGTATATGACTGGTATAGGCTGTGCTTGTGAAAATTAGATGAGACATTGCAAGTTTCTTGTGTGCAGAAAGATGATGCAGAGGAAGTCGTGGATAACTTCTATAGCTCAGTAAGGTGATATCCTCAATCTGCTGTACCTTACTGAGATACAAAATGCTATCTGTAATTATCTAGACCATTACAGTTTGTGTGGGACATCTTCTACTGATCTTGTTGTGCAATCGATTTTAATAACTTGAACTCTTTACCGCATGCTATATGTGAACAGGAGCAAGACCACTCCTCTGAGGGAATTTGATGTTCCTGTTTGAAGTTACAGCATTTTATATCACCCAGAGCAAGAACTTAAATACTCCTAAAGCTCCATTTTTATTTTAATTGTAATCTAGCTAACTTTTTCTTTTACTAAACTGCCAAGGGCTACTAGTGAAAGAAAGGGAGGGAACCTTAATGGGAAGTTTTATCAGTGAATTTTGTCTAGTAATTTAATTACTTATTGCTGTTAATTAGGTGCAGGTCTAAAAGAACTAGAACACAATCGGCACACTAGAATAAAAGTAATTGCTTTTTAATGTTAATATTTGTTTTACCTCCAAAGTTTGATGATAGGCTAATGCCCCTGAGAGTTAGGAGATGAACAGATGCTGGTTAGAAGCCTTGTCTAATGCTTTTACTTACCAGTCTCTCATAGCTTCTTTTGCTTCTTGCCGGTTGTTGGCTTTTCTCTTCTTCATGGTTCTATCTTTCCTTTTCTCTTCAATATAAGACATTTATGAAGTGTTTTCTTGTAGACCTCTTCAAAAATAGATAGCATCATTATATAGCATGAAAGAGCAACACAAGACTCATATTTAATCTGAGCTTTACTGTTGCTCATAATTCTTGTTAGGCAAGTGAACAATCATTTTGTCACTGAGAATTTGCAAATTTGCAGAAATTGTGGTGTTTCCCAGAATTTGTGTTGACTAGAAAACCTAAAAATGTACAGCAGTCTTACAGAAATATACTTGATTGCTGTCTGGTTCTAGTAAATAATTTATTATGTCTTCTATTAGTAATTAAGAGGAGTTCAATTCTTTGTTCTTCAGTGCTATACTTCTTTAATTTGCTGCATATATCCATTCTTAATCTCTGTGTGTAGATGAATGCAGGTGAACATCCTTAAACCTTCTCTTTCACAAGAACAGCTTCTTTATTCAAAGGGTTCAGCTTCATTATTTCACTTGCTTGATATGTATCTTTGTTAGCAATGTGTACTAAGAAAAATGAGCTCAGACTGTAACTCCAGGAAACAAACACATATATAAGGGAGCTACCAGTGTATGTTCCCTTTATGTCTTATCTTTAGTAAAAAAAGAATATAAGCAAAAGCCCCAACCCATGGAACAGCATTTCCTCAGTACATAGATAGTTCTGAGAAGTTTTTAGGAATACTTTTTTCCCCTGAGGCAAGAAAGACTATTTATATCAAAATTGTAGTGATAATTTCTAAGCCAGTACTATATTCTGTCCTGATACACTACAGAAAAAAACCCTACAACTGAGCTTAAAGAGAAAAGGTTCTCCAGGTCAAAGATAAAACAGCTGAGGAGTTCATGAGAGTACTTTTCTGGACACTGTGCTGAGGATCTGCCCAGAACAATCTTTCTGATAGATTTTAATTAATGCCATTAAAAGGTAGCTGATAAATGGATAAATATTTTCATTGTTTAGAGCTGAATCTTAATTTCTGACCTAAAAGGATGTGTTCAGATGTGCAGTCCAGTTCATGTACTTCTGTGGAGAGTTGAGTTTTTCGCATATTTGATTAGACATTACAGAAAAAGAAATTTCAAGTTCCCTGTTTTCTTGATAGCAACACATACCCACTTGGATCATAAGATGTATTTTTTAAGTGCTGTGAAAACTGAAGTAATCTAATTTAAAGGTTGTGTGTTCCATCCACAGTGCAAAGATAAATACATGTCTGGAGTATACAACTTTCTGTACTGCAAAATTAAATAAATATATAATGGCTACAAGATGCCATTCATTCTGTTTGGAAATAATCAAATGGCAGTCTTGTCCTGTTCAAGTGTCACTTGTGTTAGCAGTAATGCTTCTGCAAGTTTTTTGTGACTCTCTGTTCTGTAAGGAGCACTGGCATTTTTATATGTGTGTGAAAGAATTAACAGTGAATATTCCTATTACTGCTTTATTATGATCTCAAATAGTAAATGGTATGTGTAAGCTGTCAAGAAAATGTATAAGTTTTTTGTCAGTTTTAAAGTTCTTGGTATTTCGATATGTGCAAGTAACTTTTGCTGTCTTCTCTAGTATATGGGACTATACACCTAACAGCTTCCTGAGTGATTTGAGTGGGCTTAATTGTCTTGATGTGTTGACATTTTCTGTAGATTTGGTAGTTGTAAGATACTTAATGTCACCACTTGATTTTCTTCTTGTTAGTGGTTTGGAGGAAGACTATCATGGATGTGGCTAACTTTTTCTTACGAAGTAAAACAGTATTTCAGTTTTACTTATTGTATAGAGATTTTTTTATTCTTGCCCAACATATTGACTTTTTGCAAGGATTGATGAGGGAGATATTTTTGCACTCAGTCAGCTATGCAATACTGACTTCTTATGGGTTTTTGCACAAGTGTTTTAGGTAGAATATGGACTCTGTGTTTTGCAGTAAGATTGTATTGATAAACTTCAGTATCTCCTAACCAAATTTAGCAGGCGTTTTCCTCACCTGGCATTGCATAAATAAATGGCTAAAAGGATTTATCAGGATATACTTCCAAGCGGTGAGGTTTTTTGGAGCAAATGTCATGTTCTAGATAGGATCCTAGTCATGCCTCCAGTTAGTCACTCTTAAGGAATCAAGAACATATCCTGGCATGGCTGATTGGATTGCCTTATTCCTGTGGTTCTTCTTTCCTCTGGAAGTCCAGAAAAGTAGTAGAAGTTTGTCAGTGATCCTGCAGGCTATAACTAAAAATAAGGTGTCATTTCTTTGGTTTGAAAATGGAGAAGGCAAATGCAAGCAACTAGTCAGTACAAAAATCTGAGGAAATTTCACCATTTTGCATTTTGGTTTTCATTTAAAAATGAATTAAGAAGAACCTGAGCTTATTGAGCTAGTTTTTTGTCTTTTTAATTAAATTTTAATTGAGTAAGTGTTAGAGGTTTTACCCATATATAAGGCAGAAGCTGTCATCAGCCACTGCAACCTTGGACTTCTTGCATCTGGTACAGTGAAACCCTGTAAATTTTGACTCTGCTACCAGCTCCATTGTACCATTTGGAGGTGCTGAGGACTCAGCTAGCTTCATCCTGTGTTTTTATTTGATTTTATTTTTGTGTATTCATTAAAATATTGCGACGTAAAGTTCTTTTTAAAAAGGCATCAGCTCATTGAGTTAGGCAATGAATGAATGTTGATTGGGGGGCTCTAGGAAATTTGACAAATCTACTGTCCCATAGGCCATTGAAACAGCACCTGACAGTGTAGCCAAGACAGCTACCCAGACAAATTGTCCAGGTGTCAGATTGTAGTCAGTTATCAGTAGGAACTTGTGCTGACTGCTGTAATAGAAGTCCTCATCTGCTGGGGGATGGTGTTGCTGTCAGCTCCACTGTGGTCCAGATTGTGCCTTCACCTTTGGGCCTTGCCAAGGTACTGCAGGACTATCCTGAAGTATATTTCTGCATTAGTTGGCCCTGATGGCAAATCAGGAGTTTGCTCGGCTGCTGTTTGCTGTGCATGTAAAGTTGTTTGGAAATTGCATATCCTTCATTCCCTTTTGTGTGTGATGTCATTTCCAGACTGAAAATAGATTCCATTTGTCAGATAAAAATTTCGTGCAGCTCTCTTCCTGCTATGGGTCTCAAAGACTGATCCATACAACATGAAAAATACTGCTTGAAGAGAAACATACAGGTCAGCTGGGCAGCCTTGCCTTTCTGGTGCTGACTTTATTCATTGCTTTGCATTAGAGAGGTCCTTCATGATCAGGTGAGGTGATTTCAGAATGAAGAATGTATTTGTTTTAATTGTTAAAAAACAGATATTTATCAGTACTTTGAAGAGCTGCTAACTGCTGTAGCGTGGCACAAATCTGAAACACTGCAAAAGCAATTTCCACAGGTACAGAGTAGTTTATTCTGGAAATGGAATCCCTAGTGATTATACCTAACTTGAAGAAGGCTAATATAAAGTCCAGTCGTTACTGTTAGCATGCTCATGTTGTTAGCCTGATCATGAAATTTAATGGAATTTTAAGAGAAAATCCCCAGTGGTGTATTTATGGAGTTATAAAATAGTTGTCATGAGAACATCAGACTTTTGATTTGGATTTGAATATAACATCAGTTATATAATTTAAAATATTGTTAAGCAGAGGTTATTATTCACAGCCACAGAAGGGTAACATAAGCTGCAGAGTAAACTTATTTCCTGGAGGCATCAGTGGTTTGAGAGATTTTAAAGCTTTTGTTTAGCAGTGTCAGTGAAGTCCTGGAATAATTACAATCATTACATTATAAGGCCACCGTTTTTAAAATTTATAATATGCTTTGTATTCTCCTTGTCACTCCTCACTAGACATGTTGTCTAGTGCATAAACTGTCTCTTTCTGAAGATGCTGCAGATGCAATGACAGGTGATGCTCAGTGAATTTACCCTCACATCTTGCCTCTCTCTTTTCTTCTGTGTGTTGCTGCCTCAACAGGTGGCTTTAAAATAGAGAAATTGACAGACAACTATTTTTAGAACATGATAAGAATTTCTAGTCAGGAAAGGGCACTAACAGATTGATTTCTACATCCTTGAAAGAAAGTACAGTGTCCTGAGTTTACAAGACCTCTCAAAAGTACTGTTGACTCAAAGAGAAGCCTGAAGTGTCACTTCTATGTATGTGCAGCATACACTTGAAGGACACTTGAAGTGCTACTAAATAGTGAGTTTGAGCTAAATAATAGCCAGGTGAGACTAAAGGATTAGATTATATTCATTTATACAAAATAAAATAGGTACATCCTTATGTAGCTTGAACTTTTTATTTTTTATAGAATAACTACACTGATCTTCATATTAATCCTGAGCTGTGTAACTTTATGCACCAAGCAGTGCCAGGCAAGCTTAAAAGACAATGATTGCTCAAAATACACACCCTCAAGGTCTTTGAATGTGTTGAATGTGTTAAATTTTTTATTCCATTTGATATGTGTCTCTGTGTTTGTATTTGTTTTTCAATTATGGTTATTATTCTGGGCAGATAAATGAGAAGGGAAAAAAAGAGGGATACACTAGCTACAGGACTTGTAGCATAAATACCCTTTTTTATCTATTTAACCTGGATTGTCCCATCACAAGAAGCATTCTTAGAATCATTTTTGACCAGTGCAATACAAAGGAGAAGGAAGTGGGGAAACAGGCTCTAATTTCAGTCTGGTGAAGCCAATTTGCTCTTTGCAATATGAAAACAAAAATTCCCATTTAGTGCTGTGCCAGTGCTGTGTAGGATCTGTGTTACCTGGGGAAAGTGGAAGCACTGTAGCTGTGTCAGTAAAGCATTCCATTCCACTAACACTGGCCAGGAAAAAGGGTGCATCCTTCAGGATGGAGAATTGTGCCAAACTCTCCAATTCTCTTCCAAACTTAGATTCCCTTCCACGGCAGTGGAGTGCTCTCTTGACTGCTCGGTGACTCCAACTCAGCTTACTTTAGCAAGAACACGTATAATTTTCTGGCAATTCAGACCTGTATTTGCACACAAGGGATAGAACTTGGCAGTGCAGTGGGGCAGTGATGCTGAGCCTCATGCACAGGATGAGCTCTGATGAAATTTAAATGTCTTCAGTGGTGCTCAGAGCTCAAGACAGTCATGGTGACTCTGATTGCCTTTTAGCATGTAAACACGTGCAGAATTGGGTAGGCACCTTTTACTTTATCTTGCTTTAACAGTTGTACTCACAGACAGCAGAAATACCTGAGAGTTGCTTATTGCTGGGTAAACTCACTTTCCATAGCTTTTATTAGTTAAGATTGGTGTCCTGAAGGATTTTTCTCAGAAGTGTGTAAAAGGTTTAATTACAGCTAAATTTAGATATTGACCAAGGCTGTTTTGTTGCTTTTTCCAATTATTGGCCTGTAAGCTTCCTGTTAATTTGATCAGTTTCTTGGCAAAGGTATTTTCCCTATGAATTTGCACAACTCTTAAGTAGAGGTGGCCTTACTAAACTGCTTTTTAAAAGACCTGTTCTGTTCTCTGTTTTGTTTTGGTTTTTTTTTTTTCAACAGTAATATGTTATCTGCTTTTTAACTTTCTTCTTTATTCTTTTATTTACAGTGATGTGGTTGCATGACCTGCAGCATTATTATAACAGGGACTGTTCAGTGCATGACTTGCTTTTCTGTCCAGACTGCATAACCAAAACTTAACCAGTTCTACAGTTAAGACTCATGGCCATCTGATTTCAAAGGGGGATCTACTTGCAGAGGAGCTTACCATCCTGGGGAGTGACTTACCCATTTCCCACTCCCACTTACTCTTTCTCTTCACAAAAAGTCTCCTATGAGGCTTGAAGAGAGGAAATGCTGTATTCACAACTCAACAGGAGGCGTTCTGCAAACTGACAGAGCACTGTCAGCTCTCCATCTTACTTCCGCCTGTCCACTTTATTTAATTCTGATTAACAGTATTAACACACAGACTTCCTGCAACATTTTCATATACTGAACTATAAAAATCTAGTTTTAATGAGTTCCTAAAAAAGGCCTTTTGGTTACTGTTAAAATTTCAAAGCACCTGCACCCTTAAAGGATCCACTTTGAATCTTTAAACAAATAAAGTAAAGCGAAGGAGGTGTTTTACCAGGAGAAATGACTAATGAATTGCTGCTTGGCGATCCCATCTTCCTTAGAAAACCAAGCAAGTTTCATCTGATAATCTCCGAGCCAGGCAAACTACCGGGTGGTATTTTGTTCACAGGCACTGCCTGCTTCCTTAATATGTATATACACAGTAGTTTGTGGCTGTTGTATTTTTCTCTCTACATTTGAGCTGTGTTGTTGGTTTCTTTCAGAAACTTTTTCTTCCAATCTGTGTACAATTGTTAAAACAATCTGAGGAAAGACCATGAATGGAGATCAGTATGAAAGTCATCTACACTTTCAGTATTGTGCAGACTGTTCTTGCCAGTTTATAATTTGGATCGTTTATCTTTCACCTGTACTGTTTTGGTTTTTTTTTCTTTTTTTATTTCTTCTGTCACAGTCTTAGCTATTTAATTTCCAATTGCACTAGCTTGGCTGTTTCTTTGTATTTTGAAGTTTAGCTATAAGATTTGCCATATGTAGACAGTGTAACTCAAAATGCTTTGTACTGCCTATATTAATTTAAAAAGCTGCTTATTTAATATTCCTAAATATCTGCACATTTGTACTACTGTATCTTTGTTTTGTATTGGACATCCAGTACTGGCAAGATTCAGAAGACGAGGGAGTGCTGTAGTGTTGTAAGTTAAGAGGTTAATTGTATAGGAGATAGCATGTAACAAACAGGGAAAGGGGCTTTCAAGCCATAGGATTTGCTGGAAAAACTGAGAACTCTGAATGCTGAGTACCTTAAGCGGTTTAATTTAAATCCAGTTATAGAGAAACGCCATTCTTGCTCACCTGGATCATAATCTTGGCAGAAATACTGATTTAGCTCTGCTGCCTCCAGGAATAGTTTTGCTTACTTGGGCAGTAGAAGAACCTCCAGCCCTGTTTGCCGTGGGGCACCCTCACGCTGAAGAAGCGTTGTGTCCACTTGTCTCTGCAGTCTCTTCTGGTCACACACACAGTGCCTGCCTCGTCCCTGGCCCGTTGGGTGGGCTCTGACAGAGCCACACCTCGGCACAGAGACACCTGCTTGTGTCCAGTCCTCAGGGATCCTGATCCCACGGTGAACGTGGCCTTGTGCAGTGACATGGAGAAAGGACAGAGGTGTGCCCCACCAGGGCAGGGTGTTCTGTACTGCCTGGCAAAGGGATGGGCAGGTAGGAATGGGCTCCAAGCAGGCCAGGCAGCAGAGTCAAGGATAAAACTAGGATCCCAGTGAGAACTGTGGTGTTTTCCCTTCTGGATACTGTATCAGGTTCCGTGGCTACCAGGTGCTCTGGCTGACAGCTGTCCGTAAAGGCTTCAGATGGGGATATATGTCTTTCCTGGTCCACCAGGGCCAGGGACAGTGAAGTCTGACGTGACCTGCAGCCAGGATCTGGGGTTTGGTGATAATGAATCAAGTACTTGTGCAGCAGAGGCAGCAGCATTTCATTCAGCAGACTGAGTCTAGCAGAGAGCTGAAGGATTTGTGTATTTCCAGGTCCTAGCCATTGATCCCTTGTTATGTGTCAGGGCGTTACTAGTAAAACTTCTTTTAGTTGGGTGTTAAAGGCATGGTATGTTTTTCATTTACAAATGCTGCTTCGGCTGGGACCACACCCTGCCCCAATCCAGGCTGGGTGCAGGATCCCTGAAATTAGGGCACTGTGCTGGGCAGGAGGGGATTGCTTTTTTTGTGCACCTGCCTCCACGGGTGTCCCAAAGTGATGCCGAGCAGTACCTCATTTTCCAAGTGGTCTGTGCAGATTAGCGACTAAGTATCAGTTGTTCTTGAGCCTTGATGACATTTGTATGTAAATGTATTTAGCTTGACAAAAGTTGTTTGAGTTTACTAATGCAACAGAGAGATGCCAGGCGGAGCCAGTCAAGGAGCTGGCTACTTTAATTAGATTAGCCTGGCATCTCTGTCATGAAGTGGTTGTGAGCTCTCAACTCAGAGCTGATCTCCAGCATGTCTCTGATATACTAACTTCATTTGTGCTGCATAGAAAACTCTCTTACCTTCTTAATAGCAGCTTGTTTGACAGTCCTGAAATAAATGTTGATCAATTATCAAAGTAATAACTGTTTGTGAAGTTGCCAGTGATATATTTTCTGTAAAAGAATGAATTCTTAGAGTGTCAAAACATTAATTTCCCATTTCAGTTCATCTACAAATTGTGTAACTACCAGATTGTTATGGTAGCAATATTAATATACATACCTGTATATAGCCAAAAAATCCTCATTAATGATAATTGGAATCAAAAAGTTTAATATTTTTCCCAGTCAAATACACTAATGCTTCCAAGGTGATAGAAGAGTGTACAGTTGTTAAACAAGTTGTAAATAAACGCTTATATAAAACATAAATGCTTGTCTCTCCTTTATTTGGTACTTGGTTGTGAACTGCATTTCCTGGGGCTCTGCAAAGGAGGGTGAGTGGCAGCTGGGCAGCGCATCAGAAAGCACAACATCTTCACTTTTCCTGGGACACATCCCATCTGGCTGCCTGTGAGTGGTTTGCTTCTCCAAGGGTCAAGGCTAAATGATCAAAGTAAGAAAATGTTCCCTTGCTAATGGAAGCTTCACAACAGCTGTCACCAAAGGTGGGGAAAAGAGACATTGCTAATGTGGACAGAAACAGCTGTCCTTCCATCCTGCACTGATGAGCAGCTCTGGCATCTGGGGAAGGAGGAGGCCTGGATTGTTCTCAGAACGGGCAAATGCTGATCTCTGTGAAAAAGAAGGCAACAGCCCGTGAGAGATACTGAGCCCCTGAGTGTTGTTTGTGGTGCTGGGGTTAAGAATGATGTGCAAAGACTGTGGCACAGCCTTTCAGGGCCTGCTCTGTAAAAGAAATAGGACTGGAAAGGGAGGTTGCCCTAGTGGCAGCGCTGCCAGCTTGGTAGCAACTGGAGAGCTTGTGAGGCTGAGGACAGGCTGGGGTGAAGTGTTTGCTGTCTGGGAAGGGCAGGAGAACCCCAGAAATGGTGGCCAGCTTCCTGCTGCACCACAGGCAGTGAACGGTGGAAGCAGGAAAGCTGCCAGAACCTCACTTCTAGCTGCTTGTGATTCACTGTGGTGCTCTGCCCTCCTCAATCCCGCCTGTCACTCCTCTTCATCTTTGGCCTGACTGTAGCGTTTCCTGCCTCTGACTGTCACTCCCTGTCCTTGCTATCCTCACTCCTAACCTCTCCTAACTTTTGCTATACATCTTTTTCCTCTCCTACCCCACTGTGTGCTGAGATCCACATTGGTATCCCTTGTTCTGGCCTCCATGCCCTGCTCTCTGCTCTGCTCCCTGACAACTCCTTCAAGGCCATAACTTATCCTCCACATGGTATGGGGGGAGTTGTGCCCCTGGCCCCCTGCTTCATGCTGCCCCTCCACAGGTGCTGACCCAGTTGGGAGGATGCAGCTCTGCAGCTCCTCTTCCAGTGGTACCTCTTCCCCACCCACCACAGCTGCAGGGCCTTGCTTTTACCACTGTCCCACAAGTGTGTTTATTTTGTGCAAGTGTGCAAGTGCAAGTTTTGCACTACCTGTTGCAGGAGGTGACAGCCACTGCTGACTTAAAAAGTGTGGTGGAAGCATACTCCAAAAGCTGCAGAGTTCTGCCCTACAATTCTCCTTTTCTACTCTTTTGGTCCACAAATAACTTTTGAGCATCTATATACTGTGAGCATTTAGTGTAATAATGTAAAGTCTCTGTCTCCTGGGACTTCCTTTTGGTAATAGGAAATAGCCTATAGTCCTTCAGAGCAGACAAGTGTCTCAAAGCTGCAGCTGTGCACACATCTGGATGTTTGGTTTCTGCGCCAAACTACACTGTCCACAAATTTAACACGGGGCACAACTCTGTTGCCACCATGGCAACAACCTGAGCAAAGGGCAAAGAATGGAAACTCCCCTAACCCCCAGTGCCCAGGAACTGATCAAGGCAGTCACAAGTAAAACATAAGGTGGAAGCATCTTCACTGTTTATTACACCACTGTGTGGAAGAGCCTTTCTTTGTCTTTGACAAAACAAAAAAAAAAAATTAAAAAACCCCAACCTAGACCTCTTATAAAAGCAGATTAGAACATACAGACAGACCACACCAATATTCTAAAAAGCTTTCCAGGGACTTCAACTCCACTGTTTCCAATATTTTCCTTACCATTTAATGTACAAAACTGTAGAATGGCTTTATGCCTTTCTGTTAACAATACCCCCAAAACCGGCTTTCTGGCAGCACTCAGGAGAATGGAACCTGGCAATCTCCATACTGACTGGGCAGGAAAGGACACAGCAGCATCAGGGGCATCATCAGTGATACGGGGTTTGCCACCTAGCAGCACACAGACACACAGCACACAGACACAGAACACACACAGAGAACACACACATAGAGCACACAAAGCACATGCACACACATGGACACACAGAGCACATAAAGCACATGCACACACACAGAGCACACAGACACATAGACAGCACACAGACACTCACACACACCCCTCCCACAGCACAGCACACACAGCACAGCAGCTGAGACCCGCCTGTATCAGCCCACGTCCTCCCCCCTGAAACTGCACAATTAAACTTATCAGTAACACTCTCTGTTCCCATGTGTTGTGCAACAAACTTGTTCTCAAATTAATAGCCTTGGAAACTTATTTTGGTCTGAATCACAGCTGGAGTGGAATTATATTAACATTACTGGACTTCTGAGGAAAATGACTGACCTTGATTGAGTCCAGGATGGAAGCTGCTGGAAGACTAAAGCCAAGCCCCTCACAACCCTAGGAACAGGGTCCCATAGGAGGCCCTTTGAGGTGCCATGCTCCCAGTGGCTGTGCTAACAGCTCCCTTGGAGCAGGATTTGCCTGTCAGTGCTCATCAGCCTGCAGGTTTGAGAACTCAAAAAGCAACAGTGGGGCCTGGGCAGGTCCCCCCTCCTCGAGGCTGAAGCCTTTGCCCACTGAGAGATGCAAAGAGATCTGATGTGTGCATTTCACTGAACTCCAGGGGAGCTTTAACCAAGTCCTCTGTACACACACACACACACACACACACACACACACACACACACACACACAGAGAGATTTGAATATACACGTCTGTGTCTATGTGCATGTGTGAAAACTGACATCAACACTTTATAGCAAGTGTAGCACCAATGTTGCCATCTTAGATTCAAAAGTTACTGTTGTGGTTATGGCAAATATGCAGGAATCATTCTGTAGGAGTTAAATCAGTCAATGATTAAGTGCTGCCAAATCCTTTAGACATAAAGCACTGAGCAATTCCAAGAGTAGGTTTGGCAAGGGGTCCATTGTGAACCTTGTGACGCAGTGGGAGGGTCTCCCTTCCCCCTCTGCACCTTTACGTTCTCCATCCCCACCCTTTTGCATCCACAGTCTCTGTTGTGTGTCACTCCAGATTGATTCTAATCCAGTTCTCCTTTGGGTGCTTTATCTGTGTGGTAACAGAGCAAGATTTGCCACAGAACTTTGTCGTGCTTTTGCAAATTTGTAATAAAATTTCTTTTGCTGATACCGTTGAAAATGCTTCCTTATGTGACCTTGACCACCCACAATGGTCACCCTGCAGGCGTCCCTGCAGGAACCATGCAAGTGCAGAGCACTAAGGCTCCTGCTCCTGGAAGGGAGTTTGTCCATGCTGAGTGTTGGGATGTGGTCTTTAGGTGGGCTTTTTGTTGTTTTGTGATTTTCTTTTTCCTATGGAAAAGGCAATAACACCCTGTGGGATTCCCTTTCAAAGCTGATGGGGGCTGTAGTCACTGCAGCCCAAAGCACCCTGAAAATAAACGTTTTGGAAATACCAAAAAAATACTACCATGACAAAGCTGACTCTGAGAAGGAAAAACACTTTCCTGCAAATAGGACTACCAGAATACCTTCCTAGTAGCCACTTCATGTTATTTTAAAACCTAAAATAGAAAAAAAAAACCCCAAACGGTCAAACAGCCGCCCAAACTACTGCAGATTTGTACAAGTTAACACAACCTCCAAGGATACTTGTAAATCCAAGTCAGCAAGCATTCAGCCTCTAAACAAACGTGGGGAGCACTGGTTTGCATCCCCTTCCAAGCAAGTGCGGTGCTCTTTGGAATTCGGGCAATACAAGAGACGAGCCTTAACCAATACAGAACACCACCACACTGAGAAGAGCCTGTTTCAAATGCATTTTGGTCTATGCAGCCTTCAATTCACCTACCTGTGAAGAGCTCAGGATTACATACTTCATCACCTGCCAAGGCATTTAGTTTTAAAACATATTTATATAAACCACCCAGGATGTCTACACAGTCTGATTCTGTGTCGGAAGATACAGTTAGAATTAAAGGCAGATGCAGAAATTTCTGGAACAAAACTTGGAAACACATTCAAACCAAAGAAAATCAACTGAACAACAGTCTTGAAAATGCTTTATTGAACCGTGTGTCTTATTGTAATGTGCAGAAGATGTGTTTGAAAAACTACAGCTTGAAAAATTTTTGAAAGTCCTCAACAATCAATAAAAAATGTCCCCTACTGGGGGTAACTCTCAGGGTAACCAGAGGCTGCATGTAAAGTTTTCTGTTGCAGAAATTGGAAAAAAAAAAGAGAAAAAAACCCCAACCAAAGCTAATGCTGCTCTACATGAAAACAATCAAGATTTGATGATAAAAAAAAAAAAAAAAAAAAAAAAAAAAAAGAAAAAAGAAGAGAGGAAGGAACTTAAACTTCAGTCTCTGGGGTTGGTTTTTTCCTGTTGTTATTTTGGATTAGCATACATGTCACAGTTCTGCTGAGAACACCATGTTGGTGTTCAAGTCATTACGTTTACTCTACAATGCTGCTGAGATGAGAGGATACAGAGAAAGAGAGAGGGGGTGAGGTGAGAGATCTGGAAAGACATCATTATGATATAAGCCTAGTTTAAATTTTCATCAGAAGCTGTGTGCACTTTTGTTTTTATAATCTAACTTTACATTCAAAAAAACCCAACAAAAAAACCCAACCAACCCACCAACCAAAAGAAAACACCCCAAACAACAATAACACACGCACGCACAAAAAAAAAAAAAT
>CM031878.1:43912910-44067763 GCA_018697195.1 Certhia americana | reverse complement strand
AAAAAAAAAAAAAAAAAAAAAAAAAAAAAAAAAAAAAAGAAGAAAGAAATAAAACCAAAACCAAGACCAAACATATCCCTTCTGTCCTTGTTTTGGGGCTATTATAAATTTCTATGCACAAGAACACCATACTTTTTCCAAACCAGTAGGATTAACAGTTTAGGCATGTAGGTGGCATGATTCAACTAAAAGGCTTTTTTCCAGCTTTTTTTTTTTTTTTATACCAGCAAAAATTAAGCAAAAGAAACAATAAATAAAAGGTGCTAAAGTTAGCATTAAGAATTTCTTGTAATATACTGACAGTCTGGGAATCCAAATCCTCAAGCTCTCCTGATACCATCAGGTCTCTGCAAACTATGAAGCAAATACATAAATAAAATATGATTGAGGCTGTGAAAGGCTTTAAAACTAAGACAATAGGATCCAGGTTAACTTTTTTTTTTTTTTTTTAAGAAACACAGTGAATATATGAATTGTCTACACCTGAATAAAACATATTTAACAATTAAAAAATTTTAACAACCACAACAAAGAAAAACTTTAAACAAAAGTGAACATTGTTTGATTTTAGGGCACACAAAAGCCCTTTGTAGTAGCTTCCAGCAGTGGCCTTACTGATGTGTCTCCTACAGATGCATAAAATGAAGTTTAACTCCACACAGAGGTGACGGCTGAGATGGCAACATAATGATCACATTCAGCAAAACGCCACACCCCGGGCACGACAATGTATCCCACTGCAGAGTTTCCATCCTGTGCAGGAACAGCACATGAAGATGTCATTCTGTCACATATTATTAAAAAGCTACTTTGTGGCCACACACTGCTACTCAGCGCTAACCTTTTTCATCATGTAACCTTTGAATAATGGGAAAGCTTTGTGTCTTATAGTTTTACTCCTTGTATTTAAGTTTTTAAATGACAAGGTCACTAAAACTCATGCACGCTGCAAAAAACGTCATGCAGTAGTTAAGGTAAACCATCCAAGCAGTTTTTATTCATTAATATTCATAAATACACACAGCAGCTTCATTAGAGATTTTTCATTTTTTTTTTCCTCTTCAGTTTGAATGTGGAGTATTAGGAGAGCCTTTTGCATGTCAAGGTACAGGACACAGAGCTTTCTGCTCTGTAACCTACATTTACCTGCTAGAAGTAAAAATTAGTTAAGTGGAAATGATTATCATATATATCTTTTCTCTCTTTCTTTTGAATGTACACAATGTAACAAGAGTGACAGACCTGAAATTACAATCACCAAAACAAACCCAAGATAGTTGTTGTCCACTTTCATTGGCAAATACAGCACAGAGGACATTGTCTGCGAAGTGGGATGTCATCAAAGAGGAGGTGGAGGAGGCTCATTTCCTTTATTACTCTCTTTTAAATTTAGGTTTTCTAAAGCAACATCTAGAGGCATAATATCTACACAGCCCATAGCACCAAAATCTGCTATCTCCCCCCGCTCATCCTCATCTGAGGAGGAACTTTCTTCCTGCATCAAGGTGGACAGTAGAAGCTCCTGAACAAACAGGCTGCAGTCTGCCCGTTCACTCTCCATTGACTGACGCTCTGCTTCTGACATCTTCGGATCATTCAACCTGCAGCAGCAAGGGAAGAGAAGAGGGAGAGTTGCTGAAAGCTCATTTCACTGGTGACACCACCAACAGGCTGCGATGTACTCAGAAACTGCTCAGGACAGTCCTACCTGTCCTTCAACACATGAAGCACTGCACCGAAGTGCAGGCACTTCAGTACAACAGGCATGCATTTACCAACCACCCTTCTCTGCTGCTGCAACAGCATTTGCAGTGGGGCCCAAAGTTAGAGGAACAACAAAAACCGTTCATGAGGTTTCCTGCTTTCAAGGAGTCTTTTAGGGAGGGCTGATGCCATTTCTGGAACATGCTGTTGTATGCCTCCTTTGTTTCCACATCAACTTCTAAGATCACATTGGCCACAAACCACACCACTGCATGTGTAAAAGCCTACACATGGATTACTGAACACAATTCCACTTCTCCTAAGTGCACGCCTTGATAGCAGCAAGGAAACTGCTCACTCCAACTTTGAAAGTCAGAGTCTGTGACACTGGTGGCTGGCTCCTTTGATTAAGGTTCTCAAATGAACTTCTGACTGAAAGATATCACATGGCATTATTTTGAACTTAGATAAAAATCCATTTGACTCAAATTCAGGCACAGGAACTATTAAAATTACCACACTCTTTTCACAATACCAGATAAACAAAAGGTATGCTTGCAGAGGGTGTGGCAGGGAAGATGTGGAAAATATTTTTATTTCCAATAGGTAGTTAGCATTCCAGAAGAATTGGGATGACACAGGAGGTGAATCCTCTTTAAAATAATCCTGGGGTCTAAACATAATTTCTATGTAAGTAAATAAGCATAATAACTATGTAAGTATTAATGCCATCCTAGGCATGTGCCTGACTCCAAACATATAAGCTTCATCAAGCTCTGTATCTCTACTAGAACTAAGGTAAACAGAAATTATAAGCGGTAAATACAAGTAAATACACTGAACAAACTACCTTGTCAGAAGGAACTGGGAATTCTGGATAGTCTGCTGACTGTTTTCTGTGTTAGATGTGTTGGTTGTTGTTGTAGATTGTGTCATAGTGGTGTTGACATTGATCGTGTTGGTGCGTCTGGTTGCATTGCGTGCAGTCTCCAGTTGCTGTCTTGCTGCCTGTGCATGTTGTCGTTCCAACTGCAGTTGCATCTGCAGCTGCTGTAATTGAGAAGCAGAAGGGCCAGAGGAGTTGAGCTGTCCTCCTGCAGAACGCCTCACACCTGATAGCTGGGATAAAAGCTCTGCCAGAGAAAAGAAAGCTTCTATGACTTAAGACCTGAAATGAGCATTACACAGCAGAATAAATATACACCCTGAATTCCAATGCATCGATTCAATTTTCTTCAACTAACATCAAAACCCAACAATGCTTAGAGAAGACTGTAAACATTAATGCCCATAAAGATTAAGACTAATTGATGCAGATTTATTCCAAATAACAAGACTAGGTTTAAAATTTCAACAATGACAGCAGAGCTAATCTACAGATAGCCTGGCAAAAGACTGCAGCCACTCTCTGAAACTTCAAGACAAAACAGCCACTGACTTAAGAAACCTCTTTATTTTGGCTTTGGATGGTGACTTTATTATTCCCATTAACAAGTGTTCCCCCACAACACAAGCTTTGTCTTCCCAATTATCCCAGAGGAAAGCTGTGCTGCAGCAAAGACAGATATACTGTACCATTGCTTCAAACGTTCAATAAAAGAAATTTAGTAAAGAAAAGATATTACATCACTGCTTCACATCAAAAGCATTCTGTATGAATTCTTATTTCTGCATGGAGAAGGCCTAGTGACTAAAAACTCCCAATGTTATTAAGTCTTCCAATGCAGAAGGATGGAATACTTCTTGCAAATTTTATCCACAAAGTTTATTTCTAAATAAATATTAGCAGCGAGTTACTGCTCAGTGCATTGCTGCAGAATCTCTTCTATGCCCTGTGCAGAAGGTAGTTCTTATCTCAGATACCTGCTGCAGTTGATGTAATGGCAGAGGAAGCAGGGGACAATCCTCTACATGACAAAGTTAATACATAGGTCATGACATTTTTCTTTCATTGCATTACCAAAATGTAATCATTCTAAAGCAAGCTGTTTTTGAAGGAACAAAGCAAAATACAAACTAGAGAGGTCGAGTAATTTTCACCAGCACTGACAGCAGCACTAAAATTAAGTTAAATTTTAATTACTAGAGAATGACACAGGGAGGAAAAATGTTTAAGAAAAATAACTAATGCTATAAACTTAAATAGAAAAATTACTGTGTTCTTTCCTATTTATTACTCCAGTAAAAAGGCAGACATGTTAAACTCACAAGCAAGATTAAGATCTATTTATTCTCACTGTAAGCTAAAGCTTAGAATATAGGGAAGCAGTATTTTGGAAAAAGGTGTGAACTCAAAGCAGTCCTGGAATAGGACAGACACCCAGCTCAGTGTGCTCTAAATGCAGAATCACATCTTCCACCCAAAGGGAATAGATACAGAAGAATGACATTTTATCCCACATTTAATGCTGCTAAATGGGAAGGTCCTGCAAGGCTGAAAACCAACTTCAGCAGTCACATCACACTTTAAATGAGCAGAAGCAGCTGCCCTGGTGAAAGGAAGAGGATGTCTTGCACTGGAAGCTTCAAGAACATCCTCCCTCTTTGAACAAACTCACCTGTGACCTCACTTGAATTGTTTTTTTTCTCTTGATGGGCTACTTCTTCACAGCTAATTTAATGAGTTACATTAGGGCACACCAGGCCAGCAGAGCACCAGAGCCAGCAGAAGGCAGGCAAAGGGGACCATGATTAGGGAAGGGAGTGGATCCACAGCTCCCCTTTCAGGGGCAATGCCTCATTAAGCCAGATGGCTACTCCCGGCTGAAGAAGTCACACCCTGATAGTAGCCAGCTCCAGTTTGAGCATTGTGTCTGTCTGCTTTCCATCTGAAGTAAAGGTGGATTTGTGGCAGACCTTCTGAGATTTCCCTGACGTATTAGTATGGTCATAGACCATGGCATTAAAAGGTTTAGATTCCCACATAAACAAAACTGTATCTGTTTTCAGAATTGTCTATTTTTCCTTCCTTGTAAAAAAATAGTTATTTTCACATCAAAGCTAAAAATAGAAATAAGTTATTTCTGGGAATCCTAAAGACACAGCCCAATTATTTTCTGATGTTGACAGGAAGACCACCCTTTCCCTCTTCAACCACTCTGGGTTGTACACCCACCCTCTGCTGTGCCTGTACATGCAGCTTCACAGTAACAGAGAGCAGGGCAATTACTGTCATCTTGCATTCTCTTTCCTCTGTGGAAGGAGGTCAGTGGGGTAAAATTTGTGGTTACAGCTCTTACCAGCTATAGGATCCATGGCTTCTCTATTGCTTGGAGAATACGAACTCTGAGAAGACGAAAGCCCACCAGGGGAACTGGTAGTAAAGTGCATGTTTGATCTACGAGCACGGGGGCCTCCCAAACCCCGGCCTGGGTGGAACATCCTACGTACATGCCGAACGCCACTGGATTCATCGTAGCCAAGAAGTTAAGGAAACAGAACTACTTGGCACTGAGTGTTAAACAGCCATTAAATGACATTTGATGGGTCAAATACTCAAGTGTACTGTTCGTGATTCATAAAGTAACAATGCAACTTCTGAAGGAAAGCTAAGTACACTGTAGCTATGCTACAGGTCAGACTTACTGATGTAGTAACTTAGTTTTAAAATAAAATTTTTCTATGAAAATCCACACAAATTTATGTTCAGCCAAGCTTATTACTGGGACAGGGATTTCAGTTCTCCCTTCCCAATTCTTACACTAAGTATCAAAAATAATTAAAAAATTTACTACAATTCCTATCAGAATATTATCAAATTCCTTTTGACTTCTGTACTTCATACTTTTATCCAAGAAATTTTATCACTTCAGTGCTTAGGAAACTGTAGGTTTCTGGAGTATTCAGCATATCCATCAAAACCCTTTGTTTCACCTTTCTTCTTATAGCCAAAGAAATATCACTAAATCCTGTTATGACAATGATGCTTTTCATTTTTTTCTTTTTCCCCCACTTCACCCTATCAGATGCTTGTATTTTGTGTCACTTTTTTTCTCATATAAATTCGCTGATTACTTCAAATCATATAGGTTTGAAGTAATATTACTTCATATAGGTTCTCATATAAATTTGTTGATTACTTCAAAATTTAAAGATTGCTTTTGTCATAAATTTACTAACATTCATTCCTCCAAGACAGTCCTGATAAAGCTTCTTCTTAAAAATCACTAGTATTGACTCACTGGTGAAAAATGAAATAGCATAGGCTTTAATATTTTATTTTAGTGTTACTATAATTTAGCTTAGATCTCCATCTCCTGTTTTTTATTTTTATAATAGTAGTGTTACCACATATATGGTATCAATTTCTGTGCAAGGGTAGCGTCCAACATACTCTTCATAAATCACAGCTATGAAGCAGAACCTCACAATGTCATCGAGGTCAAGAACTTAACACTGAAAGACGGGATTCAACTTCCCATGGCAAGAGAAAGCTTCTGGCCATTACAAGACGTTACAGGTTTGCTTCTTTCAAAACAGTTAGTTATGCTGCAGTGTAAAACTTAACATCTAGTGTGTAAGAGGAAACCTCCCCAGCACAGAACACACTTTGCTTACTACAGAGCACCTTGCACCGCTGAGTGTGCTAATCTTGGATGCTGCTGGAGATGAGTTGCTAAATTAGATGGACTATAGACCCTACGTAGTTTGGTAAGTTTTTCATAACAAAATATGTTAGAACAGGACAGTATCTGGGAATTTTTCAAGTAGACACATGACTCTGGGGTAACCTTCCAAATCACAACTTTTGAAGTGCTTTAAGATGTATTTCATTCTTCAGATACCTGCTAAGCATGCACTTGAGTCTTACCAGCTATGCTAGAGTAAGAAAAGACTTTGCAAACCTTATGTTGCAACATTTAAACTGGGTAGTCATGTGAGAACTGTTTGTAGGATTAATGCTGAAAAGATGTGTTTAATGAAATTTCAGATATTTTCCTGCTAAACAAAGAAACTGGGTTTTAAAGAGCAGTCTATAAAATGTAGGAATAAATGACACACCTTGCAATAGCTGCACAAGGTTTGTGTATATGCAGTGTTTTTAGGAAAAGGTAAGTAAAAGGCCCAGCTGGCATGGGTTTAGGAGGGGTAGGTCCTGTTTGACCAACCTGATCTCCTTTTAGACCAGGTGACCCTCCTGGTGGATGCAGGAAAGGCTGTGGATGTTGTTTACCTGACCTTCAGCGAGGCCTTGGACACTGTCTCCCACAGCACACTCCTGACAAAGCTGTCAGCCCGTGGGTTGGACAGGAGCACTCTGTGCTGGGTTAGGAACTGGCTGGATGGCCAGGCCCAGAGAGTGGTGGTGAGCAGTGCTGCATCCAGCTGGGGGCCAGGCACCAGTGGTGTCCCTCAGGGATCTGTGCTGGGACCAGTTCTGTTCAATATTTTTATTGATGACATGGATGAAGGGATTGAGGGTTTCACCAGTACATTTGCAGATGACACCAAGCTGGGAGTTTGTGTCCATCTGTTGGAAGGTAGGACGACTCTGAAGAGACATGGATTGGTTGGATGGATGGGCATAGTCCAATAGGATGAGGTTTAATAAGTCCAAGTGCCAGGTCCTGCATTTTGGCCACAACAACCCCCTGCAATGTTACAGGCTGGGGATGGTGTGGCTGGACAGTGCCCAGTCAGAAAGGGACCTGGGGGTGCTGGTGACAGCCAGCTGGACACAGCAGAGTGTCCTGGTGGCCAAGAAGGCCAAGGGCATTCCAGCCTGTACCAGGAATGGTGTGGCCAGCAGGAGCAGGGAGGTCATTCTGCCCCTGTACTGGGCACTGGTGAGGCCACACCTTGAGTGCTGTGTCCAGCTCTAGCCCCTCAGTTTGGGAAGGACATTCAGATGCTGGAGTGTGTCCAGAGGAGGCAATGAGGCTGGAGAGGGGCTGGGAACACAAACCCTGTGAGGAACGGCTGAGGGAGCTGGGGGTGTTTAGCCTGGGGAAAAGGAGACTGAGGGGTGACCTTATCACTCTCTACAACTCCCTGAGGTGGCTGCAGTCAGCTGGGGGTTGGTCTCTTTCACCAGGCAGCAACTGACAGAATGAGAGGACACATTCTCAAGCTGCACCAGGGGAAGTTTAGGTTGGATATTAGGAAGAAGATTTTCACAGAAAGAGTGATAAAGTAGTGGAATGCTTTGCCTCGGGAGGTGGTGGAGTCACCATCCCTGGATGTGTTTAAAAAAAGACTGCATGTGGCACTCAGTGACATGTCTAGTTGAGGTGTTAGGGCATGGCTTGGACTTGATGATCTTGAAGGTCTCTTCCAACCTAGTGATACTGTGAAAAAAAAAAACCAAAAATTGACCAAACAGATCTAATTAACAGATGGTGGATAAAGCTACCCCTCAGAACTGTAGCAGATCCAACAGTAAAAGCTTACCTCAAACTGCAAAATAAATTTTTACGCTAGAGCAAGTGCAAGCCAAGAGCGTTCTCTATCACCTTTTTTGTACATGAAGGCAATTATAGGGCATTGTTCTGGATAGCTTCAGTTTCATATTAAGCAATATAATGGTGTATCAGAGAGTGATGGTTCTTATTTCCTACACTGCCAGACCCTGAGTGGAAAAGGGCATCTCCTCTTCCTTTTTACCTGTCTTAGATCTCCCTGTTGCTAGATATGATGTCAAGTCCAATGTCAGTCACTTCAAGATACTTCTTACTGGGTTTTGGAAATCTGACAACACTGGACACCAACACCACAGAGTACAAACAGGAAATTCTACAGGTGTTAACTTTGATCTTTGGGAATTGTATTCCCAAAACAGATCTATTTTGGGATGACTGATACTGAAACCTTATTCTGTATTTGAAAAAAACATTATCCTTCTGGCTCAAGCATTCCCTTAAGTAAAAGTCATCTGGTGGCATTTCTGGTACTAGGGAGGAGAAAATGCAGCAGTAGCCTGCATTCTAATCAAGTATCTTGTGCAACATTTCAGTAGGAAAATAATTTCATTCTGTAGCTGGGAAAATTTCAACTTCCTGCCTTACCGTTAAACCAATGTTGGAATCCCACAGTTAGAACTCTGGCACACTGCTACGTAGTTATATAATTCTCGTTAGAAAAAGCCTAATTAGGCAGGTGCTATGAAAATCTCAGAGTTGGTACAATGAGCAGAACTAAAATGACACAAACTATCCATCAAGCAACATTTTAGGGCTGTCCAAAGGCCAGGAAAGTTCCAGTGGTCTGGAAAATACCAGCAAGGGAGGATGGAATGACTCCTGGCCACTGAGGACCACAGGGATGCCTGGGATCAAGCTCTCACAGTCAGAGCCACTGCATTCAGCATCCTGCTCCTCCTGAGTGCTGAGAGCTCTGCTCCTGTCCCTGAGAAAGGCAAGTACAGGCAACTGCTTCCATCTGACTTTGTACCAGTTTTTGTATCACTTTTTCATCTTTCTCCTTTTACAGAGCAAATCTACACCCAAACTCCTTTACACTTACCCATTATTGCATAGTAATTAACCTGTGCATTTAGTCTGTTCTGACCTTAAACCATTTTAATACTAACAAACTTAAATGTAATCAAATACAATCATAACTGAAGTGGAACCATCACCTCAAGTGCTGTTCCCTTTCTATTCATGTAATTAACTATGTTTGATAGGGCTTGTATTTATTTTTTTCCCCCCCAACTGCCCGAGCTTACATTATTCTTTGTTCCTTTTTTAAAATCTCTAAGCCACTATCAAAGTTATAATGCAGTCCTTTTTTTTTTCTGTTTGTTTAAATGACACACAAAGGAATAATTCAGAGATTACTTACTGTAGGGATAATACATAGCTTGTATGCCATTAAATAAAAGCCCAAAACAAAGATATTTTATCAGTTAAGCCTAGGAAGGAAAAATATCTAAAAAGGAGACAAATATTCCTATAACAAGGATGAAAAAATCCCAACAGCTGAAGCTCCTCAGCCTTCAAGCATAGAGAGATGTCCATAACCGGCTGCTAATGTAACTGAAGGACAACACCCTATTTCCCAGAAAATCTGAAGGTTTTCTGAATCATATTACAGAATTTCAGTAACACTACAAAATCATATTATTAGAAGATTGTGTTAAAAGTAGTTAAGCAAGTTTTACATCATTTACATCATACAAGCACTGGATCTTGATACATATGATACATAAAACAGCACCAAGAGTAAGCATGAAGCAGGATAAAACAGTGCAAGTAGAAAAGAACCTCTGTATGTCAAAATACTTTAAATGTTTCTGCTGTGAGAGCAAAAAATACTCTCAAGTATACCTACAATTCTGTGCACAGTCTGACAACTAAACTTTTTTTAAACTAGGAAATGAACCTTTTTATTTTTGACATACATATCTTTAGCAACCTAAGTTTCAGGAAATCCAGAATATGACCCTTTGACTATAAAAAAATCAAACCAAGTCACCATGACTACTAGGTGAAACAGTCTTTGTCTCAAATTGGAAAGGATATTAAATCTCTAGGAGCTCTATGTTCCAGTGTAAGATGAGCTGCAAAGTCATCTGTTACGTGATTCGGATCCCCTCCAGGTAATGCTGCACATATTGGACAAATCTGAAATGACAAAGCAAGGAAAAAACTCAACTTTATAAATATTACAAGAAACAGAGCTTGTATCAAGTCAATCATTAGACACAGGCTCATATGCTTTAAAATTACATTTTGGTATTCACAAACACCTGGATATCAACATATTCAATAAACTCAGAAAAATTACTGAAGTGCAGACATTAATATAATAATTTTCTACTTTATGAATTTCAGAATACTATGAAAACTAGAGCTATAATTCTCAAAATCAATTTGCAGTGTCTTGAAAGTTAGTATTTTTGAATGCCAATTCTGCCACAGACAGTAGAGATAGTAGAATAATGCAGAGATGCTATACGCCTCCTTGGCACTCATCCCAGCAGAGGAATCAGAATGAAACTGCCCATATTGCTAAGCATCAAGCTGAGACCATCCCTCCCAGGTGTTGCAGGTTTGGCAGAGAAGGGCTGACCTCCACCCACACCCCTCTCCACAACAGTATTTTGAGAGTAAGTATTGAGGTCTCTCTTTGGTTTTGGTCCCCCCCCACACTTCGCAGTTCTTGGTTGGTAGGTTTTGTTTGTTTTGTTTTCTAAACCGAAGTACAGTTAACTAAGCAAGCAAACATTAACACTACTATTGCCATAATTATGAGTTGTCCTTTGAATGACTCCACAAACAGCATTTTCCATTTTTCTTTCATTTTTCACGTGTATACTTAAGCTGTTGAAGGTTGATCTCAAAAGACCATGAGCATTAAGTATAAAAGAGCCCACATCTTTTGTACTCTTATGGAAGTGAGAACAAGGTCTTGAAATAAGTTTACTGTAAAATCTCAGCTGCTTTTGACAGGAACTGCTGCATCTAATTCCATTTTAATTTTAGTGGACAGTTCTGGAAAGAAAACCAGGCATTTTAAAAAGCTTTTTGCTGCAACTCCTTCCCTCTTATTTTCAATATTCGGCTTTTTCTCCACAGATTTTTCACCACTACAGAAGCCAAGCAAGTGCACTACAGGGCACATCTTATCATAACATAATACAATAAATACTCACCTATGCCAACATATCATACAGCTACCCTGTAGAGATATGGAAGTGGGTGTGTATCGGACAGACAGTTCTGAATTCCCTAAATTTCATTACAGTTTCGTTTTCTCTTACCAAGAGAATGCAATACTTTCAAAGCAATTTTATTTAAGCTACTCTGAGGAAGCAGAAATGCAACATAGGAAGAACAATCCACTCCTGAAAGCAGGAAATCACCAGAAAGTTCTTTGTTACATGACAAAGGTATGACCTGCACATATTTGTGAATATACTCAGACCTCAGAAAAACATCAGTTAGGAAAAGGTTGTAATGAATATTTGAATAAGAAAGGACCAAAGTATCCCAACCTAATTCTAAATATCAACTAAACTTTCAAGAACTCTTGACTAGGGAAAGTTATTCAAGTACTGTTATGCACAAACAACAATTTAGTTAAGCATAAGCTCTGACAGAGTCACAACAAAGACTGCTGGATCACTGATTAAGCGTGACACAGCTAGAAGTCATTCTTAATTATGACATGCATGAACAAATAGTGCAGAAGAAAGGTAAATGTTGTAAGAACTTTTGAATTTGTGAGCGTTGAGATTTCTCTCAATTTATGAAAAATGACCATGCAACCCTGAATGATGACTCTAAAGGCCTAAGTCAATCCCACTGAGAGAACATCTGCAACCTTCCAGACTGTGTTTGGATTACCACTATTTCTCCACTTACATATAAAGTACCCTCTTTAAGTGACAGCACTTCTGTAACCTCAACAAGAGTCACTGTGATCTTAAGAGGATAAACAGACACAGTGAGACTGTCTCATATTGTCCATTTCATTGCTGCAAGAAAAAGCTCTCTCCAATCATCAAAGTATTAACTTAGTGCTTACAATTCACCTAACAAGGAGCCCAATTACTGCCTTCCCCAAGATGAGACAGCTGCTGCAGTGAAGTGTAATAGCAGAATATTTGCATCTCTGATATGAAACAACACTGAAGAGACACTATTTCATGGAGTCCCCTAAATCTTTTTTTATTTAGAATGCTAGCACACTCCTAAGTTGAACACTGCGTTTCATCTGAAGCAGCCCAACTAACGTGAAACTTCAACACCAACAAAAACAATCATCATACTGATTCCCAGATTCCTCTGCCTTACAACTAACTCTAACCATTGTCTCTGGACATTATATGAGTGAAGAAATACTGGTTCTTTAGAAGAGGAAGACGGCTTTTGAAAAGAAAGGAAGGCTTGCCCTTTAAGTGAGAAAGCAGCTGGGGTGCATTAAAAGCAGTGTGGATAGAAGATGACCTGATGGAGATCTTACATGCTGGAATTAAGAGAAGAACAGGCAAACGGCACGTTATTGGGGTTGTCTACTACAGGCCACCTGACCATGAGGAACAAACAGATCAGGCCCTCTAGAAACAGAGCAGCTGTCTCATGCTTGCAGGACCTGATGCACATGGAGGTCTTCAACCACTCCAGTATTTGTTGGAAGGGCAGCACAGCGTGACTGCAATTGATGAGGCTCCTGGAGTCCACTCAGGGTAACTTCCTCCTCCAAGTGACAAAGGAGCACACAAGGAGAGGTGCTATATGGGACTTAATAATTACAAGGAGGGGCTCAGCTGGAATGTGAGGGTCAAAGAAAGCCTTGGCTGCAGTGACCTTGACATAGTGCAGTTTGAGATCCTGAGGGCAGGGAAGAAGACGAAAAACAAGCTCATGACCCTGGACCTCAGCAAAGCAAACTCTGACCTCTTAAAATACCTGCTTGGAGGAGTCCCATGGTGTATGAATCTGGAGAGATTCAAGAAAGATTGTTAATATTGAAACATCACTCCCCCTCAAGCTCAAGAGTTCTCCATCCCAATGAATATGAAGTCAGGCAAAAATGCCAGATCAAGACACTCCTGGACAAACTCAAACACAAAAAGAAAACATACAGACGTTACCCCACTAGGGTAAGCCATAGCATAGCCTACCATAAGCATTACTAGAGCATCACAGGGCAATGTAAGCAAAGCTAAACATGGAACTGAATCAGGCAACTAATGTCCAAGGTAACAATAAGGTCTTCTGGAACTGCACAGGAAATAAAAAGGTAACCAGGGAAAATGTGGGCCTGTTGCTGAAAAGATGTGAGGCCTAGTTACACAGGACCCAGAACATGTTGAAAGCATTGAATACCTTCTTTGCTATGGTCTTTACTAGCAAGACTGGCCTCTTGCAACTCCAGGTCCAGAGAGCAGGGGTAAAGTCTGTAGTGAAGCTATTCCCCTGCTGGAAGAGGATTACTCTGCAGAATACTTACGTGAACTAGAATACTTAAACCCACAGGCTGTGATGGTTGTGATGCACCAAGAGGTGCTGAGGGAGCTGGCAGATGTCACTGCGAGCCTCCTCTCAATCTCTGAACAATCATGGTGACTGGGTGAGATGCCTGAGGACTGGAGTAATGCAAATTTCACTCCTATCTCAAAGACAGGCAAATAAGAGGAGGATCTAGGGAACTATAGGCTGGTCATCTTGCTTTAATCCCTGGGAGAGTGAGGAAACTATTGCCATCTATTTTCAGGCACTATTGAAGACAAGAAAACTATCAATAGTAGTTAGCACTGGCTTCACAAAGGGGAAGACATGCTTGACGAACTTCATAAACTTCAATGCTGAAGTGTCCAGTCTGGCAGATGACTGAAGAATAGGGGAAATTGCCTACCTGGACTTCAAGTAAGACCACTGACACTGCCTCTCCCAGGATGGTCACACGTAAGTTGCTGATGCTCTGAATAAGTAGAGAGTGAGGTAGAGTGAAAATTGTCTCAGTGGATGGGTCAGAGGATGGTGAGCAGTGGGAATTCTGCTGATTACACAAAACTAGGAGGAGTGCCTGATACGCTAGGGAGCTGTGCTGGCATTTAAAGTGACCTTAAAAAACTGAAGAAATGGAACAACAGGAACCTCGTGAAGGAGAAGTACAAAGTCTTGCACATGGGCAGGAATAGCCCCAGGAACCAGCACACATAGCAGGCCAGTTATATGGAACACAGCTTTGCAGCAAAGGACCTGGGGTCCTGGTGGACCACGGGCCAGCAGTGTGCTCTTGCAGCAAAGAAAGTCAGTGGTGTTCTGGGCTACACTGAACAGAGAGCTGTCAGCAGACCAAGGGTTGTGATCCTTCCACCTTTTCTCCCAGCACCAGTGCTCCGTTCTCAGCTCCATACATGCACACACTGAAAAGAGTTCACACACTGAAAAGAGTTCAAAGAGGAATGAAGGAAAGGCTGAGGAGAAAGATGGAACTGTTAAGCCTGGAAAAGGGCAGGGTAATGGGGGATGGATCTTAGGAATGTCCATGAATACCTGAAGGGAACCCAAAGGGATGATGGAGCCATGCAGTGACAGGATGAGAGACAGTGGACACAAATTCAAATACAGGAGCTTCCCCATAAACATCAGAAAACACTGAAACATTTTTCACTGTGAGGATCACTGATCACTGGCACAAGTTAACGAGAGTTAACTGTGGAGTCACTATAAAAGAACAGTCAGGACATCTGCTCAAGATGACCTCCAGAGGTCCCTTTCAATTTCATTCAGCCTGGGATTCCTGCCTGCAGAAACCTAACATTGTTGTACTTACCAACACCTATATCTGAGAAAAATCAGCAGAAAATAAACTTATCTGTATAAATCTGAATATAAAAATGGCAACATTTAACAGACAATATTTTTTTTTGCTTATTATTTGAAAAACTAGGGGCAAAAAGCCTTTAAATATAAATGATTCTGTCCCATGAAGTTCCCTTACATCTACACGTCTAAAATAAATACACGTCTAAAATAAAATATGTATTTGGAAGGAGATACTCCAACAAGCTCTGTATCTAAACACATTGTCTGAAATAATAATTGTCTGAAAGCCTATAACCACAAACATTCAGAATTTGTATTTTCTGCTTTTCTGGTCTTGTAGCCCTTCACTATCTCAGTAAGAATACAGTACCCAAACAATTTTATGTGCATGAACACTAAACATTTATCACCAATGCCAGATTCAAAATTTAGCACAAAGAGTAACAATCGTATTCAAGGATTAAAATACTGACCTTTATCATCATTTGGAACAGTGATACAGCAGTTTTGCAGACTGATGCATAAAAATAAAAGTTTTGTGGGATTTTTTTTTTTTTAAACACATATAACTCTTTCAGGATTCATCAGAGTAGCAGCTGTCAAGCATCACAAATTTAGGCTTTATGTGTGGGGTTCTAGAAGTCACAACTGCAAACAAGGGCATGTCAAGTTTAAAAACCTGAAATCTGTGAACACTCAGTGTTAGGAACATATCACTGACATCAAGTGGTGCAAGCCAGAATTGCAATACCAAGCCACCAAATAAAGTTATCCAAATGCAGAATTCACAATGGTTGATGCTATGTTTGAAAGTTGCAAAGTTTAAGAAAAACTCAGAGAGACTGTAAAAAATGTAGTGTGCCACCGAATTAAATAATATACCACAGTGCAACTGATTGTGAAGTAAACACTTCCTGTGATTTTAAGACTGCAACACCTTTGAGTCCCCAAAAAGGTGAACCAACACCCTTCCATATCATTCAAGTTCACCCAAGTTCATTATTAGGTTTGAAGAGTCATTCATTTTCTTCCACACAATTCCTTGAAAATTAAAAAAACTAGAAGATTTTTTACTAGAATAAAGAACCTATTTATAACTAATTTCACACAATGCATTAGTGATGAGTAATCCACTTCAAGCATCACCTCCTTCCTAGTGGTCTAGGGTAAAACAGTTAATCACAGAACAGTACCCTCCATGTCATTCTGCTAAACAGCTAACCTGGTTTCTCCTACTCCCAAGGTCAATCGAGACAGCAGGAGTTAACATCTCCAGTTAAAGTATTAGTGTTGAAACTTGCTTAAGAAGTGCATTTTAAACCACATTTAAGTGTCCTAATGGTTAGGAATGGGAGAAAACCTCCTGCAATGACATGAATAGTTTTAAACCAATTATAGAATCCCAGTGCATAAAATAAGAGGTCCATTAAAAAAGCTATTAGAAAACATAATAAACTATCTGCATGTCTTCCTCTCTCTTACTAAGTTACAAAAGACAGTTATAGCTGTAAAGCTTGCAGAACAATTACACACTAATTATGAAAAGGGAGAGACAGATAGACAGAATAACTGTGAGATCTTTCTAAATTTTGTCTTACAGTATAACAATCTCCTAAACATGGCAGCCTTTGTATCAGCACAGCAAGCATAAAACTCTGACAGAAGGAAGCAAAATCATTATATTATGATACCCGGAAAATCATAGAAGAATTCTGATGTCATTCTCAAATGTAGGTACTTTCTCTTCTGACAAGGCATTTAAATGAATACATACTTCAAGAAAGGACAGAAAAGACTTTTTTTCAGAAATGAGACTATTTAAAATATATTTCCACCACAAATGCAAGTTCTGAGGCTTCTTACCACTTCTGTTGATGTTTCTGCATGCTCAGAAGTAACATGTTCTTGAAGAGATGTTTCCGTATAACCCATTTTCCCACAATAAGGACAAGTGAAAGACTGTGGCTGCTCTACAGAGAAAGCTTCTCCACCATAGTACAAGTCTGAAACAGGAAGAGATTAAATAAAGGTTACTTTAAAGCAGTATCACCATTAATTTTGTTCCCATCAACCTCTGTTTATAAATCTGTATATTGCAGATTTATATAAAAATCTGTAATCCCTGCTAAATTAATCTATTTTTTTACTGAAATAGCTATATTCAGAAGGGGTTCACCATTACTGATGAAAAAAAAAAAAAGAGACTACATTTAATTTTCATTAGCACACATAACTTAGCTTTCTAATATTTACTAGAAAAAAAGACTTCCATCATGATGCTGCTGCTACTATCAAACTTCCATTTTTCCACCACTGTTTTTATCCCACATGCAGGGTCAACTATGGTATTTTTCAATCATAAGATGAAATTTCAGGAGCTGAATTCTTGAGAAAATCTCAAATTTAGTTCAAAATTTTGAAGTCCCCAGTGTCACCAAATGTCAGCATTTATACTATAGTTGAACCACTGCTTTGCAGTAAGCAGTTTCAGAAACATCTCAAATATGTAACATAAAAGTTTCATAGTGAAAAAGGAATCTGGCTATCTGTTACACACTGGCTTCAACTTTTAGGTGTGTTGAATGTGAGCACTTCTGCACCACTGATGTAAAGTAGGCACTTTTAGGTTGCTAACACAGAAGTTTCCCAAACTTAAGATGAAAATTTATCAAACCACGCAAGAGAGAACACTATTCTCTCTCATCCTCTGCAGGTATTTTGTTTTATAGGAAACATGAATAAGCTTTTCATCCACATCAACATATAATAAAAAAAAAGCAAACTAAATAAAAACCCCTATACCTATGAAAATCACTGAGAATGAATGAATGAATAAATGCATTTCCAAGTAAGGCAACAGTACCAACTCCAACTTCACAGCTGAGCAAAGGTGCCAGGGCCACAACCCATCAGTACAGAGTTGTAAATTGATGAACATGCACATAGAGGTATCTTTTCTTTAGATACACTGTTCAATCCAGATATCAAGAATTTTAGCAGTACACACAGTTCTATCACAAAGGGGAGAGGTTTGACAAGACTGTCAAGTCCTCTGTTGTTTCTTGTTTTCAAAGAATACGAAACAAAACATTCATTCACTAATAAAATAAAAATCCGAGTTATTTGCAGTATCCTGATTATACCTCTGGCATGTTCTCCCACTCATACCTCCTTCCACATCCTTCTTGCAATATACATCAAACATACATGAGAATGCCAAACAAATCTGCCTTCCTCTAGAAAAAGAAATATTTAAAAATAAGTGGAAATTAAAGCTGACAAATCTGATATTTTTCCTTTTTAAGTTTGTACCTCCCTTCTTTTTTCCTCTTCTACTTTAAACTCTCTTACAATCAAAATCTCTTTTCTAATGTGAAGTACAGATCACCAGATATATTTTCCTTTAAATTAGTCTATATTTAAAAAAAATAAGGTTGGTAAGCAAGTGGTCTCATGAATCTTTGTGTCTGATTTTAGCCCTGAAGATACGGAATGGGTATTTCTCCATCTGTTTTAACAAGCACATAAAAAATCCTAAAATTATGAACAATTATGTCTTTGACTACCAATTTTCTAATGAAGTTAACTAAAAATTAGAGGCAATATGGGAAGAAATGAAAACACCATGCCTCCATGGCTGCAGAAATGAAGCAACCTATAACAGTGTTACTGTTTTCATTTACATATCTACCAGTTTAGAATGCTATGTGCCCATGATTGAAGAATTGTCTCTTCTGTCCACAAAGAAATCTTTCAGATACTAAAATTTTAGTTCATTTCAAAGACAAAAGCAGGAGTCCATAATTATTTAAACTCCTCTAGACCTCTAAAGCCCTCTGTTCAAGATGTCTAGGAAGACAAGTAAAAACTATTTAGTAAAAAATTAAAACCAGATTCAGTCACATCCCTCTAGGATAAGATTCGGAACCCATATTCCTTATCAATTAGGGGAAGAATACAAAGGAGTAGAAAGATCAGAACTGTCTGATAAGGACCCAATAGTAATTTATCAAATCAGTTTTCAAGCACAACAGTGTTTAGACACTATAGCTTTTCCTTGGTGGGGAAAAAACTCCAAGAAACAACCTGAATTAAATGTGAAAATGCAACCAAAAATACCAGCAGTTTTGCTTTTTTATCCATCTATAGCTATAAAAGTTAAATATATACTTAATATTAAAATCTAACTAGCACATTCTTAAAATTGATAGGAGATTAGTGACAAAATAGAACTATCAGAACTATCACAGAATTCTTTAGATAAAAAAATCAATCTTTCAAAGAGACATCTGGTTCAGGACTACATTTTCTAACAGCTTGTACTTTTTGTTAAGACGTAATTCTTTACAAGGGTACACAGCAGTATAGAATTTCAGTTTCACTTTTCTTCATCTAAGTCATGTAATTTCAATGTGATATATACATATAGATAAAAATGCTGGTATGACACAAGTTGTGTATTGATTAAATCTTCTTCATTGTTTGAAGAAACCAAATGGTGACAACACACCACTTAACAAAACAATGTACAGATGGTCCTGCATCACATATCAAGCAGCCATATTACCTTCAAAGTTGCTCCAAAGTCCTGTTTCAAACAAACTATGACACTCAAACTTAGCATAATATACATCTAGCACAGATCTTCTTGTTCTAGTGTGTGGAATAAAAAAAAAAAAAAAACCCAAACCAAAAAACCCACAAAAGTCTCAAGCTGAGTTCTGGTGAATCCAGTCAATCCCACACTACATATTATTACGGTACCCATTATTTAATCAGTTCCCTCTGCCTAGAATTGGGCACAAAAGGTGGCAGGATCTTGTATCACACAAGCACCTTAACTGAAAAGTGAAGGCACTTCTGAACCAAGGTAGGTTCTGTACTTAGACAAAAGTAACACAATACAATTTTGGCAGCAAATCCTACTAACAATTTGTATTACTTTCTTTGTCAGTATAGCCACTTTAAAATGATGTAGTAATGGGCAAGCCACATCCTTAGACCTTAAAGCATCCTAACAGTTTAAAATGCTTTCTTAGGAAAAAGTAAAATAGGAAATTTGCTGTGAACTTCTCCATTGTCCTGACCAATTGATCTACAAAGACCACAAAAGTACAGTGGCTGCCTGGTAAGCACATTCCTGTTCTTTACACAGGCCTGTAACAATTCTACTCTTTGACCCCCTCTGAAATAAAACTAACAGGAATTGTGTTTTAAAGGCCACTTCTCATTACATATGCGACTTCATTACTCTATTTTATGCTCTGTCCCTCTTACAGCAGCATATCACTCTTGGTGTGTGTTGAAGCATTTTTTCAGGTATCTCTTGTGGCGGCTGAGGAACAACAGCACTGCCATTGCTCTGGATCCCATCTTGCTTCAAAATTAATATATATATAGGTTTATATACTGACTCCTGAAAGATAAATATGGCAATCAGATGGTGCAAGAATGAACATGTACAGCCAGAAAACACTAGAGCTTTTCACTTGTTTTCAGTGTTCTCATACTGGCTCCTATACTAGTCTGAATCTCAGGGGAAAAATACCAAAATGTGTCGAGCTGAAAACAGAAGCTCTTTCAGAGCACCAGGAAAAGTCCATCTTCTTGCAGTATATTCTGCAACATTATTACAGTACCTAGGAACCCTAAAAACTGATCTTAACAGTTCACAGAGGTAAACAATGCGTGACTTTTTGTGTGCTGAAAGATCATCTGTGTTGTCAGCTGTCCACCAACAACTTCATTGCAGCTTCAGAAAGAGTACTGAAGTGAACTCCAGTTACCCGCATCTAGACAGTGCTGTCCAGAATGGTGGTGGTATTTAATGGTACAGGTTCTTATCAGTAGCAGATGAATTTTGGGCAAATGACTCACTGATCCTCACGTGCACTTTTAAAATCAGAAAAATGCCAGTGACCTCCTCTGAAATGCTTGCGTCAGTTTTGCAACAGGATTCCCCCACTCTGCTTCCTTTTCCTTGATAAAATACTCATTTTCCACTAGATGTCCACTTTCCTCCATATCATAAGCAAAAACTGTAAGTTTACTGCTATTAAAATATCTTCATACCTTTGAAACAAACCTGTCTACAGATAACAGTATTGAAGTTCGTCAATAGCCAAGTAAGCTACAATTCACACACCCAGCTACATCAACAGCATTCCAGTTTGTGTTTCTAGTAACATCTTCCTTACTTAAGAAAATACCCTTCTCATACTGTCATACATTTCACTCTCCTTTCATGTGACTTTCCACATCACCAGGAAATGACTGCAGACTGTTTTAGTTCTGTGCTTGTGCTGGTTTCAGCTGGGATAGAGTTAATTTTCTTCAGAGTCAAGTACGGGACTATCTTTTGGATCTGTGTTGAACACAGGGCTGATAATATAGAGATGTTTTTGTTTCTGCAGAGCCAAGGCCTTTTCTGCTTTTTGCACTGCTATGATACTGAGGAAGTTGGGATGCATGAGATACTGGGAAGAGACACAGCCAGGAGAGGTCATCCCAACTGACCAAAGGTAGATTCTGGATTGTATGACACAATGTTCAGGATATAAAGTATATGAAGTGGGGAAGAAGGAGGAAGAGGTAACATTCAGAGCGATGTTGTTTGTCTTCCCAAGTCACCATTTGGCATGATAGGGCCCTGCTCTCCAGAGATGTCTGACCACCTGCCTGCCTGTGGGAAGCACTGAATGAATTTCTTGTTACGCTTTGCTTGTGTACACAGTTTTTGCTTTCCCTCTTAAACTGTCCTTGTCTCAAGACAAGAGTTTTCAGCTTTTTCCCTTCCAATTCTCTCCCTGATTCTACTGGTGGGGAGTGAGCAAGTAGCTGTGTGTGGTTTGGCTGCTGGCTGGGAATAATCCACAACAATACCACTTAGCTGCCAATTTTACCCTTGAGATTATTTTGTTCTCAGACATTAATATCTAACCCTGGTTATTTTTAATATCCACTAATGCAAACAACTATCCTAACAACCCTGAATCAGGTAATGCTAGACTACTTCTACCATTTATTATTAATTGTCTAATTAACTTTAACATTTCTTAGTGTCTAATTTTTCACATGTTCCTCAAAGTCACATGATCACCTCGGCCACACGAGGCCCTTGGAAATGTCACCAGTTTCTTTAAGCATCTGTACAATACTGTAAGATGCACAACTTCATGTGTATTCTACAGGGAACTATAAAATCAAAACATTTTAGGAATGATGTCACACATCTCCCTGAACTCTAAGGAATATGTAATTTATCAATTTTCTCAACTCGTTCTCCACACTATAAGTTTACAAGGTCATTAGCAATTTAGGGCCATCAGACTTTGCTGTGGCTCACAATTTGGTGATGATATAATTCTGCAGAGTTCAAACCAGAAGTCTTACTGCAGAGCTGAGCTGCACTATTTCCTTTCCTGGTATTAGTTCTGTGGAAGCAATGCTAGGATAACAAGCCATATGAAATTTATAGACCTTGTTTTCTTATTCTCATTTAGAGAATAAATGGCATAAACACCAAGCAATATAGAAGTTGTCCTTCAAATGCTATTACCCATCTCAATACAGCACTGTGAACCTTCTTCATGCATACTTAAACAGTAAAAAAATGACCCCTCTGTGTCTCTAAAACATACACATATAAAAGGCATTAAGTCAAAGGTACATTTATCAAAGACTTCCAAAAGAGAAGTACCCAAGCTTCATTCTTAGCTTCTGATTATAGGCATTTAAAAAAAAAAAAAAGTATAGTTTAGAACAAGTTCTCATTGCAGTAACATGGAAATCCTTGACATTAATTGTTAGTACGTTTCAGTCTTACCCCTGTGATTAGTACTTAGAGCAATGCTGTCCTCTTAGCCCATGTTTAATATCCAAAAATAACTGCTGCTAACTGGTTAAGAAGTTACGACAGTGCATTTGAAACAGTGACCTCAATTGCCAATATTGTGCACAGAGGAAAAAAAAAGAGGCTTGACAAGAAACATGTAAATTTAAAATAGGGATATGTATTTCTGATAATGCACTAAATTATTTCCTTTCAAATCATGGACTCCTGTGATCTGGATTTCTGAAATCATGACCAGGCAGTCTCAGGACAAGAGGACCACTGAAAATTGAAAGAAAATTGAAGACAACTTCACATAAAGGTTGTTTTAAGAAACTGCATGTTTCTATACGTAGCTATTCTCTAAACTTTAGACCATTAATGTATAAATTTTACTTCTACTCAAAAAGGTAAATAAGTTAAGACTTCAGCTTTTGAGAAAACACTGTATTTGAAGAATTCAAGAAATGAAGATTACAGCTGAAATCACTAGGAAAAAATACTGAAATGCTAGTCCCATGTTTGGCATCAAAAGAAAATAAATGTCCAGCATCAGCAACATCACAGAGCAATGGACTGTCATAAAATCATTTCTCACCAGTTACAACCTCTTTCAACTATGATGCAACAGAGACAACAGACTGGACAGGATACAAAACCAATTATTATTTATTTTAAATATTGACAAGGCTTTACAGTTAGAAATAACTCTTGGATTAGGAGAACTACAAAGGAATTACAAAAAGACCATATGCTAGTCCTTACCACTAATTTCTCCTACTCATTGCAGCCCATCACTACCTTTCCTATACTTACAGCCTCCCAAAAACCCACAAATGAACAACCTTTCTACAAAATCTCACCAGGACTTTTTTCTGCCTGTATACTATGGCACTTTTAACAGTAGTTACTGTTATTATGTATATTTATTAGTTTGACAATCTGCTGTAATCAGATCACAGTAACAGATCAGAAATATATATGCACCAGTTAAAAAAAAATCAGTTTTTCTTCCTTTATCAGTTCTTCTATCAGTTCTTTCTTTTTTCAAAGAAAACATGTCTGTTTATTAGAACTCAATAATTACTTTTAGTGTGCAAATGGGGGAAGTGATTAATAATTAGAAACATGAAAATCAGCATTATGTTTGTGGATATAATATAGCAACAAATTACTGGAGTTTGAAATTATCACTTACCAAAATCTACTCTTGTTAGTATGCACTGCATTGGATGGTCAGTTGTATGCCTTGTTGTCGTTGCACCACTTTCATAACAAGTTGCACACAGATCGTAATCGTAGCAAATTAAACACTTGTACCGGCGACCTCGAAAATTTCCTTTTAAACATGCATCACAGCTGACACCTGTAAACAAATAAAATTGCTTTAAGACAGCAACAAATGCACTTATTATTTATGAGGAAGATTTGTTGCTATTGCCTCTCAATAACTAAAAAGAGCCAACCATGTCTGACATGTGCAGCTGACACAAGACTCAATTTTTAAATGCATTTGTGTCTTTAAAAGACACCACTCTCCCAAAATTAGGGTCTTGAATTCTTAAAGTAAGGCATACTCAAGCACCTGAAATTATAACAATTTAAGTTATAAAAGCTCTTTACTGCATCTTCCTACAGACATCTTTACCTCTTAGTATTGACTGGTATTTTGACTGTTCAGTCAGAAATTGTGCCACTTTTAAAAGGCAAATTGTATAACGGCTGACCCAGAGGAAAGAAAAACAACAATCAAATCAACCACTGCCAAAACCATACTAGTTTCCAGCCTTTAATTCAACACTTCCTAATATTTTAATTCTGAATAAAACTACAGCCAGACATTTCACTTTTTGTAGAAATTAGGAGCTTTCCCCAAGTTTTTTTAACTTAGACTGCATCAGTTCTCCTCATTCTATTTCTCCCTTAAGCTCATTCTTTGCAACATAAAGTAGTCACTGCATGCATATGAGAAAAGGCTTTATAGCTTCAAGAAGTTTTCATTTTTCTCTGTATGATTTCAGTTCTCTAAGTTCATGAAAGAAACCGGTGTTTATGACCAAGGTAGGATTTGAATCAACACCTTTTTTTGGCATCACTTAGGATTTCTTCCTCATAGTTTGGTAAAAGCACAGACAATTTCAGAGCAAACTGCCAGAACAAAAGAGTCACGTTAGCCATACCTGTATTTTTTTAAGCCTAGTTGACAAGAGGACTGGTGTGAGTTCCAGAATTTTTTTTTTGTTTTCTGCATTTTTTTTTTAACTACTCCGCTCTGTAGCATCTAATGTAAGCTTTACTGCAAGTATTTCAGAAACAGAACAATAAGCAATTTCTTTTGAATATCCCAACTTGTTCAAACAATTGCATCATTACATTTAGAGGAACAGTGAGCAAAATCATTTTATCACTTTTGCCTTCGGTTTCTTCACCTACTGGGACAGCTTGAGGCACTAATAGCTTCTAATGTCTAAGACTGGTGCTTATTTTTTATTCACCTCACTGCTTATCTATTCTGCAAGCATCGCTCCACATGGAACAGCATATTAGAAGCTAGTATCTCCTGAATCTTTGTTAATAGCTGAACTATGTTTTGAGATAGCAAGTTACCATCTTCAAAGTTGGTTTGGTTAGCTTAAAAAAGAAAAAAAAAAAAAAAAAAGCCTTTCTCACTTAACTTTCTGTTCCCTTAAATTTTATCCATAAACTCTGAAGGACTTTCAACCATCTGATGATTTAGACACTGACAGTAGACTAATATCTGAGAGCACTTGCTTGCTAACTCTGTAGTCTGAATTTCTCTGCTTCAGTTGCTTTGTTTGCTTTTTTCCTCCCACACAGATACCCACAAAATTCTACCTATGCAGCACGCAGATCTCCCCCACAATGGATGCTGTACACACAACACTTAGCAGCTACTGGCAGCACTGTGAGTCTTTTTGTTGCCTACTAAACTTTTCTAGAAAACAGTTGATCAGCAAGTTAGATGTCCCACTGAATTTAGCAGACTATTTTAACCTAGAGCCTATGTCAGACACTAATAGCTTTCCAACTGAAGTACCAACTTCTCCAGAAAGTAGTATTTTCCCCTACTCTTTTCATTTAAGCTTGGAACAACTGATTTAATGCAGATGTAAGCCTCTTTGCCTCTTCCTATCATCTGTCCTCTCAAACATTTACATCATTCCTACTTGAAGACAGACATTTTTAAGAAGCTTTCATTTACATGTTTTCTTCATGTCAATACTTCTCACATTATTCCAAACTGTAATCTCCATATATGATGTAATAATATCTTCAGGGAAATTCAGCCATAAACATAAACCACAATGTTCATATTTAAAACTCTAGAATATTTGCAGTGAGAATCTATCACATCTTAAAATAACAGATGAACTTTATTATTTATGACCAATTATTAGAACATCTACAATCTACTTCAAACAGAAAAACTTAGTATTAGTATAACACATTCCTATGCTGGTGAAGTCAGACCAAGAGAATAGCAATGTTCTAGAGACAGTGTTCTTTCTGTATCTCTCAAAATTGGTATTTTACAACCACCACATCCTCTGCTCTGAGGAACAGGCCAGCAGCAAGTGATATACCAAGTTATACTTCTATCCTTATCTGTTGCAGAGAATGAAAAATGCGAAAAGGGAAAATTATTAAATAGAAATTTAGGAGTTTAACACATGGTTAAATCCCCAGACCTCCCCTTGAATCCAGCAGAATCTCTTTTTCCAAAATTTTATTACTTATTTTTCCCTTTTTATAACCGTCTGAGCAAAGTCAGGCTTGACAGTTCTTCCTGTTCCTCTTCAAGCCTATTACTTGGCTGCCAAAATCCTGATTACCTACCCAATATGTGATCTAGAAACTGAAATAACCAAATAATTTCCTCCCACCTTATTCCTTCTACTATAACAAAAGCTTTTGATTTTAATCTTTTAAACTTTAATCTTTACATCAACTTAAATAATAAAATAATATTATTATATGAATAAAAGTTCATTCTGCACACACCTCAAACAGCCAAAGACAACATTTTATTTAGCACAGCATGTCTTTCAGTATGTGTCTAACACTTCTCTGCATTTACCTTACATTTCCAAGTATGGCAGGTAACAGATTCAAGACTGTCAGATTAAACAGGACACATCCACATTAATCACTGCCTTTGTGAAACCTCCCCTCCACCCCCCTTCCCCCCAATTCTGGAGAAGTTCACTTTAAAACAGGGAACAAAAGAACAGAACCAGCCTAAAGAAAACCATGAACAATCTGTGACAAGTATTTAGATACACTTCTGACTTGCAAGAACTGTTACTTTTGACATCTAAAAGAATCACAGAATGAAATCCTATTAACCCCAAACAACTTGCTGTTCAATGAGAACTTCTGATTTACCTTATGGAAAATATTGGATTGGAATGGTAAGAAGAAATAGCCCCTTTAGTTACAGATCACATTACATCATAGACGATACTGGAAGCATCCTCAAATTTCATTCTACTTTATTACTGCTATATAACATACTCTGCATAACACAGATCACATCTAATTAAAACTGTTCTGATCAGTGTAAAATGCTATTTCAGTGCAACACTATTCCACCAGAGGACAGCATTGTGCTAAAAGCCTAAGGAACTTTGGTTCACCTTTAATTATCAAACATCAGGTTCTGAAAATTTCTCCAGAAGTATCCTCTTGCAGTATCAACTCTCAGTTTGTCTAGCTACACACTCTGAGTGAATTGAGTCAGGACATACCTAACAGTCGCATTAATAAAGTATGTTTTATCCCTTCACTACAGAAGTCTTACTACATTTATATCAAGCCCACATCTTTACATCCAGATCAATTATTTCACTATTTTACATGCAGTATGCTGAATGGTTTGTAGAGTGAGTCTAGAAAAAAAACTCTAAAAAATGGTCTTTTGCAACACCTTTTGTATTTTAATCCTGACAGCCAAACATAATTCTATCTTTTGACATTGAACTGGTTTTGCTAGAAATTAACTAAAATGAATGTAACTGGTCCTGGCTTTAGCACATTCACCAAAGAGAGCACATAATCTCAATTCATAATGGAGAGAATAACATTGATAAATCATATGGTTCAGGTACGATATATATCAGGATCAATCTGTATTTACAATTACAAGCAAAGCTACGAGGTAACATCAATGAAAATGTCAGTAAAGTCACAAGCCATTACTGCCTTGGACAGACAAACATCTGTTAAAAAAGCTAAGGTTTTCTCCCCTACTTGGTGTCCTCAGAAACTAAGGGCAATCAAAACAATAATGATATTAAAAGCCCAATAATGGGACCCAGACAAAAAATTACCTGATGCTGGAACCCAGAAAGCAGAGAATATTCCTCTGCATGTTTTAAGGGATCCAAACCCTCTGACAAACACTACTTTTAATCTTCATCCATGGAAAGGGCTTCCCAGGCTCTGGGATGTACAGAACTTCCAAGAATGTAAATTACACAGTAGCATAATATGTAATTTATCACAGGGTGAGAAATTTAGAATTTTGGGTTTGTTAGCATGGTAAGTAGATGAAGACAAGATGGCGAATCCTTGTTGTTTTCAGGCTTCTTTCTCCTCCTTCATCTGCTCCACATTCTGCAGTGTTGGGGACACATGACCATTGGACACAATTTGTTGCAGTGTAGTGTTACATGAATAGAAATTTAGTTAAGTTATTGGTAGAAAAGCAGAAATAATGTACATTCTTGGCGATGATTGGGTGAATTACCTTTAAGAGAACCTTGATTCTGTGTGTTCAGGTGCTTTGGGTGTCTTCCCATGGGCCAAGCTAGTGTAAAGCCTGGTGTACAGAAACTGCTGTTCAGAAAATAATAAACCTGAAGAACGAGAACAACCAAAAGTCCGGTTTGCCTTCTTCTCTAACAAGTTCTTTTGAAAAGGCCTCCCCTAGCAGGGGAGAGACATGTGCGAGTGAAGAACTCTTGACACCTGAGAAACTGTAGAAAACTCAGCATTTTTTTTCTTGTAAAGAGCATATGGTCAAAGATGAGTAATAAAGAGATACCGAAATAGGTTTCAGCCTCAACATGAGGCCTTGAACTTTATCAATACTTTGAACATATTAATTTCTAGAAATTTCAAAGAAAATACCAGTCATTAGAAAATATTTTAAACACATATGAAGCCAACATCTGAAGTATTCAAACAGTGAAAACAACTATTAGCTCCAGATAAGAATATTTAGTCATTCTGCCACTCCTGCAAATTAAATTCCTTTCTCTTATCAATACCCTGGAAGACACTAGTTTCATGGGTTGTTATCTGCATTTAGCATTCCTGTTAGCAGCTGAATATCTAAAACCCAACCTTCCACCCAATTCAGGTACTGTTTTTCATTCATCAGTGCTAAGAGTGAGAATCACTGTATTTCTTTAATATACAACACAAATACAAAATTAGCCCATCAATTGTTTCTTCTCCAGAAAGAAAATGTCAGCTACTTAAGAATTTCTTCATAACTTACATGAAGTACTGAAAGGGTTCACCCTTCTAAAGACTGGAAGTATTACATGCAAGAGTACCACTCAGTTTCAAGGGACTGAATAAACATTAAGGTTTCTACCTTTTAAAAACCCCAACTTAAGCATGCAAGTGAAAATTAAAAAGTTGTGCTGCCTCTTTTGAGGTACAAAAGGTTGCAACCTGTATACTGCATTTTATTTATATATCCTTATTTATTTATATATTATATATATATATTTATATATATAAGATCATACATAACACTACTTTTAAAATGCATCTGATATGTCTTAGTGTAAAATGTCCTTTTAAAGGATTGCTCTGGGTTTGTTCAGTTTTAAATAAATTTGCTTGACATTAACTATCTCATCTGTAGTCTACGCGCCACACAGGAAGTCCAAACCTTAAGGCATTCTACTTAAGCAGTTCAGTTGTTTCCAAGACTGAAGAGAGGAAAATATATGCCATTCGATACTTAATAAAGAAGAAATGCCAACTATTTCTTAATTTAATAGATTAATTTCTTAATGCAGACTACTGCCAAGTTTGAGAGGTCAAATTCTAAGAATTTCTGCTGTTTCTGTGAGTATTTCACCAGAAAAATAAGCCAAATTATAGAACATTAATTTTTGTTTAGTTTTCCTCATGTTTACTAAAGCAAACTGTGAAAATAAACATTAAAGACACCTACAACTTAGAACCTACTTCATCACCCTTGAAGCTTCAAGTACCTAACAGAAATTCACACACTATACTCTCGAAATAACCAAAAATGCTCTGCTTCTTCACACTGCCTGTGTGCAACATGGCTGAACATGCTGGATCTTCTTACAGCAAAGTGGAAGAAAAAAAAACAGACAAAAAAGAACTGGTAGGACTAAAGCTGCAGGTAGAGACATTGTTGACTTGGAAATGGGAAAAAAAAAGGGAGGAGGAAAGGGAGAGAATTGGGCCTAAAAGGGCTTTTGTTTTCTTCACTGCACTCCTCCTTCCTCTTGAGTCTGGAATAGAAACAGACACCTTAATTTGCTCACCTCTCTGCTGTCAACAATCTTCATGAAGTCCACTTGCACAGTGCCCAATACTTAGAATCACAGAATCATCAAGGCTGGAAAAGACCTTTAGTCATCAAATCCAACTGTCCACCCAGCAATACCACTGTAATCCCTTAACAACTAAATCATATCAGCCAGCACCAGATCCGGATGCATCTTGGGATACCTGGCCCCTCTGGGCAAACTATTCCAATTCCTGACTACCCTAATTTTTTTTTTTTCCCTAATATCTAATCTGAATCTTCCCTGTCTCAGCAGCAGGCCGTTTCCTTGTATCCTCTCATTTCATTCATGTTGTAAGAGACAGACCCTCATTTCACTACAACATCCTTTCAGGTAGTTGTAGAGAGTGATGAGATCCCCCCTGAGCCTCCTCAAAACTAAACAAACCTAGCTCCATCAGCCATTCCATATTTTCTGGACTTCCTGAAGCTTCTGGACACATGTCAGAATCTCAATGTCCTCTTTTAAAGTGAAGGGACAACTGAACACAGTACTCAAGGCATGACCTCAGCCAGTGCTGAGGACAGAGGAACAACCATTGCCCTGGTATAAAAACAAAGAATTGAACAGTAGAGCCGGCCCAGTCAAGCCAGCCTGCTGCAAAAGTTAGCTTTTCCATTTTTGCTTTCACATTCCAGCTTGTGGAAGTTATACACACAAGTAGTTTAAGTCATCTTGGGCATCAGGAAAAACTGATTAGTAAGCACTTGCTAAACACGCCCAACTCTACGAAGCAATCATGCAGGATTTCTGATCAAGCCAATATGGATTTCCAATTTAATATTTAACACTATCTCACATGTCTCTTCTCATTCAGTTAATAAAATTTGACCATCAAAACCACCACAACACAAAAGCCTGCTGAAGTACTGCAAATACATTAAAAATAAAAACAAACAGATTGCAATGGAGCACAGGAAGTCTGTAGTGTAGCAGCAAAGGAACTGGCACCAGACATGATTTTATTTAACAACTCCATTAATCTGGAAAATGGCAAACAGCATGTGAACTCTATTAACAGAAAAAATACTTAAACTGAGAAGGCTACCAGGCTACCTACTGTTATTTTCTTGCTCCAGGGCAAGAAAATAACAGTAACAGCACCAAGCCACATCCTCTATCCAGTAAAATCAATGGCCAAGTTTCTCACTCAATAAGACAGGACCATATTCCTGAGTTTGTTGCAAGATGAGACAACAGAAATACAAATGCTTGCTCAGGGAAGCACCAGCTAAATGAGGACTGGTCCAGGGGAAAGTATATCACACAAATGAGTTTTACGGGTGTAAGAGATATGAAGAAAACTAAAATCCTAAACCAAAATTAAATAAAAGAACTGGTACTTCCCAGCCCTAAAAAAATTATGTATCGTGTTCTCAGCAAATAAACCTTCATGAATTTTGAATTGCTGTTATTTAGGAAGAGTGACATAAAAAGGGAAAACCAAACAAGAAGAATAAGACACATGCCCCATCAGGCTTGGGAGACAACCGAGTAATATAGACCAGTTGAACAGAAAAGTAAACACGCTTAAGAATGCTTTTTCTATGAGCCACTGCTCCAGGCAGATAATTAAAAAAAAAAACCCAGAACACCTGGTAGAGGTTAAGAGAAGCTTAGCTGAAATTAACTATTTAGGTACACCTTAGACATAGCTCTGGTGTAAGGAATACAAACTCAGCTTTACCTCTTTTTGCCCTATTAAACTCACTCCTGATCCTTTAAAACATTACCCAAATAGGCAAACATGGCTTCCTTTTCCCACCCTGTGGGAAGATGAAACAGCAAGATTTATCACAAGTAACAATGTAGAAAGTAGGCAATATAGGCTGGGAAACCAAGGAGCTGGAAGTGAAAGATGAGAAGTCTGCAAACAGCAAGTGCTCCAACTTTGTGATTACATGTCTCATAATAGCTCAGACTTAAAAGACTTGCACCAAGTGGCCTTGTGCAAGTGACTTTTCAAGTCATGAAAACACATCTAGAAAGCAGTTGGAAGAGGGAGGGAAATAAAAGCAAGTGATTCTTCTCATCATTAAAGAAAGCAGCAATGCCTAATACGAGGCAGTCATACCTAGATTCCTAACAAGCAACTCAGGCCACAGAGAGAAGCAGAGAAACACCTTAAAACTTAAAAACTACCTGCAAAATCACCATTTTGAATGACATCACATTATCATAAAAGGAATTTATCTTTCCCTAACACCACAAGAGGTCTAGTAACTTGCAAAAATAATTAAGTCTCTCTGAACACAACACAGAGAGGAAATAGGAGGTTAAAATCCTACAATTTATTCATTTAAGTAATTGCAATATTCTATCTGTGGCTTTCTCAGTGCATTTTTCTTACTCTGAACATAAACAGACTGCCTTGGCAACTTTTCCTCCCACTCTCTGTTACACAGAGCTACTTCTCAGGTTGATAACATGTCTCCAGAAATTACAATTGCTTATGATAGGAAGGCCATACCAGAAGAGCACTGTGGGAAATATAGTAATATAGAGCACAAACTGTTTCATGTCTGCTTCCACCAGGCTTTGAGTTTGTCCATTCCTCCCTCCTCTTTTTTCCAATTCTTCAATGCACAGAATTCTTTCCTAATTCAAACAATCACAGAACAGTCTGGGTTGGAAGAGACCTAGATTCATCATCCCTGGTGTGGGCAGGGACATCTTTCACTAGACCAGGTTGCTCCAAGCCCCATCTAAACTGGCCTTAAACACTTCCAGGGATGTGGCATGCACAGCTTCTCCAGGATACCTGTTCTAATGCCTCATCATATTCAAAAGAATTTTTTTTTAACATCTAATCTAAACCCATCCTCTTTCACTTTGAAGCCATTCTCCCTTGTAAAGCCCCTCACCAACTTCATTTTAGGCTCCCTTCAGTTACTGGAAGGTAACATTTAGTTCACCCCTAAAGCCTTCTCTTTTCCAGACTGATCAATTCCAGTTCTATCAGCCTTTCCTCATAGGACAGGTGCTCCAACTCCCTAATTAACCTGTTCATTAACTCCTTAATTAGCCTCCTCTGGACTCACTCCATGATCTTCCTGTGCTGGGACCCCAGAGCTGGATGCAGGGTTCCAGATGGGCTCTCACCAGAGCAGAGCAGAGGGGCAGAATCCCCTCCCTCCCCTGCTGCCCACACTGCTTTGGATGCAGCCCAGGATACAACTGGTTTTCTGGGCTCTAAGACCATGTCCAGCCTCTCATCCACCAGCATCCTCAAGCTCTTCTCAGCAGGGCTCCTTGTATGCGTCTCAACACAACCATTTGTCAGCCATAACAAACACCTTACCTTTCCCCTTGTTTTTCTCATCAGGAGGAGTTTCACTGAGCTTCATTAGCTATAGTTTTGTTTTTCTTGTCCCCCTAAACTGTACATTCATAAAGAACCAAAGACAATCAAAGTATTATGTTCTGGAATATTTACGTGATAATCCTAGTCATCTCTCACATGAATCCAACTTACTTTTAAGTAATTTACCAACCACTTTATCTGGAAATAACATATCACATAATTTTTCTAGAGAGCTTCTGATCTATCACTAAACACTAAAACCTATCACTAATTTGTAGATCACAGCTCAAAAGTCTTCAGTACTTAAGTATTTTTAATGCAATTAGCTCATTTTCTTAAACAAGACTCAGATGTTACACTTTATTTGCTGAACCACAAAATAAACCAGGTGTCAATAATATAGCATTTTACCATAACAGATGAAACATATCTCACTTAAGAATTCAAGAAAAAAGGAAGATGGATGGTCAAACACCCTTTAGGTCTCACTGCTTATTATAGGCTTAACTGCCATGCTACAGTTACAAAAGCCATGAAACAGTATGCTAAGGAAAAAAACAAATTAAGTGTAACAAACAAATCTGACAGATCTTCATTGAAAAGTTTTTAAAGAATCTATTAGAAAAAAAAAATCTATAATACAAAGATGCTAGCAAGGAAAACCTAGATAATGAAACAGGGGAAGGTGGATATATGAGATGTATTTTAGCTGATTTACCTGAATTTCTGCCTCTTGGAAGCACAAAGTTTTTCTTTTACGTTTTCAGACTAACTTACAAGCTCTGTTCCCCACTGTCCACTGCTTGAATTCCACATAGAAAGGTGGTTTTCACACACTAAACTGCTGACCTTCTTCAAGTTCTCAAATGTTTATGAGCAAAATCACTCATCCTCAAATTTGTACCTTCTGCAATTAATACCTTCTTTAAAAATGTACATAGTTTTTTAAGAGTGCCTCACTGCACGCTGTGTGGCATTCTAAACTTTGATACATGTCAAACATGCAACCACAAATATAGAAGTCTCCTACTCTAGGCATAACTGTGAACTAAGGTTGGGTCTGAGCCTGATAACCCTTCCATTTCCCTTGACAGCATTCCAGGCAATGACACTGGGATGGCATGGATGAAGAGACACCTTCAGCTCGTTCAGCTGAACAGGATGTCTACAGTTCTGGTACAGCTTCAAGACAGCTGTTATGTTAACATATTTTCTGAGCTTTCTATTGACTGTTGCAACACACCAGCTGTTACAAGACAGTAAGTATTAGCTACTTTGCTTCCAGGTTTTTCTGCATGTGCTAGAGTTGGCAGCTATGCTACTTCACCAACACATCTCTAAGCAGAGCAGTAAAACTCAGAAGCAACACATTTCTTACCCTCACAAAGTTTATCCTTCTGTCAGACTATAAAAATTTTCAGGATGAATGAGGTATGCCAATGCATCTGAAATGATGTTCACATAAAATATATTTTACAGCTAAGAGGTTTGCAAAGGTTTTTTTGATTTGCAGATATCTTTCAATACAGGCAACAGACTCAAATGCTGTAACTTAGAGCCTATGGCACAGTCAATAGTGAGTCAATTCTTCTTGTGTACAATTAGAGGATGCCTATAATTGTTACAGGAGGAAAACAAAAGGACCCAATTACTTACACGCAACTTGTTTCATCTTCTTTAACTCTAAGGCTTGCTCAATCCTGAATACAGGCCATCAGATTTCCTCTGCAGTTTCTAATTTCTGATATATTCCTGAGCCCAGCAAAAACTCTTGAGTTTTTCAATTAACTAGAATAAACTACAGTATGGACTTTTAAATTTGCTATACACTAACAATATCTCCAAATGCTCAGCACTGTGAAAGATATGCAGGTAATGTCATCTTACTAATTAGGGACATTTAATGCCATGTCCTATTATACAAGCTAAGAAAGTGTCTGCTTTCTTAGAAAGTGGCAATTTTTGAAGACAGACATATAGAAAGAGTAATAGGTCTGGAAGAAGCTCAGCACAACATTTAATGCAAGCATGACAAGAGTGCTCATCAGCAGATTACCTGAAATACTTTCTCTGAAGAGATACATCACTGTACTTATCAAAGTTAGAACCTGAAGTGCTGCACCTCATTCAGTTATCACCTACAGTACTTCAGTCTTGGCATATATAAATGTATTCTGGCATGCAATTCCCAACAATCCATTCCTTCACTTTCTGGTCATTTTCCTTTAATTCCTAATGCTTCCAGGAACAGAATATTAACTGAGCTTTGAGGCGCAGTAAGAATGATACCTCTCAGTAACTGGCTCCAATACTTAAGAGCTGGATAATATTCTAACAAACTATGAGATGACCCAAAACTTATTAATATCCTCCTTTTATACATCTGTTTAATGTGACACGAGTTAAACTTGAGAGTTTGTATCTTGCCAATTCTTCCCTTCTAAATAAACTTCAGACAGCAATCTGCAACAGCACATGAACATTATCAATAGCAACCTATACCAGTACAAACTGGACTAGTAACAGTCAATTATTCAATTATCTACCCTATAAAAACAAGTTTATATTCTAATCTATCTTTACTTGTATATCTTCATTTACAAAGACGTTCTTCTACAGCAAAATCTCAAGCTGTTTTCTCTGCTCACCACAAATGTCTTTCAGGGTAAGGTACACTGTACGTTGTCAGATCCTGCCTGGCATTTCACAGGCCTTAAGGCAAAAAACCCTGGAAAATATACCTGCAGACCACAGTATCCATTTTTTCTGAATTCAGGAAGGCAAATAGGCTTTTCTTTGTCTTTGGAATTTTCTAAAATTGAAGATAACCAAGGGAGAAGAGAGCTGGAAAATGTGTCTGACCTACTCCTGAGTGAAAACACACTGCAGTTTCTACTCCATCTCCTTAAACCTGCAAGGTATCTAATTAATGTAATCAACAGGTCACGGATAACAGCAGAAATAACTGACTTCCACCTGCAAAGTCAGAGATCAAACTACATTTACTGACATTTTCATCTTATCAGAACAGTACAAATGATAGCAGGAAACAGGTATGGAATTAAAATCATCTGAGCTATCTTACGCACATCTAGACTGAAAAAAAGCTTAGTCATTACACAGAAAGCTCTGAATTCTCTACAGCTTACTTTTGTGAAGCTTAGATGTCTTTCTTCAAGGGCATCCTTGAAATCTCTTTCCCAAACTTACCTTCTTTTCCACAACTAGTTTCAAAGAGTCTACTGTGGACATGTGAAAAGTATTACTGGCAATAATTCAGGGGCTGAAGTCAGTGGCCTTATTTACTCTCAGAAAGTAAAAACAGAGGAAACTTTTTTCAAGTTGCAGTGGCACAACCATTTCAGTCCAGGTGTGACCTTTGTTTCAGCACTATTAGTCTTGGTAAAGTTCCTCTCACAGACCCACTTCATCAGTGGATCATAAGCTGCTTCTCACTACAGAAATTTTCCACTTGCAGAACTAATCCATACCTCAGCTTTCATGCTGAAATACATGTAACAGCTGTACACTAAACACCATTTGTGTTAGGCACATCTCAGCATTCCTGAGAATGCATTAAAAGCATATGCAAATATGCAATAATTCAAACATTTGCTTTGTTGAGTAGAAGTGATGTGATGGTATCCTGAGCAGACAAGCCTTTTTGTCCAAACCACAGATTTCTTCATAGTTAATTTCATTCTATCAAAGAAATCCAACTGACAAGGGTTTATAATCAAGACTCACAGCAGTTTAAAATTCATTCCAGGTGAATGACGATTTCTGAGCAAGTACAACTAACACACACATACACACACATACACAAAGGGAATATGCAAAAATATATATCTAGTAAAACTGAATGCCAATTCTTACCAATATTTATTGGAGATAATATTACCAATATTTATTTGGAGATAAAGACAGAAGCTATTGACAATCACACAAGAGGTCCTTACATGACTATATACTAATGCATTTGTGACCTTGAAAATTATGTATGATCTATTGCTGCTGGAGCTAGGATACTTGAGATACCTATCAAGTACCCAGAGTATCACCTGTTTAACAGCTCAGAGCACTGCTCCCCAACCAGGCATCTCCAGGACACCGCTATTCATCTGCTAAGTAATTCTAATGTTGCTCTAGGCACATGCCCAGGTGTTTATTTCCAGAAGTTGCCATAAAGTTCCTCCCATACCATCATGCATCCAGAAAGCGACTCTGTTGGTCTGAAAACTGGTCTGGAAATTAATTTAAAATTACAACCCTAATATGAATATTGATATTTTAATGTGTCACATTAATTTATGCTGATTTCTACACTGTTTATACATAGGATTTCACCCATTCAAATTTTTAAAGTAAATAGAGTCTCACAGAAGGAGCCATTAGAAATCACCTTCAGTCAAAAATGCTGGCTATTTTAGTATCAATAATCTAATAGTAAATAGCATTTACACTATGATTCAACTGTTACTGAAGAGTTTTGTAAACAATGACTCTGCTCAAGAAATAGTTAAAGAACACATCAGCCATAACCTAGTAAAACTTACACTACTAAAGGTAGCTCATCTCATCAGCTAATAAGCAAAACCAAAACATAAATCCACCTCTGTATCTGGCTGCCTAAAACCTTTCCAGCAACAGCTTTTTCCTGAAATAATCAAGAGCGAGTTGTGCACCAAGAAACACCAGAGCTTTGCTTTTCCAAGAGGCTTACTGAGGCAGGCATGAAATTTCTACTGCGCTTGCACCCCTGTAGGGGTCTACAGCTTCCCAAGGGGCTGTTGAAAATCCCACCCCAGAGCACTCAAAGGAGGAAAGCAGGAGAGGGAGAGCACAGCAAGGGGAAGAAAGACTAGTGACAACAAAGTAAGAGGGTGAAAGGATAAGAGATCAAAGACAAAAAGAAAGAAAGCAAAGATAGTTTATCCTACCAGAGACAGCACCTCTTGTCAGTCAAGACAAGAAACATTGCCTCCCAAAAAGAATCTGGCACCAGGAAGTGGCAGAAGGGGAAAGACCAAATCTGACCTGAGGTAAGAAAAAAAAATGCAGTTATAATTTTTTTTTTAGAACTTTGTCTGCTGTTTCATCTTACTTTTAAAGTATATTTTTTAAAACCTTTTTTTAATTAATATCTTTCTTCATCTGATTTTGTCAGTGATGACAGTGGGATGATACAAATCAAATGTGGAACAGGATCAACAGCATTTTGATAAAAATGGGAAATTAAAGACAAATTTTAAGTACGATGGGGACATAATATGAAGTGATAGCTGCAAACAATATATGCTAGTGAAATGTCCAAATGAGTAAAATATTTGGAAGAATGGACTTACATCCATAAAACTCACTGCAACGGAGTACAAGATCACTAATTTCTACCTGCAGGAGACTGCTGACTGACAACTGGCAAGACAAAACCTACACCTGATATCCCACGTGAACATGGGAGAAACATCACAGTGTCATGTGTTCAGGTTCCAAGTTTAATGCAACAAAAAAGTTGTACCCAGGTCTCCAACTGAAAATGGGGTGACTTTTCTAGAAGCTCCAAATAAAGCAATCACAACAGAAAGGACTAACACAAACATGAAATTCAGTGCAGGGTGACAAATGAGCAATAAAAAGGAATGCTCATAAACAGCAAATCACAGACTATGCCTGAATTTTTTTACAAGTATTTAAACATTAAAAACAACAGAAAATAAAAATTCCATCAAGTAAAGCCATCCATTCTCCCCTATCTACTTATGCAAACTATATTCTCAGAACAAACTTGGCAGGTGGGGTGGAGTAATTTTTTCCTAACATGTCAGATGCTCCAGTAACTTCTTCTAGTCATACTTAAAAATTAATTTCAAACCAGAACAAGCAACTTCAAGTGGTAGAAATAAAGCCATTACCTGCACACACCTCTGATACACAATTCCAAGGGTTCCGTGATGCTGCCTCACAATTTTTACTTGGCACAGATCTCACTTCTAAACTTAGTAAATAACAATAAGCCACACAAAACTTTACAAGTAGATCTGAACTGAAATGTTGGGTTTATACGTATTTTCTAAAACAATGAAACTAATGAGCTTGTCTCTATGCCTAACACTGAATTCCAAATACTCTGTCTTTACCATGTCAAAATGCTATACTGAGGAAAAAAATGTGGATAACAATTAGGACTGGATATACAGAAAACTGTTGAAGGAAGTTCAAACCACAAACTCAAGTGATGCTTAAGGGAAAGGGAGCTAAGATTTAAGATCCTTAACAGTCACATTTGAATTTGAAGTAGTAAAAATACCTGGAGCAGAAAGATTAAGATAAAATTCAAAGCTTTAACTGTTAAATCTGGGTATGAGGTAGCTTCAAGAACAATCAATAAAAAAATTCTCCATAATCTCATCACAGAGTGCATGAAAAAAGTTCAATTTTACTCCTCCCCTTGAATTCATGAGATTTCTTTTGTATTTGAAAAGGGAGACCACAGATTACCTTTTATGCAGTGATGCCTTTCTTTCAGATTCCCTATCAGCCTTTCTGAGGCAAACATCTTTTCAATTTCTGTCCATGCGGTAACTCCCCCTCATACATCCTCACATCCTGAGTCACTAACAGCATTCTGCTTGAGTTTTCTGAACTGTTCACAGTACCTTAATAAGGTTAATAATGTTTCTGTATGAGTGAGCAACACTTCTGCCTATAGCTAAAGTTTTGTATACCCCTTCCCCATTATGTCCCCATTTTCAGAACCTACAGTTACCAAATCTGCTTATCTGTTGTAAATCCTGTAGAGGGGAAGAACCAATTGTATGTGGAGGATTTAGTCCAAATGATTCCTGAAACAAAAACCATGAAAGTTCACTCCCTTACTCATACTAAAATAAATGTATCCCTAGTATCAATCTATGGTCAGAATCTACCAGATCTCATCTAACGCAATTATATTCCTTTCTTAAAAATATCACTTTACTCAGTGCACCAATGTGTATGATGTTCACTAAACAAACAGGATGTCCTCCTTGGTCAGCCTGAGTCCTGAGTAAACACAGACCAAAGAGATTTGCACTGACTATGAATTTTCTCACAGCCTCCTCTCCGCAAGTATTTTATCTACAGCATTTCAGTGCAGTCAAAACAACAATGAATTAACTTTAGCAACACTTCTTCAACTAACTTCTAAGCAAGATCTCGCCTCTCTTGAAATAGAGGGAAATCACAGCATGTAAAGAATGAAACTTTAAGTCCACTGAACTCAGTCACCCAATCTGAGACGCCAAGAATGAATTTTTAAGAATTCCTGATTTTCTACAACTAAGTGTTTTTTCAAAACTCATGCTCAGGTAATACAGTTGCAGGGTGAATGCTCAGATCCCCAAATCCCTAACCAGATTTTCATAAGGAACAACTATCTGTGAATTCTTGACAAAGTAACTTACTTACATGAACTGCAACAGAGGACAGGACAGTTGATCCAGCTTTCCACAAGAGAGCTCCACTGCCAACACTTTGGCCATCCTTTCTCTCTGCAATGTCTCTATCTGCTCATTTGCTATACACTCCCAAACACTGAGCGGTGGTCTAGCCTAAAGAACCCTCCTACACACCCTAAAGAATGCAGGGTGGTGTGGAGTAGATAACATGCTGCTGTGTACAAAATAAAGATACTCAAACGAGGCTGAATTATTGCTGTCTCTGCAACCTGTCTCTGGTACATCCAATTCCTGAGCAACATTCTTCAAATATGCTGCTGTGCCCAGCAGCTTCTTGAACGCATTAACATTTTTTCTATTAGTCACTGCTTTCGTTTTGTATTTAAAACAATAATGGAAGTAACGTAACAATGAAGATACAACAATGAACTGTGATACCACCAACTCTCCCTCAAATGTTATCAGTAATGTAAACATGCAAAAGTATTTGAAAAGCTTTCTTCCTTTTATTTATCATGTATGAATTTTATTTGTCCAGTACCACTCAAGCAATTTTCATGGCTCTATAAATTTCTCCTGAATCCCTTCTTGTTCAAATCAACATTTGGAAGAGAACTTTTTCACTGTTTGTCTTCCCTCTTCCCCCCCACACATAAAAGTATCACAACTCTGTTCCAGTTTTCCTGCTTAAGCTATAAGCTATCAGTTTTTCAAAATCAATAATTTAAATCCAATCTTTTTCTCCCTTTTCCCATGATGGTGTAATTATTTTTCATAAAGATCTGAGAGAAAAAAATAGTCACCCTTTACAAACATTTTTGGAGGGCCTTGTTCAGACTCTGCAGGAATAGCAGCAACTTGGTTCACACAGTTTCCTAAACCAGAGCCAGAACACTTTTTTTCCAAACCCAGCTTCCACAAAGCCAGTAAGTATCTTTCAAGTTAAAATATGAATTCAATTTCCAGCTCTTTTTATCATTAAATGATGATTCCCACTGAAATCAAACAAGTTTAATAAAAAACCAAGTTACTGTGTTCAAATAATTTCCAATTACATTTGCAACTGTTTACATTTAACATAAATATTTTTTCTGTGTAAACATGGCTCTTGCTACTCAAGTTGTCACACTAACTCATTTTCAGACACTGCTCTACATCTGCAATTAGATGCATCAATATACCACTATAGAGTAAACCTAACAAGAGTACGAAACACTTTGCAAATACAGTTAGAAAATGCTTTGGTAGACACAAATACTAGTGCAAATTCAAAAAAACTCACTGTTTCGTGTTACCTGTACCACTTCATCTGCACTTACTTTCTACAAAATATCTACAAAAATCTCATGGCAGCAACATATAAAAGAATTTGTTGTTATTCTGTATTGTGAAATAGCAAACTCCTTGATTGGAGAAGATTCAAGCAAAGTAAGCACTGGAAGGCAGCAAGTTGTAACTGGTCTCACAGATGCACATTTCATTACTACATGCCGCACTTCACCAATACTGCATCTTGTGTACTTAGTACGAAAAAGATGTACTCTTGTTAAGTGAATTAGAAGTTTTACATGCAAAATTATATTAGTTCTGCATTTTGTGTGGCACCTTTATAACTTACACCATATGAAATATTAAGTTATGCATCAACCGGCTGAGCATTATTGTGACAGGAGTTTGTAGCACCCTTATGCAGCTCAAGTATGATACAGCTACTGCATCATTACAAAGGGCAGAAATTACTCTTATTATTGTTTTCAAAAAGTTTGTTTCAGATTAAGTTTTATGTTTGGTATTGTGACCTTACAGAAAACATCATCAACCCAGACTCACAATCTTTTCACTGTACAGCTAGAGGACTAGAGTTAACACTACCCTCATAGTAATGGTTTTCAAGTGGTTGGTATATATTCATTTGTAACTATGACTTCTTGAATTTCAAAGATGAAGTTACATGCATTTATTTTTTAAGGTTTACTTATTTACCTTTTTACTACAAATAAGCACTTGTTTTCAGTATCTCTGTGCAACAACACATTTATCCATACACAAAAAAAAAAATGAGCACAGAAACACTGGCTCCCTCCACTAAACGATCTCAAAGCCAGAGGAGAATATTTGGAAAGGCCACATGGTCCTGACAGTCACTGCTCTACCTTCCTAGCTGTGCTACCACCATCCACTCACAATTTACTTCACGTGGGACTAAGATTAACTGCAGACCTTTGCTGATTTATAAGAAATGCTGACAAATGGGACCCAGCAAAAAAACCCAGCACTTGCATTGCTGACAACTCTTTGAAGCCTGGAGTGAGGCGCAGAGCATGAGAGATGGAGAACTAAGTGATGCAGGTGATATGGAACTGGGAGCCCTCTGGAGATGCCAGCTGTAGGGAATCTGAACCCAGGCCAGTTAATGCTCTTGCAACCTAGTTCTACAAAACAAGTTGCAAAAATGGTCTTGTAATGATATTCCTGGAAGTTGCAATTCTCAAATTTTCTGCTGTCCTGGGTGGTGTCTACTACCAAATAAGAGAATCACTGCCAGATCCACGTTCACAAAAAGAAATAACCTGTAATAAGCAAAATACCTTCTTGTAAACATTCCAGACCATAAAAAAAAAAATTACCTACCTGTTCCTTGTAGGCTGCCAAGTATTACACCAACACATATTCCTCCACAGAGGGGCTAACCCAGAGAAACACAGAATATTGCTCCTATAAAGGGAACAACATGAAATCCAAGACCAGGGAATGACCTCATGTTACATTCTACAAAACCAAAGGCAAAGAACAACAAACAAAGCCTCTTAACACCAAATCACAGACCAAAATATTTTTAAAAATTAGAAGAGCCTAGCAATACCAAGAGATGAATACTTAACTCTTGACATAATTACCAAGGAAGTCTCCTGAACACTGAATAAACACATCAAAAAAGAAAAGCAACACTAATTCAAATTCTAGTTGGTGTCCATTTTCCTGGATTTGGGAGAAACAGGAGTTTGGACCTCATGTGTGAAATTAGTGAAAAGGCAGGCTATAGTGAAACTGAAGGATAACAAAATCTACCTTTTAAAAAGACAACAACAAAACCAACTAACCAAAATACAATTGTTTTGTACAGATTATTAAACTAAAGAAGCAAAAAGCTCAATGGAAAGTAAGCATAAATCCCCATCAGATGCATTACAGCCTACTTAAAAGTCCCAAGCCTTGAGAATTCTTACTCCAGCATTTACACACCAGATACATACTTTTCCACCATAAAACTGGTACAGCATCCCAATTCTGTCAAGAAATATCAATAAATCTTGTTTGTAACTTTATGTGCAGACCATTTTAAAGAAAAGACACAGAAAAAAAATTTCACATAAACATGCCTAAAGCTTGCTTTTTCCCTATACCATATTCTTCCAAGACAGCCATCCCCAAACTAGTCATACTGGATCAGAAACTGTCAGCTGTGAATAACTTTGCACAGTTCTGAAGCAAGAATTACCTTTCTTTTTGAGTATATAGTTTCTACAGATTTCCAGAGCTCTACCAAAATCAAGCCCCCAGACCTCTTCTCCATGAAGTTGGAAAAACATCCCTCCCATGCTAATATATTTTATTCTATCCCTGTAACTAAAGTTGCTTAAAAGAACACATCTGAAGTGTTCTGAAGTAAGAGAAGAATCATTGAGAAATTAAGAGACAGACTACATTAAAAAAAAAAAAAAAAAAAAAAATCAAAACAATGCAATGGTAGATGTAATTTTTTATCTCACAGTGTTCTCATGGTCTCAGGAATGCATTGTTTGTTCACACACATACACCTGAGAAGTCTACATTCAGGATCCAAAACTACCAGAACTCACACTCACTTACCAATTAGGTAATTAATTAGGCAATTATCTCTTTCTTTTCTAAGTATGTCTAAATGAATCTGCTTTGGAAGGAGAATATTAAGCCCAGTTTCATTAACAGTCACTCCTTCTAAAAATACCAACAAATATCAAAGACAGGATATATAATTTTCTCTGCTACAAACATCTAGCAACTAAGAGGAAAATTCATGCTATAGTCTCCATAAGCAACACACAAGAAAACCTACTTTCAAATTCTATTTTAACAAAAAGACAGGGCTGGCATGTATTTTTAACAAACATCACTACTTCTTTTAATAGTCTATGCACTTGTCACTGAATACCACTAAAGAACAACATATGATACCACTTATCACTGTGATAAAACTTCCATAATTTTGATCTGTTCAAGTTAGAAAAGCCCGTATTCCACTACTGCACATTAAAGAGAGTATTATGAGTACATGCATGACAGCAGACACTTGCAGACTTTATAATCCTACTACACCACCACCACCACCAGCAACTTTGTGATTAACGATCATTTAATTTCAGTTAAAAACTGCATCTTTTACTATAAACTATAATCTCCACCCTCCTGGGAAAACATGAAGGCGGGGGGGAGGAAGGGGAGAAAAAGCAGCAGTCCTATTAAGCTTTAAGAAGCAAACATTCCAAAAAAAGTTAGTGGATTCAGTGAATACAATTCTTTGATAGAGATGCACATGTTCTTGCACAAACAAGAAGTCTGAAAAATACTGCGACACACACCAAAACCCTATCACACATACAGCACTGCCTAAAATCAAGATATTAACTAGAAGCCAGCAGTATGAGCCACAAATATCGAATTCTCTAACGTTTCTGTCAAAACGTTTTAACATTAGACCAAACGGAGAAATTATAAATTAAATAGGAGAAAATGAGGACAATACTGAATTAAGCTCCTAACATGGCAGAAAGTTACCTTTTCAGATGATAACCCCCGGCTTTATAGAATACTAGTCCATGCACTTTACCCGCTGGTAAACAAGCGCGGAAAACCCGAGCAACTTTCCCTCCTGGTTTCATACTCCCTTCTTCCTGCTGAAATTCCTTTCTCAACTTCCACCTCTTCCTCCACCTTGCTCCTTCTGACTAACTACCCACTGAACTCCTCCACGGCGATAAACACCACGGAACCAGAGGGAAGCACACACAACACGTTTCCCCGACGGCCTCAAAACATACCACTACTACACCAGCACCGGCCTCCCCGGCCGCAAGGCAAACGCGAGGGAAAACGGGGCAGATCCCGGGGCCACCACAACACAAACTACCCTTCGTCAGGGCCAGGCAGGCTGCCCGCACACTTCTGCTCCGGACCCCGCTCCCCCGGCACCCAGAGGGGCGCGGAGCCCGGTCGGACCCGCCGCGGCGGAGGCCGACACGTCGGCAGGGCCGCCCCGCGCCACCGCCCACCCACGGCGGCCGGGCCCGCCGACGGCGCCGCACCTCGCTCCGCCCGTCCTTCGGGCGGAGGAGCGGGGCGGCTCGGCCCCCCCCCCCCGGCCGTACCTGCGGCCCCGCCCCCGCCCGGCGAAGGCCGCGCGGCGAACGGGCCGTGCCGGCCTCCCCCGCTATGACACTGCAGAGCGCGGCCCGCCGTACGGGGCCTCTCCTTCCTTCCGCCGCCGGGCCCCGGGCCCCGCTCCCGGCGGCGCCATGATGATGATCGGCCCCCAAGGCCGCCGGGCCGGGCCCCGCCGCCGCCGCCGGGAGCGGCCTGGGCGCCCCGCGCCGCTCACCTTCATGTCGGGACATCCTAGTCCAGAGACGGCGGCCCAGGCCCGTCCCGGGGCTCCCGCGGGCAGCTCAGGCGCCGCTGCGGCCTCGCCCCCCGCCGCCGCCCCGGTGCGAGAGGAGAGGGGCCGGGGCTGGGCCGGGAAGGGGGCGAAAACACAAGAGGCGGCGAGGAGCCGGCCTCCCTCCTCCTCCTTCTCCTCCTCCTCCTGCCTCCTCGCTCGCCCTGCGGGGGGCGGATCCGGCGGCAACGGCTTCCCGGGCGCCGTGACACGGTGACTCCGGGCCCCGCCGGCCGCTGGCGCCGCCTCCCGCGCCGCTCCGCCCCTGCCGCACCAGCGACGGCGACGGCCGCGCTGGAGCCTTCCCGGCCCCGGCCCCTGCCCCTTCCCCTTCCTCCTCCCGCCCCGGCCGCGCTGCTGGAGGAAGAGGAAACTCCCCGGCAGGGCGGCGGCCCTCCCGCGCGGGCTGCCGGGCCAGGGCGGGCTCCGCCCGGGGCAAGGAAGCCGACGAGGTAACGGAACCCAGCACCGGCCTGACCCGAAGGACACGCATTAATCAGCGCTTTTTTTTTTTTTTTTTTTTTTTTTTAATGTAAAAGGAGCGGAGAAAGAGCGGTAGAGTACAGCTGGGCGCATGCCCTGATTCGGCGTTCCGTCACTGTTCGTGTTATTAGTTTTGCCAGATTTGGGGAGCTGCGACTCCAGGCACAGGGCTGGAGTCTTTCATCGTGTTTGTGTGTTTTTTTGTTTTTTTTTTTTCCGCGTTCCGCCTTTGTCAGGCCTGCAGAGGACTGCCAGAAGTGTCCTTCAGTTAAACTCTAGCTCTGTAAAGGGGATGCCCATGGAGTGCTGTGTGTTGTCCCACTCACAGAATAAGTTGAGTTGGAAGGGACTCACAGCATCGTCAAGTCAAACTCCTGGCCCTGCATAGGACAGCCCATGAATCACACCATGTGCCCGGGAGCATTTTCCAATGCTTCTTGAACTCTCTTGGGCTTGGTGCTATGACCACTTCCCTGGGTAGCCTGTTCCAGTGGCCAGCCACCCTCTGGGTTAACCTCTTTCATGTCCAGCCTAAACCTCCCCTGACAAAACTTCACAATGTGGCTTTGGCTCTCGTCATCACAGATAAAGAGATCAGTGTCTGCCCCTTCTCCTTCCCTCATGAGGAAGTTGTAGACTCCAATGAGGTCTCCCCTCAGTCTTGTCCAGGCTGAACACACCCAGGGACCTTAGCCACTTACCGTATGGCTTCCCCTCAAGGCCCTGTACTCCAGACAAGTCCACACCACGAGGACTTTTCACCCTGTCATCACTGGCTTCCTGCTGCTTCATGGAAGCAGGCCAGGCTTGAAACGAATGAAGGACCTGCAACATGGCTGTGTTCCTTCCCTGGTTCAGATGCACAGGACTCATATATCATGCATTTTGGTTTTGCCTTTCTTACTATGACTTCCTGGCCTTTCCCTAGATTCTGTCCATGATAATAAGATCATCTTTCTCACCTTCTCCCACCTGCTTTTACTTTCTCTAAACTTTCCATCTACTGTGCTCATGGCATTCCTGCATCTTTCCCCTTTGCCAATACAACACCTCTATCTTCTCCACTGTCTTACACCACAGCTCACATATTCCTGCCTCAGCCTCACAATTCTTAAACGTTTATGTTGATGAAATACCTTCTCACTCTGTTTCAAAGGCCACGAGGGTCCACACCACAGCAGATTAAGTATCAAGGTGCTGGGAAAAGCATAAGTGAACCAGAAGGTGTTGAAAGGAGGAAGTGCCAGCCTCATTCCTGGCATCACCTCCCTCCCATGCCAATTGCATCATACAGCTTCTGCTTGACACCTTACATGCATAGGCACCCTTTGTTCCTGGTACAAAGGTGCTCCTGGTTTCTGACTAAGTGGTTCATTTCCAGTTTTCCTTTAGCTACATGCAGTTTCATAAACAGTGCCTAGTGAGATAACGTGGATCCCAAAAGTCTAAAATTCCAGTGGGTTGTGGGCATTTTCAGTGGCAGCAAGCAATACCTGTGAATTGGATAAGGGGTAGAGGGAAATGGAGATCATTTTGATGACCATTTTGATGGGAGCTTCACTGCTTGTGAAAGCAGGCAGACAGTCAGTGAATATGCAACAAGGTTGCAAGATGTACACCACAGATGACAAGACCCTGAAGAGCACCTTGCAAATGTTGTAATACTACCAAGTTATGAAAGCGTGTCTCTGAATGTTTGGCACCAGTTTAGTTCTGGTGGCAAAGCTGTACCTATCCTGCCAACATTTCACAGCAACAGTGCACAGACTGAAGCAGTGAATAAGATGTGTTTTACTACTTTATTTTGTCACCAACAATTTTAAATGCAAATGGCAATTGTTTCACCGAGATGCAAAATACAGACCACCAGTTGCTTGTCACTGTATGTTATCAAGCAGCACACAGAAGGACACAGACTCTAGATCAGAAGGCAATGGCTAAAAAGCAACTTTGTTAAAAATGGCGCACACTTTTATAGTGTGCTCTGTGGATTAAATACAGATTGGTTAATCTGAGAAAACAATAGTTTATTTTTATTATTGGAGAAGAAGGGACCAACACCCCTTGAATAACAGTCCTGCAAAACAGCACTTATTTTTCCTGTGTGGCATACGCCAAACACCAGTTGAACTTTGCTTACATTCTTTCTTCAGCTTTTCCCAGGCTAGTCCTGAGAAAAGCTGAGAACTGCTTTTCCCTGTTCATAGCAAGTGTCCACAGTTGCTCCCTTTCAGTCCCTAGAAGAGCAAGCTAGCAACTCAGCTGGTTAGAGAAATTTCATTTCTGTGAGAGACTGTGGCTCCTCCTGAAAATAACTTTCCTCATTCTGAGCACTGCAATGCTGTGTTGTCTGTGCTAGGTTTTTTTCCTGTTACACAAGAGTGACCTCCCACAGGAGCTTCTCCCCATGCATCTGATAAAATACAGACTGCATATCACGTGTTTCAGTGAGACCTGGAAGATTCTGTTCTTAATCATTGAAGTCCTTGATCTAATCATTTTGTTTTTCTACACTTCAGTTAAAAAAAACCAGTTCAATAAACTTTCCTCTATTAAGCATTACTCAGACAGATATCCCTTGAGTGCACATGGTGCCTCTTCTGTGGCATCTTTTCCATCTTTGTAGGCTGGAAGTAGAAAATTAAAACTTTAATCCTGTTATTATTTCCTATTTTCTTGCCTTAAGGCCTGTATCTATACCCAAAGACATAGCATAGATAAAAGCCTTAATACTTTTGGAATTACGTTAGAATATGCCTGCATGTGCAGCAGTACGTGAAAAACACCTACATTATATCCTTCAGTGGGAATTTTGCTGATTTTCTCCTCTGCAAATAGAGTAAATACTGCAAACATAAGATAAACAGGCTCTCAGTGATTAGTGTTGCGTGTAGATGTAGATGCAGAACTCTTGTTAGGGGTAAAAATGAGCCAAGACACAGACATTTAACAATGTGAAAAGGTCCTGGTTTATTCTTCTTTATAGCTTAGACATCTTAACCCTGATTACAGCAAGCTCCTACTGTAGGGTAAAATTGCAGACTCTGACTGCTGGTTATTTTCTGCTGTACTATGATTGCATGTATTAGTTTGCAGACTCTGAATGCAGGCCTTTACCTAGCTTGACTTTGGCTGCAGGCTCCAACTCCATCAGACCCAGACTGGCCTCACAGCTGATCTTTTTGCCACCAGTAACTCTCTTCCTTGTTTACGTCTTCTTTAAGTCTCTCTGGATCTTTTCCTCTCCCTCAGGGCTCCTCTACCAGGCCTTCTTCCTCAGGATCCTCTTCCTCAAAAGGCTCCTCTTCATCAAAAAGCTCCCTTCACTAGCCAACCCAACCCTTTTATCATACCTATATTTATTAGTCACAACTGCCACCCATCAAGAGCAAGGCTGTTCCTCTTCTTTGGTGATTAGTACAACTGTGATTTATCAGGGGCAAGTTTGCCTATAATCCCTTCTTTCACACCACAATTAGGATGTGGCAACTCTCTATGTGCGAAGAGGTACATAACAATTCGAATGTCCTTTACAAGGCCATGGCCACCAGTAGAAAATATTATTTTCTTAGCATTATCTTGATAATGAATAATTTATACTGTCCTGGTCCTGAATAATACTGTTTCTCAAACCCACATACTGTTATTCCACAAGCAGAAAGAGAAAGAAAGATTTTGTTAGATTTATAAAGTTTTACCATGGATGAATCTTTCTGTCTCTAAGGAAGGAGCCTGCTATGATTTGGTTTCTTATTCTTTCTCTCCTGAACACCAGAAGAATTCATAGATACTTCCTTTAAAGTCATGAGGAAAAAAATTCGACATGAGTATCTTCCTGATGGATAAAAGCAAGATGAGAAATAAAAATTTTCTTACCCGAAGTCATTCAAGGTCAGAGCCAGACAAGGGATTAGAGACCCAGTTCTCACAGCTAATTAGGCCATTGGATAAGCCACAGTGATAAACAGAAAAATTGATGAATTTCCGCAACATTTAATAATAATATGATAAAATTTGTGTCTGAAAGTCATAAAATCCTCTGAAATAAGGAAGAGATGGTTGTATGGCCTAATGTAGTTCCTTTCTCTGCCATTGTAAAAAGGGTGTCTGGAACTGACCTGGAGAAGTTTGACCACTGAACGGTGGTCACTGAAGTTTGAATTGAACAGTGACATCCTAAAGCAGAACTCTTGAGTGTTAAAACTGTTACATTAGGAGACACTTAATTGCCATTAATGTCCTCAGAATTTTTCACTCTTTTGTAAAGAGTGAAATACTGAAAGCCCACTGAGACTGTGTTTAACATGTTTCAGTGCTATTCCTAACAGGCTTCATCCATTTGAGATAGGCTGGACAACCCACTATATGCCACAGTAGCTTCTTGAAGGTTTGGTGGTTCAGGCTCACACTGGGATCTAAAACACTACACTGGTACAAAACTCACGTAGATCAGCTGCTTACTCATCACTAGACACGTACGGAACTGTGATGCATACATACTCAAATATTAAATTTGTACACTGGTACATGTCAGGGTCTTCCACTACACTTTCTTTTCTGCTGTTTTTCTGCCTCCTTTTCCTCAGTAGTGGTTCAACATGATGCAGACCTGCTTACTGGTTGTGTTCAGCATGATATGTAAATAAAGCTTTTAAAGTCAAACAGAGAAAGACAATCTTGCTGCTTTCTAATTTATGAGGAAAGACACAAAATAACTTAACTTCTTCTTCCCTTCTGTTTTACTTTCTGTTACAGGGATGCCTGGTTTTGCCATGATAATGGAGCAGAAAACACAAGGACCTTGGGGTTCCTATGGATTCTAGGCAGGAAATGATATTCCTACATAAATACTTCTTATGTGTGGAATTCTTTCATGTTCCCAGGCCAACTTATGTTATATCACAATCCACCTTGAAGTTTCCAAAGCACTGAGGTGTCGGAGTCTGGAATTATGACTGAGGAACTGCACAAGTGAAACTGTAGGAATCAGGTACATCAGATGGCTTATTGGGTCCCATTTGGAGCTTTTGCAATGGAGTACATGCATCTCACTAGAAGACAGTGGACTTGAATTTTTAGTACATTTTTTTTCCTCACATGGAAACTCTATTTGGCCTTAGAGCTATACTGTGCTAAGCACAACTAAATATACTATAAAATGCTCATCATCAGTTTAAACTTTCATTAGAAATACTCATACTGAACGCTGGAATCACTAGGATGTGCAATGGAAATGCTATGTTGCTATGTCCATACTTAACTGGCAACCAAGCAGTTGCAAAAGCTGTTTCATTTTTTCAGACATATAGTCCAGGAGGAAATGTCACATCTGTCTTCTTTCCTGAACTATGGTGATGCCTTTTTTTTTGGTCTTACAATTGAGAGCCAGACACAGTTTAGGGATAAAGGTTTTTTAACTTGGTATTTAGTAAGGATTTTTATGGTGCAACTCTTTGCCAAGATGGAGCACACCAAAATGTACACTCCCAATTGAATGCATATACAATTTTATAGACTTTGCAAATTAACATGTCTAATAAAGATGCCCTAATGAGAGGCTTGAATGAATAGCGTGATATCATCCCATCCTGAAGAATTCATCCCTGGATGGGCTTAATCCTAGTTTACAGGATGTGTTTCAGAGAGGACCTTGGTTCCTCAAAGTAGTGTAGGGCTTTCTGGCCTCCAATTGCAAGACCTCAAGAATGTTTGGTTTTCTGGTCTGACAGAATACCAGAAATATGTTAAGTTTTCAGATTTAAGGAATTACAAGAATGCTTGTTAAGAGCACTGAAGATACATAAAAGGTATATTAAAGATATATAAAAGAAAAGGCAAAAAACCCATCATGGCATGAGAGGCATTTTTACCTGTACATACCCTGAAATCACTGCCACTTCCAAGCCCTCTGTATTTGTAAGATTTTGCATGATCCCAGAATCTTTTTGTGAGTTGGACAGGTGATATTAAGAGGTTAAGCTGATGGGTACTTGTACACAGCCAGACATGTGTGCAGGCACTGCATAGAATTCTAATATACTGCTGCTCTTTTCCTTCTATTAGCAAGTGTATCTGGACTTTAGCAAAATGAGGAATTGCCTTGTTGATCTCCTCCATTTTGGAGTCTGCATTCAGAGGTCACCCCAGATCAGTCCGTCATTACTGAGAGCTTTCATCTTCTGTGCAGTCAGTTTTTGATGCTGGTTAAGATACCAGTTGATATAAAGTTTAAAGTGCCCCAGCTAACTCCTTCTCTTCATCTTTTCTGACCAAACCTTTATGAAGAATTTGAGCCAAAACAAACACTGAAGATTCATCAAATCATTCTGTCCTCTTATAAAAATACTCCAAACTGACCACATACCCTTGTAATGGCACGGTTCCAGTAGGCACTCTTACAGGACCTTAAGTCACAGCTTACTAGGAAAGAGAATCTCCAGATTCCAGCTTTGCTCTCTGTTAGAAAAGGACAAAGAAAAAAATAATTTATTGTTTCTTGAAATGATGTTTGTTGTTCCTTTGGAAGTTAGCGCTGAACAAAACAATAATCCTCTACTTGATAACCACAAATGTTGCCATTTTGACTCCAGTCTGTGCAAATTAATCAGAAACACAGTGTCCCAAGCACTGTTCCTGCGAGGAAGAGATATCAGAGATGTATTCTGTGTACTTACAAAGCCTTTTTTCTGTGAACAGGAGGAAGCAATTAAAACATTATCTGCTCATCACCATAAAAACTCCTCTGCTGCCCAGATGTGTTTTTTGCACATATTTCTCAGAGTCATGTTGCAATACTGGTTCAGGCTATGAGCTAAGTTTTCGTTACCCTCTGGGCTTTTTTGGCCCTTTTCTTCTCTTCCTATCCCCCTTCTCTTTCAAATCAACACCTTCACTTATTCATAAGAAATTCTCTTATTCAAAAGAAATTCAAATCATTGAGTGCTTCTATTTGACTTTTCTGAGTGCAGCTCTGTATCTGTTTTTATAAGTACTGGATACTGACATACAGGAAACAAGCTACTCTTTGCAAAACTTGGGTAGTTAATCTTTGGATCTGTATACCTCTGTTTCTGTATGATTCAAGACTGGTACCTTATGCCTAGACTTCTCAACTCACCTGCTGGAATCATACAATCTGTGAGATGCTATGATGAGGTGATACAATGCCAGTCTCCAAAATTGGCCTCAGACTTGAGGAGGTTGCAAGGGCCTTCATGGCTGGCTCCTTTTCTATGAGGACCCTTGTGAGCAAAGGGGCACTCCAGAACTCACTGCAAAATCTCATCACCTCTAGGACTATCCAGGTTAAGTGCAGCATTGCAATGCCTGGGGAAGCATTTGTGTGTGCTGCTTGTGTCTGCTTTTGCAGGCACAGTGCTAAGGTTGAAACTCCCACAGTGTCAGAATACTAGCACTTGCTGGAATAAGGGGCATCTCTCTGTACACCAGGAGTTTTCAAACAAAAAAATGTACAAACAAGGACATGTAACTTCTGCTGTAAAAAACCTGTGTTATAAAGTGACAGCTGAAAGCTGGCATTGTGGGATACAAACGCCAGGTTTATGTGGGTCTTGTCATGACCATGGATGATGAGTAAAAGTCCTGCAGTAAAATGGGTTATATCTCATAGTCCTCTTCTTCTTCTCTCCCTAGAAATTTTAGCCTGCATGGCTCAGACAAGCATGTATCTGACAGGGTATTAGCACTTAAGAAACAGTTAACCTGGAGGGAAAATACTGCTCTTGAAATGTACAAAATTGCTGTGTGTACCAGGTGGCTCTGTCTGGTTCTGCAGCAGGCATCTATACTGAGATCATTTGCTCCAATATTGTTAGCTGTCAGTGATCCATAACTAGTGATTTTGGCTTGTCCTTTCCCAGTCATCCCTCATTTTCCCCTTCCTCCTGCAATGAAACTAGAGAAAATTTGGGACTTATCTATGTCTGGGGCATGCTAAATGACAAACAGGTCTCATCCAGCTTCTGGGATTTTATCAGACATGCCTTCTAGCAGTAATCTGGGTCTTGCCTAAGGCGTAACTCCTCATATATTTCCCCTCTGAATGTCAGAAGCAAAGCAGTTTTCTATTCTTTACAAGTTTTAAATTGTTCAGTTAAGGAACCATTTAAAAAATGATAATTTGAAAATGTGTTTCTAAAACCAGGTGTTTCTGGTTTTCAGTTGTCCATCTCTCCCTTTTATTGTAACCTTCAGGTCAAAGCAGGATCTTTGCAGGTTAGACCTCAAACAAATTAGCAAGATGATAGGCAGTATCACTCAACTGGTATCTAAATGCTGGAATAGTGCTCAGGAACCCTCCATACCTACTCTGTAGGTACCTGCCAAGTCAACTGGACTCATTTTGCAGCAGAGAAACTGTTAGTGCAAGAGGTAGCCAGCAAAGCCAGTGAGCACCATATGCTATTGTATACAGGAATAGTGTGCTCTCACTGTCCTTTAGTAAAACTGGGAATAGAACACATATTTATTCTGTGTTTGCAAGCTAGAGCAGGGGCAGATGTGTGCAAGCACCTGGATGGAAAAGAAGGTTATCTACCTGCCACATTCTTATCCTGGTAAGCAGGCTTTGGCAGAAGAGGGAGAACAGGGAACGTGCATCAAGGATACAAACACTTTTCCTTTTTTTCCTTTTCCTTCTTCTTTGTAGCAGCACAAGCACTTATTCAACTAGTTTTGGATCTGTTGGAGAGATGACTTGGACAAGAGTCAGGGCACATCAGAAAAACAATTAAGTAAATAACCAAATAGACCTACCCAAAGCAACCCAAACCTAAAAGAATGAGAAGCCCAAAATACAGTGATATCTCAGTGGCAAGATCACTGTTTATGAGCAGTGTGTGCTGTGGTGGAGCATTACACCTGTCACCCCAGTGTTTCAGGTGTGAACAGAGGTACCAGAGCTAGCACAATGCCAGTGGGAGGGGGTAATGGTAGCATGTCCTGGGACCTCAGTGCATACACACAGAGCAAGCAGCTGCACCTGAGCCACTCTGAGTGTTCAAACCGGCTTGGCTGAAGTGACACAAGGCATCTCTTAGTTCACTTAAAATCCCTGCACTGTGGTGACCACCCACAAGACTCAGTTTTGACAAACCAGTGTATGATAAAGAGAAGTATGTCTTTGACCTTCTTTAGCAAAGTTTTCAGTCCTGTTTACCAGAAAGCAAGGAAACCGCTTTCAGATCTGCAACAGCATGCTTGACTTCCTCAGTTTGGCCCAAGTCCTCCCCTGAGTTCCAAGAAGCAGGAGTAGGTCATCTTGTCCTTCAATCTATATTCCCAGAAACGACCAACAGTGGCCAGCATTTCATTACAGAGGGACCAGAGAAATTTATCATACCAAGGCTGGCTCTAGGGGACCAAAACTTTCCAGCTTGTGAGGGTGTGTAAATGTAGCACTCTGACTGGGGGCATGTTTCTGAAAGATGTAAACAGGCCACAAAACCCAAGTTTTGAGCAGAGGGGTTTAGTCATGGTGTTATTTTTAGAACACCAGGACTAAACAGAGTCCAAATCTGTAAAAGGTGTCCAGTGTCAGAGGAGACATAATTTCTGTTAACAAGAAATTGCTTTCCAATTAACACCATGCAGATAACCATTTAGCCCCTCCCAGAATACTTGTGCTTGATGCTTCTGTGGCGCTATGTATTGAATTACCAAGCAACTGTGCTTCCGTGTTTAATTAGCAGGTGTGAAAGCAGTGATGCTTCACAGAGGAGGTGATGACGCCGCTGCTTTTCCCGCACATCAGCAGCGCCGATGGGCTTGGGGTTGCGTGTCACAGTGTCATCTAGTGGCCGGTGTCCACCTTCTCGGCTGGGCGACAGCAGCACCAAGGTACAGCAACGATTCTAATCCCTCAAGGCTGTAATCATATGTAGATTATCCGTGTTTTTTCAGACATGATGGTGATACACCTTGCAGAGCACAGTTCTAGCCCTAAGCAGCTTCATTAGATAGATGATGTAGGCATCAAGGCATCCTGATGTGTGTTTTTTAGCTAAATTCAGTGAAGCTTCTGTTACCTTTTCATGGAACATACTTAGAGAAACCTAAATAAGTGTGTACACCCTCAGTTTTGGGTCCCATCTCTCTGAAAGTCCCTCATCACCATAGCACTGCATGAATTTCCAGCTAGCACTTCAATGAAAGTGTTTTATGTGGAGGGAGTGATTACAAACCTCCCTGCTTCCTTACTGACAATATTGCCCCTACAGACAGTCCATCTGAGTGGCTTAGTAAGAGCTACACCAAAGCAAGATGCCTCTGATAAAAGCATAGGATATATTTTCACACTTTACTAATGTTCCATACTCCACTAAATGTTCCAGTTACACTGATTAACAAGGGAGAGTTGTATCAGTAGTCTTCCATTTAGGCACAGCTCTTCAATAATAAAGTTGTACACAAGAGTCACATCATTACCCACAATACTAACAACAGTAAATTTTCACGTACAGATGAACCTGTTGGGAAAAATAGCTGTGATGCCCTGATCAAAGGTAGTCAGTACCAATGCCTACAGGTTGAAGTCATCTGTAACTTCCTACTCCAAAACCCTTCTCTCTATAAGTCATACATTTTGTCAAGCTCTGTCTTCCACCAGAAACATTTTGTCTCAGACGCATTAAAATTCAAGGTTTGGTGGCTGCACTTGCAACCTGGCTGGGCAGCCATCATTTTTCCAGCTCTGACAGCTCACTATTTTTTTGTATAGTTGACCAGCCCAAAACTGAGGTGCCTTTGCAAGAGAATTTGAAAGCTTCCTTGCAATCCAAATGACAGTAAATATAAACATTTGAAAGAAGGAACACTTCTTTTACAAGAGAATGATTTTTTTTGTTTCTGTTGTTTAAGCAGAACTCCAGGATCCAGCACATTTTTTTCTTAGGATTTAAAATTTGTTCAGTTACATGTTTGTTCTACATAAGACAAAGTATTTTTTCCATTAAGAGTATGTATCTGATTATACATTGGCAAGTGGTCCTCAGAAGTGGTATCTTTCCTTGTCCACTATGCTTGTGTAACCAGTATAAAACCCTACCGATTCTGTTAGAATCTCACTCATTCCTTCCTGACATCGTTTTCAAGAATGAGAAGGCCATAGGTTGACCATATCCCCAGAAAGGTTTTGTTAGAGGAATCCTAACTATTCTTGCCACTAAGAAGTCCATATGACTAAATCTAAGCTCTTCCCTCAGCCCACAAGTGACTGAGATCACATCCCAAAATACACTGTCCCTGTGGACACTCTTCATCAATCTTACGTTCTGATGACTTATTGCTGAAATTTATGCTAGTATCCATAAAGAATACTCTGCTTTATTCCAAGTGTCCTCTGATTTTTGTGAAACATACAGGAATATATTAACACCATATACAGAGGAAAAGTTCTGTTCCCTCTTCATTGATGATATTTATTTTAAGGATTGCACTTGACTGTTTCATCTTTCTGAGCTTTCTTGACTGGCAAATACATTACTTTGTCTTGAAGACCTTGAATACCCTTGCTGTTCAGTACTCCATATTTAGTAGTTTCAATCAGGAACAACTCATAGGGGTAGAATTTGTGGAAACTGGAGTTTCAAATGTGGTTAAAAACCCCCAAACATGTTTAAAAAAAAAAAAAATCTCCTCAGGTTAACCAATCTCCAAAAGTTTGAAGTCCATGTCTGTTTTGAATTTTCATGTGCCAGTACGACAACCAAAATGTTTTCTCTACTGCTGAGAAAGCAGAAAAACCACTACAAAATTACATAGCTTTCCTATTTCAATTCCACTTCCTGTGAGTTGTTTTAAATTTCAAGAGTGCATTGATTAAAGAATTTTAAGTGTTAAAAAATAATCTCCACTATTGTTTAATCAGTTAACACCTTTTAATGTTTAGTGTCAGAAAGAGACTGCATATTATGGAATAAACATCAGCATGTTTGTTCCCTCTATGATTGTTTCCAATAAAATATTTCGTATCAGACAAGCACTCCATAAGAACACAGTTTACAATAGCCATTCACTGATAACAGGGTAGATGCATTTTTCTGGTGCAGGTATACACATCCCCCAGGATCTTCAAAGAATTTTTCCTGTCTGTGCAGGTAAGAATTCAGGGCTCCACTGAATATATCAGGTGTACTGAAAATTTCTGGGATAAGAACACTCCAGTGAAAAAGACATCTCAATGCAACAGAATCCAATACTTACACAACGGGATATTTTATCTCTATTAGCATCTGAAAAGAACAAACTATGCACTTACAAGGACCAGAAGAAAAACATATTTAAAAAATTCAGACATATACTCTAAGTTATCTATTTTTATTACAAAATTACACTTGGTGTTAGTTGTGTACAACAGCATAGGCTTGATAGTATCATACAGCTGCTCCCACATAAGGTGACAGCTGCAGTGCTTACTTGCACTAACCAGGTTATTTTATATCCCCCATAGCTAAGTTACCTGCAGTCACTACTGCAGCATTTGATGAGGCAGTTTTAGGAACCACAAGTGGGTAAGCCAGGACATGAGAAATGGTTTTAGTGCTTCACAGAATCATAGAGTAATTTATGGTGGTAAAAACCTCTAAGATCAAGGCCAACCGTTAAACCAAGCACTGCCAATATAATAGGTATAGCTTTATGTATTTTTAGTTAGGAACTAAAACCTTGGTACATTTCAATAATTAAGCCTTAATACATTTCTTGACTGCACCTAGAGCTATCACGAGTAGCAGGAGCATTTCAGGACTATACAGCCGTCTGTATTCCTCTTTCACTGCAATACCTACAAATGGACTTTAACTTGTTGATGACCCTACTTAGTACAGCTTTCCAACAGCTTGAGGGCTTAACACTGTTTTCTTCTATCTTCAGTTACTGCTCTTTATCCGTCAGTGTGCTGCTCTGTTCAGTGCCTGAACTGTGCTTGCTCTTAAGGGACCTTCCAATGTATCTCCAGTACTCTTTTCGGATGGTGTCTTTTTCTTTAGCCAGAATTTCACACAACTATGAAAGAAAAATGAGAGACTGGAGTGTTAAACCAAAAAGCTTATAGAATCCTTAACTATAAAATACACACAACATATATTTCAGACAGTATCAGAATTATATGTTTCTATGCAACATCTGTTTTATTTATGGTATTTGTAACTGTTTAATGACATCAAACTGATGACAACCCTAGCCAGTAGCCAACCAATCTGACACTGCACAAAAATCTCTCCAGCCCCATTTCATTTGTAGGCGTTTCCCTCTGACTCATTTCCATGCCTACCACACATCATCCGTGCCAACATTATGGACCCTGCAGTGGAGCACAGTATACTTCCTGAGAATCTTGAATGTCTTTTAGTCATCCAAGAGGCCCTAAACCATTTAATTCCAAAGAGTGGAGGATCACCCTCCTTTTGAATCTTCAGTACTCTTGATGGACTGACAGGAGATCTTGTATTTCTGTTTTTCTCCTCAGCAGACTGTCCCAAAAACGCTCTCCATCTAAGTCTGTAATCTTCTCTCATGCTACATTAAGAGTTGGTTGCAGATACTTCTACAGGTTTGGGTTTTTTAAAATTTTGGGCTAGGTAAGCAACACAGTAGAAGTCAATACTACTTACAGGACAAGCTGTGTAAATTTTACACAGAATGAAAACTACAAATGTTTTAGTAAATTCTGTTTTATGTAGTCTTACTCAATGAGATGGAGTAAGACTTAAAAAATTAAGAGCTTTGATTCCTAAATAGAGAAGTCAAAATCAGTGAAATAATATAAAAGGGACATGAATCAAGGAGATAACAACTGCACTTATGTACAGTCCGGTCCTGGAACACAACAATGGAAAAGTGCTGAGAAAGAACAATGTTGGAACACAAAGACTCCACACAAAACTGCAGCTCTAATTACATCAAGTTCCAGTCAGTCCCACAGTGAATGGAAAGTATTCTTGTAAAAACTACACTGCAAACTGCACCAAGAAGCAGCCAAGTATAAAGCTCTGGGACATATACAACATTGCCAGAAGTAACTTATGCTCTGTAGGAAGTGGTGCCTGACATTTCTCACTGATACCGCAGTGCAGGCCATAAGCTGATTCTGTCAGCTTTCTTAGAACACTAAGAAGGGCCAAAGGAGCTCAACTGAGGTTGTTTGGACATGGATATTCTGAGAAAAATTTATTAACTTACAGAGAAGGGAGTGAGTTAATGCTACAAAGTTAACATGGAAAGCTCCTCAATTGTTCAATCACCTCTCTTCTGCAGATAGTATTAGAGACCTTCCTTCACTTCTGGGTGAAGAAAATCTAAGCGTAATTTCAAAACTGGCAAGTTATTATTTATATTTCAATTTATGGGATCCTCATAATTGTCTAGCTTTTATGTTAAACTCTTCATAGACCTCTCATGATTAACAAGTAACCTGTTCTATTTATGAAAATCAATCTCACTTTGTCAAACTATAAAACCAGACAGGAATAGACAGCATCCGTGAGAAGAAAAACCAGGCCCTCAAAACGTACCTCCAACGCCTTGTTCAGTGTTTCTTCCTTGTTATCACACTGGTTTTCTAGCATATCTTCATATATGTCCACAAGAAAGGCAATCAGATATGGTGAACTGTGACTGGGCTGTAAATTCAACAGTTCCTCCAGCAGATTTGGATATTTAGAAAGACCACGATCCTGTAGAATCCTAGAAGAGAGGTTAATAGGCTTGACACATAACAATGGGAAATCTGGTGTAAGTAATTGCATTGTTATGATTCCTTTACTCGGAGATTAGTTTTGAAATCAGGCTACAAGTACAAGTAAGTCAGAAAGCAAGAAGGATGCAAGACTAGTACAGCCTCATGTTGTAGGAAGCTGGTGTAGTTTTGGATCAACTATATAGAAATTAGACTGAAAGCACGGTTGTTATTTCCTATCTATTCTTTTTAACACAGCAACATTACAGGTTAATTTTTTAAAAGCATCAGAAGTATCTGGAGTCTTTCCATAAGAACTACAGGACCAGAAGCTTAGTAAAAAGTTGCAGAGAAATTAGGTTAGACTATAGTAATACCTTGTGACAGTATTTCCCTGCCTGCTTAAGCACACTACACTACACACACAAAAACCAGGAAGTTCTTTTCAATTAAGAAGCAGGCATCGGACACCTTCCACATTTCTCATGGGGAAATACACCTCACCCTTTTAAGTAGTTCCAAGCACTCTCATTATGTGGGACTGCTGTGATCATCTCAAGAGTGTACCTGCAACAAAAAGGTAATAGGTCATGAATGCAACCAATAACAATGTAGTTGGAAATTACCTGAATGTGCTTAGAAGCTTCCAAATGCATCTCTCTAGTTTATACTTCACTCCTTTTGCAGATCATCTCACCTGGGTAGGTCAAAAATGGCTCACATTATAATCACCAGGAGTCTCAACGAGGCAGACACTATGCTTTTAGATTTAAGTGTTCTATTTCTAGACCTTATATAATAATAAATCAGTTCTCAAAATTATTGCAAAACCACTGAGAAACAACATAATATACTCTCCTGGTATACTAAAAGAGTAATTTGTATCTTGATGCTCAGAAATGGCAAGGGGCTGAAAACAGCCTGAGTAACTGAGCTCTGTTAATATGACTGCAAGTGGTATGTTTTGTACCTATTTGCAGAACTTTTTTCATAAGGCTATGCTCAAGCAAACCCACAGAGAGGCAGAGCTTGGGCTTTCAGCTCACACAGCCTTCTGCAGCATTTTTGTGAAACCAGTAGTGAGGCAACTGCTGTAAAAGCAAAGTAACAAAAGGCATCTCTGACACAGCCACAAAGCCACATTTCATCTACACATCTACAGATTTATTTTCTGGCTTTTCCCAGTATAACCAGGCATTTTGATAATTTTCAGAAACTGCAGATACTGATATAAAGTTGTATCAGGAGTATTAAAAAAATTACTCACAATTGTAACTCTTTTTTAACATTCTGCAGTCATTATGACAAAGACTAAGCTTATAAACCAACAAGAAGTTCTATAATGACAGCTGGGGAGTCTTACTCATAGCCAATCTGGTTCTTAAGATGGTACCCAATGATCTTGAGAAGATCAAGTGAGGATGTACAATCTAAACTCTTGAGATAAAAAGTTGAAGAAATCAAAATCTAAGTCATGGAAATGGCTCCGATTCACTGATCTACAAGAAGGTTATAACCAGAAGAGAAGGAAAACTTCTAGAAGGTTGCAAAAACAACCATGGAAGATGGTAAGGGCTGGGATCCTCTATGAGTAATGTACCAAAAGAACTATCCAGAGATTCAGTTCTTCTTCTGAAAAATAACTGTATAAAGAATTGCAGTACCTTAATTGCTTCTCCACTTCTGACAAGTATTCTCCAATAACCATCCACCTTAATCAGCAGTCTGAGATGTGAAAACCATATAAAGAAGCTTCTCTTACCACTGTGGGAGTAAGATACATCTAGAAGCCCAGTTAGTTACACCCTAGTTAGGTTACAAACCTAGTAACCTAGTTAGTTACAAAACTAGTAACTCCTAGTTAGTTACAAACATGCAACCTAGAAACAGTGAGCACAAAACCCTATTTCCTGAAAACTAGCCATCTCACAGAGGTAGTCCTCTTTGTGCCAACCACATACTCCTGAAAGCTTTTTTTTTCCAGATGCATCAAATTCCTCACAAAAGGCAACTCCTCTTCCTACAACCCATATTCATGCTACTGTATTTGGTTTGCATGGCCTGTTTTTTGGTAGCAGGGGGGTGGCTTCTGTGAGGAGCTGGCGGAAGCTCCTTCCATGTCCATCAGAGACAGTCCCTGGTGGCTCCAAGGATGGGTGTGCCACTGGCCAACGATGGGCCTACTGGGGTAACACCTCTGAGGTAACATATTTATTTAAGAGAGAAAAACAAAGGTGGCTGCACAGTTTTCTTTGTGGCCAGAGAAGAGCAGAGTGAGAACACACGAGAGGAACAATGCTGCAGGTGCTCGGGTCAGTGAAGAAGGAAGAGGTGCTCCAGGCACCAGAGCTGAAGAGTGCCACTCTTTCCAAACTTTCTACAAGTAGAATACTAATGAACAGCACAACAGTGTTACAGATTATCTGCAGCTTGTCCCCCTCTAACTAGTTTTGTTTGCACAATAAACAGCAGGTCACGAAAACAGATTCATGATAGTAGCTTGCCTGGGGTAAGCAGAGCTTGCTTCAGTCGAACACTTGATCTGCTAACCATGAGTGTTAGTCCCAGAAGAGAATAGAAATCAGGAAACAAAGCCCATGAGGACTATGAAAGTATTCCTTTGCTTTCATGTAATGGAGATTGTTTAATGTAAACCTGAATAGCATTACTAACCGGACTTCTCTGTCTAGGACTGCTGGGTCATCATAGCCAGTGGTGTTGAAAATGACAAAGTGACGCTGGTTCCAAACAGAGTTGTTTCTCACATCTTCTCTCAAAAGCTGGTCTACATAGTCCAGCTCATTGTCCCATAATTTGAACTCCTACAGAAATGGAAGGAAGAGAGAGTATCACAATCAAAAGCTTTTCGTTTTAAAAATAAATTCTTATTCCTAAGTTGCCTGAACATCAGATAGAGCCTTTTTTGAAGATATCAACTGAAAGTTCAAAGAAAAATAAATACAAGTGAACTAGAAACGTGCTATACTGTTCAGTGGTATACAATGGTATCAGCTCATCATTAAATTTGCAGACACAACAGTAAGTAGACAACAATCCAATTTTTTGAACTAACTTCCTAAAAGGCAAGTTTATAGCTAACCTCTGCCACACATTTAAAATACAAGCTATTTAAAGAATCAAGAGTTCTGTGGATACAATACCTGAATAACCCACTGTCTGTGTTGCCAGGCATGGTAATTTTTGGCATCTTGGTTAAGAATGTCAGCTATGAACTCAAGCTCTCGGGAAGGATCCTGCAGCCACTCAACCAGCACCCGTCTGTGATGCCTAATGATGAGATGAACAAAGTCTAATTTTTTTTGTGAGTGTGTGGTCTGTATAAAAGCAGCTTATAAGTGGACACTTAGGAAAAAGCCCACTCGTTAAATACTTCAAATTAAGCACACCAGAGCGTTTCACTTGGCTCTAAGAAATGCACGATGCATATTTATATTATAAAAAATTCTAACCACACATACACAATAGCCAATCATCTCATTTCAGAAAAGTAATGGTCACCTGAAACAACATACTTCCACACTTATGGTCAAAATCTTCGGAGTAAATTTTTCTAGAATTACATAATTTCTTTAGCAATAACAATACTGCTCTTTTGCCTAGTCCCATTCATTTTGGAAAAAACCCAACAACAGGCAGGCAAACAAAACACAAATAAACAAAACTCCAAAACACAATAAAAGAAAAAATACTAATTTCTGTTTTTCTCCTTGGCTGCCTTTTTACAAGTCTCTTTTTATTTTTTTTTCACCTGTCAGACTTATTTTGGCAGTCTAAAAATTTAAATTAACAAGAAAACAAGATCTGCTTAGCATGTCATAATTGTACGCTCAGAATAAATATTTGAAAGGAACTTTGACATGCTGCAACTCCATTTAATTCCTCCACCACAAGTGGACGATTCACAAAACAAGTATTATCTGCAAAAACACTAAGAACAGAAAAGAAAGCATGATTTTACCAGACTTGGTAGTTCTTTGGCTGATCTTCAATGATAGCTGTAATGTACTTAAGCTCCTCATGGAGATCCTTTCCCAAAGACTGCAGGAGTACTCTCCGGAAATGCCTGTATAAAAGTCAAGCATTTTAATACTGCAAAAGGACTTTCCTAAAATTTACAGAGAAGAACAGAGATCACCTTTGTTCACAGTTCTTGTAAATGATATTGAGCTAAAAACAATGCAAAAAGCTAAAAACAATGCAAAAATCCTTAACCACATATCTAGTTCTGTTAAAGGGCATTCAATTCTCAAACATTGGAGAACTAGAATATGACTGGTTTCAATAGTACATTATCTAAGATTGCAACAATCATGTTTAAATTAACCTGTTCCCACGCTAGTTTTCTGTCACAGAAACTAAGACTTCTGTGCTTGAAACAATGTAAACTTTCTGATTTTATAGAAATGAGTGGAGTAAAGATATACAAGACATTCTTGTTAGCATTTGTAAATTAAAAGGCCCTACTCTAAATATCAGAAAGTCACTGTTTATTACCTAACAGAACAGAAACCTGACAGATCTTTTAAAATGCACTATTTAGTAAATACACAAATTATTTGCCATCATGTTTTTATGCTTTTTCTTGAAGTCAGTTAAAGGCATCTTCAGCATTTTGACAAGGACACATTATCACGTAAGTGATCTAATTTTAAACAGGAAAGTCCTTTTTGTGGCTAACCTTGACCTTGACAGATAATATCTTTAAAGCCAAATGAATGAAAACCACTGAATCAAAATGAGGCACGAGAAATACTGAACAAAGGCTTTCTTTGGAAGCTCACTGGAAAACTATACTACTACTAGGCATGCCCTCATTCAAGTAACAAAACATTAAAGACTTAAAAAGTCGGCAGTAGAATTACCACAGAAATAATCCAAAGATAACTACATACCATACTGTGTAGTTTGCAGCATTTAACTCAATGGCATCTGCTGTTAACTTGAAAGCTCTTTCACTTCTCTCATCCCGCTGCAGAACAGCCCGGAAGTAATCATAGACATCTCGGACTAAATAGAGAATAGCATCTTAGCCAATGGCCTGAATAGGGGGTAAGGTTAATAATCCTTTGAAATTGCTTCCTATTTTCTGTGCTCTAAACACACCTCTGTAAAACGATAGATACCTATTGATCTGACAGTATTTTCAACTGAGACCTGTGCATGACATTAGCACACCACGAAGCTGCACATGTATGTTAGAAATACATCATCAGAATAATAGCTAAAACAATCATAAAAGATCTGTGCTCCTTACTCACACTACCTCACCAGCAACAAAAGCTTCATGTTTTGCTTCTACCTGTGGGCTGAAAATGCATTGTGACATGAACCACACTGTATATATTACCTATTAAGCCACAGAATTTTAAAGGAGAACCTTGGCTATTAACATCTCAGGCGAAGAATCAGCTTCAGTGATGTTTGGTGAAAATACCACACAAAAGCACTGTAACACAATTAATTAAATTAATTTCTTTCCAGTATCACTCTAGAAAACGTGATCCAAAACATGAAGTCCTGTTTCAACAATGGTTAAGGGCAGAATATATTCAAGACTTACACTTTTCACTGTAGATGATCTGAACAACAGGATTTGGCCCATCATTTTGAGGAACAGGTTCAATATCAGCCCATTCTTTTCTGTCCCTGTAAATACATGTTTTGGTGTTTTCAGAGCTTCTAAAAAGCACAAAATGCTACTCAAACCATGACACACACAAACCTGTGTCCAGGAACACATCCTTGCTCTGAACAGTCCTTACTAATTTCCCTACACTATTGTCTGTAACATAGACCAGAATATAAACAGGTAGAGGTGTCCCTAACATAAGAAGGACAAGAAGCAAATTATTGGAGCAAGTCCAGAGCAGGGCCACGACGCTGAAAAGAGAACTGGACCACCCTTACAAAGACAAACTGAGAAAGTTGGGGCTGTTCAACCTGGAGAAGAGAAAGCTGTGTGGAGATCTCAGAGCAGCCTTCCAGTATCTAAAGGGGGCCTACAGGGAAGCTGGAGAGGGATTCTCCATCGGAAACTGTCATCATGGGACAAGGAGTAATGGGTACAAACTGAGAGTTTGTAGGTTAGGGAGGTTGTTAGGTTAGACATTGGGAAGAAATTCTTTGACTGTAAGGGTGGTGGGACACTGGACCAGGTTGCCCAGAGAAGCTGGGTATGCACCAGCTCTGGCAGTGCTCAAGGCCATGTCAAATAAGGCCTTGAACAACCCGATCTAGTGAAAGGTGTCCCTATCCCTCCCAGAAGCTCCCGACACCTCAGGCCCCAGCTCCGCCACTCCGCGCCCCCCACCCCGTGACGTGCTGCGACCCGAGGGTCTGGCCCGGCCCAGAGAACCGCGACGCCGCGGCAGTACCTGTACAGCACGTAGCCGGAATCTTCCCCGTCCTCCTCTTCCTCCAGCAGATGCCCGAAGCCGCCCTCAGGATCGCTGCTGCCGCCCTCCGCGTCCCCCTCCGGCTGCGGCTGCAGCTCCACCGCCGCCGCCGCCGCCCTCCCGTCGGCAGCCATGGCTCCGCCGCCGCTTCCGGGGCCCCGCTGCACCACAAAGGCGGTGGCGGAGCGGCGGCGCGGCTCGACAGCGCCGCCCCTGGCGCGGAGGGCGCGTGTGGCGGCTGCCGTCCGGGAAGGACGCTGCCTGCGGGCCCGCAGCCGGGGGAAATCCCGCCGGGCTTCCTCACGGAGAGTGCACACAGCCGAGGGATTACAGCGTTGGCGCCATCTTAGGTACCGGACATCTGACAGGATGAGGCAGAGGAATCTGGCCACTGTCAAAGGTGAAGCTGGAGAAGGTTTGGAAACAGCCGTTTCTAACCAATGGGTGAACTTGGAGAAGGCAGCAGACCCAGCGGAGTGTTTAGCCTGGAGAAAAGGAGGCTCAGGGGTGACCTTACCGCTCTTCCAACTACCCAAAAGGAGGCTGTAGCCGCGTGGGAATCGGCCTCTTCTCCCAGGCAACCAGTGACAGGATAGTCTCAAACTGCACCAGGAGAGGTTCAGGGTAGACATCAGGAGGAACTTCACAGAAAAGGTGATTAGACCTTGAAATGGACTACCCAGGGTAGGCTGGGCCGTGATGGTGTTCTGGCTGACGAGATGGTGTTCTGTCATAGGCTGGACTCGATGATCCCAGAGGTCTTTTCCAACCTAAATGGTTCTGTGATCCCCTGATGTGTTGTGTTGGTCAGCAGGACAAAGTAGTTGAGCTGAAGACAGTGGTTAGAGAGAACAGCTGATCCAACGTAGGGGTTTGTAATCTGGGGCATTTCTAGATGCATTATCATGGAGAGGCAAAGACAGGCAGAGCTTGTGCAATAGCAAAGGCTGTGTGTACGTCTGCATCTGTACTGTGTTCTCGGGGAGGTAGGAAATCATTCCATATTGCTGTGGAAATGGTTATTAAAGTCTTTAATTTTGAGCTGCTCAAGTTGAAAGGGCTGTTTTGTGGGTCCCATGTTTTACAGTGATTTTTTTAAAAGAAGAATGGTGCCACAGCGATAATGAGGGAGTATAAATGCACAGCTGCAAATCAAGACACAAGATCCAGGACAAGGAAGAACCAGGCCCACAGATGGTTCTTGTGTCACTGAGCAGCTTTGTCTCCTTCAGGAAGTCACTTTAACGCTGTTCTTTCCTTGTCTCCCTGCCTTTTCTTCTGCCCTATTTTATTCTGAGGACTTCATTTATTCCTGCCAGGACATTTGTACAGTGACTCTTTGGAGTGCAACTATGCACACTAGTGGTTGCTGCTTCTGGGAGTTGCAGTATTATAGACTATACTAATGTAATGGAGGATGAAAACCAGAGAAATCTACTGCAAGGCTATTTTGAATAACAGGACTATGAATACAAAGGCAAGGAAATGGGCATATCTAGAGACAGAGAGGATACCCAGCAGGACCTAAGTGAAAGAAAAATGTTATAAAATGCAGAATAATAAAAAAAGAGAGAGGAAAACCAAAGACAGACATAAAAAGAAATGAAGTGTATTAAAAACAGATCACAGGAAATGTTTTTATATGAATGACAGAAACCTCAAACACAGTAAATCCTGTTTGCAAGAGATGGAGCAGAAAGAAAAGCCGCTGTTGCTGACCCATGGAAAGACAAGTTGCATTGTGAATTTGTTAGATACCAACAACTCTCCATGGACAGGGGGCACCATGAGACGTGGATCTTTAAGAAATCTGGTTTATTAGCTCTGCTATTTGAGCAACAATTGTGGATTTTTGGGTTGTTTTCATCCAGAATTCCTACGTGATGATCTGGCTGTGCCATTGCTTATGCTGGTATCATCTTCATCAGCTATTTAACACAGATTACAGACAAGCCAGATCCTGCAATAAGAGCTTATATCCTCAGAGTGGCATAACAGGACAAGAAACAAAAGTGAGCCTCTCTGATGCCAGCCACTGGACTGAGCTGGGTGAGTCCAAGAATAGCTTGCTTATGGCATGGGATGGACAGCAGACAGTAGACCTATCCCTCAGGACTGCCCTCAGGACTCACTTTTGCATTTTCAGTATAAATGTGTCTGTGGACTGCTTCTAAATATTTGAGGGACAGTAACTGAGAAAAATCAAGCCTGTTGAAGGAAGCTGAAGCAGTTTTCAATTAAGTTTTGTCCTCATGAGAGCAATTTAGGAGTCTGCCAACTGAGGAAATGTGAAATAGGAATATAACTAAGTTTAAAATTACGGACTAGATCCAAACCCAGTGGGACCACAGAAAGTCCTTCCATAAACCATACCAGGTTTCTGATCCATTTCCAGCCACTCAATTTAATTTACTGAACTACAACTCATTGTGCCATGCTAACTTCAGTCCTTGGAGCCTCTAGGCACTCTGAATTAGGCCTGCAAAAGCAGGATTTTGCTTTTGCATGAATCTGCTTTGCAAAGTAATACTTGGAGATTCTTGCTGCATCCCTCATGCGCTTAAAGTGAGCAGAGATCCTTTATGTTCCGGGTCGAATATCTGTAAACACACTTCAAAGATAGTAGCAAAACCCAGCTTGAAAGCTTCTGCTTAAAAATATGTCTCCAGCAGCTAAAACCTTTGTGAGGAAGCAACAAATAGGACAAGAGCTGTAATCACTAAACAAAGACTGGAGCATAAGTAAATCTGTATGTCCCAGCATTGTAATGTCAGTTGCTAGTATTCATCTTAGGAGGAGACTGGTAGTTCAAAGAGAAATCAGAGCTCTCTGGTGCAGTATGTGCAATAGGAGGAGGGTGTTGCTCTAAAGGGGCTACTGGCAAGAATAGCTGTTAGGGAAAGGGGCAGAGCCTGTGTGGCAAGGGTCATGGACACTGCTGCAGAGGGCTGGATTCACGTTGCCTGCTGGGTACCCTTCTGATCCTCTCAGGAAGGCTGCCAGCATTACACACCCAGAGTAAGGAGAGGAGCTGTGTGCATAACATTTCTACAGTTTTATCAGTCGTGCATTTCAGTTGAGGTGCCGGTGTCCCCTCTGCCTCCTCTGGAATTCTTCCTCCCTCTACTCCCTTAGGTAATCAGCTCCTTGCAACCACCCCTGCTTGCCATATCTGGGTTAGAAACAGCAGATACCTCACTTTCAAGTGTCTGTGTATAAATAAATACCTAGGAAATATAAGTACTAAATATAAGTACATGGAGAAGTGTGTAGGTATCAGGTATTTCTGTGTTAATGCAGTTATGTATGTACGTGATACACGAATTGCATATACAAGGATTGAGTGGCTCCTAAGTCTGTATCAGGTGGGTAAGGACAGTCTCTGCTCTGAGCTAGCAGAACCAGGCTTTTGGAGTAAACACCTACAAAGAGCAAGAGGTGCACAAAGTGTTTCCCAGCTTCTGGAAGCCCCGAGCGGGGCAGACGGGACCGTTCGCTGCTCGGTACACACGGCCCGGTAGGGATGCCTCGGCATGGCTGGAAGCAAGGCACAGTCTCAGCTGCGGGATGCCTGCCGCAGCTCCGCGGCACAGGGACAAGGGATGCATGCTCCCGGCGAGCGCGGGCCGGCTCTCCCAGCTCCTGGGGGCTTCCCAGCTGCCGTGACGCATTTCTCTTTCTGACTGCCCGCTGGCCTCATGCAGTCAATGTACTCTCCGTCAGGATAACACCAACACAACACAGGGGTTGTAAAAAATACCCCTATAAAACCGCAAAGCGCGCTATGATGCAAACAGCTATAGGAATCAGTGTCAGAGGCGGATTTATTTTTGGGAGTTGGGTGAGGTCTTGCAGTGAGGTTTGCAGAAGAGCAGTCGGGTGGGGTGGAAATGATGGCGCTCTCCTGGCGATTAGCCCTCCGCGTTCCCTGTGCAGGCCTCGGGCACCCCGGGCAGAGCCGACCCCTTCCCCGCCCCCGCGGCTGGGCGGAGGGAGGCGCGCATCCGCACCGCCCCCGCCCCGCGTCCGCCGCCCCTCCGCCCTCCAAGTGGGTGCACTAACTCAAAGTTAACAAAAAGCAGCAAAACACCCCAAACCGCCTCAGACCCGGCTAAAGGGGGACGGCGGTGGTGAGGCGGGAGCGAGTTTCTCGGGGTGAGTACGGCGGCGGGCGCCCAGCCGGAGGATGCCCGACCCCCGGGGGGAGCAGGGCCGGGGCTGCGGGATGTGCAGAGCTTCGGGAAGGGAAGGGGGAGCGTTTCGGGGAGCGGGAAAAGCCCTGGCTGGGATGCTGAGCCCAGAGAATTGCGGCGGCACAGAGCTGGAAGGAGAGGCGGCGGGGAGAGCTGACAGGAAGTTTGGAAGGATTTGCAGGGAGCTGCTGCTCCCGCAGGGCAGCCTGGGGTGGTAATCTATCCTCCTTCCCTCAAGTCCTCAGGGCCTCCGCTCAGCCTGACAGAAGTGGGAAAGCGTTGCAAGGTCATCCTTGCTACTGGAGCTGGGACGGGACAGAGCCTTGCCTGGCCCAGTCCAAGATCGCTCCGCAGTGCTGGGCAGAACTATTGCATGTTGGCACCATCGATGCAAAGACGGCTCAGATACCCTGGGTCAATAGGTGCAGCACACCCAGGCTGTGGGCAGTTCACTCTCTAGAACCCCAAACTGTTGACGATTACTTCAACTCTTTTACCAGGCCAGGGGTTAGGGATTAGGGTTAGGTATTCAGTGGATCATCAGAATCTTACTTTTTACCATGCACTGGCCTGGTGAGATAAGTTGTTAAAAACACTGTCCAGCTCCAGGTGTGCCAGCACATCAGTGGGCAGCATTCATCCCCTTCCCCTCCTGGTGCCCCTTTTTGGCTGTACTGCAGGAGGCACAGAAGGTGCAGAGGCTTTATAGAAAATCCTGCCTGATCTGAGAAGTGCTTAACTGGCAGCCATGCACTTTCACACCCACACAGACCTTCAAAAGCAGCTGGCCTGTGCAGAACAGAATTGCACAGCAGGGTTTCATGTCAGCTTTTGCTAAAGAGGCCTTTCTGATGTTCAAGGGAAAGGGATGAACTCATGTGTCAGTGGGAGCAGAAAAAGGATAATTTTTTTTACTCTAGCTGTCAGCACCACTGAGATAGTACTACAGCACGGAGTAGATTGGGACCCATCCCTCTTTGTCAGGGCTTTAGAACTTTGTGTTTGGGATTAAGATGGGGGAAAGCATAAAGTTATATCTGTGATAAAGAGGAGCTCAAAAATTGCAATTTATTAAACATTTTGTGCATATGTTTCTGCTTTCTGAGCTTTCAGAACACCCACTTTTTCAAACTTCACTTTTCTGTGTGGAGTGCTACAGTCCTATCTTTATATGATCCTTTATTTTTTAATTTTTCAAGACGTATTTGGAATTTGAAGACTTCTGTTGCCAGGAGTTGGGATTTTTATACAGAAACTTCCGTCACGCAAGAAAACAGTAGGGTTCTCTGAAAGCTAAAAAAAGCATTAAGGAAGGGAAAGTTGTTTGAAAAGAGGCAGACCAACACAGGTGCAGATTACTCTGGAAGGGGAACTTGTTAAATTTAACTCGGTTTAGGTGTGGACAGAGTTTGTGTGTGTATTGTGTGGTTACCTTCTCCATGCATTGGACATAAAGTATGTTCCATGAGCATTCTTTATGCTTGTGAAGAGCAGTCCCAGAAGACTGAAGTGTAGTAAGTCCAAGGCCAGGTAGTTGTGTGCCTTTTCCAGGAGCATTTTCAGAGATTGCTCAGGAAAGGAAAGTCTTTCATTGCTTCCCTGTTCGTGAGTCTGCTGAAAAGCAGCACAGCTTGACATCTGAAACTCATAAAAGCAGCAGCCCTCCTTACACTGTACTGAGCCAGCGCCATCAGTATTCCTTACACTGACTCCAAGGATGAGAGGATGTCCAGGATGATTACAGGGAGAGTAGGTGCCTGGGGCTTTGTGAGCAAGAGTGGTGCTGCTTTCTGGATATCTGGCTGAAAATATGGCTCTGGCACCTACAGAAGGCTATGGGTGGGCATGGAACAAACCACTGAGCTTTGAAGGAGCTTTCTGTGTTGATGCTCTACTCTTTTTTCAGCTGCATTTGCCATAAAGAGCAAGAAGGATGAAGTGGGAAAGTCCAGCAGCAAAGAATGAAGACTTTGGACAAGCTGACCTTCCTAATGCCTAGATGTAACTGGTCTGGTAGGCTTGGTAGTACAGCATGATTAGGATGAGGAGGAAGATACTTTGGGCATCTTGCTTCTGCTTTGCAGCTGCCTTTTTCCTTGTGCTGACACTCCAGGTACAGGGGCAAGGGTGTGGGCTGTGTATGAGATTGCTGTCAGAGCAGGACACAGTTCTGTCAGATGACAGAGGCAACATTTTCCATACTAATCTGTGCTTCACTGGGAGTTACTCTGTTAGCAGTGTTGGCTTTGTGGTGGTAGCTGACTCTGGAAGTGACATAACCCAGAGAATACCTTTCTTGTATACATCCTTAGCTCCTGGAGGAGTTTCTCAGGAATGTTGCAACATGCCATGCCATGTTGTGCTGCCTCCATCCAGCATTGCCTCCTCTTCTCATGCGTTTGAACTCATTAGGCTGGGGGGCAAGGCTGGCCACACAGAAAACTTGGTGGGTTTTTTAACAGCTAATTTTCAGAAGAAACCTGGTTACTGGAGGGCTGTTCTCTGTCCTGTACATTTTCCAGGGAGAAAGCAGAAGTTATGTTGTTAGGTCACGCATGATGCAGCCGTATCTCAGTATGGAAATGTATTTCCTACCTTCTTACAATTCCAAATTAAAGCTTTTGCTGTTCTGACATAAGATGACCTGATACCTGCAGTCAGTGAAATGCATCTAATTTGATTGACAGAAACTCAACATACCAACTTAGTACTAGACACTTAAAGTCTTGTTTGCAAGTAGGTGTCCTGGCTAATGACATTGATGCGTTGTGATATTGTATATTTATTTCCCTGCAGGTTATCACCGAATTGGGCAATTCAGAGAATAAGGTGTCAGTCATCTCCAGTTTACATAGCAGCCCATTAAAGCCTGGGGAGACACATGCTTTTCAGTTTAAGAAGCAGGAACTTCACAGCAGCTTCAAGACAGAGTCTGATGGAAATCACTATCCTGTCCTGCTCTGGTGGTCTCCCCTGACTGGAGAGACAGGGAGATTCAGTCAGTGTGGAGAGGATGTTTGCTTCTTTACTATAAACAAGACCTACCAGCACAATCGGATGACAAGAGCATTTCTGTTTTATGGTAAATATCTATTTGTTTTTAAAGAAGTAGCTTTTCCTCCTGCTTAGTTCTTTCCCTGTAAAGATTAAATATTCTAGGTGGCAATAACTTAGAACAGGAAATTTATGCAGCTCACTGGGCTAAACTTTGCCTGGTGCTGAATACCATTGCGGGTGTTCTGTAAAAGTGCTCTGAGAAGTGACCATGCACATCTATAGTATGACTGATGCCTTGTCTCATGCTGCTTTCCAGTCATGTGAACTCCCTTTTCGTGTGAGAAAAGATGATTTCATGTCATTGCCAAGACATTTAAAGACAGTGTGAGATAAAGCCAACTTTTTCCAAAAATGTTCTGGCTTGTCACCCCTAGCAGAGGTTCTGCAAGGCCTTTGTTGCACTTGTGCAAGTCTTTTGTCTAAAAATAATGGACTGGTGACACTGCAACTCCCCTGCCTCATGTGCCAAAAAATTGCTAGCAGACTCTAAATAGAAAGTAGTGAAAGAAACCTATTGATTCCATACAGGGAGCAGCAGCTAGTGCAACCTTCTGAGCGTTTCTGGCTCTGCCAGAGGCTTCCCATTACATACACTGTAAAGTGAGTCCTCAGAACTTGAAAGATGCATTATTTAAAAGCAGACCTTACTTCAACAACTTTGTTCTTTTACCCCACGCAGTTGCTTTTGAAGGAAAACCCAGATTTTAGGTGTAAAAATAAATTCAGCTTCTCTCTGACTGGTATATTCAGATCTTTGTCTGGAAGCAAAATAAATCAGGATATTGAATCTCATTTGCTCAATCTGAATACAGGCGTTCTGGAAATATAGGAAAAAAGTGCCTTAAGCTTGGTTGTTAGCAGTGAAACAAAAACTTCTCATCACTAATATTTTTAGATCTCTAAGTAGGTCAGCTTTGTCAGATAATATAGTGGTTAAGCATGAAAGCAAAAGAATAACAGCAAAGGAATGGGAAGCTGACCCAATTAAAGACAAAGAAAGCTGGATTGCATCACAGGAAAGCTGTAAAGTCTGGTGATTTTTGTCTCTGGTAGTAATTTTGTTTGGTTATTTTAGCATTAGAAGGATTGTTACTTTTCATTTGTAGCAGACTTCTGGACAGAGTTTATTCTCACATTTTTAAAAGACAATTTATACTGGACGTAAGACTCTCCCTGTAGAGTTTTTCTTTTTCTAGTGATGCTGGCTATGAACTTTTTCAAGACAAGTGTCAAAACGTGCAATATTGTTACATATTTTTAGACCACAGTAAATGATCTCACAATGCCAAAACAAAAAGAGAATTTTTCTCTCATTCTCTCTCTCCCTCTCTTCACCCTGCCATGATGCAGTGAGCTGTGAATCTGCAAAAAGATGTATTTTACTTTTACAGATTTTCCCTCTAAAGAGCCTGCTGAGTGAAAACTTGAATATCTGAATTTCCATTCTAAGGCTGGATTAGAGCACAGTTTCACCTTCCAAAGAAAATGCAGTGATTTCCTCAGTACTTGGTCAGTAAGGTAGTCAAGAGAAGAATGATCCAGAGATTAAGAAAAGTACTGTGCAAAAATACAGGGTGTAGTTGTTTTCCAGCACAACTGCTTTGTTAGGAACACCAGTTTTTCTGCAGCTTGTCCCAGCTCACTGTCCTGACCTGGGGAACCCCCAAATGTAGGTGATAGCTTTGTCAAGTGTCGCTGTCTTCTGTTTTGAAATGAGATGTGGCATCCCCTTGCTACACAACGTGCCTGCTTTTGGGAGGGATTCCCAACTCCACCTTTTCAGTGTCACATAATTCATAGAGTGTAGTATTTAGCAAGAGCTGCCAACGTGACTGAGTCAGCATGAGCTGGATCTGTCAGAACCTCAGGAGTGTTGTTCGTAAGAGAGAAGGATGTCCAGCTCTTCTGTACTGGAGCACTGAGTCCTTGAAGTACAACTTCTGAATGAAAGATTTCTTTTAAAATGTGTAACTTCTAGCAGCATATATCTTTCTTTTCTGCATGTCTAAGATTTCCAAATTATTAGTTAGGAAGTGAAATGGCTCATAATTCTAGTGTTGTGGTGCTTTTTAAAAATTCTATCATGTGCTTCCTTATTTCTTTCATCTCATGGAGCAGGGGACGTGCTGATGTTATCTTCCCTTTAATCTTTTTTGTCTTCTTGCTGGACTGAGATTGATTAAGTGTATTAAATTCAGTCATTCTGATGCGCTCTGATCTGTACTGTGTCCTGTTTTGGGCCTCTTATTTCAAAAAAGACATTGTGGGACATCATGGGAGGGTGCCCAGAGAAGGGCATCAAAGCTGGGGAAAGGTCTGGAGAGGAAGTCCACTGAGGGGCAGCTGAGGGGCAGCTGAGGGAGCTGGGATTTTTTAGTCTGGAGAAAAGGAGGTTCAGGGGTGACCTTATCAACCTTTACAACTCCCTGAATGGAGGCTCTAGTCTGGTGAGAGCTGGCATCTTCTCCCAGGAAACCAGTGGCAGGATGAGAGGGCACAGCCTCAGGCTGGACCAGGAATGGTTCAGGTTGGACATCAGGAGAAGTTTTTTCATGGAAGGGGTTGTTAAACATTGGAACGAATTGCCATGAATGAATAGTGAAAGGTGCTAGTGGAGTCACCATCCCTGGGGCTGCTCAAGAAGTAACTGGTCATGGCATTAAGTGCCGTGGTCTAGTTGACAATGTGGTGATTGATTAAAGGTTGGACTTTATAATCTTGGAGGTCTTTTCCAACCTAAATTATTCTGAAATTCTGTGATTTTATAGTGCATTTTTCTTAGTTTCTCTTTGCCTGACTTAACTGTCTCCTAGTTCGCTAAGTTTTATATGTTGCCTTTTTTGTCTTTCTCTCATTCTTGCCTATGTTTCCACTACCTTTTCCCTGCAATGCTAACTGAAAGGGGGACCACCCTTGTAAGAGACCAAGCTGCAGTGTTGTGATTTCGATCCACAGCATTTCATTATAGGTAGGCACTGTTACTTCTCTTCTTGGCATCACTTAGAACAAAGTGTTTTCAAAGCCAGATAGACTTTATGAATTTCTCCGTGAGATTTTAATTAACTTTCAGTTTTTGTCACCTTCTTCTGTCACAAAATAACACATCAAAAACAGAAGAATCAAAAAGCATTTTTCATTGAGTGGCATAGCCTTTCATTCTTTTAATGCTGAGGACTTAGGACCTGAGTAGTAGACAGAAGGTTGATGTTTAGTGGCCTTAAAAAACCCCACCTGATGCTCCTGAAGGATATTACCCTATAGCAGATTTTTATATTACTGACAGCTAACTTCTAACTCTGCTGCAGTAATGAAGTCTCATGTTAGTTTTATAAGGTTGTCCTTGGAGTCATTTTGGCAGGCTATATAGCTGCAAGGACCACTGGGCATTTTTTAAAAATCTTTTTTATATCTTAGTGTCACAGTTTCAGTTTGAAACTGGACAGAAACATCAATTATGTCTAGTGTTTTAGGTTAGCCATTTTGAAGTTTCCCAGCCAACGCACCACTTAATGTGGTAGATTTATTTTTTGCTGTGAGATAGGATTAGAAGAAATAACAAAACATGTTTAAACTTGAAAGGGTATGAAGAAAACATTATTAACAGAGTTGAAAGGAGCATAATAAGAAAAATCAGAATATACCTTCAGAACACCTTTTCTCTCCCTCTCTACAGTATTCTTTTCTACTGACAACGCAGAGACAAAAACCTGGGACTTTTAGCCAGTTTACTACCTCTGAAATAGTTTCTTTAGTTCACTTAGGAAGAAGAGTTTTTTTATCAAACTATGGAGACTTCTTTACAAGAAAATTGTTCTCTTGTGGTTTTAATATCACAAAGCAAATCTGTCCCCTGGGATGTAAGAAAAAATCTGTTTGCAGTGTGAAAGTCCTTCCTCTGTCTTTCAGTTTTTCTCACAGCTGCTTTCATAGGCCATTTCAATTTATTGAGGTGATATTTGAAGAATGAGCTGTTCTAGTATAGAGCAAAAGTCCATCTCTGAGACTAGAGGTCTTCTACTACTATCCCCAGGGCAAAGTTTCTTATTTCTTTATGCTCAAGTTTCTCACTAGATCCACAGCAACATTTATCTGCTTCAACTACTGGTGCCTCGGCCCACAACTGTACCAGAATGCTACATTCTCCAGTGCATCTCTGTGAGTTACAAGGAAACAAAACCAAAGTCAAATATATCTCCACCATAGCTTTACAGGATTTTAAGTGAAGCTTAAAACATCTCTTCAATCCCTTTTATCTAGAATTAACTCTTTCTTTACTGACTTCAGAATCCCATGTTATTATCTCTATGTGTTCACCTTTTTTCCTTTTTCCTAATTTAGAAGAGAAATTATATTTGTGATGTCATTTGTTTTCAAGCTTTACCATTAACTGAAAGAGTTCTATAAAGTCTTGCAACTCCAAAAAGCCGATCAGGTCCAAGCTCTGAATCGGGAACATGGCTCACCGTGCTTCCCTGCTGCCACGTGGTCCCCACCTGCACTTTGTGAACCACCCGGACTCTGCTGGGGTGATGAAAAACAGGCAAAGAAACTGTCGCCAACGCTTTTATCCTTCTGTTCCATAGTTAAGCTGGCTTAAAGTGGCTGAGTACACAAAGTTCATTCCCAGCCATGCCAAGGTGTCCACGTGAGATCCCCCCAGTCTCTCTGATCCCGGCCATGTGGCTGCTCCCAGTCTGCAATGGCAGTGGCTGCAGGGCTGCTCCTGGGCACTGGGCCACTCTCTCTTAAGCTGCCCCCAGTGTTAACACAGTCTCTGTCTGGCACAGTCTGGCAGGCTCTGCTAGAAAAGGGCTTGTCCCCACTGGGAAAGAGCTCCAGCTGTCTGTTGGGATGGGGCCCAGGTGAAGGGCCTGACAGCTCCTTAGTGAGGGGTTTGGCAGCTTCTTGGTGAGAGGTTTGGCAGCTCCTCACTGAGGGGTTCAGCAGCTCCTCAGTGAGGGGTTCAGCAGCTTCTCTGTGAGGGGTTCAGCAGCCCGCTCACCACCCCTCCAGACAGAAAAATCTCGGCCAGGCCCCAGGAGCCAGCCCAGACCCTGGCCCATCTCCTCCTCCTCCATGGCCAGAAACCCAAGAGAGCTATTCCTGAGGTTTTTTCATCTTAAGATGTGAATTTACAAAAGGCATACCTACTCTTTTCATTGGTCTGATCAGGTGTCAATATTACAAAAGTGTCCAATTAGTGCCAACCCAGGACACTTAGTTTTTAGATCACTGTTCTGTGTAAGGCTTCTGCTAGCACCCCCTTCTTATTGCCATCAGTGGTTTGAGGTCAGGGGTAGAATGGAGAGTGGAAAGTCTTCAGTGTGAGTGAGATGGTGTTATGACCCACCTCTGAGGGACGGTAACTGAGGCTCCTGTTCATAGATCCCCTGGGTGAATTAGAGTGAAATGGCTCTGAAAGACTGGTACGTATATATCAGCCAGGTTTATTTCAAACAGTTTAATTACAGTGGAGGTATGTGGCCCTTCTGATTCTTTGGTATAATAGTATAAAAATCTCATGAAGAATATATGTAAGGAAAAGAAAGAGAGAAAGAGGAGGAAGGGATAACAGGAAGGAAGTAGAATAGTGAAGAGGAAAAATATTGCCTCTGGTAATGGATCCATTGATGATTCTTGATCATTTGTAATTTTGATGTGCGTGATAGGAGTGATGGTTGCAGTCATCATTTGTTGAGGGTAGAGGCTGCAAAACAAAGATAGTGCTGGGTTATATACATTTAAATTGGCATGGAAATACCTAGATCTCTTCCCAGGGAGGGAATTTTTTGTGTCTAATGCAACAGTATGATGCTTGTACAGTGTTCTGACGGAGAGTTCCTGATAAGAATTGGGATTCTTTGTGTTTTTTTCTGGTCCATAGCCCCTTAAAGAGATATGGCCACTGTTTGACCCTGCTTCTTGTGACTGTGCATCTCAGTCTCCTATGGTGAAAGAGGGAAGTTGGCATGGAGAAAGCATTACCCTGCCTCCACAGAATCTGCTGCTTACCCTTAGTTGCTGCCATTCCCCTTAGTTGGTTTAAGCGCAACTTGTTTAAGACATTATGTTCCCAATTGTCCTAGATGCAATCAGCCATGGAGTTTGCAACACAAAGGTTAGGTTGCCACAGATGGTAGTTTATCTGAGGGTAGGAATGCTTGATGTTTTCTAAACCACCTCTTCAGTGTTACTTTCAGTTTTTCAACCTCTCTTGCTTGACAATATTGGCTAAAAGTTTTGTGTGTTCAGTGCCTTTACTTAAGTAGAAAATAGATACAGTTCTAAGACAGTGAGGAAGTACCTTGACAGAAACAGGGCACATTTTTATTTAATCTGCAGTAAGGCTGGTCATAAGAGTGTAGTGCTGTAGTAGTGAAGGGAGAGCAAGGGTTGCATTAATGAGCTGGTGCTTTCAATGTAGTTTTGTGCAGACCAGCCTTTGAGAAAAGTCATCTAGGTTTGTCCTAAGGCTTCTACCACAGTTTTTGCAATTTCTGCAGTTAAATGCAGTTAACTGTTTTTAGAGTTTACGCATGATTCTTCTTCTACTTTGAGGAGCTGTCTTCTGCCAGAAGCTACTTCTTTATGTATCTGGTAGCAATCTGTGATACATCACCTCTTAATTTTCTCTTTAAGAAGTTAATAGTTTGGCTTCCTAAGTCTCTACAGTACAATGTGTTTTCAAGGCTTGAAGTAATTCTTTTTTTCTCCTTAATCCTGTCCAGGATTTCAGCATCCTTTTACTTGTTTTATTGCTAGAACCAAATTGAGTTCTGCAGTAACCATTTTCCTCACATCACAGAGGAAATACCATCTGTTCCCCTATTTAGAAAATCAGGAGATTATTAAGGATCTTACTAGTCTCATTTCAGTGCATTAAAACATGAAATTACTAGTGATCCTTTGAAATAAGAGGCCTTTAAACTAATATGACATGAAAGGAAGACACTTCTAATATTAACTACTGATCCCAGTTCTCTAGATTCTTCTGCTGTGAAATTCAGTTTTATCTATCATTATACTCTTGTGCCTTTGCATTAATTGCATTCTTTGAAAAAACTGCCTTATAGTGTCAGAAATGTGATGGTTGTAGCACTGTTACTAAATTAGAACTAGACTTCTGTGTCAGTGTAGTTAGTGTCACATGACAGATAAGAGCAGGGTGAACACTATTTGCTTTTGTCTAGGTACTGACTTCAGTATAGACAGTTTACCTCTCCCTCGTAAAGAATATCACGACTGGGCCCTTTTTCATGAAGAGTCACCGAAAAACAACTACAAACTCTTCCACGAACCAACCATCACTTTATTCAACCACACGGCAACATTTAGCCGCCACTCTCACCTGCCACTGACCACTCAGTACCTTGAGGGTGTAGAGGTCCTGAAGTCACTGAGGTTCATGATCCCACTGCAGATGAAAAACAGCCTGAGGAAAAAGCTTGCACCGCTTGTGTATGTGCAGTCTGACTGCAACCCCCCTTCTGACCGGGACAGCTATGTGCGTGAGCTGATGTGCCACATTGACGTAGACTCTTATGGGGAATGTTTACATAATAGAGACCTTCCTCAGCATCTCAGAAATCCAGCTGCCATGGATGATGGAAACTTTTTAAAAATACTGTCACAGTACAAGTTCATTCTTGCTTTTGAAAACGCTATTTGTGAAGATTACATCACTGAAAAATTCTGGCGACCGCTGAAGTTGGGAGTGGTGCCAGTGTACTTTGGGTCTCCCAGCATTGTAGACTGGCTTCCTAGTAACAAGAGTGCAATCCTGGTATCCAGTTTTTCACACCCTCGGGATCTGGCCCGCTATATCAAAATGCTGGATACAAATGATGAAGAATATGAGTCCTACCTACAATGGAAGCTGAAAGGGGACATTTCCAACCCAAGGCTGCTTAGAACAATGAAGGAACGCAAATGGGGAGTGCAAGATATCACCCAGGACAATTACATTGACTCCTTTGAGTGCATGGTTTGTAACAGAGTATGGGAAAACATCAGACGGAAAGAAAAGGTATGTGTGAATTTGTGTTTGTGTCTCAAGAGAGAGTTTAAAATGGCACCCAGAAGTCTGGTTACCAGATTACTGGCTAGCTGACAGCCATGTTATTTCAGTCCCATTGGGTTGTGCTTCTTCATGTAAACAGGAGCTGGAAGGTGAAGGTGCACAACCACAGCACGTGTTCCTCATAGTGCTGTGGTGTAGTGTGTAAGTGCATGACACTGACCACTGAGCTGGCAGTCTTTTTCAGCCAAAGATTTGAGTTGTTCAAGGAGGAGATCTTTTTCATGTTGCAGAAACCTAACATGTTGATCTTCAGATGACCTGGACCATTTGGAAAGAGGTTGCCCAGAAAAGTTGTGGGATCTCTGTCCTTGGAGGTGTTTTAAGACCAAACTAAATATTGCCCTAGGCAATTAGGTATGATTACACCTCTTTGGAAGAGGGAACTGAACTAGAGATCCCTGTCTTCTGCTCTGTCTTAAGCACCCTATGACTGTCAGGTTATATATATACATGGGTACATTGAAACCTGTAGTGACAACATGCCATTGTCTGCATCCGTATTTCGTGACTGAACACTGAAACAACTTTTAAGCAAGTAGTGTATTTGTGAGAAGCTGTGTTTTAGCTGATCACTATCTGAGCAATACATTAAGTGGAGTAGAAGGGAGATGGAGAAAACTTTTGAAGTTATTAAGTGAGCTGAAATGAGGAGAGTTACAAACTAGCAAGCATTGCACTTAACCAGACTTTGCTGTCTGAGACTGGTGCAAATCTGGACATATGTCCTCTCCTCGAGTTAGGAATGCAGCCAGGGAAGGGTAGAGAATAGATAGATACAGATATTCCTTCCCTGTGCTTTTGTGGCTCTCCAGTCAATAAAATTATGAAGACCAGCTTACTCTCCTGGCCAGATTCATGGTTTAGAAAAAGAATCTCAGAAGTGTGTGCATATTTAAGATGAAAATGGAATATAATGATGAAAATGTAACTCCTTACTTTGCAATTTCATTTTGTGTGGGCTGGTGCTGCTCATTTGCAGCCAAACCTAATCTGAGACTCATCATGACTCGTCAGCATGACTGATCTTGTCCCAGACATTTAGGGGAGGCCTTCCACAGGGACATGGGTAGAGCCTGTAGCAGGAAGTGAAACTGATGTGATTTGATGGTTTGCTAATGGCATAGCACTTTTCTTTGCTGTTTGCTTAGGTCCCTTAATAACCTCTTTTATTTGTCTTCATTGCCAGGGATGGCTGCCCCAGAGGTGGGAGGCTCAGGTTAATCATCTGAGCTGCCCCAAACCAGAGGCATTTTGGTTCTCATCCTTAAACCCTGGCTGGATTTCCCTCCAAAAGATGTGGATACCAAGCTTTGAGCAATCCAAGAGAGAAGCCTGGGCACTGAGGCACCTGGTGGAAAGGAACAAGAATTTTACAGCTGAAGAATTCTGGATGCTTGTTTTCAAAGAATAAACACAATGGACCTGTAAAACAGTGTGAGCTTATCAGAGGAGTTCTGTGGCAGTTTCTTTTGCAGGTGACCTTATCATTTAGGATTAGTAGCCATGTCAGGGAGACCCATGAGGCTGAATTTAGTGTGTTCAGTGCTCAAGGGGCACTAAGAAATGCGAAACACTAAAATCATTCTGCTGGGTAATATATGCACATATATATGCATATATTTATATTTAGAATGATTTATATTAATTGTCATTTGTTCAAATGTTTGAACATTAAGACCCTGGTTGTCAGGATTCTCAAAGCAGATTTAAGCACACAGCTAATTACCCTGAAGCAGATGGCTCTCCCTCCATCTTTAGATACATACCTGCTTGGTCTCAAGACCCCTTTTTCCCCCATCCAGGACCCTCCTTTGCTGTATTGATAGCCACAAGGTACAGAGCAGCTGACACCATTGCACAGGTACAGCTTCTGTGCTGCTTTGGAGGTAGACTAAGAGCTTGGAACTGTGTCCCTGGCTAGCTGTTTATTATCAAATTTCCTGGCATCAGCAGATTTAAGCAGGGACTTGGCGGGCTTTGTGTCCTGACACTGAGTGCCAATGTAACGTACATTAGTGGTTGGCATGAGGAAGCACCATCTGCTAGTGTCCAGGGACAGATTGAATGAAAAACGTGCTGGCTCAGATTTACCCACCATCTTTTGCTAAAAATAAGCAGAGCACATGAGTATCTCTATTCCCCAGAAATAGGGTTGGCTTCAATCTGACTTATCTTCTTGCCTTTCTGATGATGTATTTGTATTCTGATGATAGTATTTGTATCATGTATAAACACAAAAATTTATGATTAAAAGGGCAGGAATAATACAGTCCATTTGGTGCTGGGGTCTTCAATAGGCCCGAGGAGAAGTAGGCAGCCTTCCTGTTTTAACACATAAACCCTCAAATTACTTAATCTGACAAAGAATAAAACTTGGTCTTAGTCCTCACTTGCCAAAATACACACCTTTACCTGGTATTTAGACCAGGTTTTCTTCCCAAGTTCTTTCAACCTCAATGTAGAGGAGTCAGCTTTCACAGGATCTGTGAAACGGCAGTAACTGTGTGGAGCCATTCAGATGAGTGACACTCATTAATACACATTCATGCCCATGTATGAAGACACAGGCAAATGGAATTACTAATCCAGTATTCCTTCACATTGTTGGAAAGGCAGATTTTCACTTGTGTGATAATTTTCATGGAACTGTTCCTTGCACCAGGCTATTTTAAAATTTCTGTCAAACACCTGGCTGTTTTATGAAGGTGTAGCCAAATAGTGGCAATGGAGAAAGATGTGAATAGCATTTACGCAAAGAAATTCAGCTGCAAAATTTACATACCTCAGAAAAGCTTCCTTACTAGAAATTTCCTCAACGAATAGCTGGTGAATTTTTAATTACTTTTAAATCGGTCAAAGGAAAGATGAGTTTTGTGGCCATGAACAATAGAGTATTGGTTATTAGTATCAGTCATTGTTTCTATGAAAATATATTTAGTTTTGATTAAGCTAAATATTCCCACTGAAATTTCTCACCACTAGTGTTTTGCTTGTGTGACACACAGCATGTTAAATAAACACTTTCCGCAGTGATCTGCAGTGCAAATGATGACTAGGCTCCACGAATGAAGCTCTTCAGGAACGCGACATTAACTCTGGACTTACAGGCTTCCCTAGATCAGGACTGAAAGCTGGACATAAACCCCAAATCATTTGCAAAGGGAACTGCTTAATGCCCGTCCGTTGCCATGAATCTCAGTTTCACTTCCCGGGATGATAAAGAAACATGAAGGACTAACTACTTTTTGTTGTTATTGTTGTTATTTTTTTGTTTTGTGATGTTCAGCTGTCCCCTTGGCCAAAAATCTCAAGCCATGTTGTTTAAAGACCTCACGAACTGCACAACTGAATGTTTTTTTCTTTGTTTTCGTGGTGGAACCTGTCAAATCCTGACCATCTTGAGCAATCTGGTAAATGGATATTATCCAAAGATATAAGACGTATTTATCTCAGTTTTTAATGTTGTATTATCATTCATTTTAATTTGGTGGAATGTGAGGTAAAGAAGGACTGTGACCCACATTCTGATATTTCAAGTGGTCAGCAGCCTGTGTTTCAGAAGAGGTAACATGTTCATCCACTGCTATACACAGTAGAAAGATGAGTCTACAGAGCAGTTGCCAAGAGATGTACTGTAGTTTAATTGTCAGTCCTCTCACTGTGCATTCTTTTTACGGGGTAAACTCTTGGGTTCCACAAGCAAGTTCAGAGCAACCTTCATTTGGCATCTTCATTTTTTTAATCGCCTTCTGGATTCTTTTTTCCTGGGTGGAGTGGAGAGTTTGTGAACATCACTGTGGAACATTTATGGCGTGAATTTGTGCAGACATATCAAGTGTAAGAAAGACTGACCATCATGAATTCTATGTTGGTCTCTTCTGTCCCTCTAATGCTGTGAGGAGGAATGAGCAGAAGTTTTTGTTTAGCAGATTTGATAGCCTTCCTGCCATATACAGGTTTGTAATTTTAGCCAACAGAGGGGATCCAGTTTGTTTGACAGACACGGATGGTACAGTCCTTTCTTTTTTTTTGTTTCTTTTTGCCCTAGAAAGACAATAGCAGAACAGTTGAGAAAACTGCTCTGTACTTCCAAAAACAAGAGCTGATTCTGGATGAACAAGTGCATGCTTCCCAACCTCTTACACAGTGGTAATAAGATGTCCTGATATCCTCTGGTGTAGCAAAGAAGAAACAAAGACAGTTCCTACTGGGTTTGCATTTATTCCCCTGAACCCATACCTGTCAGCTACCCCTGGAGTCATAGATATTTGTGGCCTCTGAGCCCACAGTGACATTGCAGTGGCCGTTGCAATGGCCCACTGACTGTTGCATTTGAAGTACAAAACTTCAAGACCAGGGTGCCCCTTCAGAAGAAGCATTCAGCTTGGAGGTGTCTCAGAAATCTGCATCATCTCCCTGGGGGGGCTGGGAAAGTCTGGTGAAAGAGGTGACCCTAGATGTCAGCCTTGGAGATGGTCCTTCTTTTCCCTGAGGAAAATTTGGATGGGGTCACAGAAAAAAGACTGCTTTTAACCTTCCTGCTACTCTCTCTTGTCCTCTCTACATCCAGCTTCAGCCTTCTGCCAGGTCCCTCTGATATACCTGTACCTCCTATTCTTGTGACATCTGACATCCTCATGACAAAACAAAACACAAGTTTTTTCACTGCAAGCATCTGCTCACATTTCTCCATTTTCACTGTGTTGGAGGCCTGAACCTCAAACTTGTCTTTCTTGGGTTACGGATGCCTGTACTCAAGGCAGGCTCTGGGTTGGTGCAGTGGTATCTGGAATCAGGCTGCAGGGAAACGGCTAAGGTGAATGTGAGAAGGAGCTGGGAGAAGCCTCACCTGGGCCCTCCCCCGTCATACTTTTTGAGGTCCCATGTCCCTGTCTGGGCTGTGCTGTGTTATGCCTGTTCCCAGTTCTGTCTCAATCTTCATCCATGTTTCGTTCCTGCTGGGTCATTGCTGGGTTGTCACTGACCCTGCCCTCCACCACACCCCTACCCTGTGTGTCCTCCCTGTGTGCACCCCAGTGGAGATACTCCCCATTTGGCTCCACTCCTGGTGGATTTTTTGTGCCCCAGCACAGGGCCCTTCCAGAAGCTATGGCTAGTGGGGAATGTCCCTTGGAACACCTGGCCATGCCATTGTGAATCTTCTTCCAATTTCCTAAGAGTTGCTTCACCTCTTGATGAGGTTGGCTGCAGCAGATGCCCCCATGCTACTCCTTGTGTTTGGCCAACCCCTGGCCATTATCCATGAGCCCCTAACAGTGCCCTGTCTAATAGCAGAGTGCTGTGCAGCTGGCCTGTCCATTGCCTACAGTCCTCTGCCTCCTCCATGCCCTCCTGCGGCACTCCAGTGATGGGGTTCTCTTGCCACATTGATTTGATCCCAAGTATGCACAAAAAGTGAGGTTTAAAACTTCTTTCTTCCTCTGAACTCCAGTCATTTAACCTGCTTTTACCGTGTTGGTTCAATTTTGCATATTTGTTAGCTTTTCAGAAATCTCCTTAACATTGACACTAGCTAGCATTTTGGAAGGGCCTGGTGGGGTGGGGGTGTTAACACAGACCACAGATCATACAAGATTGGTACGCTTGGAATATATTGAAGGCACAATGGAGTATTTCCCTAGAAAATGAACAGCAAGCCGAAAACTGAAAAAGTGATTTAAAAACACAAGGAGGACTTTAACTATATTCATTTCAGTGCAAGACAAACCTTGATCCTGTGCTGTGGGCACACAACTGTGCGTTGTGGTCTTCAGAGGTCAAATCCCGTCTTTCCTCCCTCGTGCAGCATTTACAGAGAAACAAAGCCAAATGCTTGCTTGTGGCAAACATTAAAGAAAAGCAAATGCTGGTAGTGCACATTTGCAGAGCACGTTTTGACAGCAATGTGGTGTCAGCATGACATGAAATACAATGAGGGTGGGTGTGTGCTTCTGTAGAAAAAAAGTGTGTCACTGCTGCGTATGCATGAGGTGACAGTGGGGAGGTCTCATATGATGGACACTGTGCCATGCTGCACAGCTCTGTGGGGACTGTTCACAAACCCGACCAGGGTAAAAGCCAGGCTCTGTAATTAGAGAGAGAGCACCTGAAAAGAGAGAGCTCATGAACTGCCCTTCTCAGGTGCACTTTCTGCGGAGCACAAGGGATGGAAGGCTAGGTAGGGTGGGGTGTGGACATATGCTGCTGTGTGCTGCTGGCTGACATTCCCCCTAAGTGTTTTCAAACCACAGTTATTGAAGGCTCATATGCAGACCTTGTTTTTAGTTAGTCTTCTAAACTCAGGGTTAATGAATCAATTATTAAAAATCTACAGCCATTTGCTGATCTCTTTACTCTCTGGCCTTGGAAGAAGATAGGGTATACAGACTTTATTTTACATCTGATCAATCAAATGTCTTGAAATCAATCTTGTTCAATATATGTACACATATTCTGCAGGAAAAAAACTGACCTGAAGATTGCTTAAGGTTGCAAGGCAAAGTGTAATGAAAAACATTTATTTATGTAACTGGTCTTTTTAAACCTAGTATTTTTCCCCTGGAACATTAACTTGGAGCACTATCAAGTCCGTGAAACCCAGTTCATTTTGCTTTCCCCATTCCATACCAAAACTAAACACACACATCAAATTAATTACCTTCTCCTTCAACTTTATGTGCTCTCCATCTGGAACCTGGAGTGAAGTGAGAGTCTAGGTAAAGCACAATCAAAAGACTTAGCCAGAAGTTTTATCCTTCAGCCCAGGTGTGGGGCAAGAATCTGGGAAGAGGCTGCATGTTCCTTTCTGGTGGTTTTCAACAGAGAACAACCTTTCTGGGCTCTGAGTCTCCTGGGTATGCAGAAACATGGCTGCATGGCTCCCTGGCCTGAGAGGAGTGAGTGGGGCTGTAGGCTTAGAGGACTGAAACATGTTTCATTCACCATTTGTATTTGATGGTTTTTGTTGCAAGCTCCAGGACAGCTTGGGAGCTTTGTCAGTCCCCTTTTCAATGCTGTATGCTGTCAGCAGAGAAGCTATCTCCTTCCGGCCCACTAGCATGTATCTGCTGGATGGTGTGGTGTCCTCCAGTGGATACTGGCTGTGGGAGTCCTTGGAGCAGGGCTGGATCTGCAGCCGCTTGAGAGACATTGCACCAATTATTACTGGTTCAGAGTCATGAGGCTTAGAAGGTAATTTTATGTTTTTTCCCTTTTGTTGGCAACTTTAAAAAATACCTTGATGTGCACATTTCGGCATTCTGGGTATTTCTTTAGCCTGGGTCAGCCTTAGAAGACTTTTTTATTTTTAATATGGATGAGACTGGACTCAGTAAGAGACATTGGTGTGTTGAGAAAGATGTTGTGAAACTGTATGCAAAAACTGTGATGGAACCAAGAGTCCTGGCAGTCACAGGCTCGCTATAGATTTGTTATCCCCAGAATCATATGTGCCTTTAGTAACTACACCACAAAACTCTCACTTTGCATAAATTAAACTTTCCATGGAATGTAAATTATTAATGCACTAAAATGTGCTACTAACAGTTTGCATTTGAAGCTATTACTCCCTGTTCCTGACATATACATTTGGTTGTTTACCATTTTCCTAGAGTCAGCAAAAATGCATCCTTTCTCTCCATGCCATATGTTTTGTACAAAGACCACAGAGACCCAAGATGATGAATTCTGGGGCTGAGAGCAGTATGCAAAAAACCCCAGTAATAATGGAATTAGATTTAGACTCTGAGACCCTCAATTGCCCCAAAATAATTAATCTTAGAATTAAAGAAAAAATATTCTCCTGTCTGAGAGGTCAGAATTAGACTATCCATTCTGATGACTAAAATCAAGGCCCGCAGTCAAAATGTGACCAGGAATCCAGGCAGTAGGCAGTGGCCGCAGGGACATCTTTACTGTCACTGTTGGTTTTGAGTGATTCAGAGGGCAGTGTGAGAGAGGGGACTGCACTTTTACAGAATCACAGAACCAGTAAGCTGAGAAAGATCTCTGAGTTCACAAAGTCCTACCTAGACTGAAGACCACCCTGTCAACCACACCATGGCCCCAAGCATCACGTCCAGTCTTTCCTTAAACAGCTCCAGGGATGAGGACTCCATCTCCTCCCTGGGCAGTCCATTCTAATGTCTATTCACCCTTACTGTGAAACTAATATAATCTCCAAACTGAACCTCTTCTGGTGCAGCTTGAGGCTGTGTCTTCAAACCTTAGTTTGATTGAACAGCTTTGCTCCAGTCTCAAATTAATTTCTGCCACAGAGAATCTGGTCTCATACCCTTGAAGCATTGAGGCATGGGGAACAGGTGTGCAGGACACCTTTGCTGGGGCCATTGTCACTGAGAGAGAGTTCCTCTCCATTTTCCATAGTGCTTCTTGGTCACTGGGCTCCACTCTTTCAATGTAGGAAGCAAAGGCTTGAAATATCACCTGGGCCAGCCAGAACAGGGCCAAGGAAAAGTGAGTCTCTGCCCTCTTGCTGTGGAACATTTTAATTGATAGTCCCTACTCCTGGCCACTCCTCAGCCTCCTGCAGAAGACCAGTGTGTCTAACAGGGCACTACTTGTGTTGGATAGGAAATACCATTATATAGATGACCTAAATGTAGATTTAGAGTGTGAAAGAAGCAAATAGATGCAAGCACTTGAGAAAAAAAACCTCATCTTTTTGAAGTTTACCCAGCTCAGAGGTGATGGAAGATGAAGTGTAGACATTTTGCTATTATTATGGGGGTTTTCAGAATCCTATTTTAAGAGAAAGATTGGACTTTTCCTACTGCTGTAGGAAGAACTCTCAGAACTCTCAGGTGTGGTGGAAATTGCTGCTCCCTCCCCACACTGAGTGGGAGACTGTATACACACTATTCACCCCTCTGGACATAGTGTTATTTATGCACACAAACACCAAACTCAGTTTTGCTGTTGTTACCCAGTTATGTCACTTGCTCTCAGATTGCTAGTCAAAATTGATTAAAGCTTCATCCAAAAGCAAATTTGTCCAATAACCTGGTGACAGAGAACCAACCATGAAGAAAACATGAGTCACTGCATCCTCTTTATACTGCTAGGGCATTGCAAAGGGGCTTATACTAAGTGTATCGTAGTGTAATCCTACTGAGGAGTTGTGTCATCAGAATAATACAAATGCAAACCCTCGGTAAAGACTTAACTCTTGAAACACCAGCCCACAGTGTGGGAGTTGGTGAAAGCTCCAGGACACGGAAGACTGTAAATAATGCAAATGCTGGGTGGCTTCATGGGAGAATGGTGATGACTACAGAGCTATCCAGTCTTATCAAGTGGGGTTACTGGAGTGTATCTATGATCACATGCTGCAGCAGTTCCAGCATCCCTTTTCCCACTTGTCCAAAGGGCATTCCTCCAACCTGACATTAGGGCTCTAGAGCAAAAAATGAATTTTCTGAGCCAGAAATTATCGCAATACAACATGAAATGAACACACATGCTCTCTGCAAATTCAGTGCAAAGAAAGAAGAAAAAGGGGAAGTTTATTTTCTGACCTCGCTATATATACAATTCCAGAGGTGTCCAGGGATGGAGGGTGAAGTGGCCACCTCTCCAACCACACTGGTCAAACCAAGAGTCCATCAATTTTCTCCTCTTCTAGAGAGGAATACAAAACAATCATTTTTTACGTGAAAGTGCATGAGAAACTCGGTCACAAGAATGGAAACATTAGAAGGCTAAGAAAAACTTCCCAAGGTCAGGGTGACAGAAATCAGCTCAGGAGGTGCTGGTGAGCACTACAGGAGTAGCAGCAGCAGCAGCAGTGATTTGGGTGCTATAGAAAGCTGCAAGACTAGAAATGTTTCTACTTGTGGAGTATCAGATACAACTCTCTAAAGCCAGACTAAGGGGTGTGTGTGTGACTCTTGTCTCTTCAGCCTTCTAGGCTGATGTTTGCCTTTGAAATACACTCCAGCATCAATGGAGACCAGCCAGAGGCTGTAGTCTGCCTGCTCTGTACCTTTTCACAAACTGCTCTTTGAAAGTATTCTTACCTGTACTCTGGGCAAAAGCCAGAAAGATGTTTTTTATTTCCATGGAAGTGCTCAGCTTCCTGATGGCTTTTTCTCTGCCCATGGCCAAACGTACTGCTGAGATGCCAGAGGACATTATCCTTGTCAGCATTTCTCTCCAGGCTCTTTGCAGACTGAGACAGTTGTCCTGTTGCTAGGGATGTCTTTTGAAAAGAAGCTAGCTAATTCAACACCTGGAATTATCTGAATACTCTGCCACTTTAAAAGTCCAGTTTTGAGAAACTGACTTCTTCTGTAAAGGGACCGAACATTAGATTTCACCTGCAGATGTGTCCTCTTATTTGTCCTGCTGTCCTCAGAGGAAGCCCTGAGGTCTACCCTGACATGGGCAGGATGGCAGCAGTGGTGCATGGAGGATATCCCGGGGGGATGGGTGGAGTTTGCCTAATCTGGGGAGATGGGGTGTCTGTCCTGTGGTCTACCACAGATACCAAGAACAACTGCAGATACCCAAAATGCTGCATTGTGTATCAACATCCCAATGTCCCAGATAGCAGCATGACTGACTGTAAACTAGTCTCAGGCACGCAGTAGCAGATGGGGCAAGATAACCTTGAGAGATGACAGGACTGACTCAGCCCTGCGGATGCATTTCACGGTCAATACATCCTGTGTCGATTAGCCTGAATTCACATCCATGATGCCTCAGCCAACCGCATCCTCGGAATCAATATCAATATTTAACAACACCCATCCCCCGCTACCCCACGACCCGCCTTCCCCCGGCTACACGAGCAGCAAAAAATATCCCGGCAAATCCCCGCGGGTGAGGACCGTGCTCACCCGTGCTGCCTGCGCCGCTGGTGTAGGTGTCCTGCGGGGCCACCAGGTGCCACTGCAGGGCAGGCGCTGTCCCTCCGCAGGGCACCGCTGTCCTGTGCTGCCACGTGCCCCGCCGTGATTCTTCATGGTGCTGTTGGCCACTTGGATAGCTCGCACTCTTCTCGAGCAGAGAGAACCTCTCTTAAAGCAATGTATGAGCTCTGCATCACCTGTAACGAGAGAGGAACCAGCCCTCATTTGGGTGGTATCTCAGCTGAGATCTTGGGCAGGAAAATTAAAATACATTGTCCTTCATATGAGAAACACCTTCTGGCGTAGTCAGTTGTGGTTCCTGCCCTGTTAGCCCAAGGAATCCTTCATGATTGCTTGCATAAAACACAAGTGTTCTCTAATATGCTTTGAAGGAGGTACTCAAAGCGCCGTTTATTTTCCTGTGACATGTTGTCATGGGAATGATCTGCCCAAACACTTGTGAGGACAAGAAGTGAGTTAACTGTTCATATTTCTAGAAGAAGCAAGCTCAGACAAATGTGAGCACGAGTTAGTGGCCTTTAGCGTGTTATGTTTATGGACTGTTGTCTCTTCACAACCCTCTTTGTACAACAAAGGCAAAACTTGCCATTGTATTAGATTCAACAAAGCATGAATTGTTAGCTCATGAACCATTTCATGGTTTATTTACAAATTCACACCCACCTGTGTGTTATTTAAATACTATTTTAAAGGACAGCTGTGAAGAATGTTATCATTCCACAACACCACTCCTGTAACTAGGCATAGTCATGAGAAGACTTCTACAGCATGAGCCTTCCATTGATGTGGCCGCTTCTGGCACAAAACTGTGAGAACTAACACCAAACTTTAGACTGGGTTCAGAAGACAGTTCTCCCTTCAGGACAGATTTGTGGAGAGATACTGATGCTCTTTCTGCTCTGTACAATGAATTGTGATCTGCTTTTGTGGTCACCTGATGCTGCTGTATCTCTTGAATCCAGGACAGTACTCTGTCACTGTGTAAATAGCCCATATGATCCTTAGGCTGTGCCAGGAAGCTTTTTGAGGTACATGGAGGGTATGTGGCACATGCAGTCACAGACAAGTACAATCCATGATGTACACCTACTCTGTGTTGCCCAACACAACAGGGGATTGAGTTCAACAACACTTGTGGTGTGCAAAATCCTATGACTGTGGCCCTCCTTCTATCATCCTAAAAAGCATTATGCTCCTAGAGATAATAACTAATGGAAATATTTCCTTTCAGTCAGTAGGTTCTTTGGAATGCAAGAATAATAAGCTAGCTGCAAAATGACAGTATCAGTGACAGCCATGAAACACAAAAGAAGGAAAGTGAAAACCTTAAATCAATACAAGACAGTAATACATCCTACTGTGAGAGACCATATTTCCAAACATCTGGGCTCACTCCAGAGCAGTAGTTATCTGCAGTTTATTGAATATTTTAATAATACCCCATCAGTAGTTTTACTTAGGAGAACTAAATTAGTATCAACCTGTATATAATAGTACAATTTACACAAATTAAGAAAATGGGTAAGTGCTGTTTTCCAAGCATTTAATGTTGTGTGACTTCTCACAAGTAGAACCCACATTTCATTATTAATGTTCTCATATTCAGATTAGTATTCCATCCAGGATCAGACTGAAAAGTGACTGGCCCTTTTTCAGCATTTCCAAGGTTTAATTTGCAGTTAAAATACTACCTGCAGCATCAGACAGGATTATGTCATTAAATCAGGAAGTTCTGGCCCATCTTCCCTGACATCTGCAGGGAGTTTTATTTTTGCATGGTGTCCTAACTGATGACAAAACTGTTGGTTTTGCCTTCTCAGAATAAATTTAGTCATTGAGTCTGGGAATTGCTCGCCTGCCATTGTCACCTACACAGTTCTCACTGGCAATCACCCTCATGCCCCACCACTGTGTGTCTGCTGCAATGTGTGTGTGATGAGGAAGCCTGCTATATAGCAGGGATTATTTCTATGGTTTTTCTTAGTTGTTACATAAAGGCAGCAAAACCCCAGTATAATGGACCCTTGGCAAATGAAAGAAAATTGAAAGCCAGAAGCTGCGTGATAAAACACAACTAACAAACGGACCATTAGATATTACTAAAAGAAAAAATGTTTTAGTGAAAATATGCCATTTCTCTCCTCATTTGTTTTCTCACAGGTATATATAAAATCATTCAAAAGAATTACCTAAGGTGACTGAAGCACACTTCACAGTGTTTATGAACATATGCTCAGGAGAGCACTGCATTCAAATAAACAGGGTTGGGGAGGGGAAGGGCTTCCTGCAATGGCCCCTCAAGGCCCAGGGCAATATTGCATTAAGGTAAATTCCTGTAAGTTTGGCAACATGCCTAGAGACACAGGCAGTGTGTGGGCATGGGAGTGCCTCTGCAGCCATTCCCACTTCCATGGAAAAGCAGGTTTTGTTGCTGCCTGGGTCCCCAGATAAGCGGATTGTGTTGTGCTGTAAGCTGACTCTGTGTGCCCAGGTGTTGTGGTGCTCAAAATCAGGCAGTGAGGGTCAAGATACGCTTAACTACTGAAGTGTCTACTGGAGAAAGCAAGTCTTCTTTCTCCACAGCTCACAAGGAATTGACAGCCTTTGCTCAAACAAAGGGTGGGCAAAGCGGTGATGACATGAGCTGAGAAGCAGTTGTTCTCTCCTGCTACACCAGGGACCTGCAGACCCTTACTCTGGAAGAAATGAGGCTGCACAGGGAATCTTCTGCAACCAGTTTATCTGGACAAATATATTGGGTCTTGTTTGGTCTGAGCACCTTGAAACAGAAACCTGAAAAGCAAGCTGAAGGGTAGGACACATCACATGGACACAGATCCTAAAAGATAAGCAAGGGAACCATTGGATAATCAAGAATAACCATTTACATTTGCTTGATAAACATCTTTACCACATGCTCTGGGCAATCTTTATTCTGCTTGTTATGATTTTGACTGCAGATAGTACTCCTTATAACAAAGACACTATGAATCTGTGATAATACCAGAACAAATAAAAGAAAGTGGAATTAAATTGGAAAAAAGAGCAATGGGAAAGCAGGATTCAACTTTACACCCTGCCTTCCTTCATCAAGGGGATGTGTGTTGACTAATAGCTGAGCCTTTCTGATGGAGAGTTTAGATGTGTCAGTTTAACAAGGACAATCCTGCTAAGAGGGGAAATTAATTTACCATAAAGATTTAAAGCATCATGTTTAATCATGATTTAAATCAAAAAGCAGAGAGCTTGAGTTTAAATTATTGCTTACATTTTGCTGTGTGTGGGATTTTTTTTTTTCTTATTTCCTCAAAGAAAGTCTGATTCCCATTTGCAGATAAAATCCAGCATATCTTTTGGCTGAGCTAGGGCCAAAGCTATAGACCCGCAGCTATTCCTTTCTCACTTGCAAGGTTTAACATGTTTATTCAGATTAAAAATTTTTACTTTCTTTGTGATTCTGGGGTTTGATGAAGGCCCATTTACTTTTCCTAGTTACTTGTTCCTGTAAGCTTGATTAAACTTCTGAAAGAGAACTGGGATTTAGTTAACCTCCAAATAGCATTTGAGCTGGGGTTTTGTATGTGTGAAGAATGGTACGTAATTTCTTCTTTTTCCTTTCATATTTTCATAGAGTGAATAATGCAAAAGGGAAGGTTTATCAAAACATGTCCAACATTTAAAACTAAGTGATTTGTTAAACGAAAGTAATATAATACTTGGCCAGTTATTTGAGTTTAGCTTCTGGTCAGAATGACCTTCAAGATTTTAACAGCAATAAATCTCATTTTACGTCTTGTTTACATTCATAGATTAGAAGAGGAAAATTAAACTTTTCTGCCCTTCCTTTTGCCTTCCAATTCTCAGCTCTGAACTGACAAATAAGTGGTCCTGAATGAGGAAAATATTTTCTCTGTGCTTTTGGAAGTGACTGCTCTCCCAAACTCACCTCACTGTTTCAAACCCCTTTCCTCAGGGCACACTAAAGAATTTCCAACTCAGAGTTCCCTTTAGTTTTCAAACATCAGGTCTAGTTTTTTAAACCAAACTCACTTAATTTGATATAAAGAGAAATTATTCTTATTTTCATGCTTATAAATGAAAAAAAAACCCAGGTAAGACAATGTATTTTCTACCTTCTGGTAGAGAGAAGGAAGAACCGTTGTTTCCTGTGACTGAGCTCTCCCAGAGAGGTGGATACATTTTTCCTTTGAGCCCCTGTGCAACCTGAGCGACAACCAGCTGCTGCCGTCATGGCAGAAGGGAAACAGCCTGATGCAGTGATGGTGGCATGTAACATGGAGGCAGCCATGAGGAGCCCCCTGTGCTGTCACCCCTGACAGCAATGGACATGTTTCAGGTGAAGCAATCCCCATAAAAGGCAAACCTAAGATGCTCCAAGTCGTTGAAGTGTTTTGACTGTGTGCTGGACTTGAGAACTGCTGCAGGGAAGATGACTTCCATGGCAGACACAGCCACAGCCGCACGGCAAAGACAGTGGCCATGGCCCTCTGAAGCCTAGGCATTCATTGTATGCCCATGAGTAATATTCCTTCCTGTTCTTTTCTGGCAGAGATAGCCCAAACCTTAATGAAAATCTGAGCCTTAATGTGAAATGGAAAGTGGTACTGACTGCCTACTGTGACCTGTTTCTGGGCTGATGGATGAGGAGTTCATAATCCATCTCAGTACTGCCACAAGATGTGAGTGAATGTCCCAGCTCCTTGAGTCACAAGGTAAGAATAGAACACCAGGTTTTCTTTTGTGCATTTTTCTTTTTAAGTGAAGGTTTTGAGAACATCCACTTGGAGAGAAAACCTGACCTCCTCTGTGGTATGGTCCTTCCTTCTCCCAGGCAGAGAAAATACACACGCTGCATTTTGAGAAATGCAGTGAGTTATTTTCAGCAGCTGAGGCTGAGAAATACCAACTTAAACTTCCTTTAACAAGAACATGTAGCTTAAATTCCGCTGAGTGTCATGTGTAGAACATTTAGGAATCTTTTCACCAGTACTTCACTGCAGCAACAATAACTGCTTTTAAATTTTAGATGCCATATTAAAAGAATGTCAGACTGGAACAGAAAATGTTTATCTGGTGCTGCCCAATGATCTAACTTTTCCCTGTTAAAAATTTGGATTATTAAACATGAGTTTATTGAAAGGAAGAAAGAGAAAAATAGTACTGAGAATCATAGAATCATAGAATCATAGAATCATAGAATCATAGAATCATAGAATCATAGAATCATAGAATCATAGAATCATAGAATGACTTGTGTTGGAATTAACCTTAGAGACCATCTAGTTCCAACCCCCCTGCTATGGGCTGGGGCACCTTTCACTAGACCAGAGCTCCATCCAACCTGGCCTTGAGACACTTCCAGGACGAAGCATCCACATCTTCTATAGGCAAGCTGTTTCAGTGGTGTCACCACTCTAAAAGAATTTCTTCCCAATCTCTAATCTAAATGTGCTCTCAGTTTAAAGCCATTCCTCATTGTCCTGTCACAATATAGCCTTGTAAAACGTCTCTCTCCATCTTTTGTGTAGGTTCCTTTCACGTATCGGGAGGCCACAATTAGTTCACCCTATGCCTTTTCTTTTCCAGGCTGAATCCCAATTCTCTCAGTCTTTCCTCACAGCACAGGTGTTTCATCCACCTGGTCATCTTGATGGCCTTATCTGGACTCATTCCAACAGTTCCATGTCCTTCCTGTGCTGGGACCCCAGAGCTGGATGCAGGGTTCCAGGTGGAGTGTCAGCAGAGCAGAGGAGGAGAATCTCCCTGCTGCTCACGTTGCTCTTGATGCAGCCCAGGACATGTTTGTGTTTCTGGGCTGGGAGTGCTCATGGATGGGTCATGTCTAGCCTCTCACCCCCCAGCACCCCCACGTCCTTCTCCCCAGGGCTGTTCTCCACCTCTTCATCCCCAGCATGTGCTGATACTGGGGGTTGCTGGGTAATGGGACAGGCGCAGCACCTTGCACTTGTTAAAAATCATGAGGTTCCTATGGGTCCCCTTTCTTATCTGGTCCAGGTCTCTCTGTATGGCATCCTATCCTTCCAGTGTGTCAACCACATCACTCAGCTTGATGTCTTCTATAAATTTTCTTAGGGTGCACTCATTCTCTTCCTCTGCATCATTAATGATGATATTAAATAGCACTGGTTTCCCCATATGGACCCCTGAGGGACCACTTGTCATCACTGTCCATCAGGTCACTGAGCCATTGACCACTTTCCTCTGGATGTAACCATCCAACCAATTTCTCATCCACTAACAGTCCATCACACATCAAATCAATTTCTCTGATATTTAGAGTTGTAGGGGACGGTGTCAAAGGCTTCACAGAGGTTCAGATAAATGACATCTCAACCCTTCCCTTGTCCACTAACATGGTCACTCCTTATTCAAGGCCACTGGGTAGGTCAGGCAGGATTGCCCTTGGTGAAGCTGTGCTGACGGTCTTGGATCCATCCCTTTTCCCATGTGCCTTAGCACAGCTTCTAGGAGGATCTCTACCAGGATATTACCAGGCACATGGTGAGGCTGGGTGTAGTGGACATTAACTCCTATAGCTGGGAGATCCCTGGTTGCCTGGGTTCTCCTTTCCACCCTTTTAGATGGGCACAATGTTTCCCAGGGACTTCCTCTGACTGCCAGGACCTTACAAATATCATGAAAAGTGGCTTGGCAACTACATCAGCAATTCCCTAAGGACTCTGGGATGCACCTCCCACAGACTTAAGTACATTCAGATTCCTCAGGGGGTCATAAGTCTGATCTTTACTTACAGCGGGAAGCACTTGACTTCCCCAGTTCCCTTCTTGCATTTCATCCACTCAAGAATAGTGAGAAGAGAGGTTGTCATTGAAAACTGAGGCAAAAATGTTACTGAGTACCCCAGCCTTCTCTTCTTCCCTTATTACCAGTTTTCCAGCATTGTTCATCAGGGAGGGTTCACTTTCTTTTACCTTCTTTTTCTGATATTAATACACATGTAGAAGCCCTTCCTGTTATTTTTTGCCTCCCTTGCCTGGTTCAGTTCCAGCTTTGCCTTGGCCTTCCTCGCCTCACCCCTATATAACCAAACATCATCTCTACACTTATCCAAGGCTATTGTCTGTAGATTGTCCTTATGGCTATTGTCTGTAGATTGCCTTCTTTCCCTTTAGTTTAATCAACTCTTCCCTCCCATTCTCTTGCCTTCCTTGCTGGATTTCTTGCCACTCCTTGAACTCTATGGAAGGTGTCTTTAAAGATCTGTCAGCTCTGTTCTGCTCTCTTGTTCCTGGGAGAGGCAGTCTCCTAGGTGGTCCCATTGACTGTATCCTTAAAGAGTTGGAATTTTGCTTTCCTGAAGTTCAAGGGTGTAACTTTACTCCTCATTTTATGCATATTCCTCAGGACTGCAAACTCCACTTTGATCAGGCAGCCTATAGCAGACACCAGCCTTTGTTGCCTCGGTCTCTGATCCTGACAGATCAGCTTTTTCAGACACAGCTCTTCACACTCAATCCAACCCTTAGTGTAGAGAGCAATCCCTCCACCTCTCCCTCCTTTCCTGTCTCTTCTGAGCAGTCTGTAGCCATTGATAGTTACAATCCAGTCATGGGATTCATACCACCAAGTTTCAGTGATGGCAACAAGCTTGTAACTTTCCAGCACCAATTTTCCAATGGAGGCTTCCAGTTCCTTCTGTTTGTTGCCCAATGCTGTGTGCATTGGTGTAGAGGCAGGTTGGCAGGGCTGTCAGCCATGTCACTCTCCGAGAGGAACATGTCTCAATTCCTTTGAAATATTTCTTTCCCTGTTGGCTTCTGTTACCTCAGGGGTCCCTGGCTTGTCTCTATAAGGCTGCAAGTGTGCTCTTGTGCATCTCACAGTTTGGCATCACCAGCAGACCTCTCTCACTAGCACCCTGTCCCACTAATCTTTGCATCTCATCCCAGAGCTTGCCAGGGTAAAATCAGCCTTACTAGTTCCTGAGCAAAGACTCCTCACTGCAAAAGCATGGGGGGTGAGTCCTGTCTGATGCCAGCATGCCTAGTGCTGCACAGGCCTTTGGTTGTCAAAACCACCAAAATTTTAGCAGTGACACCAGCCATGGATCCCTGTATTAGACTCAGCCAATGCTGCTGCCCTCAACTGTAAGTGTAGAGGAGAATATAACTTGTGCCTCAGATTTTATTACTAAATGTCCCAGGATCCCAAAGGTCTTTTTGACTGCCCTGAAATTCTATATTGCCACTTCATAGACCCCAGTAAGGAAGATCAGTATTGAGTAGTTGTCATGGGACAAGTGTGAGCTTCAGACAAGCCTTGCCTTAGCCTCAGGTTTTGGCAGCAGTTTAAAAGTAAGAAATTACTCTGTCCTAAGTGTTTTAAGACTGGAAGATCAGGTCTATTTAAAAATTAATTATTTATTAAATAGACAAGAGATAACAGATGAAAGAACTTAATCAGACTGACTTACTAGACAGTACAAAACTAAAAAGAATTACTAGTAGTTCACAGCATAACATAAAACAGTGCACCATATCAAGTGCACTTATACCTATATTAAAGGCAGCAAAAGAAATAGTATTGATTAGGAGTCAAATGTAACTTACCACTATAAAGACAATAATGTACACAGATTCCTTTCACTTAACCCCTGGGGAGTAACTGGGAAGTAAGCATCCCTATTCACCACAGGAGAATCTCCATACATTTCCAGGGAAATGTCTAGATTTCTGCTTTGTGAAAGTTTGGTGTTACTTTTATAATTGTAAAGGGAGATATCTATTAGTTGGAAATGGAGCTTATCTTTCCAGATCTCACTTTAGCAGTGTGATGTTTATTGGCAGCTGGGAGATGCCAGACCAGTGTTAACCCCATGACACCAAAATAACTCACCACAAGACAGCTTGTCCTGTTTGAATTACCTGACTGGTAAACAAACAACAGATAAGGTCTTGTGGGAGGTGATATGACCTGCTTCAGTAGTAGTCTGGGGGCCTCACCAGGCTAGGAAATTTCCTGCTGATATCCTTAGCCTAGGCCACAGAAAGTCAACAGACACTCTCTAGGGTTTGGGCCCAGTCAGCGTTATTGGGTCCTCTGTTTCCCTTGGAAGGGAGTCACCTACAGCTATAACCCTTGTTTTATTCCTCTTGGAAGTTGTAATATGAGGAAGTACACATTCTAATTGTTGTGACACCTCTGGTGTTACCAGACTTTCATCCTCTTCATCCTTTGGCTGGTCTTTCATGTACAGAGGTTCATGGTTTTTATGTAGATGCATCTCACTGAGGGAGTGAGGTAGGTGAAGAATGATTTTGCTTGCACCCCAAGCATGGACTATCTTCCATTTGCTCCTTTCTTTATGACTACTGCCTCTTTGCTGGAGGATGGACAGAGGATTCCCTTGATCTTGCTTTATTTCTGGTGGCTGCTCCTGTCTCATGGAGGCCAGAGCTTGGTTCCACCAGTCTGTCGCCCTTTGTGGTGCTCTAATACTCTTAACCCTTCTACTTCATCCTGCAGCTCTGCTCCCAGGCTGAGCAGGTTGCCCACCTGATCACATCTCACACGACTGATATCTCTTCTACAATCCAGTGGAGAGCTTAGGCATTCCCTATAGCCTGATGCCTGGACAGCTATGTGTTTTTTTAGTGAGCTCTGTCTGGGTCGCTGCATCCTTTTTCATAAGCATAGATGGGTGGACACCATTTTTGAGCTCCTCCCAAGAGAACAATGGATACCAGCTGGAGCTCTTGACACCTTAGGGTGACTGAGTAGACTGCTGCAAACCAGGTACTGTAGAGACCAGTCATTCCTTTTCCAGGGTGTATGAACAGATGTTTTTTATCAAAACCAGTGAAGCACCAGATTACTTGTTTCTAAACAGTAACATCTTAGGACTTGCAAGTAAATGCTGCTGTTTCTTCTAGCTGATTTGCACTTGTCTAGCTGTTCTTGTTAGGAGCTCTACCTCTCCTCTACCTCTCTGATGAGTTCAAGCTTGTAGCTCTGTAACTCCACAGTCAGTGTTGGGTCAGCTTTGTGCCTTTTGCAAGACCATGTAGAACCACAGGCAGCCCTCCTCCATGTAAGAGAGTCAGCAACTGCTTAGCATGAAAACCTGGCTTAAATTTAGTAAAAGAAAATTACTAAATAATCTTTTCATCAACAAACCAGGAAAAACCAAATCAGCAAAAATAAAGTAAAAGCAACCTAGCCTTAGGCAGTATTAAGCACAAAGGTCTCCTTTCGTGTGCCAGTACTTTACAAAGTCTGAGGATAAAGCAGAGCAGTTTCATCAGCAGGTCGGAAATATTGATGCAGTTGCCTTGCTTTCCTGTGAGTAGTCTTTTTCACTGTTTATTCATGGTTGCCCCTTCTTCTGCCAGCTCTGATCTGCCCCTACAGCATTAACCTGCCGAATGACTTTTCCTCCATAAAAGGAGGTTTCTTAGCTATACTGTGCAACATGTGAAATTCAGCCAACTTTCTGGAGATGCAATTTCCTCCTGTAGCTTATTGTGAGAATATAAAGAAGAACTCACATAAATAAGCACAAGTAGGAGGCTTGATATTTAGATGTTTTTTTAAAAACTTCCTCCGCTCAGTCCCCATATTTTTCAAGAGCCTTGGGGGTCCTGCCAGCACCCTGTGTTCTTTAAAACAGACAAATTGAGCTAGGTCCTGCTCCACTGTCTGACCCCATTCAGATCACAGTGTTATCCTAAGGTTTGTTAGAAATCCCGTTAATCATTATCCATGATGTTAAGAGCTATGGAGCTAAAGAGGCCAGTAGTCATTTTTCTGGGAACCTTCACATAGTGTAAAAAAATCTCAAAATGCCCTTCAAGCTTCAAGTGTCACAGAGATGTCAGTTACCATGTCTTACAGCATGCTTGAAAAAATCTACTTGGACATGCAAAGCACTGAATGGGAATATTATCTTTGAGGCCAGACCTTCACTGCCGGGGTCAGATCAAGAATAATCAGGAGGTTCCTGGGTACCTTGGCCATCACTAACTCTCACTGATCATAAAACAGGCCCCTTTGCAGTGCTGCAGCGGGCCTCACCTGTGAAGTGCTGGTTTCTAAGCTACTTCTGCCTTGGGAGATAAATTTTACTACCTCAGTGCTGAATCTGGAGACTGGAGGCTGTGACCTCTCTGTTAGTGCTCTCTGAAATTCTGTCTTGCGTGAGGCTGAGGAGTCAGCAGAGAAATTCAGACCCTCAAATTTTGGTACGTGATATTATAAGAAGTAGATGGTAAGAATCCAGGACGCCTTTCTGGAGAAGTGGAACCCATGCAGAAAGAATTGGCTGTCACTCATCATAATGGAACTTTTCTGCTGGCATAGGAAATGAAAGAAGTTGTAGAGGAGTATGTCATCTCTGAGCTGGGGGCAAGCACTTTGGTCAGACCGGCATGACGTACAAGGGCGATTTGACTAACACTTGGTGTATCTAAGTGTCAGTAGAGAAGTAGAGAGAACAATCAAACTGAAAAATGGGTCACCTTCAATTCCAGCTGCTTTGTGTGTGCCAGGAGACAGATCAAGGACAAATTTTACAAGTGTCAGTCTGCCGCAATGCCAGGAGCCTGAAAGTCTTAAAAGTGTTTTGCTCCATCATTAATAAGATATTAGCATCCTATGACCAGATGGCATTCACCGGAGAAGTGAGTGGGAGCTCAGGTGTGAGCCCACTGATCTGTTGCCCGAGGTGCATAAACTGTCATTGCAAACAGCAAGGGTGCTAGGTGGCTGCTAGAACTACCAAACAGTAAGTGACTTATACTCCTGAGAAGATGATAAAAATATATGGTCAAGAATAAAATCACAGAGCATATGGCTAAACACAGTGTATTGAGAAGAAAAGGCATGAAAAGGGATTGTAAGGCTGTGTGCTGCCCCATTTGTCTCATGGGTCTTTGTGGAAGGTCCTCCAGGAGCAAGTGCTCACACCAATTTATTCAGCAGGCCCATCAAAATTCTGGGAAATAATGTGAATAAGAAAATTTAATGCATTTTGAACAGAGAATGAAGGTCTTGTATCAAAGAAAGCATGCTGGATACAGAGAATGGAAAGAAAAGAGCAATTAAAATATCTGTGGAGATGTAAAAGTTACTTTCAAAGGATACTAAAAAGATAAGAGGTAATAATCAGGGACTGAACTGAAGGATATGAGACAGGCACATGCAAAATCAGTAAAGAGGAGCACAAGCTTAAAGTGCACCATAGCACATCAAATCCTACAACACTGGCTCCGAGGGGGTGGTTTAAAACAGAAAAGAAAGAAACTGCATCTATACAGAGGTGCATACAGAGGGGAAGGGAATTTTTGGAACTTCCTGGCATGGGAAAAGAACTGGGGAAACTCATGCACGGGAATGGGGTTGTGCCTTTTGCTGATGCAGCATTTCCTGCTGCCATAGCTGTAGACATGGTATTAGCTAAAAGAACCTCTGTGCAGCAGGAAACAGTGTATATTTTTTTCTCTCTTAACCATGTTTGCTCACTCCTGGTCCCACATATTTTCTCCAACAGCTCACTTCTCCTTTAGAAGGCTCCTTTGAGGAGCTGTGTGATGGACAGTGTCAGACAGGATGGAGAGACACACCTATATTGGACAAGATCCTGTCTGGTCCGTAGCTGGATGGGGTGTCTCCCATGTGGCTCAGTAGCTTTTCCATCCCTGCACTGCACTGCAGACATGGATAGATGTGGTGTGGGCATCCCAAAACATGTGCACCAAGTGGCACTGGAAAAAGGCTAGCAGTGCAGGGTGCGTGAGCACGCGCCGGCTGGTCCCACTCAGCCCTTGGGACAAGGCAGGCCTGCTTCACTCTGCAACCTCTCCTGACTAAATTGCTTTCATTATGGGGCTAAGAGCTGACCCAAAAGAGGGTCAAGTTATTAAAAATAGAAAAGTAAGGGAGGATGAAACAAAACAGATGAGGAAAGAAAGCACTGGTCTCAAATGTTTGAGATGTCAGCCTCATAAATTCAGCATCAGCTTCCTTTGGTCCTCAAACCAAGTCAGCTCTAATGCTATTTGCAGATATAGATTGGTGTCTTTTTCATTACTGTTATCAAATGATGCATTTGTGGTTCAGCTTCAGAGCCCTTTCTGCCCTGGTAAGTGGATTATGCATCCTGGTGCCAGCACTACTTGAGCTATACTTTTAATACTAAAAATAAAAAGAAATAATAAAATACCTTCCAGGCTTTTAGATTTTCTTCTTTTTCTTTTTTCAAAGATCTAATTAAGATATTTATATCTCAACAGGCAGAGAGGACCTGACCTCTGCTTTGTTAGCAAAATGTGACAAAAAGCACTTTGCTTAGCATTTGCAATCACTGCTGTTGTCAGCTAAACTTCTGGTAAATGGTGACACTGTTTCTTCGTGCTGCTCAAAGCTGAGCCAAACTTCACAAGATGAAAATCTCTTGGGCAGGCTGGCTGGCTGGCTGATGTCGCTACAGCCTTTTGCATCCCCCCACCTGCACTGGGCATGAGGGAGGAATTGCTGCCTCTCCCTTAGACTACAGGAGTGGAAGAAGAGAGGTCCTTTGTTCCTCTCCCAGTGCACATCCAACCACATCATGTCCATACTTCCAGCCACAGATAACACATTTTATGCCTGTGTTTGGCAGGCCCACCTGCCTAGCAATAGGTCTGCTTGGAGATGCCCCAGGAAGCAGTGCATTGCTTTTGGAGTCCAAGAGCAGTGTCATCTATTTTGCTTCATATGAGTAGTAAACCTGACCATGGCCCTTTAATAGAACATTTCTCTCCCTTTAGGGTTAATGTCACCATTGCCCAGTAGAGAGAAGACATTGGTAGAGATCTGAGTGCTTTGAGTCTGATGAAGAATGAATAATTTTTGTTTACCAGAAATAAACTAAAGTGGCAATAGGTATTTCTGAGCCCATTTTTCACATTTTTCAGGGTCTGTCACTCTATTTCCCTTCTTCTTATTCGCCTGCTTAATTCCTAAGGATATGTAAAGAGGCTGCATAGTTCTGAATTTATGTAGTAACATGGAAAGCCCATTGGACATCATCTCATGTGTGATCACAAGTGCAAGCTGGTACAGCAGTCTCTGGGTCCACTCTGTCACTACCTGTTCAGCCAGTAGAGGTAAACCTCCCTAGAAGGATTTTGGGAGTTAATTTACTTGCTGCCTATCTGAAGCTCTGTAAACCTGCTGGTTTTATGCTCTAGTTATTTATGTTTCTCCTCATCTGCCTATGATTCTGCCAATACACATGCGAGATTCACCTAAAATCCTGATTTCTGCCCTGAACTGTTCTCTCCACCCTCACTACCCTCCCCTCTTTCCACAAGGATAATATATGCTTAAGCATAGAGTGGGGATGTATTCACTAAAGTACATTCTGTTAAAATGTTACTAAACATCAGTAAAGCAAGGATGAAAAGATTCCCTGAGATCAAAAGTAGTATATAAAAATAACACCAGAAGAGAAATGCAGGCTCTGCAGTGTGCTCTTCCAGTAAGAGTGGTATTGACCTCAAGGAGTGGAATAAAAAGTGGAAACATGAGCCTCAATCAATTGTTTATTTTTTTAACATTAAAAAAAGGAAAGAGAATAAAACACATGATAGCTGCTGAGTCAGGTCTATAGCACCCAGCATGTCAGAGTCATACTAAAGAGAGAGTAAATGAGAAGCCAGGCAGTTCTGTAGATGTTGCATAAAGACCTGCAGAAGTCATTGAGCTGGGATGAGCTTATCATGAAAGTCATGAACTTGCCTGATCAATGCAAAACTATCTTGATTTCAGATGGTCTTGGATCACTCTGTAACACTGCACCATGGGAACTAATCCATTTCACTTATTAAACCTTAAAATTAAAATCTGCAAAGGAAATAAGACATTTTGCTGTATTGCTCCAATTAGTATTGGTGAGAGCTCACCACCCCTTGCACTTCAGTTGGTTTGAAAATCTCATCCTTACAAAGATTCTGAGGAGAAGGCAAAAGAGAAAAAGAAAGATGTAGGACCAGAATTTCAGTAGGCAGAAATCTGTGTTGCATAACTGAAGTCAATGGAGCTGCACTGAGCTACTACCCCAGTTAAGCTTTCATCCATAATGGCTGCAGAGACCTCAAAAGCAATAAATGGCCTAATTGAACATTTTAACTTGCACCCACGGCAAATAATCTTGGTGTTGGAAACCATATAGCACAAAAAAGTTTGTCATATTAACAGGTCTGACTCTCTGCAGGGTTGTCACCTCAAGTTTTCTTCTGCTCTGCACTGGTTCACTCCTTGAATATTGTGTGAAATTTTTGGCTCTTCATTATAAAAAAAGGTATTATGCTCTTAGACAGTGTCCAAAGGACGGCAACCGAGATGCTGAAGGGTCGTCAGGGGGAGCAAAGGGTCCTGAGGTGAAGCTGAATGAGAAGCAGCTGAGGTCCCTGGGTCTGTTCAGCCTGGACGGGACTGAGTGGAGACCTCACTGCAGTTACAACTTCCTCATGAGTGGGAGAGGAGTGGCAGACATCATCTCTCCTCTGTGGTGACCAGTGACAGGACCTGAAGGAATGGCCTGAACTTATGTCCGGGAAGGTTTAGTTTGGGTATTAGAAAAACGTCCTTCCCTCAGAGGGTGGTTGGGCACTGGAACAGGCTCCCAGGGAAGTGATCACAGCATGAAGCCTGACAGAGTTCAAAAAGTGTTTGGACAATGCTTTCAGGCACATGGTGTGACTCTTGAAGATGGTGCTGTGCAGAGCCAGGAGCTGAACTTGATGGTCCTTGTGAGTCCCTTCCAACTCAGCATATTCTGTGATTCTATGTGATTATTTTACGCATTAATCAGGTGATCAAGATAAATAGAGAAACATAAAATCAAATGCAACACATTAAAAATCAAACAAAAATAATAAAGGTCACAAATATGCAGTCAGCAAAGACATTGGGATCTAGCCCAGGGGGAATAGTAGAAGATATTGCCTTTGATTTTAAGAGCTTGGAACTCTGTTTATTTGAGGGAATGACATCATTGTCTAGCTATGTCAGCTAGAAAGGTTTTATGTGAGAAGAGATCATTACAGAATATCATGGAGTCAGCCACCTAGTCCACATCAGTAAGAAAGACACTGTTGTCAGCTTTTCTTCACTTCGACCAGGAGTTAAGCACACAGGAAGAAGACAAGTTCGATCTCCCATGCTCATGCAGCTCAGGTTGACTGGTAGGGCTCTGCCAGCCAGCTGACAGTCCTAAAAGCAAATGCTCCATGAAGCAGGGAGATGAAGGTTGTCGCTTAGGTCAACCCTTGGCTCGTGTTTCTTCAGGCACAGTGTGAATATTAAGTTCTGCTTCTACAAGCAGACAGTGGATGAGATGAAGAATTAATTGCCTCAGGAAGAACCTGGACACATTTTCAACGTTTTTCAGAGGTTTCTGTTTCCCTTTGGCAGTTTTATAGTAGAGCAGGTACCTTCTGCTTGAAAAGATTGAATTTTCGTGAATTCTTATGTCAGACAGCAGTCTAAGGTGGCCTGAAGCATTCACACAGCAGGACATGATGGCCTGGCCCTGCAGGTTTCTTAGCCTAAAACCACTGATCATTCAACAGCATTGACAGGGTTTGTTAGCACCACCACCTTATCATTCCCTTTTACTGACTGCACATTCTCTCTTGGAATGTCTCTGGGCTTTGCTGTAAGTCTTGTTTTTGCCAGGACCCAGAGAGGGCCTTAGCCCCCCATAGTGAAGGAATGTGGGTTTAATCAGTATGCAGGTGGCCATGGGTTGCTTAATAGATTACATGGAAAACTGAAAAAAAAGGAAGTGTGTGTGAGCATGGAAGTGCTTGAAAGTGGAGACTCACATTATTGGAACCTTGAGCCAGGCAGTTAACTCACAGTGTCTTTGCAAGAAGGCTGCCTTTTCCTTTTTGCCCTTCCTCCCTTGATTAATTAAAAATCCACTGGTAACTGCTGTGATGGTAGCTGATATGTCAGCATTGTTAGTTCTTATTACAGGGTATTTGCTGGGCTGCCAAGCCAAATGAGCACTGCTCCACCAAAGTCATTCAAATGTCTCCAAATTACAACAGCTGAGAATCGTTTTTACTAGTTGCAATAAATAACAATCCTGACAACCTGGCTTGGATCCAAAGTGCAATGCAAAATTTTATGCAAGTTGTTGGAATGAAATTATTCTGGAGGCTCCAGGCACTCCTCTGGGACACAAAAATTAATGACCAGCACTTAAGTTTATCAGACTTTAAAAGAAAAATGTCCTCTAGCAGCCTCCAGAAGTGACTCTTTGTTTTATTAATCTTCAGAGATTGATGCAGATTTCAGCTAGGAAGACAAAATTTAGATGAGAAAAATATAATCAGAGGTTTGCCAGAAAATAACCACTAGCTTTCAGAGCAAGCACAAGAGGATACTGAAGAATGTCTATTTATCTAAATAATTCTATATAATGCTAATATACATATCCATCTATCTATCTATTTACAGATAAAGCTATTATTTATAATATATGTCATGCAAATGTGCAATGTATCTTTCCATTGCAAATATGTGGAGTGAATGTTCAAAACAATTTCAACACAGCTCTTTTTGAAGCACATATGGTGAGAATGGGAAATCCACAAGCCAGGAGAATTCCTTGGGGCTGATGACTTCAGAAGTCTGAAAATTTTCCTTTTTGTACAGAGCAGAGGAATGGCCATTATAGTAGCTGCTACATAGTTATAGGAAAGAAGAAAATGGGAGGAACTTCTCTCTCCTTTGTATGCCTGATAGTCAAACTGCCTCTGATGCATAAGGATAGGTAGGTAATTAAGATTATTATTAATGAAATCCAGCACATTTGAATACAGAGTGCTGAGATCAGTTGGTAAGAGATGCCATGAAGTCTTCAAGGAAGATGCAGTGCTCCTGAGGAGTCATAAATGTTGTTCTTACGTTACCCTTGCAAGAATGTTCTTGCTCGTCTTGCAATCAGATGAGCCCTTTCCTTCAGAAGAAAGGGATGACTGGGGAAATGAGGACATTGCATTGTAAGAAGGAGGGAAACTAGGCATGGTGTACCATTTTTTATTCACTTCCTCTGTGGTTAGAACACTGTCCTCCAGTATCACTCTCAATTTGAACCTAATGCATGAAGGTATGCAGATAGAAGATGCTAAGTCATGATGTAAGTCATTTAAGGAATAGATGAAAGAGATGGGGTTGCTAGCCTGGAGAAAAGGGAGAGTTACCATTCTCTACAATTAAATGAAAAGAGGTTGTAGCCAAGTATGGGTCAAACTCTTCTCCCAGTGATAGAACAGGAGGAAATGGCCTCAAGCCACACCAGGAGAGGTTCAGGATGGATATCAGAAGCATCACTGAATTTCTTCACTGAAAGGGTGGCTAAGCATTGGAATGTGCTGCCCAGGAAAGTAGAGGACTCACCATCCCTGGAAATGTTAAAGAAACAACTGGATGTGGCATTTAGAACTAGAGTTTAGTTGATATCATTGTGTTCAGCCAAAGGTTGGACTTGATCAGGGAGGTCCTTTCCAACCATAATGATTCTGTGTTGGGAAAATACGGTCCTTAGACAGGGCAGATTGCACATTCAGATATCTCCAGGCCAGCGGGGGATTTGAACACTGCGTCTTGTGTGATGTGCTAATAACTAAGGAACACCTTTTTGATATAGGCTTGAACACACCCAGAATCAAGAATTACAGAATCACAGAATGAACTAGGTTGGAAAAGACCTTTGAGGTCATCAAGTTCAACCTATGACCTGACACCTCCTCATAAACTAAGCCATGGCACTGAGTACCACATCCAGTCTTTAAACACATACAGGAATGGTAGCTTCACCACTTTCCTGGGTAGATGATTACAGTGCCCGATCACTTTCAGTGAATAATCTTTTTATCTAACGTAATATCTAACGTAAACTTCCCCTGGTGCAGTTTAAGACTGTATTCTGTCATTCTGTCAGTTGTTGCCTGGGAGAAGAGACTGACCCCCACCTGACTGCAGCCACCTTTCAGGCAGTTGTAGAGTGATAAGGTCTCCTCTGAGCCTCCTTTTTTTCCCAGACTAAACAACACCAGTTGCCTCACAGGGCTTGTGTTTCAGACCCTTTACCAGCCTTGTTGCCCTCCTCTAGACATCTTTGAGCATCTCAACATTCTCCCCAAACTGAGGGGCCCAGGACTGGGCACAGAACTCAAGATGAGGCTTCACGAGTGCTGAGGAAGAATCACTACCCCGGTCCCGCTGGCCACACTATTCTTGGTACAGGCCAGGATTCCATTTGCCTTCTTGGCCACCAGGACACTCTGCTGGCTCGCGTTCAGCCGGTGACAACCAGCTGCCTGGGCACTGTCCAGGCACACTGACCCCAGTCTGTAACATTGTAAGGGGGCAATTGTGTCCAAAATGCAGGACTCTGCACTTGGACTTGCTAAACTTCATACTGTTTGTACGAAGCCCATCTATCTAAGCTGCTCAGGTCACTCTGTAGAACTCTCAGAAGAACAGCTGCAAGTTGAGACATCTTTGGACATGCCCTGTGACACATAGACATGTGTGAGTGTACTCTTTCAAGGCCACATGTTGCAAGGACCAAGCTCAGAAATCACATTCAGGACTTCAGTTGCTACTGACCTGTTGCCAGGAGCCGCAGAAGTCATGGAGGTGTATTGCTGAAAATACACCCTGAAGATTTGGACTTAAAACCATCATGTTGACTTTACACCAAAGGTAACCGTGTGAGCATATGTTGGTAGGATAAGCTTGGTAAGGGCTAGATTTTCAAAGTGTGCTTATGGCTTTCCATAAGGTCTTAAGTCAGCTCTTGGGAAAGTCATCACTGATTGAGGAGAAGATTGAGGAGAAAAATTTGCAGTGGCAAAATGCTGGAATAAAGTGAAACTGAGGAAACTAGGCTTAATACAACTTGAATATCAATGAACTTGTTGCTATAGAGTACTGGGCTTATACACTCTGTCAGAGGTATAATACCTTATTTGGGATTGTTGTTCTTTGGAGATACACATCTAAAACAATTATTGTTCTTGGGCTGGCTGATTGCCTTGCTTGTAAACCTGGCAGAAACTCACTTCAGCTCAAATTTCTGATCTGTCAGTTCAAGAAAAGGGGACCTTTGCACTCTGCTATTTATTGCCTCCTGCTCCTCAGACATTCTCAGTGCTGGAAGTGACAACATCTTTTATGGTAGGAGGAAAACCATGTGTAATTGCGTGAGAACACCAAATTGTAAGACAGAAAGCTAACAACAGTTGAGATCTTGGAGAAGCAGCAGCAGCAAGGAAGGAGTGGGGAAGTGGTCTTGAAAGTATAGGTGAGACTGGCAGGACAAATACATGTGATAGGTAATGGAATAATGAATGACTGCCTTCTCCCAGCATGTTACCAGCCTTCTCCCAGCATGTTACCAGCATGACTCAGATGTTACCAGTTCACTTCACACCATGCAGCATCACGAAAGAAGAGGTAAACTTTCCAAAGACCTAAGCAGGTCGCAGCTAACCTGAGTTTCATCTCGAAATTTCAAGGGTCTGTAGATATTCAGGTTGCCTCTTCTCTAGTACCCAAGAGCAACCCCCAGTTTTAATCCTTTGTACTAATTAAAATCCTGAATGCCTGTCAGGCTGATTCATACCCAGACTCCTGGTGCTATCCTCTATTGACTTCCATCCATCCAATTCTGTTGAACCCTCCCCCTTGCAGTGAATCTGCAAGGCCAGATGCAGTTGCTGTGTACATGCTGATCAGGTTCAAAAGCCAAGATGATGGAGAATGATAATTGTGCACAGCTGCAAAAATGAGGGGCAGGGACATGCCTATAGGACAGCCTGAAGTGGGAATTGGTTGTGCAAAACGCTGTCTTGTCTGGGCAGAAAGTGCACTGTACAGTCTGGATGTTTTTACCATTGTTGTATATTCATTATATATATATGAATGAAATACCTTTCCCTGTAATTAAGCGAGTCTTGAAACTGCCATTCAAGTGAAACAGTGTCACCAGTTAATGAAAGCCCTTGCCCTTTTTAGACCTGTGCTTACCAATACAGCTGCTGGTCTGGTTAGTCTCTTTGACAGCCAAAGGAAAATTACCTTTTTTTACTTCTGTGGAGGATACTGTCACATATTCCATCAGCCACTATTCTCTTGCATGCAACTATGACAACCCTCGTCCCATTTCCTTTCTGGAAAGAAGAAAGAGTATTGCTATTCTCTGCCTTTCATATTGAGACAAAAAAAGGGCAGACATTTTGTTGGATGACTTTTAAATGTAGAATAGCAGGATAATTAATGAGAGTTTTGTAAGAAGCTCTTTAAAAATGCCTATACTGCCTTTTACCTTCTAGTTTTCCTAGTTCTACTGCAAAGCTGCCAAACTTCCACAAGGTGCTGGAGGAAAAACAGTGTTGGGAACAGATAGAAAAGGAGTCATTTTAACTGCTGATTCCTTGTATGGCTTAGCTGTTCTGTGTTGCTTGTGTGCTTTATGTGTCTCCACATTTTTGGAACTGCTGTTTTCAGTGGGGTGGTGGTGGCTGGATGCCAGGTACCCACCGAAGCTGTTCTGTCAGAAGCTCTATCCCCCTCCTCAACTGGATAGGGGAGAGAAAATATAATGTAAAACTCAGGGGTCAAGATAAGGACAGGGAGAGATCATTCATCAATTACAGTCATGGGCAGAACAGACATGGGGAAATTAGGTTAATTTACTACCAATCATATCAGAGTAGGGTAATAAGAAATAAAACCAAATCTTAAAACTCCTTCCCCCCACCCCTCCCTTTTTCCCAGGCTCGGCTTTACTCACAAATTCTCTACATCCTCCACACCTCTCCTCTGTTGCAGGACAGGGAATGGTGGCTGTGATCAGTTCATCAGATCATTTTCCACTGCACCTTCCTTCTCAGGGGAAGAACACTTCACAACTCTTTCTTTCATGCCTGCTCCAGCATGGGGTGTCTCCTATGGGATACAGTCTTCCATAAACTCCCTCAATGTAGGCCCTCAGGCTGCATTTCTTCACGAATTGCTCCAGTATGGGTCCCCCATGGGGTTGCAAATCCTGCCAGCAAACTTGCTCCACTGTGGGCTTCCTGGGTGGAGCATAGCCTCCTTCTCCATCTGCTCCAGCATGGGGTCCTCTACAGACTTCAGGCCATCTCTGCTCCACTGTGTACCCATGTGCTGCAGGGGTACAGCTGCCCCACCATGGTCTGTACTAAGGGCTGCAGAGGAACGTCTGCTCTAGTGCCTGGAACGATTTCTGCCCCTCCTTCTCCACTGGCCTTGATGTTTTCAGGGCTGTTTCTCTCACATGCTCTCACTCCTTTCTCCAATTGCAATTGCTGTTTCCCAGTTGTTTCACTCTCCCATCTCCCTTCCTTAGGTACATTATCCCTGAGGCACTACCACTGTTGCTGATGGCTCAGCCTTGGCCAGAGGTGGGTCTATCCTGGAGCCAGCTGGCACTGGCTCTGTCAAGTACAGAGGAAGCATTTAGCATCTTCTCACAGAAGCTGCTTTTGTAGCTCCACTAGCAAAATCTTGCCATGCAAACCCAATGCAATGGTACAGCTTTAACTGGTGAATATGTGCATTTATGGACACAAAAAAAGTTGCAAAGGCAAAGTATAGCACAGCTGTAACACTTCTCTGTCTTGAGTCCATGCTTCCTAGGCATTTTGAAGGGTTGAAATACACCTTGCAAAAAATATATCTTCTCTTGGGCATTCCTGAGGAAGAGACACTTTTATGATATCTAAAATGCCAGGAAAACCTCTCTTTTCCTTTTGTGATGGCTTATGGTTATATGGCTTATTTTAATTCTTTCACAACTACTACTGACTCTTGGGCTCCCATCGTTGTGTTGTTATGGCCTGGTCTCATAGACACTCCCTAAATCAAGGTTCTGCTTCTGTGACTTGCCACATGTGGAGAGTGGTAAAATCAGCCGTGCGACTGGTTTGCTGGTAAAAGCAGCTGGTAAAATCAGCTGGTAAAATCAGCCATGCAAATATAGCAAACAAAGATGCATGAAGAGGCCACCAAGACCCTTCCTATGCTAAGAACCCAATTAGCTGATCAACAGTGCAAAAGGGCTGCTTGAGCAAAAAGGGTCTGCTGATGACACAAGTTGATGTATCCGGGGCAAAAATAACCCTACTGAGTTTTTCTGTATCGTTCTATGTAAGCTCAGAAGAGGTTAATGTCTACACAAATAAAAAGGACTTCTGACTCAATCTCCAAATGCACTATGGTATTAGGGACAGTACTGGGAGGAAGGCTGGAGCAGTGGACAGCAAGTAGCAAGGGTAGGAGCCAAAGCTCTGAGGTCAAATACTTACAACCTTTGCCAGTTAAGAGGACTTTAGTTTTGTTGGGGAATCACAGAGGACTTGTTAGCAGAGGACACTGAAGAAAAATGATTGAAATTAAGCAAAAGGTGTGCAATTCCATTGCTGTAATCGAATTGCTGAGAGTTCGATTATGGGCATTCTCTTTCAGAGCTGAAATGGTCACAATTCTGCTGAGTTTAATTAACTTAGGACAAGAATTGAGTTAAATGAATTAATGCCCAATTAAACTAAACTGAGGTCATAGGGCTTTAGAGGAGTTTAACAAATCCCTTTTCAAAGTTATTTTGAATTAATTTCCTCAAATGTTCCTGTGATGACAAAGAGCAAATGTTTGTCTGCAAAGGGACATTAATTTGGTTAATGTTATGGGATTAACATAAAGAAAAAGAGTGATTTGTGATTCACTCCCTGTACATGAGTTGTGCTCATGCTGGCCTAAGTACACGAATTTAATCTAATCTGCTCTGGAGCAGGCGTTGTCGTAGAGTGGACCATCAGGGGTAGCTGTTCCAGAAGAAATCCTGGTATAGGAAAATGCTGAGTGCTGCAGAAGAACTCATTCCAAACTGCCAGTCCAAATTTAATTCCTTAATGTGTTGAATGGCAGTCCTTTGTTACCTCTGCAATCAATAGCACAGAAAACTGATATCTCCTTCTTCTGGTCACACCATTACCTAGTCTGTCTCTCTCTTTTTTACCTTCTATTTCCCCAAAAAGTGCCCAGACTTGAAACAGATAAGGAAGGAAAAACTAAGGCAGTGATTTAAGTTCCAGTATTAGGAATGTGTTGCAGGCTATGATATATGTAATTGAAAATCTATAAATACATCAGGCTGATGCTGGCTAAATCAAAGCCAGGTTTACTTCTATTACTGGTAATCTTTAGAGTGGTCTTGCTCTCTCTCCATTCCCACACCCTCATCCCTTGTGACAGAAAATTGCACATTCCTTTTAATGAAATTAAATTAAATTACCACCGTGTGTGTAATTTTAGCAGCATTAATTCTTTAAATTAAATCCAGAGTAGTAAACTAAACAAACCAAAAGAAAAATTGCACAGCCAGATATGATCATGAAGGTGAAGAGAGGGAGACAGGTACATTCTGCTTTCTAAGGAGTAGAGAGGTATTTTCAGACCAATTTCTTCAGAAAATGAATGTTAATGCAGTAACAATGTTTGTCCCCCAGCAGTTCCAACATGTTTTGAGTATGTTGGCCAGTTACAACCCAGTTTGAAGAGGAGAAGAGATCTCAGTGATAATGCCATTACCCAGTCTTAGGAGAGAGCTGCAGAAGTTTTGACTCACACATCTGCTGTGGAGACGGTTTATGTGAAGTGTAAGTGAACCCACATAGGAGACACACTGGAATATGTGTTTTGTTCTTTCCATGGCATGAGGAATGGCTCAATTTTCCAGAAGGAGACAACCAGATGTTCCCAGATGTATCCAGATTTTGAGAGAACATGGAAGTATAGTCAGCCAATGAAAGTTTCCTGTCAGTCTCCACTTTTCCACCTGGAAGGACATCAGCTCAACACAGCTCATTCCACTTCTTCCACCCTGGCAAAAAAAGAGTTGGACAAGGACAAGGAACCAAGGCACTTAACATCTGCAGAAAATTTGCATTTTACTGTCCTCAGAGGAGAAAAGTATTCTTTGCCCTCAGAACCTCAAAATGCTGTGCTGTGGTAGCAACAAACTGGGGTGGGACAGTGGGGTGAGAACTCTGTGCTGTGTGTTGAGGGAAAGACTGAGCTGGTGCAGATCCACCCAGGATGTGGAAGGCACATCAAGATTTAGCAGCTGAGATCCCATCCTGTGTCAAGGAGGTCTGCAGCTTGCTCACCACCAGCTAGGCCACTCACCTGGCTGCAAACACAAGTCAGTTGCTGCAACCTGCCTTGTATGCCCAGGGTGAGCTGCTGAAAACACTATGCTCTGCAAGCTCTGTGCAAAGCATCACTTGCCTCCAGAAACTGAAGGGTATGAGCAACATTGATTTGCATAAAGTGGAGTTTCATTCTGGAGCTTTTTTGCCCCTTTTTGGCTTTTGTGTAGCTGATGAATTATTTAGTAAACAATCGGCTGTCTTAAGAAAACTGCTTTGACTGTACGTGTCCACTAAGATGCTCCGGTGACATTCAAGAACAAAAGCAATTTAGAGAGGGAGAAATACCAGAATAGGCTCTTAGTAAGTCTAGAAATATTCACAGTGCAGGCCTTGCATTGAGATCAGAACATTGCACAATGAATAAATTGTGGCTGACATTTGATCAGTGACTCATTTTCTAAGTATTTGGAGAGGAAGTATTGATCCCAGTGTGCTGGAAAAACCCAAACACTTTGCTAGAAAATGCCTATTTTAATGTAGCCTTTTGAAGGATGGGATGGGGGAGGAAATAAAGAAAAAAACATTTGGTATCTTTTTGTTATGGCTGCTGGTATATTCATGACATTCATTATGGACTGTCATCCCAAGTTTGCAAATATATTCCTTTTTTTTTTTTTTTTGTTGACAGTGGCATTATTGCTTGATATTTACTTGTATGTAAATAAATTTGCAGCAGATTCCAGAGACTGCTCCTGAAGTTAAATATTATGTAAGTACACAAGAGTAATAATAGGATGTGAAACCAGGGATATTATAATAAAACATCTTATTATAAAATAGATATTACATTATTGAAATTAAAAGACAGCTTTGGACCCTGTTTTTAGGCTGCCCTCAGCCAGCTGGTTGATGATCCAGATGCACTCAATGTTGATAAACCAAGCACAGGATTGATATTGTGAGTGATAAACCATGTTTCTACTCATGGGTAAGGTCAGGTCTCTGCTGATGAAGCCTCTGAGAGAAATGTGGGATGTAGTGATCCCTACTTTAGATTTTTTGAGGAGACTTCTTTTTCTCCTCTGAGCACCCTATTACTGGTGTTCTGGAGAGGAAAGTCCTTCTCCTCACCATGAGCATGACAAGGGAACTTTCATGAGATTCCCTCATTTTTCTGTCTCCCTTTTGAAAGCTGGAGCAGGGGAAGGGATTTGGGCTGGATGTCGCTGGAATGGATGGATGTCCAGGCACACACAGTGTGATCCTTGGAGAAGGGTCCGGCTGATCAAGTAGTTAGTATCCACTGACATATAGTTCTGGTCTGTGGGCTTTTTCCACTATCCAATCTCTCATCTTTTCAGTAGAAAGTCTTTCTGTTCTATGTCAGAGTGAGGTGTCCTAGCAACTCTTTCTATGTTATCTGCAGCAGATGTATCCTTTTTTGTTCATGCCACAGAGAGGGCTGTTGAAAAAATAACCCTCCATACCTGGCTTCTGATGCTATCCTGCTGCATTTCTGTGTTTACGGAGGAAATCTTGAAGCCAGGAATGTCATCAGAAAACCTTGTTAGGTTTGGGAAGCAAAGTAGCAATGAAGATTAAGAATATGTAGACAAAGTTAATCCAGAGTCCATGGATGTTAAGTATAAGACAAATTACATGCTTTTTCTTCCTTCAGATGGGGACTGCAAACCTTTGCATACCATAGGAAACCTGTGTCACTCTATGACTTTGACATGATTGTTGTCTGTACCATGACACCTGTTGGCTCCCTTGAGGGAACAGCACTAGTGTGGAGCCTTACAGGATGGATATTCAACATGCACCATCCAGAATGCCATCACCCCTCTCTTATCCAAATTCTGTTGCAAAAATCTCTGTTTTGTGCAGCTCTGAGAGCTGAAACAGCTTGTCAATTTCACTGTTTCACAGCTGAATGTTAGAAGTCACCAGGTGAATCAGCCAAAAGAGGTCCAAAAACAGCAAGGGCTCTTCTGGGGTATATATGGTACTGCACTAGTGACAGGTGGTTTTTCGCCCAACAAGTGTTTTTCTACTTGCCATTTTTGTACTTGCAATTATTTTAAAACCCCCTCTCGGCTGGCAGATCCCTTTCATCATTTGGCAAGGAAGGGAAATCTTGGCATTTTCAAAGGAGAGCTGAGGGATGTGAATAGGTTGGAATTACAGTACAGAGCTGTCTGCCAAAGAGCAGTACAGCCTTTAATCATCCAACAAATACTGTGTGCTTTATTGGAGAAATTAATACAAGAAATTAAATGTCTCTCTCCTTAAAAAAATAAAAAAGAAGGGACAAAGAAGAATGTTCAATTTAAAAAGTGAGGCTTCAGTGCCCATATCCAATCCAGAAATTACTTTGAGGTGAAGAAAATACAGGTTGAGATCAAAGGTCTGTGATGAGGCAGCATTTTGCTACTGTTCAGGACATTAGCTTGCGAACTTCAGTATCTACTGTAGCATGTCACGCTGCCAGGGTCAGGCTGAGAACAGCCAAGTTCACCAGCCCCAGCAGTGCCCGGCAGTCAGACAGCTCTGCACACACAGAGCTTCTCACTCACTTCAGTGAATGACTGCACTTTGTTCTCCCAATATAGATGGGTGGCTTGTAGCTGTGAAGAACAGAGCAGTAAGGTGATGGGGAGGTTTTAGTGCTTGGGGACAGCTCTGCTTAGGGACCTAGCAAAACTGTAGTCTTCTTACCCTGATCGTTGCCTACTTTATACCTTTCTCTTTTAGTATATTCTCTTTTAGTATCTTTTATATTCATCTAGGCTGTTTTGTTCTTGGTCAGTTTCTGCTCCAAAATTGAGTTGAGCCAGGAACTAATGGCCCGCTGTGGTTGTTACTGCACGTACAGGTGTCACTGCATACACGGGTGTCACTGGGACACTACAGCAACTAGGGATGTTAGAGTAATAACTCAGAAAATGAGACACAGCTTTATTCTTTCTCCCCTCCACCAATCTGAGCAGTGGAGCTTTGGGATAAGAGCCATTGTATCAACTATTTTGCCAGATGCAAGGAGTTTTCTGCAGACTGGGCTGCACCAAGGCGAGGGCAGAGCACAAAGATGCCTCAGTATGCAGGAGGCAGGGGTTGCGTGGGTGCAGGATCCCAAGTTCCCATCTCCAGAATGTGTAGGAAGACATGCATGGATATCTTGCCGTGTAGGGAGGTCTGGCTCTTTGCCTAGCAATCATCTCTTCTTTCAGGGAGATGGTCACACACCAGGGCAGAAATGCTGAAGTTTGAACTCTTATAGCCCCATGGAAAGGAAGTGCTTTTGCATGTGGGCACTGAATTTCCACAGCTGACATCATTAGCATAAAGACTCTGTCTGACACTGCATTAGCCAGTCTTTTTCCAGTGGAACAAAGGCTGACATTTTAATGCACAGCCATTTTTCTCTGGCTTGTCTTCAGTGCCTATCAGAGGGGGAAACACCATGCAGCAAGTTTAGTGTGTTGCTGGGATGTTTAAAAAATAATAAAAAAACCTTCATGTCTCTGAAGGTGAGAAGCAGGAAGGAAGCAAGGAATTAATCTAAAGAAAGTGCATCAGAAGACACTCAGCACACTAACAAGCAAAAAGGATGACCTGGCCAAAGAAATTCTCTCTCCAGTTTGTAACTGAAGAAGAAACCATTCACTTGGCCAGGACTCTGCTAAAATAATTTAATGGAAAACACATCCTCTTCCTTCTCTTACACACTGTCTAGATAATTTTTCTCTCTCCTTTTATTATAACTCAGATGAAGATTGTGATGTTCAGAAAAACATATTCCATGCTAACTGACCAGTCTTCAGAAACCTCTCTGAATCAGGCATACCTCTGGCAAAAATGTGGTCCACACACTATTTTTCATTCAAGAAGACAGAATTATGTTTTTCTCTATATTTAATTTTGTCAAACCTGACTTTACTTTGCTAGGTTGACATTCCAGCTGGAGAAAGACAGAGAAACCTTTCTGATCCAAAGGACAGACAAAGATAAAAAGTTTAATGTGAAGTAATCTGCAATTTCATGGGTGTGGTCTTCACTTGGGAGTAAAGGCGTCTTGATTTTCTTCACACTTTGCCACTCACCTTCTCTATGATCTCAGGGAACCACTTTGCCTCTATGCACTTTTCTTTTGCCCAGTCACTTCATTTGTCTCTCTAGGAAGGCTCTGTTTTCAGGGTGTGTGCCACACTGGGATCCCAATTCCAGCAGGGATCTCATAGCATTGCCGCAGTGCACTGCGCACACAGGTGCTGCAGGAAGAACCTTGCCGAGATGAAGAGCATGGAGCTCTTTCTTCAAAATAACAACCAAAATGTAAATCAGACAGTCCAAGTTCTGTCTCAAAATGGCCTGCACAGTTGAGGAAAGAGAGGCACCTCCAACACAATCCACTCATCTTATCTTTCTTTAGGATGAATTGCAGGCTGGAGGTGTTCTACCAGGTAGACAGGCATCTTGTGTCTTGGCTGGATTAGACATAAGTCTACAGATGTTTCAAATGAGACACAGGGACTCTGGCCCCATGAAACAACCTGGTTCTGGGGTCAGAGAAGGAGAAGGAGCAAGTAGACATGGTGATGAATCTAACAAAATGCGTCTCTAACAAGAAAGAAACATTAATTCCGTAATGAAATTCTTCTTGTCAGTATTGTGTTCTTTTCTGCTGCTGGTACATATTTATGGTGGAACAGAACTTTCTCCTTGCTGTTAATGAAATATAAGCAAATTCTTAAACTCTTTTAAAGTCTCAACCCTGCCTGAGTGAGGAAATAATGAGCAGTAGAATGGACTCTTCTGTGTCTGGACTGCTTTCCTAGGAAACCTAATATGATAAATGAGCCTGTTGACTAAAGGTTAATTGCTACCTGCAGAGTACTAAGATATTATATTGATGAAATTGTAGGTGAGAAAAATCTAGAGTGAGCACAGAGTAGAAATTTTTATCATTTTATGATACTATTCTGTTCTGGCTTTCTTTTTTGAGTTCAGTTTACAAAGAAGAAATTTTAGATGTGGAAGAAACAAGAGAATCCTGCACTGATATAATAACACAGGAATTGCCTACACAAGTTTATCACAATGAAAAAACTTTGCAGTAATATATTGATATACCTCTATCACTGGAAACAGCCCACAAGCTACACGGTTTCACCATGAGTTAGAGCTTGCACACATGATTTAACAGTGGTATCTTCTTTTATCTTTTTTTTAATTGCTCCTCTGTAATGGGTATTGCCGAGGTATTGCAGTGAATGAAGTCTGCTCCTGAAATTTCATTTAGGTTCCACCTCAGGTATGTTGTGTTTATCAGGTCTCATTCTGATTTGCAACTACAAGTGATTTAAAATCAATAATGCCAATTACATCTGATCACCCTGTATTTTCTGTTTAATCTGACTGCGGAGGGCAGTGAAAGATAGCTTGCAAATGTCAATTCCTATTTTACTGAGGGAGCACCATGAAGCACGTTGTTCTGCCAGTCTAGGTGATTTGATAAACTTTGGTACAGAAAGGATTTGCCAGCATTCCAAAGATATGTTTCTGAGAAGCTTTCCCAGTTTCTCACAATCAGAAACAACACTTTTTTTTTTTTAAGACTGCTAACACAGTGCTCTTCAGTAAGCACATAGCTCTCAGAAGATTGTGAAATCTCCCTCTGAATCTGGCTCATACAAGATGTAAATGGTGGTGGAAATGCCCAAATGTGGAGAATACACAGAAAAGAGGTGCAGCTGGTGCATTACTGTCCCAGCCCTTGCTCTGAGTAACAGCAGTACATAGAATCATTCTGAGATCAGCTCAGAGAGCATAACGAGGATCAGGGCTGTTAAAAGCATCTGCCTTGTGTGTGTTTCATATTGTCAGTGCCATCTGGTCAGCCTCGGGTGTCCTCCCCAAAATGTGTCTCAGAGCTAGAAATGCATGAAAGTCCTGCTAGCACAGATGATGAAATTTCTGACATTTCCATGTCTTGCCATCCATCAGAGTATGTATTCTTTCCCCTCAGGGGAGTGATGTCCAATGCTGTGTCAGTGCTTCTGTGCTCCATCCTCCTTTGGGATGCTCCTGCACAGTTCTCAGTCTTGGTTGAAGTTCTCAGGCTCCACAGAGGGACACAGCTGTGGGCTGATGTGGGCACAGCTGTACCAGAAGCAGATGAGAACAGACTGGAAGAAAACTTTCCCAAAGAGCATCCAAGCACAGGCATACCAGGCTAACATATTATCCTTGCATCAGCAAAAGAAACAGCATGTGCTGGACTTGATTCACCTAGACATATCTGTGGTTCTGTTCTGTGCAACAAAGCAACAGAAGCATGGACACGTCCCTGCCTGGTATTTTCCTCTCTGTGTTAGGCTTATCACAAAGCAAGCAGAGAAAAAATTCACTTTGCTCCATATAGGAAAAATACCCCTGTGAATTACCAAATATCCAATAGGCATTTTGTTGGTTTAATTTTAGATTCTCTACTGCTTTTCTTTTTTTTCCCCACAGTGCTGCTGTTGGGTGCATACAGAGCAGCATTTAGCTGCTACTGTATTACAGCAACTACACTAGAAAAAAAGCCCCCTGTTTTCCATCCTATTACATGCATGGCTTTAGCTTTAAAAAGCCACAGTTCAGATCAGTAAGAGTCTCCTAAAATTCTAACTAAGAATCACTTGGATTTGCCATGCTTTTCTGTTGAAGCTGAAATAAATATAAGATCATGTCCAAGTAGTTTGCTTCTATGAAATATGAAATATGCCAATTGTCTTGAAGAAGACAAAATCCTCTGGCTAAATCCTAGACTATATTTGGCCTTAGCCTTATGTTGCTCAGAAAGGGCTTGATCCCAGCTGGTGGACACAGACAGAACAATAATGGTATCCTCCTTTATGATATCTGGGGAGTACATACATCCCCTTTTTACTGGACGTGCTGCCAGTCAGGAGGCCTGATCCACAGATTAAATGCAGCTATATTGAACAGCTGATACTGGAAGACAGAGCTAATAACACCTGAAAATTTATTGAGGGAAGATTTGCACTACCTTCAAAAAAGTATCCTTCTACGCCATAGGCATAAGACATTTTGGCCACATTTCTGCACTCAGAGTCCTACCCTGACTCTGCAACTGGTCCAAAGCAAGGCGAGGGATAATTTGACTGTTGCATTCTGGCAGAACCAATCAATTCTGCTTGAAACAGAAGAAAAGAAGTTTAAAGATAGTGGAGAGTTGTGATTATTAGTCCAAGAATATTCCTGATCTCTGGAATTTCACTCTCAGGTTGTTGTTTTTATGTGACTGTACATAAGGAAATTGTGCAAGTCTTCCTGCCAGTAGTGCAGTGATGTCCAGAACACTTGTCCCATCACTTGAGATGGGAAGACTTGATCCCTGTATAAACTGATGCTCCAAGAGCATGATTTTAAATAAAAGAAGAAATAAATAACTGGTATCAAATCCAATAATATATTGTTTGTGAACCTCTAGAATGTTCTGTCTCCTTACAGCACATCTCTAATTTTTCACAATTTTTTCTCTCCTCTCTGCCTGTTGGAGATCAGCATATATTAACTTTATCCTGCTGAAAATCTGAATTTTGGCTTTGAAGACTGCTGATTACAAGACAGAGAAAATATATTTTCCCATCTTTTTTTGAAACCACAGATTTCTGATTTGAAATATGATCACTGTAGACCCAAAGCAGGAGGTATTGCTAAGAAAAACCTGGAAATTTTGTATGTCCCAGTTCCTGTCTTTCACAGGTGAAGAGGCTTCTCTCTCCTGACTTTATTCCTTGGATCTTATTGCAGAAGGAAAAAAAAAAAAAAAAAGAGGCTGCTGTCTGCCCTGGTCTAGTTTTGATAGGTAATTTTTTTTTCTCATAGGGGCTAAAAAGAACTGAAGAAGGGAAAGGCCTTTTGACTGACATAACTGCTGGCTGCAAGAAGAGAAGAACCTGACTGGGAGACAGGAAAGAGTTTTATACTACCTCCCAAAACAATAAAGTACTTGGTTAACTAGAAAGAGGTTGGCCTGGACCTGGTGAGAAAACCAGCTATTGAGATGTCAGCAGGGCATCTGAACTCTCTGAGTGTGTTGGCACTTATTTACTTGTCTGTTCTGTATTTGTCCAGCCTAGACAGACCCTTGATTACTTCATAATTTTGTCACTTCATGTGTGAATCAGAGACATTCAAGATTTGGTGGTTTGTACCCAGCAAGTTCTAGCAAAGAAATTCTTGGCTATGACACTGCAGTCCAGTCCTGTAGCACAGTGCCCTCAGTACAGTGTCGACAGGGAGATATCCTATCCAATTCCATCTGGGATATATGTATCTGGCTATGCACTGGAATGGCAGTATGGCTTGAAAAGAATATATACCCATGTATGAGCATATCACATATACATGCTGGATGAGCACAGACAAACTCCATGCAGATCACTCTAAGGAATAAGTTCTGCACACTAATCTTCTTTCATTCCCCTCCCCATCACTTCCAGTGTATTAAAACTGCTGGAAAATTCTCCCACTGGCACATATGATAATCTCCAGCTTTTAGAAATAGCCATGCTCAGCAATCACCAATAGGAATAGTGGAGAATAACAAAGGGCAATACAAAGTAGAAGTGAAAGATCAGCTACTCACATGGTCTCTTTTATAGCTAAATGTTGCCTCTCTAAGAGCTCAGATAGTTTGAAGATCTATTTACCTCACTAGAAGAGGTAATCATATAGGGACCAAATCTCTGTTCCTTCTTACTCATTCAGTTTCCCCAAACAAGTTCTCTCCTTTAGCTAAGCCCCAAAATAAAGTGTGCAAGATAATGGAATTTATTAATGTAAGGGAGGGGTATCCCAGTCTACATGAGCCAGTATGAAGCAGACATTCCAAGGGGTAGAAGTACCAGTCCACTACTAATGAGTTTTGAAAGCCTGACAGTAGAGGCTATGGACCCACTACATAAAGCAGGGCTTTGGTGGTACAAATCACACTGTGAAAAACCTGAAGCCTGACAGATGATGTGAAGCACCAAATAAGACAGCTTGCCTAGCCCTGTCACTGCATAGTACATTTTATGGAGGTAGAGAGGACAATCCAGCCATCGTCATTTGGCTATGGTTAGGATAACAGTTCACCCTTTGTACAGGAGGATCTTGCTGTTAAGGACTGTCTAACATTTTTTAAAAAGGGTAATTATTCTCTGTTTTTTTAACATGTGAAGAAAAAGAAAGTGAATGAAGTTACCCAAGGACAATGAGAAGTCTAGTAAGAGAGTCTGAATTAGGCATTGGGCTGTCTAGTGGGTCAGCATCAAGTTAATTCAGGCGGTCATAAAGCTGTTATTCACTAATTTAAATGTGTCCACACTAGGGGGTGCTGCACTGCTTTCCTTACGTTGCTCTATTTTTTTAAGCTCATGCTGAACTCAAGTAAAAGTTTTTACTTGACATTAAGGATCTAAAGAACAGGAACTATTCTTGGGTGACTAATGTAGGCATGCAGTTTTGCTTTGTAGAATTCAGTTCCTAAGGAGGAAAAGAAATTCCTTTTAGATCAGTGAATTTGCAAAGGTATTTTTCCAGGCAATACTGTACACATATATAACTATACATATAAATAATCTCCTTTATTCATAAAAACAATTAGAAAAAAACCAAAAATAGAATAAGACAGAATTTTAACAAACATAGTGGAATAGAACTTGTGTTTCTTAAAAGCAGTTTCAATCAAAATTTTCAAAAAAAAGCCAAATTTTTATGGTAGAATATGTAGATATAATAGATTGTTTTATGAAAATCAATTTTACCAGTGACAGTCTGACTTTAAATGTCTTTTAAAAGTACACACACACAAAAAAGTACACATTAAAGAAAATCTAACCCAAAAACTCATTCTCCAATATATTTAAGAAAACTAATTTAAATTAAAGTAAACCACTCAATCTGAAAATGATTTGAATTTTGGGATGAATTTTTAGCTCAGTGACTGTGAACACAGACTAGGTATGACATCAGGATCAAAGACATTTCTAATCAATCAAGGGAGTCAAGGGATGAGATTTTGCTCCTTTTAGAAGGGAATAAATTCAGGGAAATGTTGTTGAGGTTAATGGTGGCATAAATTTAAGATTTTTAACATCAGTATCGTGCTACCAAAGGTGAGTCCTTAGCAAGGAACATGCATCCACACGCATGCACAGATATGCATGTGTGCACATATAGAGAATGCAGACATCAGCATGTCTCAGCTACATTCTTTGGAAAAATTTTCTTTGGCCTGAGAATGGGAAATAAATTTTGCTTCTGGGAATGTAAGAGACCAGAATAGCTATTATAGAAGGAGTTAAAGGTTAGTTTTCTCAATGGGCAACTCAACAGACTCTAAATCAAACACCAGTGAGAGAAGTCATACTATGTGGAATTGAAACAGACATAAATTATTCTGCTCTTTTTTCCTAAGTTTTCTTCTGTACTACAATTACCTTATGCTGGCTTTAGTCAAATGAGTACATCTCTCATACTTTTAGATATCAGACTGCACATCCTTGTGAGAATTAGTACACTATCATACATTACATATTTATACAGGCCTGAGAAAGGCATGATTTTGAGCTGGTTTCATCAAACCATGGCTTCTTCTTGATCTTAGGTCTATAAGGTGTACAGGCATGCTCTCTGCACGTTTATTTGCATATCAAATCTGCATAGCATCCTTCATGAAATTTGTGGAATGCTGCATTACTCCACTAAAAAATGTATGAGATCAAGAGGAAGGTTGTTGATAATTCAATGAAGTTGCTAATAGTAATTTTTCAGTAGATTCATATATTCTCAATATATTTCAATGAAAATATATATTCAATGTATTTTCAGTATATTCTGGTAGCCACTGTTTTAAGTCCTTTTAAAATGACTGCATATAAGTGAAACTTGTTACATGTGAACCTGAAAAGGAAATATGACTGGGAAATTATAGTATATATTGAATAATACTAAAAAAATGTCTCCTAGTTTCTGTCAGAGAGGTGGCTGGTGGAATTGAAGTGAAGAGACTTCCAAATTAAAAAGCATTCTACACAGCAGCTAGCTGATGCTGCACTTGAGTGTATGTTTTGCAGCTTTCCACTGACTCTCCTCAGTTTCTCTGTTGAATTATCACTTCTCTTCAACTTCAAACTCACATGACACCTCTGGTTTCCTTGCTCCCTGACTTTGTGAGGAATCTCACTCTCCTTGACTCATGTGCTCCATGGCACATTTTGCTGCAGCAAAAGCTCTGCCCTCACATATCTGCTGCTTATGGTGCTTTACAGCTGCCATAAAAATAATTATTTTCATGTTTGGATTAAAACAGTAAGCAAACTTACTGAAGTCAGAAGTGATAGTTTTATCGGAAACCCGGCTAAGTTCTTCTGAAATTCAGAGAACACTTTTTTTGATGGGGGAGGTAATTCCAGTGCATGAAAAAGGTGTCACCTGATTTTGCCCTCTGGCTTTGTCTTGCGTCTGATGTGGCTCCATGCGGCTGCTCAATGGACCGTGACAACTCCCTGCCTTGCTAAATTCCCCTTCTGCAGTGGTCACTTCAGAAAACATATTCTGAATGTTTTTTCCACTGGTACTCTGCACATGACATGGCTCAGAGTGCAGGGCTGATAAGGGCCCCAGCAGACTGAGCTGCTCAGCCTGGGGAAGGTGGGGAGGATGCTCTCTCTGTAAGGAGGAGTTGCACAAGGCAGATCACAGCAGCCTGTTTCCAAGTCCTGGCTTGGTGAGGTCAGGGCTCTGAGTTGCACCTACCATTTCAGCATCTTTGCACACTGGAGATACTTCATCCTATGAAAACAAATGGAAAGGAAACAGGAGGAAAAGGAGTACAGATAAAGCCAGACAAGGGAAAAACATGGTGTATCGTTCCCTTCCAGTGGCATAAAATGCACTGGAGTCCCATTATCACTGTGCCCTCTGCACCTTCCTCTCCAGCATATGGTATGTAGATTTCATGGACGCCAGATGATATTGCAGAACTATTGTTTGAAATCCAGGCACACAAACTGTCAGTTATTATTTACACTCAGTGGATGGCCATTGACCAAAAACAGAAAGACTGGACTTCCATTGCATTTGATGATAGTAGAGCAACATCATGGGAACTTGACCTTGTGAGAGGTGAGATGCCTAGGTGCTGGAAAAATTGCTTTACACCAGCAGAGTGAGAGGGACAACGTTTTTGTTGCTGTTTTCCTCACCACCGGTACATGAACGGTGAAACCTGAGGGCTAGGCTAGCCTGAGATCTAGCTTATTAGCAGTGCAATCAGTTGGTCTTTGTCACTTGAAGCAGTGGGAAGGTGTCTGTGTGTTTCTATTCTCCTGAGTTGTGGTGCAGAAGTAAGAGCCATGGTACTGGCTGCTTTCAGTAAGGGTACAAACCCTTATTGAAAAAGTATTTTTGGACATGAGAAGGCCAGGCAGAAAGTGCAAAGCCTCAAGAAAACAACACAAGTTGTTTCATTCTGAAGAACCTTTTATTATCATTAAACCACTTACAATTACTTAGAAGGTCTCCAGTAACTTTTATCTGCAGGTCAGTAAGAAATTCATCCTGAAATTGAGAAAATATTCATGTTTCTCTGTGGCTCTTTACTCACCAGCTTTTCATGCTACTCTGATCCTTCCCTATGTTGCTCTGTAGGACATGGAAATAGATGACTTTTTCTCTTTTTTAGTCTCTGAGTAACTTTGGTCTTCAGACAGGGTGCTTTATCTGATCCTCAGACTATTCCGCATTTAACCTCCCTGTGTGATGCGCTCTGTCTGTATTTCTTACCACATTTCTTACTCATAGGGACTGAAGAATCAGCATCTAAACTAGAAGACAAGAGCCCACTCACATCTTTTACGACAGAGGAGGATCACTGGTGATCCAGGCAGAGCATGATGCAGGGAGAGATGTCATTTGTGATTTCTCAGGCTCACTCTCACTAAACCTATATATTCGAGCATGCATAAAATGCACATTTCTTTTCCCACATTGATTTATGATTCAGTGTGGTGCCTGTCCTCTCCAAGGCTTGTCTGCAAAGTCAAGTCATCCAACAGAGGAGCTAGCTGGTGACATTAGACCTTTAACCCAATCAACAGCAATGTCTGGTGATTTCTTATATTTCAAATCCTGCTGGATCACGTGGGTGGGCTGTTTTATTTGCATGTGGCACTATTTGTATCTTGTGTTAAAAACCTAGGAAACTGCTTATATATATATATATATATATATATATATGTATAAATTGCAACACATGTAGCCAAGAGAACATAAGAGGTAAAAGCTGAGTCCTTGGGAGTTAGGTAATGCCAAAAACACTTGAACTCCCTTGTGTGTGCACATTATGAAATGGTCTCTACTTACAGGATCACATTACTCCTGTTTCCACAGATCAGAGAATACTAGGTGCTGTAAGCAAGAGGAAAGCTTGATTCTATGTCTCTCCTGCTCCTATGACTGGAATTAGGGGGTAAAATGCAAATCAGTAAACTGTGAGGAATAGGGTAGTTTTGCAACAGGTGTAAGTAAGCAAGAAAATCAGCTGGTTGAGATGTAACACCTTCAAGGTGTATGCCAATATTTGGCACTAACATCCTGATAAAAGATTTCATCTGTCTTCATTCTATTCCCGTGTTGTCTGGTCTGCCCTTGGGACTTTGTGCTGAAAATCGTAATTATTACCAACAGTAAGTTTCACCACCATGGGAAAAATAGAACAGAAGGGAAAGAGTCATAGGGACAAAATGTATTTTTCTTTCTGCTGCACACTCATGTTCCAAAGATGTAGGAAAGGGGTATTATAAGACTAAATTATGTGACAGGCTAGCAGTTCTACTTGGTTTGTCCTTCACATTGGTGTGGAGTATTAAACCCCTCGCATTCAGGCACTTTGCAAGTTTTTTATTGTTTATTCCAGGGAGCACAGAAAATGTACTCTCATTGGACATTACTAGTGGTCTGCTACAAAGTAACCATTTTTATCTGTAGTAAAGAAAAAAATTATTGAGAAAAAGCAATTAAAAATGGAGGAAATTAAAGGGGAAAAAAAAGTGTAAATATAACCTGAAAGTATATTCACTTTGCCAAAACTTCATTCATAACAGTAAGAACATGTTTATTGATATTGAATTAACTTCAAACAAACACCCAGGACTGAGGTAAAATGGCTGTCAACTAGAAAAATGGCATAGGAGCAGAATAGATGAAAAATGTCCTCAAGGTCAGTTTTAGGACATCTGTTGTTCATAACATGTGTCTATATATAAATATAAAATTACTTGGATGAGGGTGTTGAAAACCTAAGCAATATCCAGCTCTAGTTTCCGTTTGCTCACTCTGGAGTAATTCCACAGACGTTGGTGGAGAAGATCCAGATTTACCCTACTTAAAAGATGGAGAGTGCAGTCTGACTCTGAGAGCTCAAAACTCTGAGAGCTCAGGGTTTACAGATGATGCAGAGGATGAACAAATAACAAGGAACAGTGTAACCAGATTCCAAGGGATTTGGATTATATTGAGAATTGGAGTCGGCAGATGGGAAATGCAGTTCATTGTCAAAATGATAAAATAATGAGGCTGAATTTAAGGAGACAATCTAGGGAATAACTGCTACATTCAGCAAACATCATAACTAGAAAAGAGATTAAGGCAAAATAATTGAATCCCTCAGCCCATTACAGAGCTACAGTGTATAGAAAGGCCGTTAAGGTATGTGCTCAAGTGCTGTAGTAGAGGTAAAGAATATGGAAGAAGATGTACAATAATCATAGTATCTATGGCACTGCCTAAGCAGTTGTTTCTGCTTTTAAGTATCAGTGTACAGAAAAGCCATCCTGCCATTTTCCTCAGCTCTGAGAAGGCCTAGTACTGGCCTGGGCACTGCAAGTTAGGAAAATAGACACCTTGGTGTGATTTTGTCTCTGTCCTTTCTTCCAGTATAAGTGTGAGATCCCAGTTAGCAGATGGAGGTGAAGAACATCTCAATGTAACACGAGCATTGCATACCCTCACAAGAGAGACTTTAACCCGGAGTTTCCCTAGAGAAAAATGTTTTAGGCTGGTAGGTATGCCAGCATTTCTGGAAATATGTCTTGTTTTTCTAGGACCTGTATGTTGGTCCAGCCTTGTGATGAATTTGCAATAACCAGAGCAAAAGAAAATATTCAAGAGGAGACATTCTACCTCTATCCCCACATTCACCATTTGTGCTGGCACCATTCTCAGTCCCAGACTGAGAGGGACCAAGATAAATCTTGTCTGAAAACCTGTGAGTGCCAAGGAGAGTGTACTCTGATACTCAAGAAGGATGTAATGGTAACAGCTGATACAGAGCAGGCAGAGGTACTCATTATTTTCTTGAGTCTTCTCTGGAAATCAGGTTTCCTATTTTCTTTCAAGACCACCACCCTATGGGTAGATATGGGGGAGAGAAATCCATTTCACTGTAAGCCAAATGGTGTGGGATCACTTGATGAAGCTAAACAGCCACCAGTCTGTGGTACCTGATGAGATGTATCACAGGATTCTGGGGGAACTGGCTCATAGTGTTGCCAGCTTATCCATCATAGTTGAAAACTCATGGCAGACAAGTAGAAGTCCTTGAAGACTGGAAAATGGGAATTGTTGCTCCCAGTTTTAAAAGGGGAAACAGGAAGGAAAAGGAAAAAAAGGGGAACTACAGACTGGCAAGCCTCACCTCGATGCCTGGGGAAATCATGGAGCGGATCCTCCTAGAAAGTTTGCTATGGTACATTAAGGGACAACGAGGTGATTCAAGGCAGCCAGCACAGCTTTACTAAGGGCAAAGTGTCCCATATTACAGCCTGATGTCCGAACTGGAGAGGCATGGATTTGATAGATGGACTATTCAGTGGATAAGGAATTGGATGGATGGATGGATGGATGGATGGATGGATGGATGGATGGATGGATGGATGGATGGATGGATGGATGGATGGATGGACCAGAGAGTTGTGTCTCTATGTCCAGGTGGAAGCTGGTGACAAGTGATGTCTGTCAGAGCTCTCTGCTGGGACTGCTGCCCTTCAGCATCCTCATCAGTGACACAGACAGTGGGATTGAGTGCATCCCCAGAAGGTTTGGAGATGACACAAAGCTGAGCAGTGCAGCTGACACAACAGAAAGATGGGATGCCTTCCAGAGGGGCCTGGATAAACTTGAGAATTCTGCCTATGAACTTCACAAAGTTCAACAAGTCCAAGTGCCAGGTGCTGTACATGGATGAGCAATCCCAGACAGGAGTGAAAACTGGGAGAAGTCATTGAAAGCAACCCTTCTGAGAAGTGCTTGGGGGCTTTTGTGGATGAAAGTCTGGATATGAACCATGCACTTTTGGAACGTGTGAAAGGCTGGACATGAGCCATGCATAGAAAGCCACCTGCATCCTCACTTCAGGAAAAGAGAAGTGGCCAGAAGGTAGAGGGATGTGATTTCATGCCTCTACTTTGCCCTTGTGAGACCCCACCAAGAGTGCTCTGTCCAGTTCTGGGGTCCTTAGCATAGGAAACATGTGGATCTGTTGGAGCAAGTCCAGTGGAAGCCACAAAGATGACTGCAGAGCTGCAGTACCTCTCCTGTGGAGATAGGCTGAGAAAGCTGGGATAGTTCAACCTGGAGACAGCTTCAAGGAGACCTCATTGCAGCCTTCCAGGACCTTAAGGGGGCTTTTAGAAAGAAGAAATAAAGACTGTAAGAACATGTAGAGGTAGGACAAGGGGCAATGGTTTTAAACTGAAAGAAAATAAGTTAGATTAGATGTCAGAAAGAAATTCTTTACTCAGAGGATGCTCAGGCACTGGAACAGGTTTTCCACAGTGACTGTGGATATTCCATCCCTGGAAATGTTTCAGATTGGGTTGGATGGGGCCTTGAGAAACTGAGTCTAGTGGAAGGTGTCTCTGTGCATGACAAGGGGTTGGAGCTGTATGATCTTTGCAATCCTTCTATGATTCTATGCATCTATTATGAGGAGGAAGATTATTGAGAATTCAGGTTACTTACAAAGGGCATGTACTGCACCTTCCCTCTTCATAAAACATACCCTCACATTAATTAACTTACTTGACAGATTCCTATGAAATTTGGAGATGAAAGTAACATATTAATTACATTTTTTCTTCCACAAGGTAGTGAGAGGACATTATTTGCTATACTATAAATTTATGGTCCCTGTTCAACAGCGTACCTTTCTTAATTTCATGATTCTGCCATTTATAGTTACTAGTCCTGCCAGGATCACTCTGAAGCAAAAAAACTGATGTGTTGAATGCCTTTTGTCATGATACTCTTGATTAAGTAAGCAAGAGACTGACGCTAAAGGTTTGATTCAATTTTCTGCTTTGTTTTTCCAAAATCAACCTCCCTGGTAAAATAGTTTTTGGATGTTTTAGTGGACTCAAATTTTCTAATTTGACTGTGATTTTTTTTTCTGTCTCCTTTGGTGTTTCCTTTGTGAAGGCAATCCTGGTTTATACAGGACACCACTGGTTGTAGCTTTTCCAGCATTTTTCTAGCCAGTAGTTGTCACGTTGGCAAAAAAGCGAGCAGGTCTGAACACTGCTCTACCTGCACAATTCTCTGGCAGGGAAGGGCTTTAATACCAACAAAAAGAGTTGGTGGGGAAAATGTGTGAGATAGCAGTGAACACAGCACACTTGCTGTGTATCAGCTGGTATGTGCCCGACACATGTCTAAGCCCTTGCATTTTATAGAGAGATATCTTTGCTCTCATGACACTGAAACCCTCCTTCTCTGTCAAAAAAATAGTTCCTGTCAACAAAAATTCACAGTGGACATCCAACATTCAGAAACTGAAAAAGGATCTTCAAGTTGCTCCTGAAGAACCAACACTATCCCCCCTGCCCAAACAAAAGTAGTTTTTAACCTTAAAAAAGAAGCAAGAGGATTGGAGAAGACCAGAGATATTCTGTGAATTTATTGAAGGATGTCCCTGTTGCAAGTACTTCTGTGTGAAAATGTCTGGATCCTATGTTGTGGTCCAGTCTTAAAACCAAATAGGAGACTTTCCATCAGGAAAGTCCGTAATCAAGCAGTCCAAGAGTCAGCATTTCATAGATTTAAAGGTCAGCAGGGACCATTATCTCATTTAGGACGACATCCGGTAAAGCACACAGGCTGTAGGGCTTCATCCAATTACCTCTGCATCAGCCTATAGCTTTTATATGCCCGTGGCACATTTCACTCTGAAGAAATGGTTTTCCCTGATCAGTCAGTTTCACCACTGAAAGCATGTGGTTTCCTATCCATTTGTATGCAAATCTGCTGGAAATGCAGCAGTTTGCAGCAGGTCACATCACCTCTGAGATTGCAGCACAATTTGCAAATCACACAGCTCTAGGGTCTGCAGTGAGTGCTGAATTAACAGGGAAGAGTGACAAGAGGGAGGTAACTGTGTTTTCCATGGTGACACTGGGATGAAGCTCACTTGGACACATAGCTGTATCTCTAGGAGGGAAAAAACATTTGAGTAATGAATTACAGGTGGTACTTTGGTCTTTAGAGTGGTATTTTCAGATTTTTGACACAGCTTCTTTCTTTATGTCAGACAAAAAAGAGTGTATGAGACAGTAAACAGATTTCTAAACAAAGGATACACTAGTTTTTAGTTTATTTCTTTTATCTAACAATTTTCTTCCAATATTTTCACACTTAAGGAAGGGTATGGTTGTTTTTTCTGATTTAAACAGCTAATGGTGATCTCAAACTCAACTAAGAAACAGACATGTTTTAAAAGTCTTTTGAAACAAAGTTGCTTAGAATTTGTTGTCTTTTTATCTCTTTTCTGTTTTCAATGTAGTTAAGAATAGAATTTTATTTCACAAGAAAACTTGTGGTTTTCTTGTGAAAAAGAAATGAAATTGGCAAATTCTTTCTAAACAAAGTGGTGCTTTTATTTCCTGTTATTTGTTTAGAAAAAGATGAATGACTAAAACAGTTTAAGTGTACTTCCATTTATGAAAAAGAAGTCTGTTTTGCTTCTGTTGAAATACAAGTTCTGTACAAAAAGGTTGTGATTCCTTAGGTAATGTTAACAGTCAAAATAAACCAAGCAATTTGCAGAAAAGTCCTGTCTGGGCTGCAGGATTAGGACTGAGTATCCTAGAGGTGTTCATACCCAGCTCTAGAACTACTGCGACTGGTCCAGGGGTCACCCTAAGAAAGAATCAATCAAAGTGCATACACAGATCACAGGTTTGAGTGCATATCTCTATCCCTACCTACAGACTCCCTGTGACATATCTGAGCATAGGTGCTTATCCCTGGTAAGACCTGCCCAAGCCCTACCTAGCCTTCAACATAACACTCTGCTGCAAGGGACTCTCTGGCACAAGAATTTGGCCCCTCCTTGTCTGGCTGAAATTTTCCAAAGTGTTCTATGGCTAAGACATCAGCGGCTGCTGCATACTAGTGCTTCCCAGGAAATGTGTCAGACTCTGTACTAGCTCTAGTGGAAGGATTTGGAGAAAACTGCAGAAAAGGAGGTTAAATGGATGAGTACACAACAGAGAGTTTCAAGGAAGTCTGTCACCCAGAGATAAATTTGGGGTGTTTCAGTGGATTTGACCAGGAGTTGAGGAATGAGTGGTGAAGGAAAGGGGTGCTGGACAGCATTATACACTTGGAGACACAGCTCTTCCCAAATTGGAAATCCCACCCCTGGCTCTGCACCATGCACCTAAGAAGCAACGTTCCTGAGACAGCAGTCTCAGCATTCAGCATGGCTGTGCCTTCTGAAGGGCCATGAGGGTATAATGAAAACCCTGCAAGTGCCATTCCATGAGCAAAAGGGGCTTCTGCTTGCTGAAACCTCTGCATTGCCCAGTAATAATGACTTGGTACCTTTGTCCAGCAACAAGTGCTGGAGCAGCTCTTTTCCAAGGCATTCATGTTTTTCCTCAATCATTCTCCGGAGCCTGGAGCTCTTCTGTGGTTTGGTGCTTGTGTGAGCAGTGAGTTGGATAAGCACACACCATTCACGCCTGCTAGACTTCAGCACTATGTGCAGCTCCCTCTGTCATTCAACAGTTACATCCTCTCTGCACTCTCCTCTTGGAAAGCAAGTCTGGTCTCATTAAGCTCTGCTGTCCCAAGGCAGCCTCATTGTTTACATCAGAGCAGCAAATCTACCAAGGAGGCCAATTAATTGAGATGCGTCTGTGGCCAGTTTGAAGCATTGAGCTAAATTCTTAATAAAGAATAATAGGGGATGGTGCTGGCCACAGAGATTATTTGGTTTCCAGGAAACAGCCTGCAACTGGGAAACCAATATGTTCAGTGCTGGGTGCCAAATTGCCAGCACAATCCTCCTGTTTCGTCCTGCAGGCAGCTAGTGATCGGCCTCTGGTGAGCTCAGCGGCCTGAAAAGCAATGGGAGGAGCTGCTGTGAGCTCCCCTACCTTGTCACATTTCCAGTAATATGTCAGAGCAGTTGACCCCTGGATGACTCAGCCACATCTCATAAGGGAAATGCCTGGCAAGATGATCATGCTGGAGGAAAGGTTTTAACAGCTGGGAGAAGAAGCCCTGTCATTGTGGCAGAAGAGGAAAGTAAGACAGTATGAAAGTTAGACAGCCTACTTGGAAACCAGCATGTAAAGGTCAGGAGACAATGGATGTCCTTACTGATGGTGGACTGAAGCTTTGTAAGTCAAAGCCATCACAAGAGCCAGAGGGATCAAGCTCTGGATGTGCTACTCTGTAAATGTGAAGTATTGTATGTTTGCTTGCAATGATTCTGAGTGATGATTTCAGAAATCATTGGCTAGGTTTACCAGGAAGATCCGTCTGCTATGTTGCTGCTTCAGGGGCTAAAAGAAGACATCAAATTACTTGTCTGATGAGAGAGTGTGTGTGCTGCTTTAGTCATCCAGAGCAGCAATAAAGGGGATGAAATATGCCAGGGACTCCAATCTCAATGTTTTCTCCTGGGTGGGGCACATGCTCTGCCAGAGATAAACAGGCAGCACTGTGAGCAGAATTACTGCTGTTACAGCTGGCAGTAACTAGACCATGGACCACTCTTTGTCGCTATGGAGCCCATGTTCCCATGGCCTCACATTCCATAACCAAAGCATAACCCTCTGCTGAAGTCTTCTGCAGTGCTCATTTGACACAGTATCCCCAACACTTTACTGTTCCTTATGCAGATATCCTCTATCAGCTGACTCTGTGGCCTTTCCTTTTCTTGATCATTTGGCTTGCAAAACCACCCTGAGACATGAGCAGAGACCAGAACAATGGTAATCCCACTTGTGAGCAGTGGGACACACTTACCAAATACATGAGCTTTTCATTACTTGTGCATATCTGTTTCCAAATATTTCAGTCCTCTAGGCCATCTCTGGTGCCCTTAGGGCACATCTTGAATTGCTGAAGTTCTCACATAGCAAACAAAGATCCTAGCCAAAGGTCTAGACCCGCCAAGAAAGAAACCCAGGAGCCGAACTCTTTAAAAGTGTAAGCATCATGTCAGTGTCAGTACTAGCATTTTCTAAAAATAATAGTGGTTTAGACATCTGTGAATATGTATTGTTTACACAGACTCTCTTAAACTCCTCAGGTGGGACAAAATTCTCCTGTCCTGAAATGTAGCTCACTTAACTAGGCAAAGTGACAGCAGGATTCTGCAAAAGTAACAAGCATAACAAAACCTCTCTCTGAATGTTTGGATTTCAGTGGCCCTGGAAAATGTCTTATAATCTGTTTGGAGATGGCTGGAGGTTTTTTAGTGCCTCTGAGTAAAAAACTAAGAGCCCTTAACGATGGTGCAGATGTGCTCCATTCCAAAGTCTTCCAACCTCCCACACAGCACAAGACCTGTCAATTTCTCAGATCAGTGTCATGATTTGGGATCCATCAGACAGTTTATACTTACTTTTAGGGGTGATTTGAACTCAGACCACAGAAAAAATATTAGCAACACAGAAAACAATAGAACGTTTCCTTAACACTGACCATTTACTTCTTCAGGAATTAATGCTGAAGAATTCCAAAAGATTTACATCTGTGTTTAATTTTTTAATCAGAAGTAATTGCATTGGGATTAATGGGATTGTTGACAGGATTCTGCTTACAAATGCCTACATAACTTTGAAAGAACAGTATCATAAACTGTATAATCACTAGAGGTGATTACATATATACAGCAATACACATACACTGTAAATTTGTGTATTTGTCTTCCTCATCCCAGACAGATAAACTTAAGTGTCATTGTTCGTTCAGGCTACAAAATCTTGTATTTCCCTGTGCAGAAGTTCAGACAATAAAAAGACTGCCTTTATCCCCTTGGTCTTCTCTAGGATTTCCAATGCGACTCATTCCATTCTTCTGAAAAGTTTGTAGCTAAATCCCAGATTTTATTTCTGTCACTTTTCTGGGATTAAACATTTCCATTTACTTTTCTCTTCTGTCATGAGTTACAGAGTGGGTGGCCCATAAAGGCTGTTTATGTCTTCACAGTGTTTGAAGGCCTTGATTTCTTTTTGAAGTTGATATTTTCTTCCACAGTTGAAAGAGAGAAACTGTCGTTGCTTTGCAATCATTTAAACCGCCAATGTCACATAAGAAATATACACTGCTCAGTACAAGCAGTGATAAATTGGTACCCAACAGCCTCACATTAACCAAAGGTTTGTCTAATGTTTGTTGTTTTTTGGTAATCATGGCCTGGTTTGGAATGGACCTGAAATATCACCTTGTGCCAACATCCCTGCCATGGACAGGGACATCTTTCTTTAGATCGGGGGGTGCTCAACACTTTATCCACTGACCTTGAACACTGCCGGGGGTGTGGGGGTGAGGGGGGAGAACAGGATGGGCATCCACAACCTCCCTGGGCAACCTGGTCCAGTGTCTCATCACCTTCACAGTGAAGAATTTCTTCCTAACATCTAGTCTAAATTTCCCCTGTTTCAGTTTGTATTCATTGCTCCTTTTCCTATCACTACAATTTTCTGACAAACTGTCCTTCTTTGACATATTTGTCTTGGATTTATTGCAAGTATTTTTGATGATTGTTTTCTTTCACAGCTGTTCCAAGACCTGAGAATGTGCAAATTTTTTCCTCAGCCAGAGACTTTGAAGAACTGGTTGTGAGCCATCTCTTCTGTTGTTTCATGAATTGTTTATTTTTTCTTATCTGTAACATTCTTTCTCCTGACTAGCAGAGTTCTGCACTTCAGGTCAGTTTCAGGCACTGTCCCCACCTTCAGGGCGGTGTTTATCTTTTATATTAGAACCCACATAAGCAATATTTACAATAATTTTCCTGTAACTATTATTTGTGTTAGAAAGTTAGACTCTACTCTAAGCTAACCATAGCATGCCACCTCCACTGCAGAATATGGAGAGATGAAGAAGGAAGAAGAAGCCCCAATGCCATGTGGAGCCTCCATGTTGTGTTCTTCTGCTTATCAGACTAAAACCCCAATATATCTAAAATTCGCACCCTGTGATAAACCTATACATTATTCTACTATCTAATACACACACTTGAAAACTCTGCTTCATTCCAGAGCCTAAAAAGACCTTTTCCATGTACAAAGGTTAAAAAAGTGGTTTGTCAGATATTTTAAAATCCCTTAAAACAGGCAAAGAAATGTATCTCAGAATATATCTGGATATACCCCATCCAATTCCCACATCTTTGTAGGACCCTTCAGATACTCAGAGGTTGCTACGAGGTCTCCACACAGCCTTCTCTTCCCTAGGATGAACAGACCCCCTTCCTCAGTCTGTCTTCACAGGGGAGGTGCTCCAGTCCTCTTACCAATACTGTGGCCCTCTTCTGGACTTGCTCCATGAAGGAGCCCTCTTCCTTTGTTCCATGTCCTTATGCTGAGAACTCCAGAGATGGATGCAGGATTCCAGGTAGGGCCTCACTAGAGCAGAGCAGAGGGGCAGAATACCCTCCCTCCCCCCTGCCCAGGCTGCTTTGTATACAGCCCAGGATCCCATTTCCTTTCAGGGCTCTGAGGGCACATGGCTGGGTCATGTGAAGTTTTTCACCAACCATCACCCCCAAGTCCTTCTCCTCAGGGCTGCTCTCAATCTTCTCCACTCACCCTGTGGCTCTGTCTGTGATTGCCACAACCCAGTACAGGACCTTGCACCTTGTTGACCTTCATGGGGTTTGCACAGCCCCACCTCTCCAGCCTGTCCAGGTCCCTGTGGATGGCACTGCTTCCTGCCAGCGTGTTGACTGCCCCACATGGTTTGGTGCTGGTGCCAAACTTGGTGAGAATGCCCTTGATCCCACTGTCCATGTCATTGACACAGGTGCTGAACAGTATCAGCCTCAGCACTGACCCCAGAGGGACACCATGGTCATCGGTCTCCAGATGGACAATGAGCTGTTAACCACAACTCTGTGTGTGTGGCCATACAGGCAGTTCTCTTTGTCCATGGAGTGGTCCCCATTGTACCCAGCCTCTGTAGTCTCTCTTAATGCTTCCCAGACTGCTGTTCAATATATATTTCACCAGCACCGACAAGGCACACAAATAGTGGGTAAAAATCAGTGGGTTTAATTAGGCTTGTGCCAGTCTCAGTAACATCCCTGATCTGGGCTCCCAGAAGACAACCCTTGAAAGCAGGTCAGGTGTAATAGCAAAGATTAGTTATATTTCCTTGTATTTCTTCCCAACAACAGATTGGGTAACAGAAAGCTGCATTAATACTGCAGTACTTCCTAATGCTCTGGCTTTGCAGAATTGCAGAGCAGAGTTGCCTGCATCATCACAGTAACATAATACAATGGAGGGACATTAGAAATGCTCCAAACGTACACACTGATGGTCAGTCTAGTCCAGGGACTGCCTAGAGCAGTGGCTAGCAACCAAATGTTTTGAAATAAGCAATAAAACATGTGCAATGTTTCTTTTGTTGCAAGACTTTAGCACAAGGGAACTCCTGTCCCAAGCCCTGCTGTGGATCAGTATATTCCTCAAATAACAAGGCTAAGTACCTCAGAGAAATATTATCCTAAGCATTAATTTGTAATTACAAATGCAGATTATACCCATTTAAGGCATCTAATCCGTTTTTGAAAGTTTTCCTGACAAATCTGCTTCTCTGCATGGCAGCACAAATTTAATTAGTCTTTGTGCAAGGAGAATTTCCCACCAGCTTATGGTTGTCTGCCTTTTGACTCCACCACCTGCCCTCTTCTCCCAGGGTACACAGGTAAATACCCATGGGTGCACAGCTTGCTTTTTCCCTTGCAGAATGAGTCTCAAGGGTTTCATCCTGGAGATACACACTCAGCACCCATTCCCTGAGGGATTTGTATCCTGGCATCATCTGCAGTGCCCCATCCAAGTTCTTCAATGTTCCTTTCAATATTTTCATCAGAAAAGTGGCTTTTCAAGCCTTCTCCTCCCCCCAGGGCCAAATTTTCTGTGTGTCATTTTCTGTGTGTCATCTGTTTGTCCTGAGTGTTTTTATCTGAATTCCCCCTGAGAAAAGAAGATCTGGAACAGATCCTAAGCGGGACGTGAGAAGACACCTGTCTCAAGGAGAGGCTTCTTGCCAGAAGGAAGGGCGGTCACCCAGTGGGGCAGGTGTGGAGCATGGCTGAAGTGGTCTGCTGATGTGGGAAGGGTGGATAACAGGCTGTATTTGAAGAGCAGGCTTCCCAGAGTCTGGAGCTTTTTTAAGACAAGTAGCTTGAAAGCATAAGATGTCTTTTTGATAGGCCTTGCTTTTATCAATTCTCTGCAAAGCTGTCCCCCATGCATCTCCCTTTAAAATTAATTTTTAAAGTGTAATAAAAATAATTTTATCAAAGTGAACATCTCTGTAAAGGCTCCAATTCTTTACCTCAGTGTTGTAATTTTGCATATCATAATGTAATTCCAGTGTACCAAATTTATCATACCAAAACCTCCAGCCTGGCAGAAATATAATACTTCAATAATTTTCATTAAAAATTGCATGTTCCTGTGGAATGTTTCGATCTAATCAAAAGGGCATTTGATGTATGGACAGCTGTCCAGTCAGAACATTTCAACAGCCCTAGTAAGATACTTAGCAAGTAGTTTCCAATATACCCAAGAAACTTAGACACTCAAGGCCCATTGCAAGGTCGAGGAGTTTCTTGCTCCAAAAAATCTTGGTATTGGTTAGTGTTGACACCATTCTTCCACTTTACACCGAAATATTACGACAGATAAACAAAAAGTAATCAAGAAACAGAGAGAAAGAGTCTGAAATATCGTCAAGGATCAGAGCTTCTCCACCTGAAGCAGAACTGGCTGCTGGAACAGATTTGGCCACAGGCCTGCAAGAACATAAAGGAAGGAAACAGCACTCAGTAGAGAACAGCACCAGAAAGAGATCATGAGAATTGATAGTTATACTGCTTGGGAAAGTCCCATTGAGAGACTCAGTGTGTCCTACACTGAGCTCTTTTAGTGGCCAGGAAACTTACATAAACAGTGTTGGAATACGGAAACCACATAACTGTCAAGACTCTGCCAAAGCCCTGTAACATTGAAACTCTCTCCTTCTAAACTGGCATCCTCATGCAATGGATCTGAAGCCACTAAGCTTCAAGTGAGCAAGGAAGGAGCCCACCATTTGCACCTGTGATTATGTGTCTGGGGCAGTTTACTGCATTTCTCATAATGCTCTGTTCCTATACTCTTGCTATCTTATTTCTTTTTCTGTCTCTCATTTTGAAGATTGTTCTGTTCAGAATTGAAAACTAAATGTATTCAAAAACGCACTGTTAATTACATGTAAGACCTTTGACTGCTCTAAGCAACACATGGGATTTAAATATATACTGTCATTCCCCTGTGGATTAGTAGCACTTTTAAATCTGTCTCAAAATCAATATTTTGCATCAGTGACTTGAGAAAATTAGTCTGGGACTGAAATTGAAACCTGCAGCTATCTTCATCACATCCACACAGATCCATCCCTATAGGAGACTGTGCCATCTGGTGCATTGAGATCACAACACTTCTCAGGCAACTAAATTGAGTTGAGAAGCTTCGGGTGCTAAGAATTCTTCCGTTCAGACTTTTACTGATATTAGGAATAGACCTTACGCTTCAATAATTGCTGTAGAACCTTTCATACATGCCCTTTCACCCATCAAAACTTCTTAGGGAATCAGAAGTGCCTTTGCACCCTGTTTCTGAGTTTGCCTCCCAAAAATTTTCCCATGGAAAGTATCTCATCTGTGGTAGCTGCTAGCGTCAAGTGAAAGTAGTACCTAAAATAAATATCCTCAATGTAACCTTTCTGCAAGTCCACAGAGCACAGGCCCCAGAAGCATTTGATTCTCAGTGGGGAAGGTGCTGTGCATGTTACAGGCCGTGTAATGCCTCCATTTCATCCGCTGTAAGCCATGTGTAGCTGGTAAGTTAGCATACCTCACTCCACAGAAAGATATGTAGTTTTCATTAAAACAATGATCCACCACTTCAGCAATTACTCTGACAATCATTTCCATCCTCTTTTTTCTTTCTAACTCCTGGATTTAGAAGGATTTTTCCCTCTAGCACAGTTTGCAAATAACAAAACAATACTTTAGTATTGTTTTGCTATTTGCAAACTTCTCTTTCTAAAGCTTTTAAATTTACATATTCCTGAGCATTTCCCCATACAAAAACTGATTTCAGGCCAGCAAATTTTGAACGTCCAGTTGTACTTAGTTCTCTTGGATGGTCCCCCGTCAGTGCATCAGTAACCACAAGATGAAAACAACTGCTTTTAAAGTGATCAATATCCCATCCTTCTCTCTAAATAAACCAAGGTGCTTGAAGCTATTTCTTCAAGGCAGCATTTTCAGACCTCACACCACTTATATATCTATATTCTGAGGCCTCTGCTGTCCCATTTTATGTCTTTGCCTCCTCCAGCATCCTCTCCATACCAGTGACACCAAGCTGAATGCAGTGGGGCAGGGATGGTGTTACCACAGCTGAAGCCAACAGTCTGTAGCTCCTTGTGTCTGCTCCTTGTTAACCCTTATTGGTGGAGCCTCTCACTTAAAATGCACGTCAAATAAGCCTGCCAGAAAACCTGTTTTCCAAAACTGTCCTTTCACTTTACCACAAGCTGCTTCTTCCTGATTTTTACTATTAGCCAAACACGAAGGCCTACACAACAGGCAGTACACAGTTCAGTAATATGGATTTCCCTGAGGAACCCTTCCTTAGCCATTCATTATTCTATGCAACCCTGTTTCTTCTGCAAATTTTATCAGCAATGATTTTCCTGTTTCCTTCCAGATTATTGATTAAAATATTGAACAGCCCTTGGACTGAAATCTGTCCTTCAGGGATGCAACTAATATCATCTGTATTCACACACTGGCCCACTTGAACAATTACCTTTTGAGATCCATTTTTTGGTCCATTTTTAATCCATTTAACAGGACTTATTGATTCCTAGACCATGCTTATTTTAAGGAAGAGGTACTTTAGAACACAATGGAAACCTTATTCATTTGGAAAAGTGCATTCATTCTGGTCCTGGAAGCCTGGGGAATTGATGTTGACCAGGGTGCTGACAACATAGCATTTCTTTGTGGGTTTTTCCCCTACTATTTCCTACCACAGTTGTTTGCTGTCCAAGAAAAGTATGAAAAATACTACTGTTATTTCGAAGACGCTGTGCTTTTCATCTTCTTCAAACCCCTTTTCTACAGGGGGACTTGCCTTCTTGCTGCTAGTGGTTGTTGTTTACTAGGAAGCAGCGTTTTATGCCTGGTGTCCAGAGTTACTGCCAGAGAGTTCCAGAGCTGTACCCAAATATCTTTGTTTTTAAAAGGATATTAGGAGGAAAATATGTTATTCTCCAGTTTAGCGCTTTTGAGATCATCCAGTCTTCCTTCACTTGCAGAATCTTTATGAACGCTGTGTATGAGATAGCAGGCCAGTGCACTTCTTACCAATAAATTGTCTTTAGCTGCACTTAACTCTGGGTATGATGTTTCTACAGGCAGAATTTTTTTTGTTGTGCTGTGGATAACTCCTTTTTGGAGAGAAGGCAATTGAAGCTGAACCTTTCAAGCATGCTGAGGATCCAGGAAAGGTTTTAATTCTGACAAAATATGATTGGAAGAATATCTATTTTTAAGATTCAAGGCACATAGAGTTTGTGTATGTAGGTTTTTTATAGTATTTGTAACCAAAAGAAGCCCCAAGACCCAGCCAGCTGTATAACAGAGAGCTTGTCCTGACTGTCTCAGAGAAATCATGAAGACCAAGTAACCTGCCAAAACCAAGGAATGAGTTAATGTGAGAGTAGCAAGGAAATTTAATTTTCCTCTCCAGGAATGCCTGCAAGACACAGGAGCACAAGAGATGGACCTGTTCATAGCATCATGTCATTGCTTGACAGGCAGGTGGATACTTCCTCAGCTCCCATGCACAGACCACTTACTCCAGAGACTGGTTTGGAACACCCCAGTGAGAAAGAGGGGTTTATTATGATGTTTCTTGGGAGTGTCAGGGCAGTCCAATGCAGCTTTAGCAGTGCACTACAGCTGAGAAAGGGGTGAATCCAACCACCAGCTAACTAAAAAAGGAGAGAAATGAGAGGGCACGTGTATTGCATTGCACAAAGGATAATAGGTATTCCAACAGAGAGAAAGTTGCAGGCAGTTACAGTGCCTGCATATAAAATAGCATGTGTGTAAGTATCTGCTCAGTATATTGGAGAAGACTGCATGGGAACCTGCTTGGCAGATGATGCAAAGGTAGTAAATCACTCCCTGTGTCTAGACAGGCTTTTTAGGGACTGCTGGAAAGTAGGTGATAGTGATAGACAATCAGTTGTGGTTGAAAAACGGGTGGATAAGAAAGAAGATTCTTTATGTGAAGTTTATGGCTTTAGACAGTATCATCTTTGAAAGTCCTTCTAGGAGCATATTCAGGGCCAGTCAGAGATGTGGAAGAGCAAAGCCTTAATGAATAGCTGAGAAGATGACATAGGGAATGTGTGTGGGGGAAATGTTCAGTTTCATCATAAACACTCAAAGGATTGACTTTTGGAGTGGAATCTCTTCAGCTAATCCAGCATGAAAGTGGGCTGAGCTGTCAAACAGCAAATCTAGAAACTGAGAAGTAGAAAAAACAATGAAGTAAAATGAAGATACTTTTTGGAATGTTGCCTTTGTAAGGGTGAGTGAGAGAAACTGCACCCTCAGAAAAAGGATATAGTAGAAGCTTATGGAAAAGAAAAGGAAAGGAGAAGTTTGATTAGATAGCAATTCTCATTTAAGCAGAAAATTGGCAATAGGAAAATAAGTCATAGCATATAGGTATGTACATACATACACATATATAAATATACATATGTATTATTGTCAAATATTGGTCATCTTTGAAATTCACAAATTTCCAGAAATTTGTGGAAACTGAAAACATAGTTTTAAATGAAACTACTAAAAAAAAGACTGTAGCAGAAACATGGTAGAAGAGTGATAATTAATAGAGTGCTGAAATGTCACAGCAGGCGACTACTTGGCCACAAGCAATGTGCAAGTGAGTTCAAAAGAGAAAGTCTGATAGGATTAAACAGTAGGGTAAAAGATGCTATCAGGAAGAGGAAATAAGTTCCCAGTTTGGACCAAATGAGGACAACAGGAATCTTTCTGGTTAGTCAGTTATGAGCAGGCAGGACAAAAGCCTTGGAGAAGCAACATGCCAAGGGCTTATCTTTTTACTCCACTCATCAGGAGGAGGATGTTCTTCACAGGCTGTGTAAAAGTTGTCGATGGTTACAGATGTCAAGGTGAGAAGATAAGACCGCAGCAGAAAATGAAATACGTTCTTCATTCTTCATACATTCAGATTGAGCTCTCTGAGGTTCACAGTTCATTTTCTCTTGGGATATACTGGGGGATTTGTGTCTGAATAAACCTATAAAACAACCTCTTAAAGTAAAGAATGAAAAAGTCTCCATGAATGATGCCATTCATCCAAAACTTCAAAAGGATCCCAAGTGTGATAAACCCCACATCTTACTGTGCTGTGAGAGCTACCATTTACAACAACCCCAGTGGAGGAACGGTGGGTGGCAAGTAACGTGTGTTTTAAAAAAACCTGTGGAGAGGGTTTTGTAGGTGGCACAGGTTAGAAATTCTGATGTCCTTGCTGAACAATACAAGGTAGAATTTATATTGACAAAACAAATAAGAGAAGAGTGCTCGGTTTTTGTGGAAGGACGTCATGTTTCACCGATCCGTGAGGGTTATTTTGGGGAACCACTGAATTTGGGGAAATGCTGAATTGTGAGGGAAATCCAGGTTTTCTTAGAAACCAAGGACTCTTCTTGACTGTATTTGTTTCATCCAGAAATTATATAAATCCCTACAAGATTTTGGAGAACCTAAGATCTGAGGCTACAAGCAAAAATGTATTGCCTAGTTAAGAGCAAGATAAAATAAAAGCATGTGACTAACAAGACATAATTTTCAATATACAGGTTGCAAATGAAGCAGATCTATACAGAAATGCATGTTGCACAACTTATTTAGAGATGATTATTAGAAGGGATAGCTGTCTAATGAGGCAATCAGCTTTGGCAAGCACACAAAGTTGGAGCAGTAAAACAAGTGGTGCTGAGAAGGGTTGTCAAAAAATCTCAAGAAGCAAAATAGCATAACAAAAAGTTGTAGATTAAACTCTGGTATTTAACACAAAGCAGTCGCTGTGTGGCAACAACAGTGTCAACACTGCATGCAAAGTGGTGAATTGTGAATTTTACGGTTTCCCTAAAAACCAGATTATTGTATTACTGTGGGTTGGTCTGCAGAAACATTTGCTCAATAAACAGCAAAAAATACAATAAGGAACTAATGCTAACAGTTAGTAGATGGGAAGACAACAGAACAGGCTATATTACTATGTTAATCCATACATGCCTAAAATATCCATATCTTGAATACCAGCTCCAATTCATTCATCACAGAAGAATTTTGTGCAGCCAAAGGAGCACCACGGGAATGACTGGGGCGTGGAGAGGCTTCAGCATGCAGAGTGATTAAAGATAAGATGGGTGCTTCTTCCTGAGAAGAGATGGCTGAGGGTGAATATCCTAGAGCTCATGCTCACTTTAATGTGTGATGTCCAAATCCCAGGGAAGTAGAGATTTTAGTGCTGCATCAGTAGGAATGGATCCTATGAAAGGCAAATGTGTTCGGGATTTCTGAGCTGCCAGAACTTGCCTTGAATCTGACCTTTGTTGTTGCAGAAGTTCAAGTTATTTGGCTCTATACGGAGAACAGAGATGAAGGAAATGAGAGATGAGTGGAAGAAGTTTCTAAGGAATCTGCCTCCAGCTGCTGAGGACAAACTATTCTCTGAAAGCCAGCATATACTGTTGTAGGGGCACACTCATTTCTCAAGAAACACACTACTGAGACTGACACATTTCTCAGCAGTTTTCTTATAAATTTTTCCTTGCTTCTAAACAGGCACCAGGACTGATATACAAAGACCTTGAACAAATTGTGCTGAACTTCCAGATCTCACACTCATTATCATATGAGTGGCAGCATTTGGAAATGGCCTCTAACTGTGCCAGATGCTGCAGAGACATAGAAAAGAAAGGCAGTCTTGCATTGCTTTACAGCAATTTCTCCTTGTTGTGGGTATTGAGGAGGCTGAGATGCTAAGCATGAGTGACTTTAAGGTTGGGTACTGTGGACAGTGAAGGAAGCTATTTACCATAATAAAATCACAGAGCCTAATTTTTTGAAATTTAGGACATATTTAATAATAAAAGTTAGCCATGCAACCCACAACAAATATTTTTTTTTCACTCTCTCTATGTTTCCCCCAGGCTCTTCTATCCCCCTAACTGCACAAGTCTCTTATTTTTGAATGGTCCAGTACAACTGAATGATCTTTTCTCTTTGCAGGAGAGTGGTTCTCATCCACATCACCCTCAGTCCTCCACACAACTTATCTTCCTCGTCATTCATCTCAGTTTTGACTATACTACAAAATCCCCTGGATTGCCAGGTATCCTAGCTGAAAGACACTTTATTTAGGATGCCTGAAATTCATTACTTCATCTTATTACTTCTGGACCTTCTGCTTTCGCACTCCTCAGTTTCACGTTCCTTTAACCAGATTTCTTTACCTCTGTACTCTTTTCCCATCACTAAAGCACCACGCCTATTATATGAGTCAATTCAGCTTTTGAAAGTAGAAGCAGCATTTTGATCTGTGGGTGTGAAAAATCCATAATGTGAAATAGAAAGGCCCTTCTTTCTCATGGTGTGAGAAATAAGAAAAAGTGTAAAGGTCAGAACACAAAGAAATTGCAGAAGGGTAAGAAATTCTTTAAAAATTTAAGAGTCTAAGATAAACCCCCATAATATGAAACCCACCAATGCGTCCAAAACAGTTTTGTGCTGGTACAAGTTTGATCTAGTGATGTTTGTCAGGCTGGTGACACTGCTGGACATGGAAAAGGCTGTTGGGAGGGTGTTCCTGATCCTCACATAAACCCACATGGTTGTCAGTGTTAGGCTGGAGCTGGCCTGAATTTATAACCGATGTTGATTCTCATCAGGTGGACCATGGAATTATAGTATCATTTCAGTGTACTATCATTTGTACACCTACACGCACATGTACATATATTCAGTATAATATAATTTGAGAATTACAACACCACTATTGTCCTTAATAAACAGAAGGGTCCTGGACACACTGCAAGAAGGAAATCTTAAAGGTGCAGAAACAGGCTGTGCCTATGTGCCAAAAGATGAACCACTGGGGAAGAAGACTGGCCTGGCTGAACAGAGATCTTTTGCGGGTACTCTTGGAAAGAAAGGGTTTATGGCCTTTGGAAGAATGGGCAGGCAATATAGGGAAAGTATCAAGATGTCATTATGTCTTGTAAAGATAAAATTAGAAGGCAAAATGTCAACTAGAAATCAATCTGACCACTGCTGTGAAAGATTAAAAAAAAGTGTCTTTATAATAGATCAACAATGAAAGGAGGGTCAAAGACATTTCCATCCTTCTTGGATGCAAACAAGGGAATATTATAGTGAAGGATAAGGAATAGGCTGAGGTACTCAATGCCTTCTTTGCCTTGGTCTCTTACAGTAAGACAAGACATCCCCAGGGCAACCAGTCCCCTGGGCTGTGGAGTAGTAGCTGAGAGTAGAGAGGCATAGGGAGCAGGATAGTATACCACCAAAACACGTCCCTAAGTATCACATCTACGTGTCTTTTAACAAACTCCAGGGAGGGTGATTCCTCTGCAGCCTGCTCCAATGCTTGAAAATCTTTTTGGTGAAGGAATTTCTTCTACTATCCAATCTAAACCTCCACTAGTGCAGCTTGAGGCCATATCCTCCGGTCCTAATTCTTTTGAATTAGAAGAAGAGATTGACTCTGATGCTGCTGTAACTTCCTTTCTGATACCTGAAGAGTGATAAGGTTTTCTCTGAGCCTCCTTTTCTCTAGGCTAAACAACCCCAGTTCCTTCAGCTGTCCCTCAGTCTCATAAGACTAGTGCTCTAGATGCTTCTTCTTCTTCTTCTTCTTCTTCTACTTCTTCTTCTTCTTCTTCTTCTTCTTCTTCTTCTTCTTCTTCTTCTGCTTCTGCTTCTGCTTCTGCTTCTTTCTTCTTCTTCTTTCTTCTTCTTCTTCTGCTTCTGCTTCTGCTTCTTCTTCTGCTTCTGCTTCTTCTTCTTTCTTCTTCTTCTTCTGCTTCTTCTGCTTCTGCTTCTTCTGCTTCTGCTTCTGCTTCTTCTGCTTCTGCTTCTTCTGCTTCTGCTTCTGCTTCTTCTGCTTCTTCTTCTGCTTCTGCTTCTGCTTCTTCTGCTTCTTCTGCTTCTTCTTCTTCTGCTTCTGCTTCTTCTGCTTCTGCTTCTTCTGCTTCTGCTTCTGCTTCTGCTTCTCCTTCTCCTTCTCCTTCTCCTTCTCCTTCTCCTTCTCCTTCT
>CM031878.1:43890998-43912900 GCA_018697195.1 Certhia americana | reverse complement strand
CTCCTTCTCCTTCTCCTTCTCCTTCTCCTTCTCCTTCTCCTTCTCCTCATTCTCATTCTCATTCTCATTCTCATTCTCATTCTCATTCTCATTCTCATTCTCATTCGCATTCTCATTCGCATTCTCATTCTCATTCTCATTCTCATTCTCATTCTCATTCTCATTCTCATTCTCATTCTCATTCTTCTTTTCTTCTTCTTCTTCTTTTCTTCTTCTCCTTCTTCAATTTTTGCACTTCTCTGGACATTAGCATCATCTCTTCAGCAGCACATTGTTTGCCTTTTAAATAGCCATGTCTTACATTTCATTCAGTCTGCAAAATGGAAGGAGGTAGTGCATAAACTGTAGCAGGGGAGGGTTAACAATCTAGGAAGCCATACTTGAGTTGCACAGAGGGAATGGGCAAGTCCTACCTCAAAGCCAGGTCTCCAGGAGGAATCTGAACTTAAATGCAGGTTGTGTTGCAAAGACTGATACCCTAAAAGACATTAATTCAGTTTAAAAAGGAGTGCCCAAGATGGTACGCCTTAAAAAGCTTCTTAGATTGGCACCTGATGGGGTACACAGTGCTACTGCCGTGCTTGCTCTGAGGTATCTGGTGACCCAGCTATGTGGATCAGCTGCATGACCAGTCTCTGAGGGGCCAGACTTACTGATAACACAAATTCTTAGAGCATGATCATTACTGCTACGACTCAGGATGAAAATAGTCAGAAAAATCCTCATTTGGAGTCTTGGTCTTGTGTTTTCTGAGCATTTACATAAAGAAAGTGGAAAAGTGACTAAGGACTAAGTTGGAATCAATAGTGTTTCCCCTATGCCTTCTCTCTATCCATAAACATGCTGAAATAAAGAAGGTATCAGAGGAAACCTGGAGAGATAAGAGCTATTTTCCCTTTACTCTACTTGTTTTCATCAGACTGTGTAAAACTAGTCATGCAGCATGTGTGTTTTTCTTTTAGTTTTGGTGCCCTTCTGGGCTGTGACCCATGCAAACACAGGACATCACCTTCCCTCCCTTGGAAGCCAGAACTGTAGCTCTTTTTTTTTCTCTTGGGACCACAGCTCCCAATGTCTTCAGTCTCTCTTCAGACCTGTTCTTATGGACAGCACCCCATCCAGACTGTGACCTCCCCTGCCATAGTGTGGGGAAGAGTCCAGCAGACAAAAGTCTCCAGAGAAGGAGAGGTAAGGCAGAAGTATGTTAAGTTTTGAAGAGGAGAAAAAATAGGAAGGCATGGGACTGAGGCAGTTTTCTTGCTGTGCCTTTCTCAGCCTGTAGACATGTGGGATAGGCCAAGTCCCTTGTAAACAAGACACAAAGTCAGAGTTCAATCTGCTGTGAAACCTCTGTTCTCATAAATAACTTTCAGATATTTTGTTTAGTAGGTACCATGAAATTCAGGAAGTCTGAAGGTCTGTCTTCCCAGAGAGACTTATGGGATGGGAAAATTGTAGGAAAAAGGCACTAAATTACTGTGAAAAAAACAGCAAAACAACTTCATGAAGCAATAAAAGGAGGTCTGACATATATAACAGTTTGGGTGTATCACCAGAATGAAGAGGTTTAGTTCCTCCACAGGTAAAATTCCTCCACAAGGAAGTACAAATATAACATACAATTCCAGGGTTTGAAAAGACTGTAATTTCTTCATGGAAAACTCTTCATTTAGAGTATGTCCATACAGGGTAAATTAGTTGAATGAGAGACAGTTCACACACCAGCCTCAGAATGGAATTTGGAAAGGAAAAGTAAGAATGAAGAACCCACTCTGTTTGAATTAAGTGGAATAAACAATCAGCTAGGAGCAGACACACTAGATAAATATAAAAGTTACCACCTCCTCTGGTATCCTCAATTTTGCATACATATCTAGTTTCAGGAGGAGTAGACAATCATCTCACTAAAAATGCAACAACAAAAACTGCCAGCTCTGGCCATTGTTTGTCAGTTAACTCCTTGAATATAACAAATATAACTGAGAGGCCCATCCAGGAGATGGAAGAACATCCAATATCCAGTCATAACAGTGGTTGTTTTGGAGGGCATCCAATGTGCAAGCTGAAGTTGTCTGTCCTAACTTTAGGAAACAAAGTGTCCCTTTCTTGAGTCTGATCTCAAGTGACCCATGTCACTGAACATACTAGGAAAGTAATAGAGCAGCCTTGGAGTCTTCATATAGATAGAAGAGACTTTACCTAAATTTTCCCAGACCCTTACTTCCAATAGGTCCTTAAGAAAGTTGGCACAACCACTCTTATAGCTGAGAACTAGCCCAGATATGCCTTGTCCACTTTTGGCCCATGAAACTCTCCCTTCAGGAACTGATAGCATGGTCAGATGCCAGGCTAGGAGTTGGTAATTTTTGTGGGTCCATTCCAAGTCAGCATATTCTGTGATTCTGTGATATTTGCTGGTGTAATGTACAGGCTAAGGTCATGCAATATTTTGTGGACCTCAGACAGGCTGTCTGATAAAACAAATAGTCAGCACTTTTGAATCAAACCTGGATAGTGATTTAGCATTTCAGGACTTTAGCATCTTCAGCAAACCCTTTGACATTCTTAGAAACAAACCTGAAAACAAATTTGGGCTACCTGTCCAAATGGCGCAGAGCCTGAACAATGAAACTGATTCACATCACTACACTGCTAAGTAAGCCATATCAAGCCAATTTGAATTCACTTAAGGCCAAAACTGTGGGTCAGTGGAGGTTCTTCCAGCACTGTGGCATGTTTGACTGCTGAACCTATTTAACAAATGAATCTTTGAAGGTACAGTTGTACCAAGCCATAAAGGCAATTCAGACAGCAAACGTGAAAGCAGTATTTTGGAGAGTGCCTGCACAGGGTCCTGCATGGCAGAGTAACTCCCAGCCCATGAGAGCAGGAGCTCCTGAAGGAAGGGGTTTTCTGCAGCTTGGCTTCTGCTGCTTACAACCCATCTGTCCTGCACTTCTAAGGTAGTTGATTACTTCTGTTGTAGCATCAACAAACACCAGGATCAAGGAACATCTTAAAAATCCTTACATTGTTATAGTTGAGTCATAATTAACTGAGGTGTGTAATTCACCTGTCACAACCCTAAAAATATTTTTAAAAGGCACCCCAGAGAAAATGGCTTATCCTAGGTTAACTTCGATTGATTTGTTTAGAGGTGCAAACCACAGAATTTAGTAAAATCACTGAAAGAGTTTTTTCAGCCAAATTTTCACAAAGGGTCCATTTTTGTTGAATTAGCACAACAGCTGCATATAGAAAAGGTCAAAGAACCAAACAAGAAAAATGTCAGAACTTATTCACAAACCTAAGTATTTATTTCATTCTTTTAGACACAAGTGTAGTTGCACTTGTCAGGTACTATTCTGTGGAGTCAGGAAAGTATTTAGTTGCATCCACACAAGGACAGACAGGTTTCATGAAAGCTGGAATCAACAATTCAAATAGCCTCCTTATATTGAGCTCCCAGTATCAGTGAATGATCTTTTAAAATGAGACTGCAAGCATTTTGATGAAGGTTGCACCTTAGTATGTTACATCTTTGTTTTCCTAACAACCCATAGTTGTGCTATTGCAGATCACAGGCTGGCTTGAGGAAACTCCTGAGAAGTGGTAGAGCTTTAGATCACCACTGGCTATGGACGAAGTCCATGAGAGAATGATGAGCTGATAGCCAAGGCAGCAAATATTCATTCACAGCTGAATCAATGGGAATACAATTTCAGTTTTAACACAGAGCAAGACTTAAATCTCACCTGATTTGATTCTTTTATAGAGATTTAGACAACTTAACTCTGTTCTATCACACTCTTAGTGGTGTTAGGGAAAAAAAGGTTGTCTGCTTGCAAGATTTGTGTTCTTAGCATGTTATCACTCAAACTCTCAAAGGATAATGAAGCACACAGTCTGTGATATTGCTAGGACCTTTTAACTCCTTTCTGGGCTGAAATGCATATTTTTGTCTTTAGTCCCAAATGTCTAATTCAAGGTGACACCTCCACTGCCCACCAAGAGAGTTGCAGATGTGTCCTTCATCTTGGGACTACAGAGGCAATAGAAACAGCTGGATTTTTGCATTTGTTTACTCAGAGCAGTAATGAATTAGAGGAAAAGGCAGTTTATCCACTTTTCTTATTCTGGAGAAGTGAAAAAGGAGAATTATGGTATTTAATTCCTCTCAGAGTCTGTCAAACTAGCAGAAACACTAATGAAGGCAATTTTTTCACCAGAGAAGATTCTACAGGATTTCACTCTACATAGCACTGCTACTCTTCCCCATTTTGTCCCCATACACAGTTTTGTCGCTTCAACTGGCCCTTAAAGCCAGCTGGGCAGGGGAAGTAAGTTAATGAGGCAGCCCACAGGTCATCTGGTGAACTCAGATAACAGTCCCTTTTACCATGGATTACCTACTCAAGTTTTAGCCTCCACAAAACACGTGGAAATGTAATTCACTGAGATACTGGTGAATGCCCACAATGACTGTTATAGAACAGAGTGACTGATGGCAAACAAGCTGCATATTTTTATATCCCAACTCTTGATGAATGTAAGAACAGAGTGGCTTTTTGAGAAGGCAGTTCTTTCTTGAAAGATCTATTTTCTAATACTTAAGGATTTGACAAGTGAAAACATTTAAGAAAAGGTAGGAGATAAACAAAAGTAAAATTCAGTGCTCTCAAAGGGCTCACATCCACATTGCAACAAATGCTGCAAGCATGGATATGTAAGTGAATGCAGAAGGGTTCTGCATTCTGACTAAGGGTTTCTATTTTGATTTTCAGCCATATTGCTTTATGGTTGGAACAAATCAATTTTCCAACTCACTCTACAAATAACCTCTCCTGCCTGCTGTCATCTTTGTTTGCCCTCCAAACTACAGAACTAGCTGGAAGTCTGCAGAATTCCCAGCAGCAAGAATGCATAATTTCTTAGTACCTGATTATTGTGAAGGTGAGCTGAATAGAAAGAGCTCTGCTCCAGGTGACATTTGTCACTGTCAGCCTATTATAGGTTTGAAGCATTGGAGATGACAGTCACCTAGCTCCTTATGGGAACAGGCTCCTGGATGCTGTTAGATGCCAGTCATGATGTCATCCTTCATGGCTGACAACTCTTTTGCCACATCTTCCCTTATACTTCAGGAAATCTGATACTGGATGGACAAACTTGTATCTAGAAACACACAGAAAATTATTGAAAATGAAGTTCCTTTCCAGAGGAAATGGTTTTCTTCACCACCAGCTGGCTTCCTTACATGACTCCAAGGCTTTAACAACCATGGAACCCCATAGCACAATTCTACTTTACAAATGTATCTACACCACATACCCTTGCAATACCCATGCTCTTAGAGTAGGGCAGGGAAGTCTGCCTACCTAAGGCTCTGAATTATTGTTCTATTCTTTTCTCCCTGAGAAAGGCTGTGCCTACTCAGATACACTGTTATTAAAAATGCCTCACTTGGGGACTGAAATCTACTCCTGAAAAGAACATGCACTGTGCCATTTCTTATAGCAAATGTCAAACCACTCAGTGTTTCTTTGTAATACCCTCTAGGGCTGAAGTGTTGTTTTCTTTTTTACCAGAGATGACAAATGTATCACACTCCTTAATTTCAGGACTGTCAGTAAGGGAGACAAGCAAAACACAGAAACTGGGAAGAATGATCCTTTTTCATACTCCCAGTGCACACATTGTTCTGTGCAGTGCACTTCTCTGCCTACAAAGGGAGCAGTGCCAGATAGTTTATGCTTTACCTGGCATTGTAGCAGCTCAGACCTTTGCTTTGGCATAAAGAAATAAATCATCCCATGGTGTAACTGAGGTGAAACTTCAAGAATTCAGACAGGAGAGCAATGAGATGAGGATGGGGCATGAAGAAGGTCAAAGCAGGGATTGTATCCTTTAAGAGAGAGGCAGCTACCTCTCTGGTTACAAGACCTCCACCTGATGCTTTAGTTATGTTTTCTGGAATCTTGATTGTCTAGGAAGTAACTAATAAAGGCAATTGCACATCACACAAATTTTTTATGTGCTAGATTTCTAAAACACATTACAACCCTTCTCAGTTCCCTTGCATACCCATTGCAGCCAGACAAATCCACAAAGAATGAGACAGTGGCCCCTGACATAGGATGCAAAGAACACACGATTGCAAAACTTACAGACAAAGCAGCCTGTGTAAAAGATAGTGTACTCTGGAAAGGTGAAAGCTTTTTCCAGTTTTCCTGGAAGTAATTACCAGCATGTTCTATCTCCAGACTGGCAGAGCACGGTGGCATACCAGAGAAAGGTTCCCCATGACTGCCCTGGCAGGAATCAGACACAGAAGGCCATCAGGACCAATGTGTCTGTGGATGCTAGTTTTGCTCCTAAGACATCTGAAGTATGTGTAACACTCCTTTCCACTGTCCTGGCCAGGGTCAGATATCTGTCACACTTGGTTGTCCAGAGGGCTCTTAGGGCACCAGCTGTAAAGCATGGTTTCTTCTGGCCACTGAAATGGCAATACAATTCCGCTGCAGTTTCTGTTGCCAGTCCTCTAGAATATGGCTGGCAACAAGTGAGGTCATCTGACTTGAAAATCAGGCTGAAATACCTCATCAATTTGAAATCCATTCTTCTGAGGTGGCTGTCTGGATGTGAAAAAAAAAAAAAAAAAAAAAAAAAAAAAAAAAAAAAAAAAAAAAAACCCACCTCAAAACCCCCCCTTTGTTTTTTTAAATCATTGACCTCAGAAAAACCAGTGGATAAATTATATTTTTTCCTATGTCAACTGTTTGTTATCACAGGAAATGTCCTCAGAGTCAGGACTAGCTGTTTTTTGTGTTTTATCTGTGCAGCAAATTCCATTAAGTGAAATCTAATGCCAAAGCTCTAAGATCTGCATTCCTGGGTAATGACTGTTTGGGGGGCATTGTCTTTGAATCAGGAGCAAACACAAGCTGATAAAACACTTGTTGGATTATTTAGTCATGCCATCTTTTGCTGGATAGCTAACACACACATACAAATCACTAGAGGCAAAAATATTTCCTAAGTGGAACATTGATGATTCCTGAAAGATAAAGCAATGGTCTCAGGCAAGAATGCAACCCTACTGGTGATTAACTTGTTCCTGACATACATAACAGCCTGAACAAGATCTCCTTCTGCCTCCTCAGAGTGAAAAATTTTGTTTGTCCATGGCAATGTTGTGCAGCAACGCACGCAGGGAAAGAAAACATCACCCTATTACATCTTCTCAAAAATGTAACCGTGGCTGATTCTTCATCACTATGCACCATGTAATTTTGTAGCAGCTATTTTGTTTGCCATCTTACAAGAGTCTTCTCCCCATGAAGGAGTTAGCAGGGCAAGTTGGGGCCAAACATCTTCCTCTTCTCAGGGACTAAAGGTGTGACATGATTATCAAGCCTAACTTGTTAGAAAGGTACTGCGCTACTTGCCTCCCTCAGACACCACATCTTGCTACACTTCTCGAACTGGAAACTCATCTATGGCACATCAGTGACCAGAGGTGAAGGGCTTGTCTCCTTCTTCCCACTTCTCTCTCTTGCATCCTGTTATTTTGAGGATACAAGCGAATACATACACTTAAGTATCAAATCTATTACTAGCCTGGTAGCACGGCTACCCTCTTACAGCATTGCTATTTGTAACAGAAACAAAGCTTTTGTTGTTTTTAGCTTAAAGTTGATGAACTTTTAAAAATCAGCATCTTATCTGCTAGGACGCAAAATATGGCTTGTTGACATGAATTGATTGCCCAAATAGCAAGAACTGTTGGATTTGTTCAGACCTAAGTGTTTGGCTGCTCTCTTTTTTTGCAGTAAGCTCACAAATAGATGCATGGGCCAGAGATGTCTAATGATTGTTGAAATGCTACAGCAGCACAACTGCCATGATGATCCCAGGCCCAAAGGTTACATGACTGATATCTACATGGTCTAGATCAAATTCTGAGACTACAAGCAGGCAGTTAAATTTTGCCAGCCACAAAAGTATCAACTAAAGCTCACACACAGAGACAACAGAAAGACTTCTTCCTGAATGGGAAAATTTTTTGCTTCTCAATCCAAGATTAGGCCAGGTGTAGTGCTCTTCATCGGTCTGCCTTACTAAGGTACATGAGGTCACAGTCAAAACCAGAAAACTGCCCTTCAGTTTCTTTTACAAACAAACTGTGTTTTCACAGACCATCTTCTCTGAGTTTCCGGTGCTGAAAATGTTTTGCATAAGAAGAGACAGAAAACTGTGGATTGCAGCTAAATTTTAGTCTGCAATGTCCATTAATTGACTGCTCTTTCCTGAAGGCCCCAGTTTGCTCTTAAACAAGTGCTATCATTTGCCTGAGGACATCTCTGCTCTGGTGGAGTGGTCAAGGACACTCCACTTGGTGGAGTGATTGCTTGGATCTGCAGAAACAGCTAAGTAATATACCTCTGACTGTCCTCTGCTTTCAGATCAGATGCAGGGGCATTTCAAAGTGATGAATAGAGAGACTTTAGAACCAGAAGAAAGAGGACAAGCTTACAGCTGTTTAAGCCTGGCACAAGCAAGCTGCAGAGGACTAGAGCAGAACCAGAAAAGGTAACCTCTCTCTGGATCCCCAGCATAAACACTTGTCCATCTCCTAAACAGAGTGCTCCTGTCATTGTACAAGATAGCACAGTCCTGTACTGAGCAGCCACAGACTCATGGCAGCGATATGGGATGAGGGAGAGAACAGCTCAGATCCTTGCATTGATGGGTCTATACCATGAATGTGGCAGCAATTTTGGTCTTCCTTTCTCTAAGCTAAAAATAGCAGTTTATGCACTAGCTTGCTGACTACTCCAATGCAAGGCTTCTGCAATTTTCTCTGCTGGAGCTGCTCGTTGCAGGGTACTGTAGGTGCCTTAGCTCTTTTAAGGTCAAAGGCTTTTGCAAATAGGCTTTCTGCAAGTTTAAATTTGCAACTGTGCAGCCTGCCTTCTACTTGCAACTCAGCACTTTTTCCCCCAAGATGCTGTGGTTATTTTGCAGATCTTCTGCTGGAGTGTTCTCTTTTTGTTGTTTTGCTGCTGTTCTCATGGTCTTGAAGCCTTGACTCTGTGCTGTGCTAGGCTTCCGCAGAAAGTGACTACTAAAAATCTGAGAGTTCTGCCTGCTTTCCCTATTTTTCCCTGTCTTTGGTTGCTTTGGTTTATACTTGGGAGCCCACTTTATGTAAGCACAAAGGTCAACAACCAGGAAGCATGCAACAGTCACACCTGAGCAGGGGGTGCTTTAGTGTGCACAGCATCCCATAAGCAGGGATTACCAGGAGAGAGTCTGTGGGACTAACAAAAAACCTATGATTTTGTGGTGATATATTACAGGGGATCATCCGCTGCCTTGGAGATAAAAACAGGAAGAGGACACTTGACTCTCCATTGCCTCTCTCCCAGCTGGTGCCAGAGATATTTTTCTTGTTTTTCCTTTCTTTTTGTCCCATTCAAATATTATTTTTCCCCAAAAATAGCATCTGCCATAACAGTCAATGCCTGTCAGCAGCTACAGACCCTGCTAATAGCTGTGTCTCTGTCTCTTTGTGCAGCGTGTTCTGTGTTGCATAAACGACAAAGCCAGGGAAATGCTAGTCCTTGGGTAAGGAGACACTGCACTCATCATTAAACATGAGCATGAATTCAGTTTCAGTTCTTGGATTCCTTTGTGCTGCCTGCAGAGTAGCAGGTACAGTCTGTAATACGGTAGGGGATCCTTGAGAGGCCCTGGGGCTCTCACTGTGTGAACAGTTGTGCTGGAAACCTCAGTGCCTAGATCAGTGAGACAGGGATGCCTGAATGTCCTTAGGAAATTGTATGTGCCTGGCCAAAGGAGTAACAGGCAGGCAGTCTGATGGCCAGAAGTTCTAAGCAGCATTCTCCTGCCCATGAGGCTGTGGTAGCTGATGTAGGTTGCTACAGTAGATGCAGTAACACAAACCACTATGATTGCTTTTTAACCATGGCTCAGCAAACCTGCTAGAAAATCATTGATCAGCCAGACAAAGGTCATTAACTACAAGGGGTCCACAAAGCACTGCTTCTACCTCCACTGTGCCTCCCTTGCTCTCCTGTAAGGAAGGCTTGTGTTTGGGATTGAGAGTGTCCAGCTGGAAAGAGTGAGAGCTGCTGGGCAGCAGCTACTTTGTCTGATTGAATGAGTACCACTGTTTTGGTGAGCTCTGTTCCCAGTGTTACTGTGATTATGGTTTAATTGTTCATATTTTGTCATAGGCATTTTTCATGGATTAGGCATTTGGTTTCCACACTGTCATTAAACCCATGCTCTGGCTCCAGGGCACTCTGTCCTTCTGCTGACCTGTTGGCTTGCTGAGCCTACAGACATGATTTTGGAAAAAAATAGGCAGCTTGTTCCACAGTGGGTAGGAACCATCCAAGGCTTCATAGGTGTCATCAGGCAAACACAGCAAACAGATGATGTCAGCTCCAGATAACGAGACAGAAAAGACTCACATCTGTTAAGAAATGCTCAGGGCTTCTGACACCCTGTGAGCCTCCTGACTGTCTCACTTATGCACGTGTGGACTTGGAAAAGATACTGGCAGTATTTTCATCAGGAGGTACTCGTGTGAAGGGGGAGTGGAGTGGTCTGGGCCCAAGTGCTACTGAAGTGCTAATGCTCCGGAAGTGCTGGGAGCCAGCATTGTCTAAAGGATTAGTACAGTAATTAACAGACTCTCTAAACACCTCTGAGATGCCAGAAGTTCGGCTTTAATGCCCTCACTCCAGAGGTCGAGGTTTCCTGGCTAGACTACAGCCAGCAGAGGTTATTTGAACTTTATGCAGTTCAGCTAGGTAATACAATGATTTCAAAAACAGGAGTTTCCCTCATCACAGCATTACAGCACAGGATATGCCTGTATGTTCCAGTTGTATCTGCACTTTGTTACGGAGGCCAGCTTAGATTTCTAAGGATCCAGAAAAGCATCAGGCTAGCTTTGGGAGTTGTTGTGCCAGCACGGCCACTGGAACATGAAGACAGGCTTCAGGAAGTCTCAGGATTTAATGCAACATTCAGCTGGGGCTTTTCTTGACTGCACAGATCTTGCCTGTTTCTTCCACACCACACCTCTCCCTGGCATCGTGGCAGGTCTGTGACCTATTCTGGGGGGTGTTTTTTTTTCCTCTCCCAGCAAAATGCTCAAGCAGCAGCATGGCAGTGGGGCCACCTCATGGTTACTGCTGGGTGACAACAGCACTCTTTGATCAGATGGTAGATGCCAGCTGAAGCATGGCTTAGGACCAGGGAATCCTGAAACCTGCCACTGAGCACCCATTGCCAGTTCCCCAGGACAGGCAGGCAGCAGGTGTGTTGCTGTTGCCCTGTGCTCCCCCTCTCAGACCCCCTTTGAGTACATCTCCTCTCAGAAAGGGAACCACAGGTTAGACACCATCTGGTTTTGGGTCTTAACAGAAGATGTCCCTGTTCTGACCAGGAGAAATGGCATTGCTAATGCTCCTGGCAGGGCTCAGGGCTCTGCTTATTCCCTGAGCCCTCCCCAGAAATGGTCCCCTTCCCCCTCCTAACCTCTTAACCTTTGATTGTTGGCTCTTTGTCCCAGACTGTAATGGCCAGAAGTGTCCCTCTCTGTTTCATTCTCTCTGTCATTTTTCTGTCCCCTTCACAAACCTCTTGGATTGCAGCAAGAAACATGCACAGTGGAACTTAGAGTTGGAGCAGCAGCAAAGCCCATCCCAGCTTTAGCAGAAGGTGGGTGCATGGGCAGAAGGGCTGTCCCATGCTCCCATGCTGTCCTGTCCTGTCCTGTTTTAGGTGCTGTCTCTGCCTTCTATCCATCCACAGGCAATGGTGACCAGGAAAAGCATGACTGGTCTAGAGTTAAAACAATATTTCACTCCTTCTTAACCCAACTCCATAGTCTCTTCCTCTCTGCCTTTTCCTCTCTCCTTCTTCTCCTCTCCCCAGGCTCATCTCTTTGGGATGCCCTTCCTACATGGCTATGGGGTAGGCTGGAGGAGCCCAGGGGGAGAGGAAATGAGCCTGCCAGCTCCTCCAGGTGCTGTCCTTCTGTCATGCTGTTGGGGTCTGCCAGCAGGACAGCTGGTACCCTCAGCTGTACAAAGCAGCCTGAGATACTTAGCACAGAGTCTGTCATCTTGTGCCTGAGGGTGAATGCAAGTAGAGTGAAGGGGAGGGAATACCTCTCCCCACTGTGCACCTCTTAGAAAGAAAACCAGTTTGTTATGATGCCAGAGCACCAACCATGTTATTGCTTAATTTGCCTTTCAGGCTTTTTGCAAGGCTTACATCATAGCCTTTCAGTTCAGACCCATATGTTATCAGCTGCTAAAAGGACTAATTTGAAAAATATCTGACACCGTAACTCTCTGAGCTGCTGAAACATTTTAAACAGATACACAGTGCTTCTCTTAATACACATAGACACCTGTAAAAATGCTAGTCACACAATAGATAGATATATATCTGCTTCTGAAACTGAAGATTATACCCAGTTTTGGGATAGTTGTCATCCTGAAATAAGGAAATAAATATAGTTTTTTGGATAATAGGAATAGATGAAAATTACCTTTGAAAATCTAGGTCAAAATTGACTCCCTCACCTACCTGATCATGTACTCCATCTGATACTCTGGGCTGTAGAAAATGATTGACTGATGCCTTGCATACAAGTGCGAGTCCAGCCCTTCAAGGTATTCACAGCTAATCCCAAAGGCTGGGTAAAATTGTCTAGAGTTTGTGGCCCTGTGAGACTCCACTCCCACTGAGCTTGTCATCATGGTGGATGTCTACATTTTTGTTGTTCTTTGCCCTTCTGTTTTGTCATTACAGGAGACTTTTTGGTCTTTATATATGGGCTTGTGTCTTCTCCCTGGTCAGTACACTTACTTTTTAACTCCTTTACTGTACACTTTCCATCCCAAAGGCCCATTTAGAAAGTGCCACCAAACTTCTCTGCTGCATTTGTTTTCCAAGCATCAGTTCAGGATATTAGGGTGATGAATCTAAAGGGTGAGTTTGAATTCAGTCCTCTGAGGTGAAAAAAAAACTAGTGTCCCAGTCCCGGAAGGGAAGAGCTGTATAGCTGGCTATAGATACTCTGCTTTGAATAGACTGGGTCTGTTCAAGGCTGGAAGGGAATATTCCCATCCACTTCAAGTGCCTCATCCTGAAGTCCCTCAGTGAGAGACCAGGAAAGGGCAGATGCAAGGCAGCACAGTGCTGGATAAAGCAACCACATCTCCCAGGCACTGGAGGGATGTCTAAAAAGAAATTGCATATTTGCAGAAGATAACTGAATCCTATCCTTCCAGAAGGGTCCTAGAGGATGGCCAAAGCTGAGTCAGTGTCCTTGAAACAATTTTTTTTGCCTGCCATTAAACAGCCTGAGAAAGCTGACATGAAACAGACTAACACTTACTTTTACAGTCTTTCTGCCTCCTTTTAGTATGTCCTTTCTATATGAGACCTTTCAGCAAGACCTTTGTCTTTTAGCCTCAACATTGCTGGGTTGAGTACTGAATAATTTGCACAATCCATATGGGCGCTTTTTGCATTTATGCAGTGAGGACAGTGCCACTTGAGCAATACATCCAAGAAAACATTTACTATAGCTGGTAAGTAGGTTAAACAATACTGGACATACAACAGATTTCCTTCTAAAGATCTCGTTAATTCCAAAATTAATTATTTGACACTTCCCAAAGACTGTGTGCCTCGCTGCATAAGACAGAATCAAGAAGCTACATGGATTTAGTTGCAACTGAGATGATATCCTGGTTTTCCTTTTATTTTGTCCATAACTTCTGGAAACCCTTTGCTACTACATTCATTTAGCCTTCAGCACACTTAATATGAAATTGACTTTGCCTGCTCTCTCGCAGAGTTTTTAAATGCATGAATAGCACTGGATAGGATAGATCAGCATTAAAGTGAGACCAGCAATCTGATCAAATTTCTGGCTTACTCTCGTTGCCTACAGCAACACTGTCTACACATCCAGAAAATTACTTCCTAAGGGCCTGCACTTTAATGCGCAGTTTGACTAAAAAAAAAATAAAATTAATTAACCTTCTTGCTTAGGCTATTTCCATTTCCAGAAGTGTCTTTAATTTCTCTTCCAATTGCATGGAAACCAGAAAGTAACTTAGCTCCCTCAACTGAAAAAGAAATCAGACAATAAATTTCAACATGTATTTGCCTTTATGTTTCCTTTCTCTAAGTGCAGTTTCCAGTGAAAAACTCTTAGAATTGCAGGTATGTCTTTAAGAGATATTTTTAATGAAAAAGTTGCAACAGCTAGGGAACAAGGGACTTTCTGCCGGTTTTATGCAAATTAAGCTAGGGAAGTAATAGAGTGTCAGTGCTTTAGAGCAGCCTTCTCCAGCGTGTGAACTTGCATGGGTCAAATTTTTATTAACAGAGATAGAGTTTTTAATAATTATAGCTACAACAACTAGTATCAGCTATAAATGCTGCTGGGTTCCTTCTTGTGAGAAGGGTACTAGTTCAGTAACTGTGAGGTACACAGGCTGTTAATCATAAAAAACAACATATATGGCCAAGGGGTAAGGTGTGCTACTGAAGAACTGTCTACCTTGGTCTAGCTTCACCTTTCACAGTGCCTGCTCTTGAGTCACCTTACACAGTGCCTGTCCTTGAAGGTCCTGCTCAGATGGACCACTCCTTTCCTTGTGGCTGACATAGGAGGACTTCGCTGGTCATATGTGCCAATTTGTTTTTGATCTGTGAATAACTGCAGAGAGATGATGGTCCATGAGAGCCTAGCTGAGCCTTTGGGCTGAGGCATGGTTCATCCTATAGGCAGTGACAAAACTGGCAGTGCCAAAGCACAACCTGATAATTACTGTCAATCCTTGCAAAAAGGCTGCAGCACACCTTGAAAAACACAGTTTACCAACTCCCAGGGTCCTGTGGGGCAGCAAGAAAATGTTACTTGGTCTGCTGTGAATCCCTTTGCAGGGAGAAAATTGAAGTCCTCTGCAGGTGAAAAGCTGCGTTGGCTGGGATAAAGTGTGGCAAGACAGGAGCAATGCTTTTTTCAGAAGGTGCTTTGGCTGCAGCCATCCTGAAGTTATGCTGAGATCTCAGCAAAAAAATTAGATGGGCAAAAGATCAAAAGGCAAAACTTTGTCCCCATCTGAGTGTAAGGAACAGCGTGCTGTTTTCTGGTGTGCTTTTGTTGTCTGAGGTCAGTGTGGAATTAGGACCAAAGTAACCAGGACGAACATCAGACTGAGGATTAGGCCAGAACTTAGGTGTTGTTTTGGAAGGTAAGTGTGTTTCTACTCAGAAGAGGCAAAGTTGCAGGAATGCTCTAGTGAGCACCATTCAGATATGGCGCAGGCTTGCTGACTGGCACAGTGCCTGGGAGTCATTAGTGGACAGCCAAATAAACGTGCCCCAGCCAATGAGTTAAGTCACTCTTTCTCCATTCAAAGAGTAAATGAGGAAAGGCTTCAGTTTCTGGAAGCCTATTGCTATTAATTGCTGAAAATGTAATTTTGTTTCTGCTGTGGAGGGTCTCAGTGCCAGGAGGGAAGTAGACCTCTCCCTGCGGTGTGGCAGACTGCCTTACTAACTGGGTTTTTTTCACATTTATTTTCTTCCAGTCCTGAGCATACAGGGGTAAGTTCTGTCACGCTCTTTCTAGCCACTGCACATAATTGTTTGCAATGGACAAGAAAGCTGCTGTTTCTTCAACATCAACCTTCTATCTAATGAAGCTGGATAATACAATAGTCCCACATGTTTTGTTCCTCCTTGTAGTACTTGCTCTTGATGTCCAGTAAATGTGTTCCTGTTAAGATAGGAGACAGGAGAGATGACTACTGTGCACAACCTCTCTAGAATTAGCTACCTGTGAAATAATCATACTGCTTGTCCTGTCCTGGGCCACTACACTCTGGCTGTAGCATGGAGTTGTCAGGGAAATGAGGTCCATTTGTGGGCTCAAACAGAGCTGCAAGTCCCAATTATTCAGCCCAAAGGTCTCTGGTGCAGTCCCTAAGAGAGGTGGGGCATTCCTAAGTGTTAGAGCGATGCTGAATTTTTGGTCTCTCATCAGCAAGAAATTTATGTCACTCCCTTTCAGTTATGCCTTCTGAACTCTTCCTGCATTTCTTTCCCAAAGGTCCTAAATACTCACTGCTGGTCAGCTTCTCACCCTACTCTACATGGAGAGATCCAAGCAGAATTATAGGCAATCAACAGAAAATGGAGCAGCAGAGAGAAGGTTTTTGCTTCCCTGTCTTCTAAGCTGGTCATGGCCTATTTCACATGCACTCTTAGAAAGTCATCTTCTGAGGACCAGACATCATGGAACAAGACCAAACTGTATTACTGAGCACTCCAAGCAGCTTTGCTGTCTTTCAGCCACCAGCAGAGATATTTTCCTCTCCGTTTCTAGTAATGGCACCAGGGTGAGATTGATTTCTCTTCTGGGGTAATTTCCACTACCAGGACATTGTATCTCATACTTCAAACAGGCCATTTGCAGCTGAAAATTCCTGCAAATTAGCTGAGAGAGAACCTGAAAGTATGGTAACAAACTTCATCTATAACAGGGTTATGTACTACATATTATTGTCACTTATTAATAGAATTAGCAATCCTATTTTTAATCTCAGGCATTGAACTAGTGATTACTATTAGCAAAACAGTTATTCATGAGGTACCAAACCTTCAAAGCTTTGTGAATGAAGGCAGGGAATATACACTGTCTTTTGAGATGCTTCAGAGTGCTCAACTGCACAACACAACTGTGATGATACTGGGCTAATCAGCACGTGCAAATCAGGGCTAATCCTTGTAGAAGGTTTTCTGCTCCAGGGCAAATTATTACTTTTCAAAGACCAAGAAAAGCAGCAAAGTTTCTGCTGGGAAGGGCAAGGGTGAAGACTCCATGCATTTAACCCAGTTCTTTTCATTTCTATGTTAAAAATGAACAAATTTTTTGAAACCTTTTTTTTTTTTTTTTTTTTTTTTTTAAGGGATGAACAAAAGCATTAATGGTTTGTAGGTAGGATTCTTTTCTCACAACTACTTGAGAGATTTTGCACTTTCTCAAGCCCCTACTCTGGAATCTGACCTCAGGCATTTTGCTTGCTTAATGAGGTAGTGGAAAAGGCTGTTCCAGAGAAGCAGAATTCAGCATGTGCAATACAGGTAATTTTTTACTTGAACTGAGTCAAATATCTTGGCGAGAGAGATGGTGTGTAATTTACTAGCCTGAGTACAAGACTGGGAGTTAGGACCACTATGTTTAGCCACAGAGATATTTCAGCAGTTCCTAGAACTGTCATCTGTTGAGCACAAGTCTAGCTAAGTAGCCTTGTGGCCAGTGCATGTTTGGCTCCCTGCTATCACTGCTGGTCTGTTTCAGCAGCAAAGGGGATACCCTGTCCCCTTAGAGAGATAACAGCTTGCAATAACAGGGGACTCTCACAGAGAGATCCGACCTTTTGAGTTACTGAAGAGTTCTCTGTGAGAGTGAATGGTTGGATGAGTGCAATTATGTGCTTTAGGGAAAACAAACATCTTGCATAGGCAATGGATAATATCCTGCAAGTTCTTGTGATATAGGCACAATGTTTATCTATAGGTGAATTGGACAGCTGGTTACAAAACTGCAGGCACTGGATGCTCATGTTAGTGCTCAGATGTACGAGGGTGAGCTTCCATGTTGGTAGTGGGTGAGACCATCTTCTGTTGAGTGCTTTTTGTACCCCCAGGCTTTGAAGGATGCTAACCCAGCTTGCAGGCTGCAGGTTTCCATTGCATTTCATCATCTCAGCTCCCACCCACCACCCCTCCATGAAAACAGGGAAAACATATGCTCTTGGTGCAAGAGATTGTTCAGCTTCTAAGTCACTGGATGCCTCTGTTCTGAAGTAATTCTCACTGCCATAGCTATCATAGCGGAGTATTGACACAGTGTCTGGTTTCAGGCCAACACACAAACAGTCAAGCTGTGCATTTGTTTCCTCCCCTTAGCTGGAAGGAGCTCTGCTGATATCCTGAGTATCTCAGCTTACTAAAGGGTGAAAACTCTGGCTAGGTGTCTTCAAGCCAAGGGACTTCCCTGCCAGTGTGGGAGCACTTAACACTGCTGAAAGCAAGTTGCAGCCAAGAACACCTGACCTTTGGAACCTCCACACATGCCAAGGGCTTGATGCACTCCAACACACTCAGCTGCCTGTTTAGAGCAATACTCTGAAAGGTTTTGGGAGCTCCCAGGCGTCCAGACCTCTGAGTGACAGACTGCAAGGGGGCTTGAGCCTCTGCTCTGAAATTCAGCATCATCAGGCAGTATGGTCCATTTCCCATCACCTCAGTTTGAGATGAAGAGTATCTTGCTCAGTGTATGTGACAAAGCTAAATATGGACTTTTGGGTGAAGCTTTTTACTTCTGGGAGAGAACCTCATAGCATCAGCTTTGTTCTTCCCCTCACCCATAAGCTCTTTTAATTTTTTAAAATCTAAACAATGTGGTCCATGCATGTGGAAGAGAGGTGGGAAACAGACAAAATCAGCTCTTTCAGACCCTGAACCGAAAATCTTTTCAAAGAGCAGCCTGGAAGTACGTGCTGACATTGATGATGTGATCCTGGTGAAATAACAAAGGAGGAGCAGAAAGCATGCTGTTCCCCTGCAGCTGAAGACCTACTGCAATCACCTCGGGACCAAGCTGAGAGCTGTTCTGCTCTGAGCCAGTACAGCTCTTGTCAGGCAAATGAAATATACTAAAAATACCATGGTTTCCACATCTGAAGCCCTAAAATGGCAATTTTAACTAATTATGGGAGGCACAGAAGTAATTAGATAAGCTCTGGACTGTATTAGACAGCAAAATAAAGAGCTTTGTGTAGAATCAATGTGATAATAACCCTGTTACCTGGAGTTTATGTTACTTGAACTTCAAATCTGTTACCTCATTACTCAGAACCTTTAACAGGGCATGTAAGTTCTATTTGAAGGAAACTGGCACTTTCTATGAAAGTAATAGTGTTACTGCAGAAGAGTTCCTTACTGCTGTTCCACTGATATGACCAGGAGTGTGTGATTTAGTACCATGATAACTGAGAGGCTGATTGTAAACCAGACACAAGATATCTGTAGTCTGCCAGTTATTTGGAGTTTTATTATTTTCAGCTTTATTTCATAATCATTAGCCATCAGAAAAATACTACATGTTTTAGTTGGATATGTTAAGACGGGGTGTTCAGATAGCTAACTAAGTTGACCTAATTATAGGGCATTTTTAATTATGAAAATGGTTCATGTATCACTGGGATGGCATTATTTTGTTTTCTGGAGCTTTGACTAGGGGATGATTTTAGAACAGGATGCTGAATTTCAGGTTCCTGCACTTGTACTGTGCCATTCATCTAAGCGGCCTTTATCTCCTAACTGGCTTTTATTTTTGGATTACTTCTTTCACAGCACTAGTATTTCCTTTTGCTTTTTCTAGGAATGCTGCTGTAGGCACAGGTCTTCCCATGTACACTGAGCAGATTACAGTCCATTTCTGTGGAGGATCTGACTCACCTCACCCTCAGCTTTGGGCCCTATAGAGTGACAAAGGGGAGCACAAGATGGGAACATCCTGAGAACCAGAACATGGGACAATAATTGCTCTTTGGAAATTATCTCTCTTTGCCACATATAGAAGGCCCAAGACCCACAATTTGGGAGTCTTTAGTGACTCTTTTTTTTCTGTTTGGGATTGCATCCATTGTTCTAGGGTTATTTCAATGAAATGAGAGGCACATGGCCACCCTTTACCCTAGCTGGAGTCCCTTAATCTTCCACCTTGACAGTACCTTCTCAGCTGCAGCCCTGTGAAACCTCCTCTGCAATCTGTGATCCAGCCTGTCCAATGGGGGAAGAAAGGCATTCCCTTTCCATGTCTTCACAGCTGTACAGGACAAATACCACCCTAGTTTTTTTCTTCTCTGAGGTGAAAAATTGTTTTCTCTTGGATGCAGGCAGTATTGCAGCTGCTGAGTGGCCTTGTTATGACATTTTTCCTTCCTGTCACTGAGCATGCACTGAACATCAGGAAATCATTACAGAAAATTGAGAGACTGTATGTGTGTGTGTACACATAGAGAATGCATAACCCAACTGATGCAGTAATGTGCAGGGTAAGTTATAATACCTCCCACACAATATCTGGCTTCTGAAGCATGGCTCCAAATTGGCCATTACCAGAGTAATGACTTAATCAGTTGTTAACAATCTCTGTACTCCTTACCAACTGATGTGCATATAACCTTGCAAAGAGTCCCTTGGCACCTCCTCTGCTGCTGTCATCAAATGAGCTGGCCTTATTTCAGGTGTTTTCTATGCACTACTGCCAGGGTTCCTCTCTAGTTCCTAAGGCATTATGTCCAGTGTAGGGAACTCCTGCTATCCCCAAGAGGGGAAAACTTGCCATTTATGTTTGAAGTCCAGTTTCCAACTAAAATTGGCACTTGGCCACTTGGCTACTTTCTGGAGTTAAAACCTGGGAGAGTAATGTCTGTCTTTCAAGGAAATTAACTCCATTCATGCTGAAGGCTTTGTCTCAAGTTTTGACAGTCCCTGCAATGCTTAGAAAGTGCAACACTCTAAGTATCCTCTGGAGTCAACACATTCTGCCCAACCCCAATGACATGGGGACCTTTCCAGATGTACATGGGCCTGATCTGATCTTGGTCCACCTCTTCCTTGCTGGAAGATGTAGAACTGTCTTTTAGTCCTTGTCTTCATGCATGGAAATGGGGACATCAGGAGTATATCAATGATTTACAGCGTTTGTCCTGGAAGCCTTAATCTAGAGACATGTGAAATAATTTTGCAATCAGTAGAACTTTCCTAATGAGAGCTATTCTGAAATGACTCCAGCAAAAGGTCATATGATCAGGCAGAAAAGGGACTCTAAGGCTCCATTTATTTATTTATTTTGGTTTTTGAAAGGTAAAATGAGATTTAGCTCTGAAAGTGCCATTGTCAAGGTCTGTTGTCACTAAAGAAGAGTTATTTGGCTCATAACCTATGCACAGTCCATATTGCTTTGCTTCTGCTGCACAGGTTAATCAACACTGACTAAGTGCAACATCTCAAGGCATTTGAGATATAATTTTCTTCCCATCAGTTGTAACTGAGACAGAGAGAATTAACTAGGGGAATGCATTCCCCAAATCACGTACTCATAACTGGGTGGAGTTGGCATGCTAAGAGCATACCCAGCTGTGGGCTGCAGAAAAGAGAAGGGTTTACTTGACTTTCCTGTAGTGTTCCCATATGCCATCTGCTTCCAGTACTCATGGAGAAAGGCAGAAGCAGAAGCTTGGCAGAGAAAGACAATAGGATAAAGACCGCATGGACTGACAAAAAACTTCAGCGAGGAGAGACATTTGGGACACACAAGGATGTGTTCACTGAAGTCCTCGTCTGTATCAAGTATGTCATGATGTCCTTAGTCCTGTTGACTGCATGTGTTTCTAATGGTACTTAATTGCTTCAGAAGTTGTCTACCTCCACTCCCATGCATTAAAGGACAGTGGGGATGCCTGAGGAGGGGTCTGTCTTCTTAAAGCAGTCCATTCCAACAGCCTGCAATGGAAGGGCCATCCTTTCCTCCATTGTAGCACTCTACCATAATGTGCTAGCTTGGGCTGGCTGTGAGGTGGCAGGTCACCCTACACAGCTAGGACATTCAGGTGAGATAAATAGCCTAAACATCCAGCCTCATGGCCACAGGATCCCTCCACATGAAACAGAAAGACAGGGAAATTGCCTGAGGGAAATCAGAGATCAGACTGGACTGCCAAGTCTTTACTCTCTGTGTTGAGAACCAGGGA
>CM031878.1:43858989-43890922 GCA_018697195.1 Certhia americana | reverse complement strand
CGGGAGGGTGACAGAAAAACCTTGCCAGTATCCCTCCCCCCCGCCCTCCCCTCCCTACGCGCCCTCCCGCCTACCTCCCTCCCTCCTCCCTCCCTCCCCCCCTCCTCCTCCCTCCCTCCCCCTCCCTCCCTCCCTTCCTCCCTCCCTCATCCCTCCCTCACCGCACTCCACTCCCTCCCCCCTACCTCCCTCCCCTCCCTCCCCCCTCCCTCCCTCCATCCATCCATCCTTCCATTTCTCCATTAATTCTCGTTGGTGATCTCATTCGCGCCAATAGGTAGGCTGGAAAGGCATCTGGGTCCTTTTTCCTTTCTTTCCTCTCCGGGTTAAAATTAGATGTGAAACCACATCCCAAAAAGCTTAATGCATCCCATTATTCCTTGCATCATGACTAGCTGTCCTCCTATTGTTTAATGCCGTTAACAGCAAATAACTTCGTATACTATATATGCAAGCACAGCCAGAGCGGATTTCTGCCCTCCTCTCGTCCAAGTAGGCAGAAGTTGGAGAAGGGTAAGAGCAGCGTAGTAGCACACATTCCAATTTATACAATCTCCACATGTTTTTAGTTTAGTTATTTCCCACATCTGATGTGATTTTCATGGATTTAGTAATCCTCATTGGATTAAAGCCTAAGATTTGGCCCCCACAATGAACCCATGGAAACTTTTACAATCCACAATCTCTTGCAGCAAGTAATCCTCCAAGTTTCTTACCCCTTCCATGGAGAGTTACATCTTTCTGGGAAAACAGTCCCCAGTAGTTTTGATTGACAACTCCATTTCTTTTATTGGGAGAGGTAAACTAAACTAAACTAAGCTTCCAGTCCTTTCTTGCCTTCTACAAGACAAATATGTTGCAATAGCCCTTTAATATCTTCTCTCTGCTGTCCTTTCTTTCAGAATAATTATATTCAGCCTACCCAGTGCTCCCCAGACCTCACCAGCTCCAGATATTTATTCACCTAGGTTGCCCTTCAAACCCTTCCCCATTATATTATTTCTATCCTGAGACAAGAAGACCAGGACCACTCATTGTATTTACAACCTGCACAAATCATGAATTTATATAGTGGTATGGTGGTGCCATCTCAGGGTTCCTAGTATCTGATTTGCTTTATTGACTGTTGCTGAACAGTGAGGTGACATTTTTGTAGAGCAGCCTCCCACAGTCCCAAGACTATTGTCATTTCTGCCCCCCATAACTCCTCCCCCCTCCCCCCATCCATCTTAAATAGTAATGGTCAGGGCAGAGCTAATAATTCTAAATTAAGAAACTAAAACTGTGTGTAGGAGCAAGAGTGTCTGCCAGAGACCCCCATAGGGATGAGTCAGAAAGCTCAAGGAACAGTGGTCCACAACAGAACAAAACCTTTACAACAGTGTTTGGATACAGAAAGATGGTAGCTGGTGACCTGACACAGTCTGCTGAGCAGCTGGGCCAGGACCACACATATACAATTTAATCCAGCACCTCTTTTACTGAAAATGAATAACAAAACCTTAATAAATCAACAATTACTTATTGCTGTATTTGGGGTAATAAATTCTTTAGTTTATCAGTAGCTTGTGGCTTCCATAGCATGTTCTTTGAACAGTTTGCCTTTCAGTTACATCCCCTTTCTCTCCTGAACAATAAATTAGCATTCATTTTTTTTTAAAGGAAAAGAGGGGAAAAAGAGGATATATTACATTTTTTTCAAAGCAAAAGGAAAAATGCAACATCTTTTTGACATATATCTTAAAATAATACGAGGATAACTTTCTCTGCGTGTTAGATGCCTATGCATAAATAATAAAGGACGTTATGTTATTTACAGTGTTACACAATAAACTAAGAGCATTTCATTTAACACAATATCCATAAAGACAGTAAATAATGAAAACATCCATGTATGTACAAGACTTATTTACAATAGAATAGAGAATTACAAATGATGATAATTGGCCATGTTCTTTGTCTGCCCTTCTCTGCAGCATTTCATAGGTGCTTTTTTTGTTTCTTACTAGAAGTAAGACCCAGGTGATGGTAAGTAGTCACACTGCAGGGACAAGAAGTGCTCAACAGGCTGAGAAGTGTGTCCTTTGAGGACACCAGTTTGAGGATACCAGTTTTCTATCCTGGATGCTCAGGAAACTGCTTGCAATTTGTATGAGAGAAGCAGGGAGATGCAGCATAGTTGTTTTGGAGTACTGGAAAGGAGCTTTCCTGTTTCCCTGATAAAGGCAGTGATTGATCTCTTAAACCTGGGTGTGTTGGGGTGGCTCAAGTGAGGAAGGGAATAACTGGGCCAAAAGGAGGGAGTAGGCTTTTCTCTGTTACATGAGAACCTCTATGGAGCTGTAATGATTTACACCCCTTAAATAGGCAGGCTGTACCAGGTTCTGCACAACATAATCTAGCTATACACTCTTGAAAGAAGCCTTTTGTCTTGGAATAATTCCTGCATATAAACACATACACAGGAAAAACTCATGGCTCAAACTAAATGACATGGAAACAAACCAGGACAACCTTAACTCTGCCACCACTGGAATATTTCTCCCCCTCTTCAAAGTATGTTTCTTGCCATGACTTTCAGTCAAAGAACTGGCAAGCACCACACAGGGATGGCTCAAGGGTGTTGGGACTGCCTAGCTCAAAGGTCTGGGTAATGAAGCAAATATCCCCAACAGGGGAACTGGCCTTTTCCATAGGCACTTGCTGGCTCTGCCCCATGCTGCTGCAGCCTCCAGCCCCTTGGCCAGCAGGAACTGACTGCAACCTGCCAGCAGCACCTGTGGCCGGGTAGACTCACTATCTTCTGGGTGTAGGACTTACTGATGTGGAACACCCTCACAGTGTGATAAACACAAGTCAAGAGGTGAGGGTCTACGTCCTCCTCCCATCGCTTCTGTGTGTGCCAAGCCAGGGCAATTCCCAAATTCACTGCCGCATGAATTGTGCTGTAAGGTTGGATTCTTCACAAAGATCTAAGGGCTTAGGCAGCCATATCCCCAATTGTATTTTCTTGTTCTTAGGTCCATGTGAAGTCTCCAGCCTAATTTCATGCTTGCCCTATAACACACTCTCCATCTTCTGAGGGGGAGGAAGAGCAGGAACTGCACAGCAATTTGACTTTGAGGCACTGCAACAGAAGAGGTGTGACATTTTTCCCTAGACCTATACCAAATAATTCTCACATGTACAGCTCCCAAATATAGAATTGCTCCTTCATTTTGTACTGTCCCTCCACAATAAAAGTATTAGTAGTCAAATAATCCGCTCAACATCAAGGCATGTTCCCTTTCCGTTCTGATTAATCTCTCTGGGATATTATATAGATACTTCAACAAGAGCTGGCCTTGTGGTTGATATATAACAACCTTGTGGTTGATATAAATTGGAGAAGTTTACAAAAGACCTGTGTTATAATCCCTATTCTGCCACTAAGATGGGTGATTTTGAGGCAAATCTCTTGTTTCTCTGGCATCCTTTTTCTGTCTCATCTGTCCTGCAAGATCTTTGCAGTGTTAGAGGCCTTCCTGAAAGGACAGATATCCAAGTGCCCACAGAAACTGAACAGTGCAACTCTTTTGGAAACTTGTGGCCTTCATCAGGAAAGCCCACCTTGCCTTCTGTACTATTGAGTTGCAGAGTTAGTGGAGAGGTGGGTATTCTGCTGCATGGGATTGCAGAAAAATAGGCATGACTAAAGGGATGAAAATGAGAGTATGGTGTCTAGAATTTGAAGAGAGCCTTTTTTTCAGTCTGCAAAGGCAAAGTGTGTTCAAGTACATGCCAGGTAGGGAGATATGGCAAAGGAGACTTATGTCCAGACAGTATGTATTTGCCATCTCCCATAGATTTCTCAAATAAGCAGTGCCATTTCAGCCACCACATAGCCCAAAGCTGTGCTAGTTTCCTAGCCTTTCGGTTCTATCACTAACATCCTAGGGGACAACTTTGTTTCTTATACTAAGGTTTTTATGTTCTTTTTCTGATGAATCTGGTGTTCAGGTAGACTCACCTGTGTTCTTACTAATGTGATATGGTTACTTACACAGTGAGGAAGTCACTGATTTTTGTCATCCTGGCAAAGAGCTTCTTTTGCTATACTTTGCTTTCAGGTACCAAATCAATACCTTGTTCAACAAAACTCTTAGGCACATGCTTAACTTTTTGCACGTGCTGGACATGTCAATGAGAGTCTAGCACATGCTGAAGGTAACTTTTGCTGGGATTAGCATAAGCATATGCCGGAATAATTTACTGAGTTGGGACTTTTGTTCCTCAGGTTTGCATCTCACAAATTTTCCTTGATGTATTTCTCTTCATTTAACTAGGACCAGAATGTGGCCCAAAGGATGAGTGTAGTTTGGCTGAAATTATTTTTCTCTTGACAGGGCTCTTATTTAGAGCCCTGTAATACCTGTAAAACATATGTTCTCATTTTCAGAATCCCCAGAGTCTAGGAAAAACATTTGTTTTCCACATCAATCCTGAGTCAATGCTGTGCCAACTGAACACACAACAAAAAAATCAAAAGTAGAAGAGGCAGAGTGACCCTGACTAAACTGATAGGAATTCAGTGCAAAAGAAGCCATTTGCTTCTGTCTGGATGGATGCATCTGCTCCAGCACTGACAGCATCCTTGTTCATTACTAGTCAATGACTTCAAGACTGTCACTGGCTATATGAACACTGATATCAAATAGTCACACAGGGTTACTAGGGCTGTAACCTACATGATGCACTTGGCTTCATAAGTGGGATCTGCATCATCCTCGCCTCTCTCAACCCAAACAATGGAGTCAATAAAGGTGAGTGGAAATAAAGTCCATACATCTGCTTTGTCCTTCCTATATGCCTATACTTTTTAACCATTCAGCAAATCAAATTCTTCCCTGAAAGGCCTTTCTATGTCCAAGAGTAAAACTTACTCCAACAGCAGCTCTAACAAGGTATTTCTAGAAGCTTGTCAGGGTTCTGTCTGAGGAAGAGAAAAAGGGAACAAAAATTGAGGTGAAACAGAAGAATAAATCATGTATTAGAAATCAACATTAAGAAATAGAGGTGAAAACTGATTGCACTTTTATTAGTGGCATTTGTTTTCCAGATAGATCTCTTCCTTGCTTGGTTACAGATATCTATTATATTTGCCCCATTAACATAAACTAATATAAATTTTTTTTTCTTTTTTTGTTTTCTTCTTTTTTTTTTCTTTTTTGTTTAAATAGAGTATTGGGTTCAAAGCCTCAGCTAACTTAAACCCATTTTCTAAGGGATAACTAGAACAATTAATATCTGGAAAATAATGAAATGTCAGCTCCTAGTGATTACAAGCTGACCTCTGATTAATAATATATTTGGTTTAAAATCACAGTATTAGTTTCTTTCTATAAGTAACATTATTTAATGCAGGTTGGCTTTTTTTTTTTTTTTTTTTTGTATGTTTTTTGTTATCCTGCTGTAATTAATAGTAGCATGCTGTTGGATCTACTACTATCCCAGTGCTCAAAGAAGCAAACCTTTTGGCTGGCAGAGAGCAGACAAAACTCATCTCATATACGGAAAGCAAATAAAAGTTCTCATATAAGAAACTTTTTTTAAAAATTTTTAAATTTTTTTAATTTTTTTTTTTTTTTTTTTTGACTCTGTGTGTGTGTATATGTGTGTTTTTCTGGTGGAGTAGGGTAGGAGTGCCATTGCAGGGCTTTCTGATTTGGAGACTCTACAGCAAGCAATCAGAGGGACTTCTGCAATTCTTGCAAATCATACATCCAGTCATTATAATGCAGTGCACAAAAAAGCTAGGACAACTGAGGGCTAAAAGGTTTCGCAAAATACTATGGGACAGCCATCATTGTAACTGTACAAAACTTGCTCTCAACTTAACATAACATAAAGGCACCATTGATATCTTTCCCCATTTTTGAAATACTGTAAAAAATTGCTACATATGGCACATAACACATTTGTACATACGTATATTTAATTTATAAAAGTTTTTTCCCCCTCCTGTTTTCTATTAGCGGAATTGCTAAAATAAAATAAATTGTTTAATTTAAAGGTGGAATACTTCATTATATAAAATAAAGTTTTACATGTGAATCTATGTGTTTTATGTTTTATACAGCAATAGGGTCTTGGTTAGCTATCACACTGGACAACCTTGTTTGTAACTCTTCTGGTGTGGAGAAGCGATTTGCCGGGTTAGTCCTGGTATCAGCCAGCCGGAAGGCAGAGGCCGGCTCCAGACTGGTTGCCCCGGGGTTCGGTATGCTCAGGAATGGTGTATCCTCGCCTATTCTTTCATCTTCAGTTTCGGTCTCAGAGCTGCTGCTCTCAGAGCTTGTGTCGGAGTCCACTTCCACCCTGCTGGAAATGTGGCCATTGGGCTTTGTTCTTTTGACCCTCCGGCTGTTGGTGAGTTTCTTTGGAGGCTCCTGTGCTGGTTCGTACTCCTGCGTGGTCTCGTACTCCTCATCCTCCACGATCCGCAGAGGACTTGGTGGCAGGCTGTTGCTCTCATGGGTGGGATTGTGGTGAAAGGAGTTGAATTGCTGAAGGTGGTGGTCATACTTCTCATGAAGCTGCAGCGGAGTCACCAGGAGCAGTGGTCGCTCCTCTTCTATGAAGGGACTCACTGCCACTGAAGGGATGGAGACGGTCAAGCTGGAAGCCGGTGGTGACATTGTGGAGGGGCGGGACTTGGGAGAAGTTGGAGTGTGAAAATCAACGGGTGACATGCGAGCTGGTGTGGTCATAGCTGAGACATACCTGAAGAAAAGAGATGGAGAAAGCTTGCAAGCACAGGAGCAGTGGTGACCTGTGAACACAGCAGCTCATGAGGACAGGGAAAGAAATGGCAGGGATCCCTTAAAAACCCCAGCATCCTCACACAGGGCTACTAAGGAACCTTTTCTGTTCCTATTAATCCTATAAAGTGTTGACTTCTGGGAATCTGGGCAGAAACATTTGAAAACAGGATGAGCACAGTGAAACTCCCAGATCCCAGCCATGGAGATGCCGTAAATTTTTTGCCAGAATAACTTTCTGGAATGAATCCAGGAATGGAATTCAGAGACAGACAGGCTGCCAGAAACAAAATGCATTTGCAAGTATTTTCTCAAAAGGAAAACAGCTGCTTTGCTTCTGGAAGGATTTGACCAGAATCTGGGGTACATGCAAACAGACAGGGGGAAAGAAAGGAAGGGAACTGAAGGACAGTCCTCTTGGGGTTTCACCCTCTTCTGGCAACCAAACTGCCTCAGGCTAGGGAGGAAAGTAATGTTTGGATAAAATCTAGAGCCAGATTCTGCTGATTTTAATCACCAAGGGTAGTCAGAGAAGCATTTGTAGCACCATCCCAGGAGCTTTGTGCTGCTCCACTCCTTGGGTGCTAGTCACCCTGGCTGATAGATATATATGTAAAGAAACACAGAGTATCATTTGTCCTCATATGGGAACAAATGCTGAGAGACAGGATTGTTTGGCCTAAGTGCCCATGATTTCTCTGCAAAATTTGTCCCTGTTCCTGTGGGAAGGGTACTGGTAAGAAGTGATTTCTGAAAATGGGGCTCAGTTGCCATTACAGGGTTTGTCCCAAAGAAACAGAACAAAACATGTGAAGCTCTCAAGTAGTTTTAATCAGTAGATGTGCTATGAGGTCATGTGGATTCATGCCAGGTGAGGATCTGCTGAAACCTACTTGATCAAAAGCACCATGCCCAGCATGACTCTGCATGGTCTGGCTTTGCTTTTATTCTTATCCTGAATTCACCTGCCCAAATTTTGTCTGTGTCTAAAGTTAAAATTGTTCTAGGCTCCATCACAGGCCCATTGAGAAAAGCTATATGTCTATGATTGACGTAGTTATTTAGTTTTCCATTAGTGGTTTATTTACTTGAGCCTGAAATTACCAAAATAAACCTGAATCCAACTTTCTTATCCAAACTATGACTCAGTTGCATGTATTACACTTGATAAAAATGGAGTTATGGGAAAAAGGAGAAAATGGGACAAATTCCGGACAGATGTGCAGTAGAGCATGAATTGATTTCACTAGAGGCACATTGATTTCACTTTGATTTACATGAACTGAAGAGCAAGAGAAAGGAAAAAACCAAACCTGGAGATATGCATGGGAATTAATCAAGTTGGTTGAGCAAAGGGCAATGAATAGGTCTGTGCATTGGATGAAATAAGAAATTTTTTCTCCTTCCACGAGTGAGCTTTTCATCCCTTTCACATTTTTAGTAGGTATTGTCTGAAAAACTGAAGTCTTTCTACTTTCCTAGCTGGTGCACTGTTGGATATACATCTTTATGACACACTGGATTTCAGCTAAACTGGTTCTGTTAATGCATTGAGTTGGTTAAATGTATTCAGTGTACTGTGCAGGCTTCCAACAGTGTCAAGTTACTCATACTGGAGTGTTGTGCATTCACACATTTCTGGTCTATTCCCCCACACCATAACAGGGCAGTGCTAACTAGCTGCTGTCTGCAATCTGAGGCTCAGGAGCTGAACTCACGCAGCTGTAGCCCATCCTGAAAGGAAGGTTAAAAGGTGACTGATTTATCCAGCTTCATGACCAGCTATGCTGGCTCAGTGGAAGGCGATCAGAGTGTACCCATGGCCATCCAGCACACACTGACTCATTATATGCTGCCAGCTGCTTCATATAGTCCAGCCTTTTGTGCAGAGACAGTACTTTTTGATCTTCTCTCCTGTAAGACAGCTAAAGACATCCAAGATAAAACTGCTTGTGTCCTCTGCTTATGTCCTCTGCTTATGTACACAGGTGGCAGGGCGTGTGATCCAGCAAATAGATGGGGTAATTCAAAAGAACCCCTTGCAATGTCTGTTCAATTTAATTTGAAAACTGAGGGAGTACAACCTTGGTCTACCAATTCACAGTACAACATTTGATGGCTTCAGGAAGTAATTTGTCAGCTCCTACATTCCTTTATGTTTCTGAGTAATTTTTAGTTCCAAGTAACTCTCACTTTCTCCCATATACACACAAGCCATCTCAGGAACAATTGACCATGTATTTCCTGCTTGCTAAAAATAGATGAGGCCTGCAATTAATGCCCATTATCATCTCCCATGTTCCAAATTCGTGATTGCTTCAGACACAGGCTAGGCTGTCAATGCCTGATGAATTATCTCAGAAATGTTACTGCTTTTGAGATATAGTACAACCTTCAAGAGAAACAATAATTGATGGAAGCATTCTTTCTTCTCAGAGAAACAAAAAGGAATATGCTTTCCCCTCTCCTCCCATTTCCCCCCACCTCCCAATTAAATTTAAACAGTTTCTGTTACAATGATGCTTTGGGTGTCCCATGCAGTGCAGGTAGACAGCAAGAAAGTTCTTCACTTCTCACATGCAGATGCCCAAATACACTAAGCTGTAATACTCACCACTGGCGGGTGTGTGGCCATGCATCCTGCTTGGTTCCCAGGCAGGAGACAACATGGTATTTACTGTTACAGGTCCTGGTCCAGCAAAGCACTTAAGCACATGCTGAGCTCTACCCATGTGAGTAATCTTGCTGATTTCAGTGGGCCTACTTGCACGATTAAAAGATAATCTTGTCAAAGTGCTCTGCTGGATTGGAGCCATGGCTGTTTATGTCATGTGAGCCACATATCTTCAAATTAAATTCCATGGTAAATAATACATAATTTTTAATGAGAGGGCTAGTTTACTATCCTTAGTGGTACTACACTCAGGGTCCTTCCTCAGTGGGCCTTCTTCCTGCTGCTTAGGAGTTGTTTCTGTGGCAGAGGGAGTACCACAGAAATGGCGTTTGCTGTACTTGCACATTCATTTTTCTGAAAACCACAATTTGTCTCCTACACAACTCAGCCTCCTTGGAGATTGACTGGCTGCAGTTTTGGCATCATGGACACTCCAAAAGGCCAAATCCCTTGTGATTTCAAAGTGCTCAGAGAACTGGTCCTTAACCTTTTGTTTTCCTTTTCTTCTGCCTATGATTCCTGGGAGAAATGCTCTTTTTAAATATCTTGTTTCTTCTCCATCTTTTTTTTGCTATTCTGTGGCCATCTTGCTAGATTAACCTGAAAAGGATTTTTTCAGTAAAAGTGTTTTTTACAATTGATGTACTCCTAGACAGACCTTAGGAACTGTTGAACCAGCCTTTTCAGAGAAAAAAATGATTGGAAAACTCCTGGCCAGCTTTATTTGTAACTATTCCTGATTTAATAATGACCTGAGTCCTTCTGTCTTGCACTTTGTGTTCCTTGCTTTTATTTAATAAAGCATTAAGGGGAGGTTGTAAAGGATTTAGGAAGTGGAATACTACAGATAGTAAGCGGTGGCATAATTTCTATACTGCTTAGGAGTCCTTAGTGCCCTCCTCCTGTGGATCAATACATTACTTTCTCACTGCAAAATCTCAGTCTTCTCATTTGCATCTTCTAAGAAATTGATAATTAGGCAAAGTTCTGTTTATAGTTTACAATGGAAATTTCTGACTAATTTCTTCAATGGCGCTTTTCCAAGTGTGAACTGCTGGCTAATGGGACTAAATCCAGCAGAGGAGGGAAGGGAAGAAATGCTTTTGGTGGACTTTAAACTACTACTAAGCTCTCCGCCTTTATGAATAAAGAGATGTATGCCCTACATGAACTGTTGCATTTTCTCCTGTGCTCCCAAGCTTTGAAACCACCTGAGAAAACACCAGGTCTTGCCAGCTGGAAGCAATGAGGTGGTGTGCCCTACCTTTCACTGTGAGGAGAGTCTCGGTAGGAATCAGGGGTCTCTCTTGCATGCCGGAGGAAGCTGTTGCCTTCCCGTGGCCCACCGATGCCGTTGAGACGGCCCCGGGGCCCTGCTGGGCTGCCATGCCTGCTGTTCTCCATGGAGGAGCTGACGAGCACCGAGTGGCTTTCAGAGAGGATGCTTTCAGTGTGGCCATTACTCCAGCTGGAGAGCAGCAATCAGGAAAAGAGAAAGGGGGAGTATGACAGTGGGCTTGGGTAGCAAACGTGTATGAGCAGAAGTTTAGCCAGGGAAAGGAGGGGCTCTGTGCCACTCAGGATCTTTGGGTTGGTAACTGGAGCTGCAGAGTTTAGCAGATTCTATGAATCCACACATCAAGGTGATTTTGCATGTATGGATATAAGGACAGGGAAGGAGGGCTTTCCAGTCATCAGAACTGTCACTGATTTAGCAATCTGCATGTACTAAAATTCACTGAATGACAGTGACAGTACTGGAATGCCATTCCTATAATAAAGTTCTTTGTAAACTCCTGGGAAGATAATTAGTTAGGTAACATGACACCAAATATTGTTCGTCTTAAAATGAAAACACTATGAAGGGAGCATAGATCTTCCCTGGTTTGTAGTTTTACACATCTTTTTGGTTTCACAACAGCAGCAGATCAGATGTTACAGCTGCTATTTGTCTTCCCCCTCCAGTACCTGTGGCTAGATGTCTGGGTGACTGTCACGGAGTGATGTGTTGTTGAGGTGTAGTGGCTTGTAGAAAACGACGTCTCTGTTTCTCGCTCGATGACGTGCTCACTGGAGATTACATTTTTTGAAACGTACTGCTGAAAAAACCCAGACAAACCTCAGGTTTACAAACTGTAATTTGCAGCACATTTGTAAACATAATTCCCAACCCCTCCTTCCCAGATTTCAGCCTTTTACATGTGCCAAAGCACAAATTTTATCACTTAAATACATGCAGAAACCACACTGACACACTTGAGCACGTTCATGTACACCTCTGCGTATATAGCCCATCTAGACGCAAAATAGGAGACAAATGAGGAAAGAAGCAAAGGTCTGCATACCAATCAAGCTATAAAAATGTATTTAACAAGGGAATGAGAAGTCCCAATAGACAGACATGTGGAAAAGCAACGTCCTATTACCATCAGATACACCAAAATACTATTCTCTGATGGAGAAGATGGCAGCAGTTTGTGATAGCAATTTTTTCTGTGTGGAGAAAGCCAGGAGAAATCAACCAGCCTGCAGCAGATAGATGTTAAAAAGCGGCGGGGTGACCTTTCCTGTGGCACTGGCAGCCTAGGCTGAAATATGTGCAGAGAAACCTACATTCACGAGCTGGACATTATCCGGCGGTGGGTTGGGGTGGTGCGGCCCGTTGGCCATGTTCATGACGTTGTTCCTTTCTGAGCGCAGGCTCTGCCGAAGGCGGTCATGCAACTTTTTCCTCTGCTTCCTGTGCGCAAAACACAGACACAATTTTAATAGACAAGAAGGAAAGCAGCTGCACCTTTCAGCATACTGATGTTTGTGATAATAATATAACATCACTGTTTTTTTTTGCCAGAATTTTCTCCACTGCTGCTAGAGCCCAGGGTAACTCTGAAAAACACGGGTCTAATTGCAGCTGGAACTGTGGGGACCTGCACAGGGGGAAGGATATTTGGGATCCCTTCCAGGAGCCAGTGGGACACAGGGGGACAGGAATAAGTGAGAGGAAAAGGGAAGCCATTTCTAAGCAACGCTCTGTCTCAAGAGTGTCTCTTTCTGCACTCAGAAGGGAGGGGGGAGAGATTTTAACCCAGACACCCTCACACAGGCTAAGGCGAAGCTTCTTGACAGCCCATCAAATTACGCCTCTCTGTTCATCACAGAGTGCCTAGGTGTCTGTGCCTCAGGGCTTGCTTGCAGACACTGGAATATGGGCTTTGCGATGTCACAGTTACACTTTTTTTTTGTGGGATTCATCCCCTACCTCAACAATGTACTTCAAATATATAAATGTGTTACAGAAGAGTGCAGAGGAAGCCTCAGAAATCCTGAATGAGACTATATAGGATAGGCCTGAGCCTGCAGACTTCCTGGCAGCTCTGGAAGGTTTTGTTTCAGTAACATCAGATTTGCTCTGAAGCCTAATGATTACCAGGTGGATGCCATGGCTGCTAATGCATTTAGTAGAACTATTCATGTACTAATGACATGATCTCTGATTGACTTTGATGCTTCAACTGCTTCCTGACCTTAGCTGTTGTTTCCCCACTTGCTAACAACATGTGAGTCTTATGAGGAGTGGCTGTGGGAGCTGGGGCTGCTTAGCCTGGAGAAAAGGAGGCTTAGGGTTACTTTATCACTCTCTACAACTCCTTGAAAGATGGTTGTAGTGAGGTGGGTTTGGCCTCTTCTCCCAGGCAAGTAGCATCAGGACAAGAAGAAATGGCCTCAAGCTATGCCAGGAGAGGTTCAGGTTGAACATCAAGAGAAATTTCTTCATGTAAAGGGTTATTAAGCATTGGAACAGACTGCACAGAGGGGTGGTGGAGTCACCCTCCCTGAGGGTGCTCAAGAAATGACTGGTCACAACACTTAGTGCCATGGTCTAGTTGATAAGGTGGTGGTCAGTCAAAAGTTGGACACAATCTCAAAGGTCTTTTCCAACCTAAATGATTCTGTGATTCTGCAGTCCTCCCAGCTCTCCTCAGAACTTTACAGAAGATCTTTACAAGCTGTCAGCAGCAAAACTTACAGCATAGTAAAACCTGGCTGCGCAGATCACACTAATTAAAACGCCAAAATAAATAACCACAGAAAGAGCTATTCAATTTCAGACTTAATTTATAAATATTACCCAGTTTTCTCTCATTACACTGGAGAACTTCCACCATACTGTCACAGAATCCAGGGCAGTGAGAGAAGGATGCAGGCTCCAACACTCTCTGGAATGCATGACTTTGGCTGTGGCAAAAGCTAACATACATTCTAAGCTGTATGCAGAAGTGCAGATAGTGACAGCAGGGGAGGACAGTGTAAGACATAACTATTTTCAATCCTGTTCTGAACTCAAGGAGACTATTCCAAAATAGTCTTTAGAAAATAGACTTTACAAAAAAGGAGGAGTCAGGGCAACAAATATGTTGAATCTTGATAGTCATGAAAGCTTAAAGACAATGAAAACATATCTTGACACACAGCATTTTACACATTTTCTCTGTGTTTATGTGCCTGGATAGTGGAAAATGCTTAATTTATATCACATCACATAAATTGCATATGCAGATATATCTGTCTTGGAAACACTCCTGCCTCATAAGGGTACAGTCTGTGTTTGATGTGGACTTCATGATTTGAGGATAACCAGGCATCATCTTAGAACATGTAAGCAGTTAAGGTGTACAGTGCATGGAGACATCTGAGCTACCCAAAGACCTGCTGGGCTGAGAAGCAGCACTAAAACAACGTTTAAACTTGATTTCACAACTCCCTTTCATGTGGAGACCTTGGGAGATGAGAACAATCTGAATTCCTTAACATGGTAGAGAAAGTGAGTTCTACAAGGAGTTTGAGTTAATCATCTACAGCACTGAAATCCTGGCACATGTAACCTGGGAGTTCATCTCTAGAAATCTGCATCACTTCCCTCCTTCATTGACCAATGAATTTGAATTTGCATGCTTTTATCTGTGCTGTTTGTCCTGTAGTAAAAGGACACTAACTAAAAGAAGAAATTACTCCACAAAACTGAGATGAAAGAATAATGGGAAAGCTAGTGTGTACTTAAGAAGTGTTTATCTTCATGTAAATGATTTGCAAATAAAGTAACTCTGAATTAAGATTCAGTGTCTGAAGATATTGCCTTGGCAATTTATCAGCAGTATTTCCTGCAAGGAGGCCAACAAAATCTAAGCTATTACATTAGTTGTTCTCCTAACACCATTCCAAGATTTCTCCTGGTTTCTGAGTTTTCCCCTATTTAGGGAAAAGAGCATATGCAAATTATGTCACAAATACCAGTCTGGCATCACTGCTGCATTAGGAGGGCCATGTACCAGCATAGCACTCTCATAAACTGTTTTTCAACACATTTAACTTTTGGTTCACAGTGATTGCTGATGTCTGGGGCATAAAATCATCCAGATCCCTGATGGATTCTGTGAGCTCTTTATGCAGAAAACCATACTTCAGGATCCTGACTACATGTTTATTAAAATACATGGAGATGTGTTTTCTAAAAGCAGTAATTGATCTGTTTTTCTATTACTGTTTCAGTAGTCCCCACTGACTACTGGCACAAGGGTATGGGGGGGAGCAGTTGTGTGTATGTGTCTGGACTCTCACTGAGAGGGACAAATGATCTCCCTCTTCCCCCACTTTTAACACATCCATTATTGGTGTGGCTTACAACAAAAAACAACAGTCCAACTGCCAATCAGGTCTTGAAACAGTAAATCAGGTTTATGCAAACGTAGAATATTTATGATAAGGGCTTTCTGTGTTTTGGTGGGGAGATTTATAAGGGCAGCCAGAAGTTTAGGCAACAGAAATTCTGCTGATGTTCTGTGTAATTTATGGTCTAGAGTGCCTCACGCATGTTTGAGAGTCACCACCACTAATTTAGAGACTCACAGAATGCATTTAAATGCCTACTTTTGCACTGAGAGCACTTTTGTGTTCAATTTTTTGGCCTTTGGTGTATAGCAACTTTTAGCATCATTAATTGTGTCTCAAGTACAAATAAATTTGGCTTATAGATAAAATTTACTGCTGAAAAAGCAACATTATCCCATTGTTGGAGTTTGTTCCTTTTACTGCTGGGGAAACCAGCTGAAATGGGTGATGGAAAAGACAGCAAACAAACAACAAAAAAGAAATAAAAAGAAAAAAGACAAAAGATTGCAAATTACATTTGAAGACTGAGAAGTCTTTCAGATTCCTGTCCTAATTGTGTACTGCTGATGGACGTGCAGACCCACATTCATCTGGCACCGTGGTCACAAGTTTGTCTCTTAAGCTCACCTCTAGAAAACCCAGATATAACCTTATGCCCAGAGAAGCTACAGTTAACTGGGAAAGCCCTGACCAACAACCACAGATATGAAATAGAAAAGTTTACTTGGTTTTGCAGTAGGCCACCACACACATGATGCCAACTACCAGAAGAGCAATGCAAATGCCAGTTATGGTCAGCACCCGTTTCTGGTACAGTTCCTCAGCTTCTAGAAAGGACAAAAACAGAGAAAGTCACAACATGGAGGATGACTAGGCAAGGAGCACACAGTCAACAGCTGTCATGCTACATACCACTGCACAGATTCACACAGCAACACCAAGACACAGCCACCACACTTCAGGCAGACTCATTATTGACTGCTAGGAGAACAGGACCACACCACAAACTATTAACACAATACTGGGAAAGAGAACAATTACAGAATTACAGTAAAAAGTCACTTTTTTTTTTTTTTAACTAACAAGAATAATATCTAAGAAACAACTCTTAGTTGACAAACACAGCATTTGCTGGAAATAAAAATGCAGTGTGGTAAGGTAATAACATGAATTTGCAAATGCTTTGGAAGTTTTGCAAAGACAGCTGGAATGAAAGCCATTTTTACAGGTCTTATGAGAAATTTATTTTCTTATTATATTTTTTGGATTGTTTTCATGTCCAATATCCCTCTGGTCCCACGTCATTTTATATCTCAGCTGTCTTTACAGGAGAAATTTCAAAATACTCTTCTACATTTGAGACATGAGCTTGGCTTGTAATTATATCACCAATGGAAATGAAGGCAGGTTTTGAGGTCTGGTCATAAAATTCAGACTCTTTCTCCAGTGTTCCTCCTAAAACACAGCAATATTAACAACCAGCAGTGCCTTGTGTGAGAGAAATGCAGTTTCAACTTGTGTCCCTTTGTGACCAGCAAAGCAAATCTCTATCTAGGGTGGAAGCTTGCTCAGTGATGACAACTTGTTACTGATCTCATTCATCGGAGATACTTCACTTTTATAAAGGTGTTAGTAGTGCTGCTAATGTTTGGGCTGGAGCTACTGATGCTTTCCAGCCCTGCTCATGCTTGGCAGAGAGCATTGCTGAGTGCTCTGCTGGGGAAATGTTATGAAAGGAGCTCTGAAACTGAGGTGCTGTCTGTGTTGACACTTTACAGATGTGAATTTGTGTTCCGGCTGTTAGAAAAAAAATGGATGTCTAGCTTTACTCTAGTCTTATTTTTGATGAAGCAGACAGACCAACAGTAATCTGCAACATCGACCACAGTCAGAATATCAGCAGATGATTAAAAATAAATTAATGAATTAAAGCTGCACAGCTTTACACTACCTTTGGGATAAATGCCAGCATTATTCCTGCTGGAAGTGACTTGCATCTGGCTAGTACAGAGGTGCACAATGGTCACTCACATGGGCTGTATGTCTCTGCCCAAATGATGTGCTGTCATAAATGACACACCAGTTCAGGGGAAAATACTCCTTACTGAACAGGGAGCAGCTTTCCCTCCAACGTGTTTCCTGAGCTTGTCTAGTTTTATTTTGAAGTAGCTGTGGGCAATTGGCAAATACTTCATGCAATAAACCAAAAAGAAAAAATAAATCTTAATTTCTCTGATACAATGCACCACCATGGAACAAGTTTGTCTTACAAGCCAAACCCACTGTAAATCAAACACCAGCAAACAGGTCACGAGCACTGTCATACAAAATTAATAGCACTAATTATTAACAAAGACAGGAGAAGGGGAGAGAAGACGTGAGTATGGTAAAACTAAGATGCTGCAAAAATGTATTAAAGAAAAAATGTAACTCCAAGAACAAAAAGTCAAAAAAGGGAAGGAAGAAATTGTGGAAACTCCAACCAAACCAAACTATGACAAAGAAAAAGAGGAAGATGAAATATAAGGAAAGACAGGAAAAAAGGGTAGAGAAGACAACTACAGGCCTGGCACAGCATGCTTGGAGCTGGAAAAAAACAGAAAGAAGAAATGCTTGGGGACAAAAAAAAAAGTTGAAGCAGAGTGTGAAGGGATTTTTCATACAGCATAACTCCTCACCTAGGCTAGTTAGTGGCACTGGATCCCCTTCCCTTTTTGTCCCTACTGAAAGCGCTTATTAGTTAGCGATGGAAATGGTGTATTACGAGGATGTCACAGGAAACAGGAGAATTGTGCTAAGCAATTTAGGGGCTAATTTGAAATGCTTTGAATTATTATTATTTTTTTATTGTCATGCTGTCAGCTGTTAGCTTATGAAAGCAAAATGAATAGTGACATATCAACCCTTTTCTTTTTGGAGCACAAGGGAAAAGAAGATTAACAGTGGATGCTCTTCTCAGTTTTTATACTGCAGGAAAAATTGCACTAACTCCAGGAGGTTTGCTGCAGGCTGACACTGTTGTAAATGAGCTGGGCAGCTGGCTGGTGATGGCCTGACTGAGTTAGTCAGTAGGCTGAGGCTTGTTGCTTATGTGTGGGACTTTTCTGGGTACTCACCAACTGCAGGGGGTGGGTGTTGCAGCAAGGGAACAGGGCTGTGGGTGCTCCTAGAACCAGCAAGTCTGATGGGACTGTAGATCTTGATGGGTATGGGAAATAAAATCCCTGGATCTGCTTTCATAGCCTTTGTTCCTTCCTATGCCCTTTTAAACAAGGCCCTAAGGACAATGCAGCTTGACATGGTGTGCATAAATGGTAGTGCTGCCATGGCCTCCCTCAAAGTCTGGGTGCAAGGTCTGCCTAGGGAAGCACATGCACCTGGGCATGTCATGCCCAGCAAACCAGCAAACTCTCATGTAAACCTGGCTGTGCTCCCGGCTGAGACAGGACAGCCAGGGCCAAATGGGGGATGTTCTGGTGTTCTGCAGGGTCCAGTGTGGATGACAGGGGATGCTGGCAGAACTGGGACCTTTGTCAAGACTCTAGAGATAGCATGTTACCTCAAAGACAAGCCTTGGACTCCATTTAAAGCCAAGAAGAGTTCTGCAAAACTCCTGTGGGGCACTTGCACTTATACTACATTTTGCCCCAAAACTGCCTTCTGTCTCTGACCAGTGTTAAAGTTTGGAGTCAGTTAATGACATCCAGCTATTAACACATGCTGATTAAACTATCTTGAAAAAAATTATAGCAGCCTTGCAGGAAAGTCTGCAAATAATTGTATGTGCAGTAAGAATTTAGGAAAGGCTTTAGCCTGTTAAGTACTAAGAAGAATTTAAAAAATGTTGTTACCCCACAAAATGCTAGGGAAATCAAATCAACGTATGACTTAAATCAAGGTATTACATAGGCAGCCTTTCAACTATGCATATTATGCAATTAATTTCACATCATTCTATTTACATCTATACATGAGGTCTTAAATTTGCTCTAAGTTTTTCTTCTTACAGATCTCTGGCAATTTTAAAAATAATTTATTTCCAAGAGGTTGTTCTGCTGATGTAATCTCACATATAAAGCAAAATTTGCATGCCAGTTTTTAAAGGGATTTTAATTTAATTCCTTCTATGTTAATGTAGCCATATATCTTTCACTACAATCAAATATGTATGACTGGGAATTAAGGCTAACTTAGGATAATAATATAAACAAAAATCAGCTGGGTTGTGCATGGTTTTTTAAATTTGGGCTTGTAATGGGCTCCCCACAGTTCACAGCTTAAGCTAATGACATTTTGTGGGGGCATTTTTAATGAGAACATGAACGAAAACTGCCTCACCATCTGGGATTTTTTTTGTGTGTGGTTTTTTGTGTGTGGTTTTTTTTGGGGGGGGGGGGGGGGGTGGGGGTTTTTTGGTAGTTTTTTTTTTTTATTTAATAGTAATTATAGGGGATTCTGAACAAAAAATGACCTGAATTTTAAATTAGCCTATTCAAGAAAAGCATTATTTGTCCCCGTGAATACAAATAACTAGTCAGATAAATACAGTCTATTAATGAATAAGACTTAAAAGATCTATTATTATTATATTTAAAGCTGAAGTGTAACGATAGTACCCACTGCCAGTGTTCTTGTTGAGTTTAGTTTTAGAAATAGTGAACGTATTTGCTAACTTGAGAATCTGGAGTCTAGCTGTAAATTTCTACTTAAATTCCTAAATAACTTTCAGTCCTCTTCAAATTTACTGATGTGGAAAGGAACATAAATTTCCATATAATTTATGGATAGGTATAGGCAACTGATTTACACATGATGTGTAGTCACCTACATGTGGGTTTTACTTAAAAATCAGAGGTCAACAATGCAAATATGCAGAATTTTAAGTGGCCATAACAGGTTCTCTCTTTTAATATACTAGTCAGATGTTTTGCTTAACACTTGCAGAGTTTCCAAAACCTGTCAACCCGAGAAAAACTCACCAAAAGCTGTTGTCAAAACTAGTCAAAACTGTACAGCAGAAAAAAGGAATGTCCAGTACATTATGATCACTTCAATAATTCCTAGAACTCCTTAAGTCTGGAATATCCTATCAATATTACCATTTTACTGAACTGATCTCCACTAACACTTTGACAAGGGTTGTTGTTATAGCTGTATGATCCCTTTTAAAGCATAAAGAAATTGGTTAGGAATTGAAAAGGGGAAGTGGAGGAAAAAAAATAAAAAAGGGGTTTAATCTCTCAGGGTCTAGAATCTGCAGGCTAAAAGGAATGATTGATCCATACCCATAAATTCAATCCCAAGATGCTCTGCCAATGCAGAAAGTTGTCAAAAAAAGAAAGAAAAAGGAAAAAGTTTCAGAAAAGAGCAATACACTGTACTTAAAAATAAATTGCATATGAGAATTACAGCTATTCTGTATCTGCACGTGAAACAAGACAAAGGGTGCATGGTCATGTGGGCAGTGCTGAAGTGCACCTTTCTAGCTACGTGACCAGACCTTCTGCAAGGCTTATACACAAAAACATGTATACATGGGACATCTGAGCAGCCACAGTCCAGGGAACACAGCAGGGACCCTTAACCCTTAAAGATCTTACTGAGATGAACAGGGCTGTGGCCTGAGGATGCCATGTGCAACAATGGCTGATTGCTTTCACATGGGAACATGACAGCAAAGGGATCCTCTGTCCCTATAATACCCCTGTAAGCATACCCATGTAAATGGGTTGTGCATTGCTCTCCCTTCTGGCCCTGCTTCTGTCCCCAGAATGCATGTCCTTGCTCTTGAAGATTGTGACCTGGAGGTGGCTGGCACTGCTTACTCAGTAGTGGGAGTCCTCTGCTTTGCAGCAGGCCTCCAGCTTCTGGAAAATGAGGAACCCACCCCTTTTCCCTGTCTTTGGACTGTGCTGCCTTGGCAGAACAACTTGTTGACCCACTGGATGAACCCTGGGGTGCAGGGCCTGATCCCTTTACACAAATCACATGCCTACATCAGCACTCCCAGACCCCAGCACCTGTAGGTAAAGAGGAACACAAGAACACAAGTTTCCCTCTAGCCAGTACCCTAGGAAACCCTTCCCATGGTGCCAACTCCATAGCCATGGTAGTTCTTGTCTTTTATTGTTTTTGTGTGCTGTGAAATTTAAATCCAATGGTAATTTTCATGCCAAATGGATTTTTTAATGTAGTTTGCACACATGGGGAATGTCAGTTCTTTGTTGCCAATCAGAACATTTAACATTTTAAGGGTTAGGTAAGATGGAATCCATCCAGGCCTCTTCCTAAGGAGCCAATTTCACATGCCTACCTGACCTCTGCTAATGATATAAATTAGTTGCGTAGAAAGCTTGATTAAATCTTCAGTAAAATGAATGACATGCCCATGCATATATATCGCTGTAATTATGCTTGCTTATAGGTAAGACACCTAGTTTGAAGGTAATTTCATTTTAGGGAAGTCATTCATATCATGCAGTTTCTATTTCATATAATTCAATAGGAAGCTGTTATTTAAAATCAGAATATATTCTGGCTGGAAGGCCTAACATGAAAACATGCTGAAGAAACATGCATTGCTTATTCAAACCTAGAGGTTATGTAGCTCTGACTTATCTTGGTATTCATAATTACACTCCCTAGATATGATAAGCAGAACATCCCAACTCTTCTCATTTTATGAAAACGCAATTATTTGTGATATTTTCCTACTTTGCCTGATATTTTTACACACTTTTTACATGCAGTATGGCTTCTATTGAATATTTGTCTCTAGGTGCTCTAAGAATAAATACAATTAATTATTTTTAACAACTCAGTTTTCATTCTGGTTGTGACTGAGGACACATGACAGTCTTGCAGGAAAAAATACTTAGGAAGCAAATTTTTTTTCACTGAAGTTATTTAAAACTACAACTCATTGGATATACTGTGGCCTGCTGAGATGCTGGGTCTACAGAACAAGAGGGTGGTGCTGGGAAATATGGAACAGAATCCTTCAGAGCTGCATGCTCTGAGTGGTGTGCCACAGCTGCTGGGCACTCAAGAATTTGGGGTGGCTGCTGTACGGATTAAGGTGGGTGGGTAGCCTGGAGACATGGTGCTGCACAGTAAGGGGTGAGCACTACCTCAGGTTTTTGCAGAGAACTTGCACCTGGGAAAGGAAGGACCAGTTTGGATCAACTGCAACAGCAGAAAGGTCCTGGAAGACCAATCTCAACTCAGAAGCACCTAAGTGTCATGTTTCTTTCTGTGCGTAATGAAAAATGCTAAAAATATAAAAATTCTTCTTCATGCAATTTCAGTTGAGAACAAACTCAAATCTCCTAAACTATCACAGAGCAGACCCCCTGTACGTAAACCATTTCTTTTTGAGGGACTGGTACACAGTCTCTTAGTGACATTTAGATTCCAATTTGGATCCAAAATCTGGTTCATTTCAGGTTGCAAAATTGATTTTGAACTTAATGTGTTAAGTCCTGTGGCTCCTGAAAACGTGACAATGGGTTCAAATCTCAGGAGTATGGAAAGTTTGTCCTTTCATAATTGAAGTATCCTATCATAGCAACTTTAGCACATAGTGAACATTACCTGAGCAGTTTATAGAGAAAACCTGTCTTTTTGAATATTTCACAAAAGATGGACAACGTAATTTTTCAAATCTGATTGCTCATTTAGGAGTCTTGTTCTCAGAACATAAAGTGCACAATTTAGGGTGCTGAAAGGCTTTAGAAAATGAAAATTTCAGGTGAAGTTGTCTACTACCCACCCTCATACAGATGTGATGTGACTACTTGAGAAATATGTAGAAAATGAGAAATACTGAGGTAGTAGAATAGCTAAAGGCAGACTTTTGAAGACCTATAGAAAAGGCTGAAAAATTAGGCCATCACACTGCAGTAACTGGAATTTTGGTCAACCTTCTAGAATATCATAGCTTTTCTCTTGCTCCCTTTAATGCCTCATCCAGGTTCACAAGTTTCAATTGTGACAATATTTTACAAGTGACAATATGGCAAAGAGGCAAAGGCCATTAGCATCTAAAAGTAAAATTCCTTCTGCCCCTCTTGGCACTGTCCGTCTTGGTCCTCAGGGATGGCAGAGCTGAAATGGACACTGTTTAAACTGGTGTCCCATGCTGAAGGACAGCATGGATCATGTTCATTTGATGCCCAAGAAGGCCCACAGCATGCCCCTGGCCAGTTCCAAATTCACAATTTTTATATAATTGTTAACTAGTGAAGTAAGCAAGTCCATAGGCCCTTTGGGTGGGGTCCTTGGTCCATCTGGGGCATTTGAGAGGACAAAGGGTTTACCTGTGATTAAACTCTAGAGAGGTTCCTTCAACCTTCTATTAATTCATGGCTTCATCACTGTTTCTTATCCCATGGATCATTATGCACAGTGCTGCTAAAGAGTTCTCATGCCTAACTACATGCACATTACCCAAAATTTTTAATGTTAACTCATTACTTTTGCTTTCCTCCATTTGCCTTGATTCCTTGACTTCAAGGGAGTGAATGTGTAAATTCAGAAAAAGTATCTGCATGAAACTGATGTATTTTTGCAACAATTTGTGGACTGCCTTCTACTCTCTTATAGACCAGTGGTGGACCACAAGCCTCAAAGTCAAAGCAGTCACATCAAAAATCCAGGGTAGCATGCCTGGTTGCAGCTGTGATTGCTGTGCTCAAGGAAAGGACACTACAGGGTCTGCCAGCCAGGTTTCTGAGATGTGTCAAGTTAGCCTTGCACTCTGTCAGAACAGAGCATTTCCAGTATGCTCAGTGGTGCCTTGTTCTGATCTGGCAAAAGGTCCTTAGCCCAGTAACTTCAGGACTCTCAAATATCAACTCAAATATCAAGGGCAGATTTCTGAAGACAAATTTTCTTTAACAGCCAAATTAAGACAGTAACAGATCATCAGTAGGCACACTTGGCTTGGAACTCCTATGACTCTTTCTTTCCAAATGAAAAAAGACCCTTCTGAAAGAAATGAAATTAGATAGCTGTATGCTTCACACGAACACTTTTGTCTCCTACTAACACTTATGCTGTTTAGCATCCCAATTTGCTCTGTACTTTGCAAAAGCTGTATCTACAGAACTAAGTTAATCATCCACAACACTTGGTGCAAAATATGAGCTTGGCTTTAAGCCCCAGAAGCAACATTTGCCTTTCGAGAACCCTCATTCTAAGTCCTCTGTTAAAGAGTATGCTCTGGTCTGCTTTGGTTATAATAATAAAGTCATATAAATGCTCCCTCATTGATTTTTTTTTTTTTTTTTTTTTTTTTTTGTTAAGTATAAACATGCCCTCAGTGGACCCTTTCCAAAAGTATCATTTCAAGATCTTAAGCAGTATAAGAAATCAGATGTTGCATTGCAGATGCAGGACAGGCAGAAGTGCCAGAGTATCATAGCCATTGACCGGGGCTCTCAGAGTGGCCTTGGGTAAGTTGTGGTGTTCTCTCCTGCCTCTGCATTTCAAGAAGGGGAAGTGCTTGACCAGTTCAAGTACTAATAACAGAGTGTAACTTTTGCAGCAAGGCAAGGGCATCTGTGCCTTTTCCATTGAGGCAACTTCTGAAAATCTCAACCTGGTGTCTTTAAAAATCCCAACCAGGGTTAGGAAACTGAAAAACAAAGGAAGGCAAACCCACCTGAATTTTTTTTTCTTCTAGGTTGGAAAATAAATTTATAATGAACATACAATTCTTCTACAGTTTTCAGATAAAATTCACCAGCAAACAATGAATCTTCTTTTAAATTATTATTCTAAGATCAGAAAATCTTAACTTCACTTTTCACCACAATCAGCAGAAAAGTGTTAAATCTAACATTTGTTAAACAAATGTTTTACGATGTTTAACAGCATAACAATTTTTAAAGCCATCATTACCAGAGGCATTTAAATATAACTCACACTAATAAAGCTTCTAAAACAGGGCATAAAATGCACACTAGAGTGCTGGAAGGCCCAGTCCCCAGTCAGCACTCTTGGGATTTATGTGGGTTGCTTCCATGACAGAAAATATGAATTACATATGGATGTTTTCCATCCATCAGTATAAGAGAAAACCTGTGCACCTCTGCAGGCTCCAAAATGTCCAGCACACACTTACAGCTTTCTGTCCTGTAAACCAATGGAAATTAAATTAAGCTGGTCTACAGTCTTTCTGTGCTGACAAGTAATCCATCAAAAAAACAGTTTTTCTATAATACTGCTTTTAGATCACAGTACATTCTAACGCCAGGAACAATTGAATGTAAGCAGTACACATGCATTTAAATGTACCATCTAAGCAATTTTCTTGTATGTTACCTTTGACTTCGCTATAGCCAATGAGAGAAAATAAATATATAGTGTACCTTCTGCTACATCCTTGTCAAGTAATAACAATTACCCATTCCTCCATGGGAAACTTTATGAGATGTGACTGCAGTGCTGATTCCAGCACTCTTTGTATGTGCTTGTCTGATACTTTCATTTGGCCAATTAATCTTCGATCTCTTGCACCTGTTACTCACAATGTACCCAAAACATGTTAGACCCCATGGTTTAAGTAATCTCTCCCCCTTTTTCCTTTTCTTTCTGTGCTCTTTCCACTGAAGCTTGGACAAGGAGGAAGAAGAACATTTTGATCCTGTTTGGCAGGTATTCTCCAGACACAATGCAAGTACTTCAATTACCTTTAACCTCTTGTTCCAAATGCAAATGTCATATAAGCAGAGGACTAGCTACCCAACCTTTGGTTGAGGGAGTGCTGGTCTGTATCATGACTCATAAACTTTTTGTGGCAAATAAAACAGGAGACTTTCAAAATGTCACTTTTATACTTTTTCTACTTGATGTCAGCAGGGAGTCCATATCACACATTCAGAGTTAATTTCACAGCATTCCTAAGTCTTGCATTTCCCCATGCCCTCAATGCCAAACAATCTCAGGACTGCTTTCAGTTATAATTTGCAATTGCTTTTTGTTATAATTTTCATGCAACAGGCAGACACAATCAATATTAGGCCTTAGGCAACAAATCTAGTTACAGATTAAAAAAAAAAATTGGAGGAAAGATGCAGCGACAAGAAAGCAGCACCAACTGAGCATGCTTCTACTGCGGCACAGACAGAAAAGTAGTGGACGTACTGTAGAAGCTGGCCATTACGTAGTTTTGGCAGCGATCACCAGTAAATTCATTTGGGCACCTGAGAGGAAAAACAAACAAAAAAAATGGTAGAGAAAAAAACAGAGAAAAGAGAAGAGGTGAATATACGCTAAGAAAGAAGCTCCTTCAGTGTGAACTGCTATGACTTGGTGGGTTCACTTTCAGAAACTGAATCTCGGTTTAGCGTGTCAAAATAGCTCAGGATGTTGAGAGCAAGTCATTTGCTCTGTGGAAATGTAAAGAAATCCCCCCTGCAAAACCAGCCAAAACCAAACCAATCCAGATCAAAGTGTGTTTCAAGATCTGAGACAGAAATTCACCATTCCAGAGACCTAGACTGGTTTTATGATGCTCTTTCCACAAGGCAGCAAGGACACAAGATCTGTAAATACTCATCTCCATGAGTTTGGTCTTTTAGGGTTGCACTTTGCAGCAGTCTCCCTAACAGGAGAACTGCCAGCGTGTGCGAAACAAATGCATCTGTGAATGAATGGAAAGATCAAAAATCACTGTACAAACAAGAAATATTTTGGAAGTCAATAATGCCATGGTGTACAGATTGTACTTCAGAAAATCAGGTCATAAATTAATGAGTAAAGAGGCCGGTTCCAGCTGAACTGTGAAAACACCAAGTACTATTGATTTTGTTGCTGTAGTTGGGGAAGAAAGCAAAGTTCAGATTATTTTAACATACTTTCTTGGTTTTGGATTTTCATGGGCAGAGTTTCAGTACATCTTGCTCCAGTGAATCCAGGTTGGCACCTAGAGGGCAAAAACGTGATAAGCAATAGTACACCAAAACCACTGCACTTACAGACTTACATCTGCTGGTCTATGGAGTGGGAGTGCATTACGTGACCTCCTGGTTGGGTGTTAGTGAAAAATTCTCAGAAGAGAGGCAAGAAAATGTAACCTTTCCAGAAGATAAAACTTTGGAAAATTTACAAAAAAAATCCATCAAGAGGAAAAAAATATTTTTGCTTGTCTATTTTGAAAAAGAAAGAAGAATCATGGCTATCAAAAATGTGTACCAGCTCACTGTTTATTCCATCTCATGAAGGGACTAGACTGAGTTCTTTTTTAAAATTTGCAATGCAGTGTGTAACAACAATTTACACTGTTGCTTTCATTTGTCACATAAAATCTATGAAACTACCACTGTTTCCCTATTTCTGTGATGGTGCGCTGTGTCTTCTGGTAATTTGCTTTGAGAAGGAATAGTCAGTACAGTGATCACTGAAAAGCCACAAAAATCCAAAAAGTGAGAAGACAAAGTCAAACCCTAAGGGAAATATATTCAACATGGCTCACAAATGATAAAAAGTCAGTCCAGGCAATAAGTAAAATGAGAGTGAAGAAGTGCTGTCAAGATTTGCAGCCCTGGAGTTGTCTGGTCCTTCCAGTTCATAAGCTCTTCTGCAGAAAACTTCTGTGCAGCTTTCCCCTTGACCATAGAGAAGGAATTTATCTTCTGTGATTTGCCCACTTTTTCTGCTGCTGCCTATCAATTCTTCCTCCACCCACATTCTCCATGCTGGAACAGGGCTCAGGCTCCCAGAATATTACCATAGCAATGCAGGCTTCCTGTGCATCAGACTTCAGTGAAAATGACTGTCCACCACACTAAGGATCTATAGATTTCAATCTTTACACTTTCTCCATTTTCTCTCCATTCTTACTCAGCATGTAACCTGAAATTACCTGATACCTGCTCCTGTGAACACATTTCAGTTGTGTTGTCTCCTTTGTGATGCTCTCCATGAGTTTGCCATGGTACAAGAATTTCCCACTCTTTTTCCTCCTGCTGATGACATGGTGCTAGCCTCTTTTTCAAATTTCTTCATAATTCATTTGTCAGGTACTAAAAAGCCTTCTTATTTGCAAATACTTGTTGGTCAGTAGAATCCTCCTTCTCTTCTATCAGAGTTTCATGTATGCTGAAAGCTGTCCCAATATTTTGAATTCTGCTTTTTGCCTCCAGCCCTAGATACAGTGACACTGCCCATGCACAAGTGAGACTTTCAGAAAATCCCTTTGGCAAAAGATCAGTGTCAGGGATAAACACTAACATCTTGTTTAAACAAACCATGCAGGAATGATATTTGTGTAAAAAAGGTGTATTTTGAGGATCTGCAGATGATTCTTTGGACCCGATTTGCTGTAATGATATATTTGTTTATTAAGAAAGAGAGTTAAAGTTCTTCAGAGCCAAAGTCACCTCTTCTGGTAAATCCCACTGTGGAGAGATCCCAGTCTCCACAGATATATTCAGTTGAGAAAAATAGAACAAGGGTAACTCTGTCTTTAAAAGATGCCTTTGCGGGGCATGACAGAAGACCTTTTGCATCTTTGAGAAGAGGCAAAATACTTTTGATAAAAAGCATTTTGATCTGTGTTATTGAATCAAGAATAAAAATATTTTGCACTACTGATCTTGTTAAATGGCTGTCCCTAGAAAGTTGGCATTTGCACACGCTTGGCTTTCAATTCATAGGGACCTTTATATCTTTATCTCAGGCTCAATCCTACAAATTCCCAAGGAACATGACTGAAAGCCTCATGTTTTCCTCCTGCCACTGGCTGCTGGTGGTTGCTTCCTTTGTCTGTACTTGTTTTCAGATGTTGCTGCAGCTGTGGAGGTGATGAAAACAACTTGAGCAACTGGTATAGACAATGCTGAAATCACTTCCAGACCAAGCAGGGTCAGCCCTGTTGAGATAGTGCCAGAAAAAGTTCAGGTGTGTTTATACTTGCTCTGAAACCACTGTCAGCAAACGGGCTGCAGCACCTGCCCTTGAGAATGAGCCCAGGGTAGGTCAGCTGAGAGGAAAGCTGAGATAAGCCTGTCCACTTAAGATGATGTGTGAATACTAAAGGCATTATAGTGCTCAGATGTGCACTGCAGCACTGTTTCCAGTACAGTCTGCAAGATTGTTTCCTATAGACTGTACTTTCACAGTCAGCTTGCAATGATGTCCTTTCCCAAACACCTTGTCCTACTCAAAGTTTTCAGGCATTATTTCTTGTTGTGACCTTTTTTCCTAGATCATTATCCATGTACTATTTTTCTTTCCAAGTAGCAAAAGTTGAGGTCAAACAACTTAGAGAGAGCAATATGTGTATGTTCGTGTGGTGAAAACCTTGTAATTTCCTTTCTGCCTTAAAAATGATACTTGGACTTCTTGTATAAACTGGGTAAATCCAAAATACTGAACCACACATAATAGAATAATTGCTTTTTTTTCCTCTACACACTGTAGTTGCAAAGAGCAGCATTTGCATGTGCTCAGTGGACACTTCTCAAAAAACTGAACACATATCATCAGACTGTTTTTCATCAGGGTAAGAATGGCTGAATGGTTCAGGAACCTGCATTTCCATTTCACTCACTGCCTACAAACAAATGCATTGTGGGAGATATTTTTTTTTTCCCATAGGAAGTACAGTACTTAGAAATCCTTAGTAATCCATTTCATTGCCTAAGTCAGAACTAGTATTTCTATCCCATCTCTTGAATGAATCCTTCTGGAACTTCTGCTTTCAAACTTGCTAGTCTGAAGAACGTTCTGCCCATTTCTGTTCTACAAAGGCCTTTACATGAAGACAGATATAGAAAATGGCTATTTAATTAAAAAGTACATAATTCACTCTTTTGCTGTTAAGAAAAGCAGCAGAACACTTCTGTTAAGAAGCATTATTTTCGTCCAATGAAACTCTGTCGTAAATTTAATTTCTTCAGTAATAACAAAACCACTAGAAAAAATGATGTCTGCAAGTCAGAAATCAATTAGTCAGACTATCAAGACCTTCATGGTATGATACTTCAAAAGAACACTCTAAAATTGTAACAGCTCTTATATTCACATGAATTTTTCCAAGTAAGAAGGAAATGCTAAGAATTTTTGTCTTAATTTTGCATTTATTGCAAATATCTTTTTTCTTCAGTGAACTTGGGGAGATGTTTCCAACTGAGCAGAAATTACTTAGGAATCTCAGTCTCATAGGAAGCCCATAACATCCAGGCTTCTTAAGTCTGTGATGTTTTTAAAATATGACTCATGCTCTTATGAACATTCTGAAAGTTTTATACACAAGTTTATTTAAGTAATCAAAGCTTCCTATTTAATCTGTCCTATTTTGTGACTGTTTTACTCAGACTTGGGCCTTAATTAAAATACATGTGGGGATATACATTCTACCACAGATGTAGCTGTACAACGCTTCACTAAGTCTTCACATGTTTCTTGAACATTTCACATGGTTACCTCTTGAAAGAGGAGAATTTTCTTGAAGTTCCCACCAGCATCCAGAAGAGCAAGATCTGATCATTTACAGATCATAATTTATAAAATACTATATACATTTATAATTTAAAAAAAAAATATAGCCAGATTTTAACTGAAGATGAATTTAGGATTCTTTCTTCCGATCTATCCGGGTTTTTTTTTTTAAAATAGAATAGGGGATTTACAAAACCAGAGATTACTTGGAAAATTCCATGGTTGTTTTGAATCTGAGTCATGTTTTTTTGGTTAGGGATAAAACCAATTTAGAATGATATGGCTCATGCTTTAGAAATTTTGTTTTTGCTCTCAACAGATGGACCATATGGAAAAATGTGAACTTGCTACTGAGGCAGAAATATGAAGAGCAAGTACCATATTTCAAGCATTCTGTTTCCACAAACATGTTCTGGGAGTAGATTTGTTTTCTTAGAACAATGGAGACAATGTGTAGTGGTTAGATACCTATTTTAGATAACTAGAATGTTAGAATAAAAATGGACATTTTTTTTTTAAAGAAGTAAGAAGAAAACTGTATTTTGTCCCTTCAGTTTCCCAGTACATCCATTCAAGTACTCACTTTTATTTCTTGTGAAGCTGAATTGCTTTGTTTTACTACACAACATAAAATTTTTGTCTGGCAATTATTAGAGGGTATAGCAAATGGCCCTGCAAAATAGCGGTGTCCCCGAATGTTCTCAGGGTAAGAATCCTTCTCCACTGCCTTATTATAAATGAGATTCACCCTGTCTAAGTTTACAGCTCTGATACGTTTTCCAAATAGGTCTCGGACCACCCAGGCAGGGACACATCTGCCAAATCTGGGAATCGGCTTTTCCTTGAAGCAGAGCCCCAGAATTAAAGGTTATTTCTACAACAGGGAAAACCAGCCCCCACTTTATTGAAATGTTTCCAAGACATCTTATTAAAAAATTAGTCAGTCTATAACATCATTACAGAACATACACAGAATTAAAATAAAGATGTCCCCATACCAGTGAAGATGGGATACCTCTGAAAATACCAAGATAATATTAATGATTAGCAAGTCTGCTCAATGCTCAGCTCTGCCATTCACTGGAGTTTTCGAACAGTGTTTGGATGGAAGCTGAAACACACAGGCTCTTGTACATGCTCTGGAGAGTCATAGCAAACTGCTCATCTTGAGTGCTGGCTTACAACAACAATGTAAATTTAACACAAATCTTTCTTTCTCTCTCTCAAAAAAGAATACAACCCATAGCACATATAACTTTTCCATATTTGCTTTAGCTAAAAAAGAGCCTAAATTTGAATGGAGCATTCATTGCTTTCAGCAGAACAGCAATGCATGAAAATCCAA
>CM031878.1:43817603-43858589 GCA_018697195.1 Certhia americana | reverse complement strand
GAAAACTTACAGGTAAACCAGAACATTGTGAGATTTGGTGGGGATTTGATGCCTTGTTTTTGTTTGCTTTCCTTTAAAGAAAATCAAAACCCAACCCCACCAAAAAACCAAAAAAACCCCAATGAAGACAAGCAGTCAATTTCTTCCTGGCCTAATGAAAGCATCACAGACCTTCACCTAACTCACCTATCGAAGTTATCTTTACAATTAGTTTTTTTAAATTTTTAGTCCTAGGAGACTGAAAAATTATGCAGTTACAGGAGACGACAGTCTTCACCAACCACTACCTCTTTGTCTGAAAAACAGTAATACCCTCACAAAAGTGCACCCTTTTCACTCAGCCCTCTTAGTCACCAAGGATGTTTCCCAAGGTTTAAACCTGAGATTCCTTTCAAGCTAGTGTGAAGAAGACCCTATGACTAGTTCATCTTCAGGGGTAAAAGCTATATGACATTCTTCTGGACAGGAGGTAAATTCCAGTGCTGCAGCTCTTCATGGATGTTTTCCGATGCAAGGAACTATTGCAGCAGACCAATACAGCACAACCAGGACCTGAAAAAGGTGCACAAGCACCCCACTAAACTAAACTCATATGACTTCATGAATCAAGATCGGCACACAACACAGTAACTTCCACCATGACCATGACATTCATTGTTTTTTATCCAATTAAACACAACAACAGTTGTGAATCTAGTCTCACCAGAAACTGTTCAGTTACTACATCAGACAACTGAAATAATAGTTTCTTCTGTACAAAGTGTAATAGTCAATGCAGTTTTCCACCCTTTTTTTTCTCTAAATGTCAGATAATTAGTTTACTGTGTCTGATTCATTATTTCTAACATAAGGCTCAAGTTGTGTTACTTCGTGCCATATAAACACCAATAAAAGATGCTGTGCCTCTATCATGTAGAAATATTGCCCAGTTAGTCTCTGCTATGTTTCATATGCCTCTGTAGAACACAGAGGTAATTCTTGGCATTCTTTCCACATCCACATGGTTAAAAAATGAAGATATGCAAATTCAGAAGATGACATTTTTCAGATGCTCCTTTGAAGAAGAAAACATTTGTGAAATGCAATGGCTCCAACAAAAGAAGCAATTAGGATTTCTTACCTGCATAGGTATCTCGGAGGGTTTGGGAGGTCTTTAACCATGTAACACTCTCCCCCATTTACACAGAAGGCTTTCTGCTTTATGTCACATTTTGTGAGATGACTAGTCCCAGTTGTAGATGTGGAAGTGGCTGGAAAAGATAAGAATGAAAGCTCCGATCAGAGGCTGTTTTTCTTTCTGACCGGTAAGTATACTTGTATGTGAGGGAAGAAGTAAGGCTAGGGAGGATCTGGCAAGTTCTTCAAGCTCTCTATCTGCTGCTACCACAAGCACTAATCACTTGTCCCTGTATTTTGTTGATTGCCAGAGACAGTGGAGTTTAAATACATATCTCAGAGATATACAACCCAACATTCAGCCTGGGAGGAAGTGAGGGTTTTCACAGGCTTGCCCATCAAGTGGCCTAAAATTTTTGCAACACTCATACATGTTTCATTAAAAATGTGTAATTTATGTCCAGTAACTTTTATTGCATTAATTACATTCAAGTGATTTTGGGGTGTGACAATCACTACAGGTATAGTGTCAAGTAAAATAAGGTCCTGGATGGTATTTCCCCCTAGTATTGCTTTAAGCAGGTACTTTTCAGTGAAGCTTAATCTGAAGCCCTGCACTTATTCAAGACCTCAAGACCCAGTCACCTCCTTCTCCCTAAAGAGAGGGTGAATGGCTGAACACTGAGTGTCTCTTTCCTTGCTCATAAATGAGAGCTGCGGCTACCCTGGTTTGACTCCGTAGGAGGAAAAGAACAGGGAGGTTGGAGATTTTGTTTCTTCCTGTGCATATAAAATTGCCACTACTTTGTCCACAGGAATCTTTGATCCAGAGGCCAGCCTAGCATCTCCTGCAGTTGGGCTCATCTGTGTGAGATGAGCATGAGGTTTTGGGCTACCAATGCTGCTAGACACCATTGGGTGTCTGAATTGCTATTAAACTAAAGTATCACCCTGACAACAGTGTTTTGTAGCTTTCTCCGTGCCGCATTTAGGGAATACCTAGAGAAGGTGGGAGCATTGTTTATTTAGCAACCTTTAGGGAGGCTGCCAGGGCAGGATAAGTAATCACAGCCTTAGGATTTCCCAATGCAATTTCTGTCAAAGATCTGCTTTCCATAAGCTCACAGAAAGCAACTCAACTTATCCCCCCAAGGAGAGGTATAAGCCCCTTTGGTGGTGACTGTCTGTCCACTGACTGCAGGTGAAGCTTAAACCCTTAATTTATGGACACCATGTCCATAAATTTTAAATGGCTAAAACTAACTGAAGTGACTACCTGCAAACTGTATAAAGTGGTGGAGATTATTGCATGGTATTTATTTATTTCCAGATTTACGGAAGTTGGGAATTTTGTTAGTGTGATCAAAAAAATCCCAATATTTTTGTTTCTGAAAGATAGTTTGTACCCTGAGGTGAAACAATTCTATTACCTATTGACTGATTTCACTGGAGTTGACTAGAAAGCTGCAAACACCTACAGAAAAGTTGTCTGATATTTGAAGCCTTTTCTAACACAAAGGCACTCAAGGAGCATGTTTCTGATAGGTGATTGTAACATTCTACCATTTCCTGCACGCACTGAATCTGAAGAAAGCATGATTTTAATAGATCAACTATGAACAAATACCACTTTCACATTTTGAACTGTAGTATGATATAGTCCACGTCACATTTACTTTTTATGCATTTCCCATTATCTTCCACATGAATGCATTTTTAGCACTCAGAACTTGGGAGAGTGCACCACCTTGACTTCTTTCTCTTTCTTCCATACTGCCTTGTTTGTATGGGGTGGTCTCCTGTAACAGGCCAGGAAAAACCCTCCTGTGACCTCTTCCAAAACTGAAGCTCCCTCCTGCTTCTCACTTGCATTCACACATTGTGTCACATCTCCACAGATCCTGATCTTGACTGGGGCCTCTTAGTGTTAATGAAATGCAAACATAGAGTACAGATTCCTCTTAATAACAAATTCCTTTTTCCTGGCCCCTCAAAGCATGATTTATACCCTCTCAGACCAGGATAAATTTATGTCTGGTCTAGGGGCAGGAAAAGGGGTCATGTTTAAAGAGTAGTCTGACACTCTTTCAGCTAGCACCAGTTCAAACAGGACTTTGCACCCAATGTTGACAAAAGGCTGGCCTACAGACTGCTATCTGCTCAGCAGTGAACGGTCCTCTATGTTTGATGTCAGAGGCTTGACCACCATCCTTGAAGATCTCCTCTCCCTTAGGATGGGGAGATATGCCTTGTAGAAGAGCCTTTCCCTCTCTCCTGGTTTGAAAGGAGCCTGGAATATTACTGTAAAGAGGATGCCTGACATGAGAGGCTGTGTCATACCATGTCCTAGGAATGTAACAATGTGGGTGAGCAAATTCCATCTCTACAGTTAACACATACTTTGATGCTTTTGTGAGGGTCAATATACAAACAATATTAAGCTTATCACTGCTGATAACCTCTCCAGTCTTTAAAAAATTAAAAGGACACACTTCAATCTGTGAGCCAAATACTCTGAGGATGTCCCTGAGCTTAGAAAGCTAGTGAATTAATTTGGAAGGGGGGAAAAAAAGCAATACTGTCTGCAATATTTTTGAAAAAAACTCCAAACACCATTTTGCTCCCCTGCTGGCTAATGTAATCTTTTAAATTGAATAATGAAGGTAGATACAGTAAGAAGTGGAGTTGTTTCTGTCTGTAATTGTTTTTATAATCTCACTTGCTTTTTCTTTAACCAATAGCTCAATCAAAACCAGAACACCGTGAAGTTTCAAAGTTAACAGTGATTTCCCAGCAGATATGTGAGATTTGGACAGCAGCAATTGCTCTGAACTGATTACTAGAGATGGGAATAGTCTACAGCTCTCAGAGAAATCTCATGAGGTATAGGCTTCACACATATTTGTGAGGAGTATCTTTACCCATGTTTTGGGCATCACATGTTAAAAACTATTGTAGAAATATTGCACAAGAATTTTCTCTGCATTACTGATCTGCTAGCACCATAGTCCCTGTTTGGCTGAGCTTTGTAATGGGTTTAGGAGAGGAAAAAACTCTGTGGGGAGTTAATTTTGATATTAATTTTTCTTTGCAAAGTATGCACAGTTTTTATGGCATATGGCCAGTATTCAGTGTATGCACAGTAAGCCTACTTTGCCAATTAAATACAAGAAACACTAACTATGGGTTTGGGTTTCACTTAAAGCCACATAACGTAAGAAATGTGGTGTTTGGGAGCAGGTGTTCATCAGAGTCCATTTCATACAGACCATAACTAGCCCCAAAATACTGCCTTTACATACATCTCTAGCAGACATGGCCTTGGAAGATGTTTAGTGGGAATGACAAGCAGTGATGAGGTAAAGCACACAACTTTAGAATATGTATCTGTGCATTTTTACTTCTCCACCTAGTCAAAATTTGTACCTACTTTCTTTTTTTGTAATATTTTCTTCAGCTATGCAAGCACAGAGAGAAAAGCTGTTTTGTTCCAGAGTCCTATACCGAACACTTAGCTTACTGCAAGGGCTAAATTACACACATTACAGGTAAATCACAATTTGAAAATATGCATGAGAGAATATCTGAAAACATTGCATAGTCTACCTTCCCCTCTCCCTTCCTTGAAGGCAGAAACACCATATATGAAAAAGCAACTGCAGGCAGTGTGAACAAGGTTAGTACTCAAAAAGCAAATATTCACGTGGCACTGAAAAACAATGAGATCGTCTCCCATCCATGGGAATTGCCTAAAGACATTAACAAGAAGAAAAATAGAAGCTATTCCATTTTATAAAAACAGTTCTCTAAAAGGTGAATTACTGTTGTAAAACAACCTTAGGTTCATTTTATGTCAAGCAGACAAAACTTTATATAATTCTGTTCTTACCTGGGGAATCTCTGACCCTTTTTTTCTGGTATGAAACAGAAAAATGCATTCTCTTTCTCTCTCTTGCTTTCCAAAATACCCTCTGATGTTTACTGGCTACAGCACCAACACTCCCAGACCCTTCACAGATGAGACAGTCCGCTGAGAGGAGCCCTAAGGGATCTCTTATTCAATTCAGAATAAGAGAGAAGAGCTTTGCAACCTAAACAGAATAGTATCCATGCCTCTTTGAACTGAGTTTCTGCAAATGTGGTATAAAATCAGAGGACACGCTCAAAGTCGTGCAAGGTAGCTAGCGAGATACTTATGACTCAATGGAGGCAAAGTGGCATCTGCAGAGGAAAGTTTGCCATTCTCATTGGAATGCCACTTACTGCAGGTAAATATGTCACCTTATTGAACTGCAGATAGACACCTTTCCAGTGTGGTTTTGTGAACCTGTGGCTCATGCTGGTGGAGAGAAAGGGACCTGCATGGAGTGAAGGACGGACCAAGGGAGAGAAGGAGGTGGGGAGAGAGTGCACACAAACAAGCTTTGGGGCAACAGTGTCTGCTCTCAGTTGAATGCAAGTTTTACTGACTCATATTCCTACACTTGAAGTTCATTCATTTCTTTGAAAGCACAGTCCAGCTCCCTCTTGATTTGCTGAAGTGCAGTTTAGATATGCACATCCCTGATGTGTCGTGTACATTGGTTTCCTGTGTAACCTTGGCTGTAGCAATTAATTGCTCTGTATCTCCATGAAACCACATGTATTTTCTTTCTGCTGAATACTGAGCCTCTTCAACTCACTCTGACTTCCCTGATGAATCCAACTTGCAAGGTACTTACAGTACAGAAAACCTTGGCATTTCTCTACTACACAGAATGAGGAAAGCTGCTGGTTACAGTGTAACTGTAGCAGAATGGGTATTTTCATATATGAATATTTTCAAGGAGAAGAGAAGCCAAAACCTGAGAATAATCAAAAATCAGCTTTATGAAAAGACAAGACCTTCCATTTTACCAGGTGTGTAGAAAGATGTATTTCATACAGCCCTTCATATTTGATTGTTCCAGACCTGGAACTGCATTCATGTAGCGGTGAACATACCAAAGGTTTAAAAAACTACCAACACCAACATTTAACCACCAGAGGAAAAAACCCTCCAAAACAACCAAGTCTCCCTATGAGGCATTTACAGTCTATTTCACAGGGCTGCTCAGACTTTTCACATTGTTTTCGTCATTCAATACCCTAAACTGGCTGTTCAATCCAGTTAAATTTTTTTTTCAGCTTCTCTCTTCACAAATAACATGCAGTGTAACAGATTCCTGGGACCTCCATAGAAGAGGAGGATCTGTTCAGCCAGAAGCTGGAACTGAGTGCTTACAAGTTAGTGGAATTGTTCTCTGGCCCTAAGACAGTACTTTCTCACTCTGGCACTATCTCTACAAAGATCAGGGCCAGCAAGAAGGAAACAGGAAATTGCCGGGTCTGCAAGATACAAACTTCAGGAAAGATTGAGAGCACATAAACTCTTGCTGAACCAAGGCGGCATGTCTCTCTTCCCCCTACGACATGGACTCAGTGGTGGTTTCCTCTCAAAAATCCAACCTTAGCAAAGCAAAGTTAAAAAAAAAAAAAAAAAAAAGAAAAACAAAGCACAGACGCTTCAGCTTGCTGCACCACCCGATGGCTTCCTCCCTGATAGGCCAACAGACTGACCCAGTTGGCAGGCGCACGACTGCGAGACCTGCACAGCATCTGGCTCACCACAGAGGGTCAAGAGGTGACACATGCTAAACACTGCTCATCAAGAACAATTTGTGTTTGCTTCATTTAACTTTAAGATGGTAGAAAGCATGGGCACAGACACACAAAGTTCACAAGTTGTTAGGGAGGAAGTGCAATTACTGCTTACAAAATAAAGTTTTCAGAAGAAGGGTGGAAAACACAGTCTGTGGAAGAATACTAGTGAATGGAAAAACCTGGTTGAAACTGAGCTTTGCAACAAGACATACTTTTTCACTGCCATGAAAAATGTCAGCTTTCACTTGAGGGTGGTGTGATAAGCAAAAGGTCTCTAAGAGCCTTTAGAAAACATTCCCCACCTGGTGAAGGGAGACATGAATGGTGAAACACAAGGCAGTGACAGACTAGAGCATCCCATGAGGAAAAATGTTTGTTGTAGGAAGGGACAGAAGGAAAAGAAAAGAAAGGAGATGCAGAGGAAATATGCATAGATTGGACCAAAGCAGGAAAAACAGATCTAAGCTCAGAAATGCTAAACTGACAGCCAGACAAGGAAGTGCTTTTACTATTAAGAGACAATCTTGCAAATGCCAGGAATGGGTGGGAGGGTCTGAAAATTTAGAGACCTTAGATTAAAGCAGACAGCAGACAAGAAGCTGAATTCAAATGTCATGATACAATGAATGTTATCTGGTGTGGAGTCCTTTGCTGTACTGGAGAACATCCCATCATGCAGAAAAACCTGAGTGGCCAAATAAACTGTAGGAAAGGATTCCTGGCTCACCTTGTTTTAGAGGCCACAAGGCCTCTTTTCCATGTTGGCTGTGCAGCAAGGTAAGGTGCACAACTCATTGGGCTTGAAGTAATGGGCTAAACTCATGTTAAACAACTATTAATACATGTGTTAGGAGGTGCTTCATCATGTGTGTCTTAGTCCTATATATCTCATAGCTCTTCCACAGAGCTCTGAAAGGTCTCTTCAGGCTGCTGACTTGGACATAAGCAGAGGAGACCACCAAAACTGAAAAGGAGACTTAAGAGTGGAGGTGTAGCTTCACAAAGTAAGAGCTGCCTTGGTAGTCCAGTTCCTCCTCTGTCAGTCCTGTTCCCAAGTGAGCCATTGCACTCAGAAGAGAAAACAGCTGTTGGATAGATGAGAAGCCATCTTCTGCTGAGTGCTAAAGCATAGATACCAACCTCAGGAGAACCAACTGCACCAAATCACTGGGCAGATCATGTTTTCCCATTGTTGTCGTGACCCTGTCTAATCAATAAGAAAGGTGCTATTGCAACCATCTGCAGCTGCATTACAGCCTGGAGAGGTGACTAACCTGATCTATATGGAAATAAAATTGCTGGCAGGAGGACTGGACTCAAGAGAGTAAAGCAGAGAACTTGGGCTCTTTTCTCAAGTATCAAACATCCTAGTTCTGCAAGGCAGTGGTGGGGGGGGCACCCTAACCCAAACAGCATCATTTCTTTGTAGAGGAAATCACCACACCCAAAGGTTTTAACTCAAGAAGACTTTTCACTTATAAAGTGGGGAAAAAGAACCTTGGTGGAACTGAAAGGACAAACACACAAAGATTATGAAGATTATGAAGATAAATTGCCGTCCTTCAAGAAAATGTACAGAGAGAATCTGAGCAATATCATAAGGCCCTACCAGCTATCCAAATCCAACTGCAGATTTGGCATGGTAGAAATCTTCCTGAGGAATGAACACAGCAAGTACAGCTGGACTAACACTGCTTTCCCTGCCTCAGGATGAAAACTCTGGATTTTTTTTTTTCGCTATTCCAGTCCACATATGATGCTTTCTGTGAGGGTTGATCATTCAGCTCGTTTGTGCTGTAACCAACATTCAATTACTACAATAAATAATGGTAGAAAATTTTACTCTGATTAGCTGCAGTTAGATTCAGCTCAGGTAGCAGTGCTGTCTGACTACTCCTGAAAGTTACTGTGGCAGAGGATTGTAATACAGATTCCATCTGGTACCATCAAGTTTGCCCTAATGGGTGGTACTGACATAACTATTTCCTTATCACATTGAATACTGAAATAATTTCATTCCATTATAACATAGTCACTCAAAATCTATTCTTGTTCCTTTTTCCTCTGAAGCATTTTTCTTATTAATTCCAAGTAACCAATTATACTTGTGCAGATCAGTGCAACATGTCTTTACCTCTTTAGTTCTATCTACTCACAGAGAAGCAGGGATAATAAGGACTATTTAGCAGCTTATGGAAGAAAGCATGAAAGCTTTTTATTACAAATTATGTTTCATATAAATTCAACATGATAATCCCTGTCATGAAACCTCTTTCAGGAAAGCACTGCAGAAAGAATATGCCTAAAAGTGAGACAATAAGCCCACACTAATTTGAGATTGCACTCAAGCACCTGCTTAATTTATTGCCCCATTCACTTCCATGTTTTCCCCTGTGTCTTTATAAAGTTTTTCTGAAGGAGAAAGGATTTCAGCACAGTGCCTTAAGTATTTAGTCTTGTCGAAGGCATGACTTTCCGACTGAAATACCTCATTTTAAATAATTTTGCAAGAGCAGGCTATGTCTGCAACCTTTCCTTGAGTAATTTTAAATGTCCAGTCCAGGATTTTTAGGCACCCATTAATCTGTCCCCTACTGCATACTCATGCACTGAAAAACATAAAAGTTACTAATTCCACAACGAAAGAAGCTTTCATTGATTTTGAAGCACATCATCAAAGTCATTAACGACATGTTTTCTTCCCATGCCCCCATCCCCAAAGCACAGAAGACTATCTGATGCTTTCCTTGTGCCCTTCCGCTTCATGGAGGTGGTCATGAAAGGAAGCCTCTTGAGGCTTGAAAGGGGTGTGCTAAACTTGAGGCAGTTGAAGGGCCATCACTTTAACCAGCCTGAGATCCCTGGGTGGTGCGGAAGAGCAGAGTAGCAGAGATTAGCTTTTAAAATATAATGGTAGCCCTTATGATAAGCTCTGACACAGACTAGTGCAGAAATACACCTTCAGTTCTGAGTTAAATATACAGCAAAGGCAACTTCTCCAGAAAACACAAAAGGTTGCTCACATATTGCCAAACATCTCCTTGATATCTTTGATAAGAAAACATTACAAGAAAAGATTCCCAATGGACAGGCAGGTATGAAGATAAGCAAAGAACAAGAACGCTTATCAAAGACAGCTTCCTTTCTAATGCACTGAATTTATTTGTCAGTTTACTTGGATATTTGTATTCCACTAGAGATTTCCAAGGCCTTTGAGTTTTTACTTTTTTTTTTTTTTTTTTTTTAATTTTAAATTTCCTGTACAATTCAAAACAAAGTTTTGAACTATAACCTGTAGACAGGAATACAGACTTTATTCTCTCGCTGTTAGAGTTATTCCTTAGCTTGAAATGTGTCAAACCCTTGGAAAAAAGTATGGTAAAATCTCAGACAGAGCTTTTGGGTCCTTTTTTCAGGTTCTGCTAGAGTATTAAGTCTCCTGGCATCTTTGGGAGTTGCTCATTGAGACCATGGAGAAAAATCCTCTCTGGGTGGGGGCAGAGGAAAATTTTGACTGTGCTATGCACCAGCACAGCCATGGGACCCATTGTTTCTGAAAAATACAAAGTTACCACTGCCCTGTTTGGAATTTCTCTCCAGAGAAGAGTGGAGAGAGACATTATTAGGTTATGCCTTGCCTATAACAAAATCCTTTGGACTCTGTAAGCAGGGCCCTTTCATTGCAGACTGTCAAAGCATTTAGCATTCCTATCAAAGAAAGAGCTTTCAGTAGCAAGGGAGCCTTTTCTCATTTCCCTCCCTAATTTCCTTCCTGGAGGTATGAAATTGTCACTGTTTATAGTGCTGCTTGAGAAAGAGTGTGTGTGAAGTGGCACTCAGGGAAATCATACTCGTGACAGTAAAAAGACAAACAAGAATGGCCTAGAAAACATGACTAGTAGGGCAAAACAGAAAGATTTCAGGTTGCCTTGCCTGAAAGAGTCTTTTTTTCATAACTGTGTAGTGTAGTACTGGTGGGACTGACACTCACAGGCTTCGAAGGATTGCGTGATGTGTCAGGAGCAGTCACATTAGCAGGCACCAGCTTGGTGTCCTCAGTGAACCCTGTCCAGGACCTCTGTGAACTGCTGCAGATGGCAGCTGTGAGTGCAGAGGAGCAAGTTCTTACACCCAGACCAGTCCTGAGAGACTGCTCTCTTTCCCCTGCACTTATTCCTGTGACTTCTTCCACTGCCTGCATTAAAAGGTGTGAAATAGTTTACCTTGGGCTCACTGACAAACCTTTGCAGGAAAACTTCAGAAGTTGCCACAAGGGCAGTGGAATGCTTGTCCCTTATATCTGCTGTCAATTCGGGCCTTTAAAATAATGAATAGTAGTATATTTGTTGCAATACAAATGACTACCTTCTTTATATCAATGATACTGTGTGTTCTGACATTATTTTATTCACCTGCTAACCTTATTTTATTCAGCTGTTGTTTATTCATTTAAGCTGTATTTTAATATGCTGATACAGTATTGCCATTTAAAGTAGTGCCAATGGTTCTTGTTCTCAAGAAACATCAGAGAGGACTTTTCAATAAACATGTTACTTTACCAGACAGTTTTTAAATGTTTATGAAAAGGTTGAAGTTTTTTTCACTTAAAAAGAAATACATGAAAACAAGCATAACACTATTTTTCTAGCCTCTAAAAAACAGTCTAGTAACAACCATGTAGAAAAATAAAATGTGTTCTTGTTGAGAATAAATGGCACATTTCCTCCAGCAGTTAACTTCTACAATCTGGTTATAAATCTGTCAAAAATCAGATTTATAATGAAATGCTAACAGATTCCAGGCAATTGTGCTAATAGAGCCACTTTCATACTCATGTGTTCATGCAGATACAGACCTGCAGAAAGGACGTATTTGTAGGAAAATGGTTCAACAGCCTGATCAGGACAAGACAGGCTCCAAGTGAAGGAGAACATGCAGTCCAGATAAATATCATACTTTCTACAGTAAGCAAAGATTTTTGTCCAGCTAAGGGATGAGATGTGTCAACAGTGCATGCAGCCACATAGCCAAAAGAACTGATCTGTTTACACATGGCAGCTGCCTTTCCAGAATAAAGCAAGTTGCTATGGCAGTTCTATTGTTGGTCCTTGCTCTTCAGCTTTAAAAGGGATTCTTTGGTGGTATGGAGCCTCTCATGTACAAGGAAAAGCTGAAAGAACTGGGTTTGCTCAGCCTGGAGATGAGGTTTCAGGGCGATCTAACTGTGGCCTTCCAGTACCTGAAGGGAGCCTACAAGTAAGATGGAGACTCACTTTTCTTCTGCAGGTTGGGCCTAATCTTTCAGGTTCCTTGCAGAAAACTTAGTGCACGTGGTACTATAACAATGACCTTCCAAGCACTCCATTTGCTCCCAATTTTTTGAGTCATTTTCCATCAAAATGAATGTATATTCTCATTAGTTAATGGTTAGGTGCATTTGTCTTTAAATCTTCTTTCAGTCTACAGCTGAACTGTTATGGTTGCTTGACAGCCGCCTATGTTTTATAGTGCATGAGGTGTACATTTAAGAAAGAAATCTGTGCTAATGGTAACCTTGATTATCAATGTGTCACATCCTCTTGCAGGTGACTCTGGAAACTGCCATCCACCACCCTGCAAAAGAGACACTGGGGATTTCCCTCATCACATTGTCAGATAGCATTATTCCAGGGGTTTCAGCCAGCAATTTAATAAAGCCCAAAAGATAACCTAAAGACTGGTAGAGAATAGAACACCTGAGCCTAGCAAAACTTGGTGTTCTTTATAGCAAAAGGCAGAATGTCTTTCACATATTACAGTTATTGGGCAGATGGACTGCTATGATAGAAAGAGAGAGAGAAGTTCCTGAAAGTCTCAAGGATAGGACAGAAATTTTGCAAATCAGTGAAAAATGTAGCTACCAAGTTGTTCAGGGCCAGCATCATAGGGAAATGCTTGACAGAGACAGCAGTGGAGATCTATGGAGGATACAGAGGATGTAGGCTTTTTTAAAAAAAAATACTGTCTTCTAGTAATAGCTAATAAAACAAGAAGATCAATAGTCTGAGCTATTTAAAAACCCTGAGCCAATCTTAAAAAACCCTAAGCCAATCTTAAATATCCCTCAGTTTAGTTTAGAACAGCAGGATATATCTATCTCTCTATCTCTATCTCATCTCTATCTCTATCTCTATCTCTATCTCTATCTCTATCTCTATCTCTATCTCTATCTCTATCTCTATCTCTATCTCTATCTCTATCTCTATCTCTATCTATCACTAGGTATTTTTATTGTTTTTCTGATAACCCTTTGAATTTATCTTGTATTGCAATCCAAACAGTTAGACTTTCCCTTTTTCCTTTTGAGTGGAAGCTAAAATGTAACTTTAAGAAGGAAACCAAATGTTGAAATGATTCTGTCTATGTTGTATGCTGGTTGCACTAATTCAGCATTATACTATAGCCAGGAAAACAACTCAATCCATTGCAAAATGCCTGTAAATATTGCTTTCAAAGGTTTCTTGGATGCTATACCCAATAATGCTGCAGATCCAACTGCAAGGAGCACATTAGCAGTCTATGAAGTATAAGGGATTTAGTAATGGCAATTTTTTTTTTTACTCTTATAAATCTTAAGAGAAGGTTGAGCCTTTTAACAAGGCAGATTTTCTGCAGGGTTGAAAAAAATGTTGGGGAAAGGAATGCCTGGTATGTGTGGCAGCCTTGTAGCTGTCCCCAGATATCACATCTCTGTGCTGCCAGAGCCACTGCTGTTGGCACAAGGCTGCACCTGAGACCTGTGGAAGTTGCTTTTGGGGAGTGGTGTCTTCCCTTTCTGCTGTCATCCTCTCCTGCACCCTCCTTTACCAACCTGCAGCCTGCAGAAACTCACAAGCTTCCTAGCACAAAGATCTCAGTAAACATAAAATAAGAACTTCTAGCCTAAACCTGTATTTTACAGGATGCATTTCCTTGCTGGAACATATTTCAAGGTCAGTGAAGACAAGTCAAAGTTTGAGTATGTCAGGGCAAAACAGAATGGTTTTTCTTTCTTCAGGGTGATTCTCTTACAGCCAAGCAAAGCTGACTTCATGTTTTTTTCAACTTTCCTGTTGTATCAGAGGCCTATGTCAGCTGTCTGTCTTATTTAACCTTGGTCAGCAGGACATAGATAGTGCTGTGGCAGACATTGTTGTCTTCCTCCACTTCCTCAACATTGCTTTGTTCCACCAAAGCCATGCACTTTGTTACCGGCAGCAGCTGTATCATGGCGGTAATGAAAGCCCTGGGTTGGTAATATGCCAGTGGTGAGCTAAGTTACATGGCTTGTGCAATCTCTTACTCTCACTGTGCTGAAGATGTGACCTCTGGATGCCATTAATTTCCATGGCCTTTATGAAACTCACTGAATGGGATGAAATTGCATTTTGCTGTGCAAAGAGTCTGCTTTGAGACAAAAGGGCAAACAGTCCAGGAGAATTTATCTGCCAAAGTCACTTATGACTTGAATGAAATAAGAAACTGATGCCACTGAGGGAGGGGGAAGTGAGGCAGAGAGAGCTTCTCTCTGATGTTTTTCATGATTTCTCTGCCTTTATTTATATGCACCAATGAAGAGTGCTCCTTGGAGAAGTTTCCTTTAATCATTTTAATGCTAGAAGCAGCTCTTCAAAATAAATAGTTTAAGACAGTGCTGGCATGAAAATGAGTGAATTTGACCATCTAGATGAAAATTTTCTTTTTAGCTAGGGATGAAAACAAAGACAAGATTAAAAAACTCACACGTGCGAAAGGTAAGTTAATCAGTGGATGATAGCTCTGACTAAAGAATTTACTAGTGGAAAAATGAATTCACAGATAATAAACTAAGAATAATATGAAATACATTTGCTTAAGATCTTTTTTTTTCCTCCTTGCTTTGTTCTGTTAGTTTTTTGTGGTCCTGCAGAAATTTACTCTGGCATAGGATCTTCTCTTCATTACTCATGCTGATCAGAAGAAATATGGGTAACAGAGATATATCATTAAGAGACGATGCTAGAAAAAATAAATAAAGAAAATCCTTTCATATATTTTGCAAAACTAGAAACAAGCTAAAGGAGCCTGATGAACATATTAAGCAATTTTGTGCTTCCAAAAGCACAAGGAACAATTTTTCAGTTCCTAAGTTCTATTTCTTAACTAGGAATCAAAGCAAAAGCTTCAAGAAATCAATGGACAGCAGTTATAAAGAAGTAGGTACTGAGGAGAATGTTTAATATTTTAGAAGGGACTTGGAAGTAAACAATTTGGAAAAGGAATTGGATCAATATTTATTTCTCTACTTTCTTGGAAAAGAACTGAAAGTCATAGAAGACTGACAGTCATAGTTTTTGCTGCAAGGACACAGTTTTGTTTATAAATTTGCTCAAAATTATGATAAAATACATGATATGAAAATTGGCAAAAAAAGAATATATAAAGTTTTGAATTGAATAATTATAAAAATCTTTTAGGTGTACTGTCAACACATGCAGCTTTTTTCTGGTGCATATCTTGCGCACATCTATCAGAGAGGTGCGGTACATGCTGTTGTGTCAAGGACATCGTTACTGCTGTCTGAAAAGAAAATTTTCAAGAAATTCTACCAAAAATGCTTCCCCTTCTCCCCCCTTCCCCCACAATCCTCCCCTCCCTTGTTTTAGTGTTCAGTAGTTGAGATAGTCAGAAAGTGGTTTTCCTAAAATGAAAGATAGAAGCATTTTGCTATGGCATACTGCTGGTTTTGGTTAGACCAACATGAAAAACTGAGTTCATCCTACCTTGAAGCTGCCTTGAATTAGGGAGTCCAAAAATGGAGGTACCTAAAAAATCAGCAATCTCTTCCTAAATTCTGAGTTTAAATGGCAACAGTATGAACTCCTAGTAGAATTAGGAGTCTGTTGTCTTATAACTGAGATCAGTGTTTGGCCCAAAGTCAATAGCAGACACATTTTACTAATGAGGGAGAACAGGATGCCATTCATTAACTCCCATCTTTCACACATATTCAGTGTAATCTGGTGGAGTGTGTCCCATTGAAAAAGAAATGGAAGAAGTTACCACTTTGAGACAAAATAGGAAAAAACAGATTTCATGGTTTCTTCTTTGACTGTATTACTACCTGAAATTTGCTAACTAGACTGTTTCCAGTCTCAAAAAGAATTATGGCTGACTAAAATTATACTTCTGTCTGCGGACAGAGATGAAGTTCAGGTCCTGGCTCTCACTGTTGCAACAGTGGACCCATAGAGAACAACACTTACCCTTTCTGTTTTCAGAGCCTTTGACCCTCTACCTGATGGGGTTTTTTTAGGCTATGTCAGACCAGCAGTCCATTCTGTCTGTCTCTTTGTTTCTTGTCACAATTTTCCGTCTAGTCATCCCTGCAGCCCTTCTCTTCACCATTTGAAGCACTTCTCTTTTTGCTTCCTACCCCACGCCCTTGCAGCACGGCCCTATTGGTTGCAAGGACAGGAGGGGTGTCTGTGGGCTCCAGAAGCACCACAGCTCGACAAATGCTGGCCTGCCCTCCCCCACGTCACTCAGATGTGCAGCAGCCAGAGATGTGCTGGGATGGCAAAGGGACAACTTCTCTGCAACCCACATGAACAGAGCTGTCCTCTTTCCCTACCTGCAGGTATGTGTCTGTCTGGGAGGAAGAAGTGAGTAATCAGGTCTAGGAAGAGTGGCTGGGAGACAGTTCATGTGTGGGAGCAGGCTCAACACAGTAACCAGACCCATCAGTAATTGCATCCCCGGCATGTTCTGGTGTGCCTGGCTCGTCTCCTAGACTGACTGCTCTCTTGAGACAGGTCTGGTTATATCTTGATAGAGAACATGCCCTTGGTATTAAATGAAGGGTCACAAAGAAGAGCCTCAGTTCAGCTACTTAGTCTGAAAAAACAGGCGTTTTAGAGCTTATTGCTTTGGAGTCAAACTTGAAGATTCAGCTTTTCTGTGTTTAATTTTTTCCCTAGCACTTACCTAGGCCGTTCTGGATTTTCAGTAGAGAGTAGTGAGTGACAGACACATTATGAGAGGAAAGTATCAAGCAATAGAGCTCAAAAGAAGTGAGACAATTATCTGAGCTAATTCCAACAATGAGGTAAGGAAACTGAAGAAAGACCCCCTCTTTCTTAGTCTGTTAAATAATAAACCTAATTAAACGTTGGGCTTCAACTCTATGCAAAACCTGGCACAGACAGCCTGCTTAAAGCACCACCTTGCTGCAACATGTACACATACCTTCCCAAAGATGTGCAAGGAATACTCACTGGTAGGTGATGGGATTGAGTCTCAGCCTCACAGGCTTTCAAATGCCTTGGAAAGCCCTGCCCAAAGTTAGACTTTGGTGAGCAGATCTGGAGGAGCTCAGGTCACCTGGTCCTGCTATGTTCAGTGCCAAGGTACAGTCAGCAGAGCTGTGGGAGCAGCCTCTGACTGTGCGGTAATGCCAGCCTTGCTCATCAAGGATAGAAATTTCCCAGACATGCCAGTCCTTCCTGCCCCTGCTAAAACACTTCCAGCTCAGTGCCAGATTTTGTGCTCTGCTCCAGCTCTGCACCAGCTACCTGTGGAGACGATTTTACTGCCTGTTCAAATCATGTGCTGGTTCAGCCTGTGCTCTCACACATTGCAGCCTTCACAGTGCAGCCGAGTAATGCTCCTTCAGTCCCTCAGTAATGATACAATGTCTTTTTGTGAGATCATCTTCTCCAGAATTCTTTTAAAATTAAAATAAAAGTAACACTTAGAACAAACAAGCATGAAAGCAGATCATGTTGGTCACTGACGATCGTTTTACAGTCACCTCACAAAAACAGGGATTTCAAAGATTTAGATCAAGCTAATGAAGTGAAATTTTCCAGCTGGTGGTATGCATTCTGGCAATGGTCTGTTGAGTGAGAGTCCAAGTTAAATTAAATACTTAAGAGATTTTTAGCTCACAGAATTATAGGAAAGATACTTACGTAAATATATAGGGGAAAAAGTAGAAAATGTATCTCTGACCATTACAATATGTCCACAATTATGGTTTTTTGCTTTCTAAAGAGCATGTTCAGCCACTAAACTTACAGCCAATTTGTAAAACAGACTTCAGTGTTCTAAATATTTCTGTTTTGAAGGGTCAGCAAACCCTGAAGAGACATATATGGGAAAGAGAAGAGTGCTTATAGATCCCAAGACTTAAAAATCTTCAGATCCTTTATGTATGACTGCTATTTTTGTCCCTTGGAGTGCTTAAACTCAAATGTTTGGTTTCCTGCCTACTAAATATAATGTCTGCAAAACTTGTCTTAAATGAAAGATCGCACTTCCAGGTGGACATTTAAGCATGTGGAATCACATATCAAATGCAATTCCCAATTCCCTGCTCATGAGTCTGGATCAATTCCCTCATTCCTTAGAATCAGCACATTACCCTCCCCCCCCCCCCCCCCCCAAAAAAAAAAAAAGGCTAGATTTTATTGAGCATGTTCCAGAATTCAGTTTTACCCTTGACTCTGTCTCTATTTAAATATTTCTTCAATTAAATAATGATCTCATACAGTATATTTTTTCATAGGTGTTGAATATGAACAGATTTCACTGAAATCAAAGGCACTGGCAAGTGTTTATTACTTCTGTTTAATTAATCTTCTAAGCTTTTTTCAGACATTCGTGCGCAACAGAAATCTCTCATGGCAGTAGTAGTTGGCAGTTTTCAGTGAAAGAACAACGATTTATAAGAAGGATGACTTATTGCCAAAGGCTTGCAGACCCTTGACATCAAGCACTGCCTTTGGATTCTGAGCTGATCAATGAATTTGGGCACCTGAGCAGCTGGGCTAACTGAGACTGCCCTCATCAGCCCTTTCTGAAAATGAGGCTGCATTAAAAATTGCAGTGAGAAGCATCTTAACAGCTCTTCTATTTTCGTTTTCTTCCTTCTGATTTCCATGCAGTTTGAAGCTCACCATGGTGACACTAAAACCACATTGAGATAAAGAATCCAGGAACATTTTATAGCTACAATACATCCAGACTCTCTAGCCTTTTCTAAGGTTCCTACGAGGATACAAATGCTTGTACTGGGATTGCTATCAGAATTTCTTCTTACAACACATTAATAAGCCCACAAAAAGCCCTCTTTGTAACTTCATGCATCTCTTCCAGATTAGAAGAAATCTGGGCTTGGTCTCTTCCACTGCACAAAACCCTAGGCTGTGTGCTCTCTTTGAAAGTACTGGAGTCTTATGGGAAGGAAGAAATTCTTCTTCCATACACCACAGATGCAGTACTGATAAAACCAGATGAAAAAGTGGCTGGGAGGAGACAACCTCATTTGTCTTGGGAAGCAGCAGAAGCAGATGAAACTGTATCTTTCTTCCACCTGCCTTCTTATTTTCATAAGCCTCTGTGTAGGAACCCTCAAAGTGCTGAAAAAATGTGGACAAGGATGTGGTGGAAGGGAAATCCAAATAGACCAAAATCCAATTCCATCCACTGATGGTCTGAGGGCCTATTGGGAAGGCACTGGACTTAAAAAATAGGTCTGGAGCCTTCCTCCTGCTCCTCTTCCCCTTGCTGATCTATTCTTCTAGCCTTGATCTCTTGATCTGACAGACCAAGACCCGACAAACAAACACATGTAACAGGCACCCTCTCAGGCCACAGGCACCTTTGCATGATTTGCTAAGGTCCTGCATCAGGAGAAAGAGGAGAATGATAGCCAGCTTCTTTTTGGACCATGGTAGGTCTTTGTGCAAGCATCCTGCCTCCAAAACACCTCTGTGTCTGCACCTGATACTTGTTCCTCAGAGATGGGTGAACAGGAGGAGCAACAATAGATGGCCCAGGCAGACAGGCCCATATACTAGGAAGGACTAGTGACACTGGTGTGCTCCTCCTAAATCACATTCTGGGAAGATCTCCAGCTACAAAAGAGTACTGAAACCAACTGGCTTCTTCATTAGCATGACAGAAGCTAATGTTGAATAAAGACATGCTTTTCTGACCTTCCACCTCTAAACCCGGAAAGCAACTTTTCAGGCTGCTTATAAAGGGCTATTATGAGAATAAATCATCTTATTTCAAGGGCTTCAGTCTGCTCCAAAGGGGATGTGCAAAACATCTGAAAGAGAGCAAACTGGCTAACACCAACTGGGAAAAGGTCCAGTGCCCAAAGATTCAGGCTTCTGTATGCACCACAGCCCTACCACGCAGAAATACAGGCAAAAACTGTCACATTCCAAAACCATGTAGGCTCAAACATCTCTTGTTCCTGAAATCACAACAAGCACAGTCCAGCTGCAGGTAAACATCAGCTCATGGACAGCTGGACATCACTCTCATGTTGCCAAGCTGGAGGAAGACCTCAACATGGGCAGCATCCCATCAACTAACGGGGAACCCAATCGCTGCCAGAACACACACAGGGCAAACAGCTGGTCTCTGGTATCAATCCCAAAGCAAAATAGCCTGTGCAGGGCCTTATTTCCTGATTGCTTTGTTTCTTCAAGCCTCTGAACAGCAAAAACACAGAAAAGTTAAAAACCTGGGGTGAAGGTCAGGGTAGATGAAGAAAGAAAAGGCTTTGCTTGCCTTCTCCTATGAACTCTACTGCTGGCACAGTGTGCTGACAGAGTCATGCACTGGTACTAGGGTGGTTTGAGTACCCTAGTTCCTCTGGCTGTTGGAGGCAGAAACTATCTCCTTCAACATATGTAAAGATTTGTGCAATCGTTTCATTTTGTCTTGTGTTCCCTCCACCCCTTCCCCCAAGAATGCACATGTATTATTAAAGGCAAGAAAATCCTGAAAGGGCCAGTGTATTTCAAGGCCATAGAGAAGGTAGACCAAAAATTACAAATGTAAATTGGGATTGCTCTTGGGGGGGGTTGTCTTGTCCCAACCAGAACTAAAATGTTACTGATTTCTTGTGAGATTTACTCTATTAGTATTGAGAAAAGTAAAAAAAGTAATTGATTTTACTTTGCAGCTATGGTTTGTAAGTGAAAATATGTGTCAGCTCCTAGGTCACACATTGGTTGTGCTTCTGTCTTACTGTTTTTCAGTGTCCTTAGCCTGTTTACTTCAGAAAATTTGATCTGGTTAGTAAGAATATTTCTTAATACTTTTTAATTTGTCCTTCATAGTCTCTCTGCTGTATTTTTTGGGATCATATGTTCTCTGAGTTAACAAAGCATACAGGAAGTTTGCTCATCTGACAAATTATTTAAAAAAACACAAGCATTATATTTAAAGAAAACTAATCTCTTGTTACAACATCCAAATTAGACTGTTTGATATGGGCTACAGATGGTCTTGGTCTGGTAGTGCAGAGAAACAGTGAGCGTTTTTAATCCAAATCCACCTGTAAAGAATCAGGTTTCAAGTTTTAACATGCTATGTGTTTCCCTCTCTCGCCTTTTTTTTTTTTTTTTCCCCTCTCTCTTGCTGGAGAGCTAAAGTCTAGCTACATCTGTTCCTATCCCAGATCCACACAGAACCCATTGATGGGAGCAAATCCATCCATCCATTTTGTATCAGCCTTGGGCCAGGACATAATCTTCTAAAAAGAACTGTACTTCCTGCAGAGGAGATCTACAAGAGAAGGGTGGTGTAACTGAAACCAAACTCTGGGGCTGTTCTCTGGAAGTCATGGGGTGTTCATCAGCCATGACACAGGCCCCACAGGCTGCAGTGGATTATCAGCTCAACCTGTGCACTAGCCACAGTCCCACTGCTCACCCCTAGCTGTGTTGTCCCTGCCCCTTCATTTTGGTTATGTAGTTGCAAGGTGGTTGAAAATGGAGGAAGACAAGTCTGTAAACAAAACAGAATTTTTGCTTGGCAGCAAAAGACAAATCTAGGAGAAAGGCTTGTAGGGAGGACTGGTGCTACATTTGCTGTTGTTACCTCTGCACCATCCCTCTCTTGTTCAGTGGGTTGTTCTACAAATACCAGAAGACCTTCTCCTCTGTGGGGTTATGACAAACATGGTAGCAACTTGGGTAGAAGATCCTTCTGCCTGTGTGCTTTGGGATTGAAGGTGAAAGAGCTCTGCAGTACTGTGGTGCATTCCTGTCTGCCTAGAAGCAGCTGGCCGGCTGCCATTGGAAAGCTGCCATTTTTGTCTCATGATGCTGTCGGCTGGCCTGAAAGACGCAACAAGCTTGGTTTCTGATAACCAGATAAATTAGCCAATAGTTCCATCCATTCCTTTGCTAAAGCATTTCCTTCTGCTGACCAATCCCAACTGCATTGTTTCCTGGACTGAGCCAGTGCAATCTTTCTCTTCAGCTGCACATCACCTTGTCCCGCATTCCTGTTTTGCTGCAGGATTTGAAATTGGACAGATACTGTACTTGTACCTTTACCACGCAAGTATTTCCAAGAAGAAATGACAGTTCCACCAAGCAGTTCCACTGCTTTTCTGACAATTCCATGCTCAGAAATCTAATCCAACAAATCATTGTTCTGTTCTCAGACTATGATTTTCTCTGGCAACAAGCTTCACATTTTAACTACAAGCAATACAAGATTGACTTTGATCAGATTTTTAGTCCATCAAGCAATGTGGCTAAGAACATCCTTGTTTTTGTACTAATGGAAAAAGAGAATAGAACCTCTTGTCAATCCTCTCAAGGCCAGTTTTAAAATCACTAATCTCCCCATGCTGTCCTCTAAATACTTCAGCACCACACTCCTCACATAAGAAAACCCATGAGAATTATTACAAGCCTGCTGCTGTTCCTCTAACTTCTTGTTGATTCCCTCTCTACCCTGCTATTTTAAATGTGAAATGAAACTGGAGGCAGCACTCCAGAGTACTGCAGTGCATCACCATTTTGTATTAAGGCATTACAACATTTTCCCTATAGCTTTCCCATTCTAATCTGTATGTTTCCTAAAAACTGCTTGGGTCTTTGACCACAGTGATATGTGCAGAAGAGCTGTTTTTATGGCTTTAAAAGCAACAACAACAACAAAAATTAATGAACTACTGCTGTACCAAAACAGCAGAATAAACTTTGCATTTCAGAAACATCTATAACACAAATGAAGACTCATCCCCCCTATGGTCCTTCCAACACAAAGTCAGCAGAGAGACAAAAGGTAAGAGGCAGGATGATAGACAGAGGGTCAGTAGCAGAGACAGAGGAAACATTGGGTTATCCTGAGCAAAGACCAACAGTGTGGCTGAGTGCCTTGGTTCTAGCTTTCTCTTTGGGAAATGGATAGTTGAGCTAATTATACCTATGGCCTTTATCACTTCAAGCAATCTTATGAAATGGGAAAGGAATCATCACAAAAGACTATTAGGAATACACCTGTTTCCCCAAGACTGTTTTCTCACATCCAGAGGCCTACCTCTCTCACTGTCCCCTCAGAGGCTCTCTTCTTCCTATACTCTCCCTGTATCATGTATTATTTGCCAGATCTGTTTAATATGAATCAGGAGAAATAACTGTTTCACGAGCCTTGCTCTAACAGATCTGCACAGATATGGTCACCCAAGAGACAACGAAACTTTAACTGACCTACTTGTAGCCAAAGTTAACTTTCAGCAAGGAAATAAGCAATAACTTTGATCCAAAGTTTTCAAGGAAGACAAAAAGGGGAAAACCAAAGATAAAAGTCAGCCAGTTATTCCTGAAAGACATAATACACCCCACAGTGTATTTTTCAAGGCAGAGGGGAAGGAGGAAATGGGAAGCTCTTAATTCATGTTCCTCATTCCACAGGTCTCATGGGTTCTTTGAGTCGTACAGCTGGTCTGATTTATTAATAGGTGTATCTCTCACATTTTGTTTCTTTCTTCTTTGTAATTTTCCTGCTGGCACATTTGGTCCAAGAATGGCCACTAGACAGGAAATTATTGCAGACACTTCAATGAACTTTCTTATTGAAGTGACAGTTTTCCAGTTACCAGGCTCATATTGTTGAGCCTGTATGATACTAAATGAAGAAGAGACTCTCCATTTCCTCCTTCACCCATTTCCAAAATTGATTTTAGAAAAGAAAAATATGCAGTATTGATATCATTCTCTCTCTAGATTTAACAAGAGATTACTTTGAAGTTTTGAAGAAGAAATTTAGCTCAATTTTGGTGTCAGAGAAGACCAAAAATCTTGCAGCAATAAAGCATATCCCGATAAAATGAGGACAGATTTTTCCAAAGACTGAAAAGCTGCCTGCTTCCACTACTAGGGCCTGATTTTCTCCAACTGTCGCTTTCTGTGGGGACTGTTTTCTGTCAGAGGTAACACTGAATGCTGCCTAGGGAAGTTTTCAAAATTGATTAGTGATGCTTTTGCTGGCTCTTTTGAGAAAACTTTTTGCCAACAGGTTTATATAGATGAGTGGGAGCTGTTCTTTAAAACAGACATGTATTTTTTGTACATGCCTATTCAGTAGAAGAAGATGCATCTGAATGTTGGTTGAACTCCACCTTTTTTTGGGCCACTGTCCTCTTTGCCTATCTCAGTACCTTCTCCAAATTCCTCCTTTCTCCTCCCCCTGTCCTCCCCATTGCATTGCTGCAGTCATACTCTCCCATCTGAAACAGAGTCATAATGCTGGAAAAGCATTGTTCGTGGAGTACAATCTTTGACTGACCAACACCTTCTCAACTGGACCAGAGCACTGAATGCTATGTCCAGTCATTTACTGAACATCCCCATCATGTCCCTAGACAGTCCATTCCAATATTAAACAACCCTTTCCATTAAGAAATTCCTTCAGATGTCTACCTCTACTGCAGGTTGAGGCTGTGTCTTCTCATCCTGTCTCTGATTTCCTTGGGGAATAGGCCAACCTGCACCTGGCTACAGCCTTCTTTCAGGCAGTTGTAGAGAGCAATAAGGTCCCCCTGAGCCTCCTTTTCTCCAGGTTAAATAACCCCAGCTGCCTCAGCCACTCCTCATAGAACTTGTGCTCCAGACTCTTCCCCAGCTCCACTGCCGTCTCTGGACCTGCTCCAACACCTCACTCTCCTTCCTGTAGTGAGGGGCCCAGAACTGGACACAGAACTCGAGGTATGGCCTCACCAGGGCTGGGTATGGGGGACAATCCCTGCCCTGGTCCTGCTGGCCACACTGTTGCTGACACCAGCCAGGATGCTGTTGGCCTTCTTGACCACCTGGATACACACTGGCTCAAGTTCATCTGCTGACCTGCACCCCCAGGTCCTTTTCCACCATGCAGCTTTTCAGCCACTCTGCCCCCAGCACTGCCTTGGTTTGTTGAAGATGGGACCAGGCACGTGGACTCATGGAACGACTTAGCACTGGCCTTGGCCCACCATCCAGCATGTCCAGATCCCTCCGCAGAAGCTTCTTACTCTGCATGGGACCCCTTCCCTACTCTGCATTAGGAACAATTAATGACAACTGAGTTGATGTGTGGCTCTTTCATAGGGCTGCAACTCAGTCAGTTTTTTCTGGAAGGTCCTAGGAGAAACCTAGTCTTGGCAAACCTCTTGCTGGGTTAGCAGAACTGGTACACCTCCTCTCCTGCACAAAAGGTCCCATTGAGATTGCTCTAAAAATTGAAAAGCTGTATTAAAAATAAAAAAGGGTTTTGATTAGCTCCAGTATAACAGTGGAAGAGGATGATGTGGCCTCTCAGACTTACACTGATGTTCATACATAGAGATATATGTGGTTAGGTCTCATTGAACTCAACAGATTACATCAACATATGAGGCTAGGTATTTGGTTTCCTGCTTTTGAGTGGGGATCGGCTAATTTCTATTTTTTTGCTTCCAGAATTTGAAGGGAGAAAACTCATTCTGCTTTCCCAAAACTTTTGCTTCACTTCTATTTAATTCTGAATTTGTTTAAATAAAGGAAATAGTTTTTGCCAGACTATATCTGGATGAGGGCCCAGTTCACCCAGTGTCCCCTCTCTGAGAGTGGCCAGCATCAGTTGCTTCAGAGGAAGGTGCAAGATACTCCGTTAAGATTCAGTTACAAAAGCAGCAGGCCCCAGGGATAATTTCTTCCTAAATCCTGCTAGCGAGAACTTGGCTTCTGTCCTGATGCCCGAGGATTTATATTCCTTCAAAAATCTCTTGTTTATTTTTAAGTATTAACTGGTTATGAATCTGGCTAATGTTGTTTTTCATGTTATGCCTAATCCTGTTGTGAACAGGTCTGCAATCTTTGGCTTCAGTTGTAGCCTTTGGCAGTGAGTCCCATAAGCTAATTGTGTATTATATGAAAAAATACTTCCTTCTATTAGCTTTCAATTTTTTTCTGAATAAAACTTATTTTACTATTTTATCCCTCCTTCCCCTTTTCCTGTTTTCCTCACAAATATCCTGCCCAGAGCTGGAGCAAAAGGGAGAGATGTGTACTCCTGATCCAAGTTGTGCCCATGGGCCAAAGACAGGCAGTGGGTTGGAGGGAACACATCTCCCAGCCAGCCCCACACCTAGCCAACCCCAAGCAGTCTGCACTACGATGTGACAGCACCGCAAAAGCAGAGCTTCTGTAAACAGCTTTTAGAGTCACAGATATCTTTAGATCAAAAATTTTTTTACCTTTATTGTAGCAAGTTGTAATGTTTGATAATTTTAGTTCAGACATTTATTTATTTATTTATTATATTCACAGCTTTATTACAGACCAGCGGTCATTAGGACCAGAACTGGCAAATGCAAGGATAAAATTTGCTATTAGCCACCAGCCAGCATTCCCCCTCATTCACTACATATACTTCCCCAGAAAAGAGACAGATGGCAGTGCCAGCAACATACTTCCTTGGAGATTTTCCATCAAGGAAAACTTCCTTAAATTAAAAGCTTAGTTTTCTGAGAAACAAAGTAGAAAAATCTGCATGAGTAACCTAGGACTTACTCTTGCAATGTTCTTCACATCTCCTAGAACATGAAAAGTAAACACTACTTTCCAACACTGACTGTCACTGTGAAGGTTCTTTGATGGAGGTACAAAAACTGCAAGTTTACCAGTGGCCATCACTAACATGATCTCAGGCTGAATGGGTTACACTGGCCTCCAAACTATAAAGATATATGACTCAGAGATGTCAGTTTGCATTTACGCCAAGACTACATGAATGGCTGTGCAGAAACAACAGTGTGCTCCTCATGCAGTACAGAGGAGTATGCAATACAAAGAACATCGTAACATTAACTTTATCTTTTGCCTTAAAAATCCCCAGAACTGCCTTATGCTTAAAACCTGTTCTGGTCAGCATTCTGACAATTAGGTGTGTGCCACAACCACTTCATATGGATTCTCTTCTCTGTGTTCTAGAAAAAAAACATATTTCAGTCCTTCAGGCACATTAATCACTAGCCAATCATGCAGTTTAACTAATCAAAATCTGGGTCTTACAGCTGATGCAATGTAATGAATCAATTTCAGTGTCACTGTGGGCATACCAGGCTACTCCATCATTGTCACTTAGTGGACTGGAGGAAGTGAAACTGCTTCATTTTCAGTAGCTGCTTATTTAAAGGCAGAGAGATGTGGCATGGTAGTTTTATTCATCGATAGCCACTGGTCAGGATTTGAGGAATCCAGCTGTACAGAAAGTGGAAGGCTAAGCATTCTACCTCATGCATGTGCTCTTGGGAGCTCTGGGAGATCACCCAAGCCAAAATACAGGGAAGGCCAAGTGCTGTCCTCAAGATTACCACAGTACCCCAAAGAACAAGATACTCATCAAATGACAACATAAGCAACTCTGTGAAGGATGCCATGGAAGCAGGAATGGCACTGAACTTTTCCTTTGCAGCTGCTCTACATACTTAGGCATTGCCTTGAGTCAAAGAATCAATGCTTCACAGTCCTTTTCCTAATAGGTCTCACAATGAAGTCATTGCTAGAGATGTCTGGAGTCACGAACAGGTGTATGACCTCACTGTGAAATGGGGTAGATATTTATCCAGTACTGGGGGTTGTAAAGATAAACAACACAAGCACGAGTAAAACAAAAGGAAGTGAAAAAGATGGGTCTTGCACAAGTCCTTACTCAGGGTTAAGGGCAGTTGTGAACTGTAGAAAAGGAAGAATGTCTTTTGTGCAACTCTCAAATGGTGTGTGTGAGAAACAGAGATCTCCCTGCAAAGCCTGTAGAACGGTCTGCATTTGGGATCCTGTAAGCCATAATGCTTTCTTGAAACTTTTTTTTTTTTTATTTGGAAGAGAAAGTGCAGTGGCTCTCATGAGCTGATCGAGGATTGCAAAGAACGTCCTGAAGAGCTCACACAACCTAGAAATTGCAATAACTGGGAGGAAGCTATGCATACCCCAAAGCACAGCACCCTAAATTAAGTACAGCCATAGCTAGGGAACTGCCTACTTGTGTGATGCTCTTTGTGTTACCAAAAGGACAGCACCAAACCTTCTGAACACATTCTGCCTCTCCTGCTCTTCTGTTTACACAGGTGCCTCCTGAATTGGGTATGGGCATGGGAGGGGGCAGTAAGAGAGGGCACTGTGCAACATTCAGCCTCCAAGTGACAACAACATGAACGACAACAGCAAAATCTGGAGAGGACACTAAAGATTACATGACTGCAAGGAGATACAGATGAGCAAACGGCTCTCTGCCCGCTGCAACTCCCTGATAAGTCATGCTAAAAGGTGTAACAGCTTAGCAGGAGAGGGGGAGCTTCTACCATTGCCTGCTCCTCTGGAATGCCTCTACTGAACATCACTTTAGTCTTGTCTGAGTAACCCTCAGCTACCGTCTCCCAAAGGAGAATGAAGAACTGCAGCTGTGTTTGGTAAAGCACAGGACAACCAGTTCCCAAACCTCTCCCATTCACAGCCAGACTTCACTCATTTCAGCTCCAAACACTCAAAATTGTAGCTGTCACAAATACGTAGTAACAGGACAGGTTTCCATCTAATGCTGCATCAAAACACATCCCAAATCCTACAAAGGAAAAGCCCAACAAAGAAGACTGTTTTTGGTATTAATTTTATTGTCATCAGAAAGGCCTATATTGGGAAAATCATGGAAGTACTTGTAATTTCCTGACTGCATGCAGAGTGTCATGGGCACCCTGGTGACACAGCTGGGTACAGAATAATCTTGCCTGTATCATACTTAGTACATGATGATGAACCACAGGAACCATCTGGAGAGAAAAGCAACTGCCAGTTGATTTGGGCAGGATGAAGTAACCAGATGTAGCAGTGCTGTGGGTACAGCCGAGCCACTCTTGGACTAAGAAAGAACTGAGGCCTCACTCCAAACCAGGAAGACTTAGCAATTGCCTTAGCAAATGTCCATAATGGGTCTGAAGGCAGACCCTAGCAAAGTGTCGCAGAGACCCTCTCAGATCTTCATGCTGCCCAACATTTTTTTTGCATATTGAGCAGAGAAAGAAAGAGGATGATTGGCTTTTTGAATTAAAAAATTAAATGCTGCCATGTTATTAGATGAGGCTGTGCTTTGGTATGGGTTAATGCCCGATGCCTGATGGTTTGCTTTCAAAGGTTAAAAAGGACAAATCACCCTAATTCCAACACTGCCTGGACTACTAACACACTAAGAATTCTGAAGCTGGAAGGAGTCACAGTTTTCTAGTGATACAGGATATAAAACCCCGCCCCCAACAACAACAACAACAAATTCTAAGAAAATTAAAAACTTTAAATCAACCTCTATTAATATGAAGCAAGGTTGTTACATTTTTTCATTCTCATGACTTAGGGAAAATCTATTTTCATGTTACTACAAAACCCAAGCCAGAAATTTGGAAGAGTTTATTTGGTTTATTCATTCCTCTAGGGCTCTATGCTTCACTCTTTACACCAAGCAGTATATTTGCTTTCAATTAAGACAACAGAAAAACATATATCTAGGTCTCTTGCTGGAGTTGTTTCTGTAAATCATCCTTCCCCTCTATCCCATCCAGTAGCCCCCAGAGACATGCAAAAATGTAATATTGAACTTTTATGTATGACAACCTTCCTCCACTCTCCCATTCAATTATCTTTGACTTTCTCAAGCTGTTAGTACGTAGCAAGAGCTACAAGTATATCACAGATGGACCAATTTCACTGAACTGCAATAGGAGAGATTAATTCCAAGCTTAACAAGGAAAGCTAATCACAGGCTTGGCTACAGAGAGATCACCAGCTCTTCTTTATTCTGACACAGCAAAGCCTGATTTTTACAGTGACAGGGTCTACAGCTTACAGATTTTGAAACCATGGTGGTGAGGAAAAGAATCAGTTGCATGAGTGAGGTGTTACAATGTGGCTGTGACAGAGCTGGCATTTCTGACACTCTGCTTGTACACTTGCTTTGTACCACAGTAGGGTACATTGAATGCCTTTGCTGTCATGATCTGTAACACTGAAATGGAAGTGAGGAGAAGAAAACACAAGAAATTAGAGGTGTTGGGAAAAGAGTACTACAATTTTTTTATCAGAAGGTAAAATGTAAAAGTATTGCAATAAATTATGGTACTGTGACCTGATGAGGTTTCTCTGACAGGAGAGTATACAAAGAAATTCACCACCTCTATCCTAAGAGTTCTGAACTGTACTTAAACAGTTTTTTGTATCAGAAGAAAATGCAATTAACATAAAAATCTGACCATCATCTACAATCTTCTTCCTGAAAGAAAACTGCAGTATTACCAAAACCTAACAACCACTTTAGACCATATTTTTAAGCTCTCTCTTTCTTTTATACAGAAAGTTAAAAAAAAAACCCTAGAACTATCAAGAACAACTACAGATTTAGCTATTGTGTACAGGATAGGGCAAATTTTAAGGTTTTTTTGTTTTTAAGGCCAAAGTTTAAGGTCATGGGAGACTCTGTTTCCTATCAGGAGACACTGGGATGTTTCAGCACCTTGGTGGACAGGCATGCTGCTCTCACTGCCATTGACTGCCAATGTGACACCTCATTCCCCATTCCTATCTGTAGAAAATCCATTCACAGCTGATGAGCATTCATAACATGTGAGTCTACAAAAGATCTTTTGAAATTTGTGATTCCAAGACTTCAACAGCTCTGTCCTCCCAGACCCGCTGTTTGTTCCCAAAGACATTTCATCTGCCAGGGCCTGTCCCCCCTGCTGCTAGCTCCTGCTTGCATTGAGATTCCATTGGTCCTCAGCTTGGGCAGCCTTTGTAACTTCTCATACTACAAAGCCCTGATACTCCCTTTTCCATCATTTTCAGGCTTATGGTGATGCCCCACAAGCACTGCAGCCAGTTCCTGACCACACGGGACTGCTGCTCTCTGATCAGTGCAGGGTTGGCAGAGCTGCTCTGCCAAGGCACCTGTACTTATGCAGATTTAGAGGCCCTGTTTGACCAACGAAGTTGAGTTTTCCAGGGCAGCAGTGGAAGGGTTGCCATCTCATGTCTCACAACAGAGGTTGTGAGGAACAGTAAAAGCACTTTCCCACTGACAGCACTACACAGCAAGCTCCCAGATCTAATGCTGGGGTTCTAGGCTGCTGGGGATTGACATGGGAGAAAGATTCAGGGTACATAGATAGTGATGGACACCACAAGATAGTCAAGCCCTGCACAAAGCCCTAGGAGCTGCCTAAGAGCAGTTAGGGATATACTAGCAAATGGTGCCTTTTGCTCTTCATGCACTCTTGCATGTTGCACTACTTTGTAATTTTGAATATAACTTAATTCAAGGGCCACAATGCAACTGATGAATCAAACACAACCCAAATGGAATGTAAATTCAAGCTGTTATGCACAGTCCAACAGGAGTCTACCTTGTACGGCAGGTAGACAGAGTAACAAAAAAAATTAGCCAACTAATAACATATGCACACATATGCATGTGCACACAGAGGTGCATGCAGTCACATGCACTCTTGGATGCAAAAGGCTAAACAACAGAATCATGTCCAATGCCAGAAATATTGTATGCACATTACAATACTGGCCAGACTGCTTTATGATTACTATCCCAGGATTTTAAATGATGACTGAGTTTGAGACGAGCCTTTCAAAACACAAACTGACAATGAATAGAGAAGGGAAGTGGAGATGAAGAGAGTGAAAAGAAGTTAGACATATAGGAGAGACTTCCCTCCTAGAGCAGCCAGAATTAGTTTGACAAGTAGCCACTGTTTCTAAGCCAATGTTCGTTCTTTTGTCTGTTGGGGCATTATCTTAAACGACCAAAAAATTATGGAAATGAATGAGAGAAGCATAGCAGCATAAGCTATTTAACATTGCTCACAGCAACTCATAGCAAATCAAAGGGGAAAACAGAAATGTGGCCTGTGCTACATCCTCTCAATGCAATTGGAAGGATCATGCCAGCTCTTGACTCTTTGGGGTGTTTTTGCAGTTGTTAATTTTTAATTTGCTCTCCATTTCAGAGTTTAAGACTGCACCAAGTGAATGAGCTAGGCTGTATCTTTCAGCTAAATGAAAAACAGATCATTCATAAAATGAAAAAAAAAAAAAAAGTAAGGAGATGAATAACAGTTAAAAAAAAAAAAAAATCATGCCTCAGGGCAATGTGGTTTTCTGTCACAATTCCAGATACTTATTCTTCCAGATGATGAGTAACACCCAGGAAACTCCTCTCAATATTGCATACAATGCTGATTCACTCTGGGAGGCAGATCACCTTTATTTTCCCTTAGTGGTGAATCTGTCAGCCATTCCAAAAATGTAGGAAGACATTCTACTCTTTTCTCAGGGATCTTACTTCTAGCAGGTATGTACTTTCCCTCTAAATTGTCCCCTTCTCCTCTCTCCACCCCTTTCGCTTGGGAAGAACAAGGTTACCATAGTAAGCATAACATCTATCATTTCCTATCAGGAACACACTAAATCAAATCAATCTGCTGTTGACATCTCTGTCCTCCCACGAATTCCTTGTTGTCTCCCCTTTAGAGTATTTGTGATCCACAGAGGTGGGGTTATTTTAGACACACCTTGATCATAACAGCAACAAGTCAGCATCCTGCATGGCTGCAAACTGTGTGTCACTAATAAGAAATGGCTGTATGGAGTGGCTGAATGAAGCTGATGAAGCTCAAGGGAGCTGGCAGGCATCCAGAGGGCTAGTAAATCTCTGCCTGGGGCAGGCCTTCAGCCCCACCACCAGTGACCAAGCCTGTAGTGCTCACTGGGCTAGCAGTTTTGTACCTTGTCTAAATCCCACACAATTGAAACAACTTGCAAAACAAACAAGCAGAAAAGCAGAAAATGGAGGCAAGCAGATGTGAGTTAATGCCCACCTGAGGCCTGAAAAAAAGCAACTTGCACATGCAAGATGCTGACTATGACCTGCAGCCAGAATATTCTCTCTCTCTTCTAAATGTTATCAAGGCTGATCTACCTTTCTGACAAGTGCACCAATAATATAAATGAAACATAATTCTGCATATGAGTGCTTTAGAGTAGTGTCCCCCTGCTGCTACATGACTCCATATCTAAAGAGCCACCTGTATATGTGATGGTGTGAGCTCATCCAGTAGGTACCCAGAAGTTGTTCTTTTGCACCACCAAACCTGTACTACAAAAACTTCCCTAATCTGTCTCTCAGAAACCCAGCAAATTTCTTTTCAGTGGAATGTTTCAAACAATGCTCTATCTACACCATGAGGAAGGGGGAATTTCCACTTGAATAGTCTGTAAAAGTTGCAAACAACTGACAACATGGACCTGTCATGGCAAATTCCATAGACACCTAGCTACAAGGCATTGGCAAGTGAAATTTCAGTATTTAAAAGAAAGTAATTTACTTTTGTCATGAAAGATTTCTAGGCAGTTGTTTTCTGTTTCTGTTCAGCACTGGATGGCCTCCTTTATGCTTAACACAGTGTAAGAGCGGCAATGATGTCATTCATTGCTGCAGAGGAAGTAAAAAGCTCTGAGCTTAGACCTTGGCAGGAAAAAACACTTTTGCACTTAATCTCTAAACAAGTGTTTATTTAAATAAAGTTTGTTTTACTTGAATGCTAGTCAGGTCTGACAGGAGATTGGTAAACTTTCCCTAGGCACCCAGTCTCCGGACAGATGAAAAGTCAAGGCAGAGCAGTAGGACTGAAAGCAGCCAGATGCTCTCAGTTCCCATAATCAGGTTACAACCAAACCTCTCTTGACACACTTATGTCCTCCCCAGCACCTGTGCCTGTTCCAGAGTGTTTTTAAAGAAGTGAACATTTCTGCAGCAGCAGCTTCTTGAGTTTTGCACCATGTCCAATTTGCAGTTTCTTAAGGAACCCAAAACTGCTGTGCACTTGAGTTGTCCTGGTCAGCCCCCTCCTCTGACCCTCATCTCCACTGGTGGTGCTGCAAAAGATGCCTTTCTTTGGAAAATTTGGGCCAGAAACCATTGCTTTCTAACAAGCAAGTTCTAACAGAGCTGAAGGTACAGCTGTAGTATGAGGCTTACCAACGTAAAATAACAAACCAGGTTAGCCTGCATGACTATGATCTGCTGAGATATGAAACTAAAACATCACTTCATGGGTGTGTGGCTGTGGCTGTGTTTCTTCACACCCAAGACTGTGACAGTACAAAGCTTACATAAAAAAATGCCTCTGGAGTCAATCTAGAAATCACAACATACAGAAATAATTTGTGTGCCTGTAGAACAGTTAAAGACAAATAAAATCTGCAGGAAACATTGACTTTTTTGTTTACTGTTAGATTATTTTGCTGGTAAGTGATGTAATTAACAAAGACCTATTATGAAAGTATTCTTAAATTTGGAGAACGACAGAAGTGAAAGAAGGGCACAGTTCACTTTGATCACAATTCAGCTTTTCTAAAAATTCTAATTAGGTTATGTGATGAAAGTTCATTTGCCCACCATTGAAGGGCAAATACGGGTCCTCAGATCATGTCCTGCCTGGCCCCTCCCAGGCCCATCACAGGAGCCTTCAGCCACACATCAAGGGAAGAAACCTACCACTTCGGTCTGATTCAGAAGAATTCCTGAAAAACCCTTTCAAACAGCGGTGTATTGCTGCCCTTGGGTGTCTGGGACCCCTCATGGGATGCAAGGGAAGGATATTTTGGCATAGTACAAGTCTCGAGGTGTTTAGTGGAGGAAGTTGAGGCAGGGAAGGAGTGGGATCTGAGAGGCTTGACAGAGAATAAACATGGGGAAACAGAAAGATATGAGGACAATACGTGTAAACAGGCTGCTGATCATTGTGTTTCTGTGGCTATGCCTTGTACACGATGAGTGCAGTCTGTCCAATCTTCTCATGAAACTCCAATTCTAACTCTTGTAATGGGTGAGGGGTGTGCCTGTATCTATAGGTCTTGAGTACATATACATGTGTCTGTGTGCATGCCTGCTATGAATGGGTGCCCAGTTTCACTCCTGCCTGGACCTAGGGCATGGATCTGCTGCAGCTTCAGCCCAGCTGGGCTACCAGATTTGTCCACTTCCTAGCACATTATATTTTCTTCAGGAGTTTGAAAGACAGTCAGCATAGGGCAGAACAGTACTAATCAATTACGAATAGCATGCTGCTTTGTATCACACACAACAACAAAGACAAGTTATTCTGTGTCCAATTACACCAGGCTCATAGTTATCATGACAATTTCTCACTTGAGATACAGGTAGATACAATGTACATCTCCTTGAGATGGTGTGATTAAAGGAAAAAATGAACATGCTTATCCTTTTTTAGATTCTATTAGAAGTTTTCCATGAAAAAAGCGACACAGTACCTGTTTGAGAAAGGGAGACTTTTAAACAATTTGGGGAATTAAATGATTTTGTCATACAGAGAAACACTTTTAAAAGTAGCTGGGTTAGTGGAAAATGCTCCCACAACCATTTTAGAAAGAGAATGTTCAGTTTTCCTGGTCTATTGTAAGGCTGACTGTGCAGATGTTTTTAGTAATAGCAGGTCTCTCAGTGAATACAAGATGCTATCCTTTTTTTTAACTATTTTTGGCTGCAAATTTTTTTTTTTTTTTTTTTTTTATAAATCCATAAGGAACAAAATGCACACATTTCAGACTGGGGTGTTAAAACTTAGGGATGCTGACTACAACTTGGAGGTAATAAACTTTAAGTGAAATAAAAAGCAACAGTGGTTTCCTTTGGAGATGTTCAACTGACAAACAGCCTGCAATCATGATGTGCACCTCAGGTTAGACTGCAGCCAAAAAAAAAAGAACCTTTGCAACACAGACATTTTTAGGGGACTAAAATTCAAGGAAAATTGCATCAAACAGGTCACTCAGTATACTGCCTTGTTACAGAAAATCCAGGGCAATGCCCCAGGTGACTATCACTCAAGTCACCTCTGGCAAATTCCTTGCAGTCTAACCTTAGACTGGTCTTCACTTGCAGTGTTCTTCAGGTTTGGAGGTTTGACATGTGACTCTTTGTGTTGTGGAAAATAAGGGTGTCCTGGTGACAGGTTTTCCGGCACACAGCTAGCCCACAGCCTTCATGTCTACAATGTACAGAGGCTACTCACTACTGCTATGGGCTAGGCTCTGGTGAAACATGACAAGGAAGGACTGATGAGGGTGGCAAGTGCATGGAAAGGAAACCACACTACAGCACTGGAGTTGCATGCTTTGCCCTTCTGCTTGGCATTGTATTGTACAAGGGTTTGTTGGCAAAACCCCTACATGGTTGCTGAGATTGTCCTGAATCCTCAGGTGGGAGACGACCTTGAGGATATTCCACACCTGAAGGAGAGGTGCTGTCCATCTGACTGCTCTTCACTGGCAGACAAACCCAGACATCTGGCAGGTCCTCACTAGCGACCTTCCTGACTAGGGACGGGTTGTTGTTCTCCTCCTTTCCTTGTCATTTGGGCTTTGCTAAATAAAGGCCAGGTGTAGACACGGTCTCTCCTTCAGTAAGCTTTGTGGTATTTTGGATTCTTTTCCCTCCCTGACTCCCTATAAACAATCAGTGAGAGAAGGAGGAGGATCTCCTTCACCTCTGTCTTTGTTCCACAAGATTTTCTGCTTTGACATTGCTGCCGTGAACACAAACTACCACCACATTCAGCAGTGTGGATTACTCTCTCTGTGCCTTCTCATGGAGATGGATGTCTATGCTGTTTCATGGGGCTGTTCAGCAAAGGATAAAATGTTGAATACACTTTTCTCTGCATCAGCCTACTTTCAATTTGCCTTTGCCTAACTATGAAGTATTCACCTTCTGGCAAAGAGCATTAATAACTAAAATGTGTCTAGTTCCTCACTGTTACTGGTTTTGTACATTCCTTCTCTGTTCTTTCTGGTTTACCCTGTTGCTGAGATTATCTGTCTCAAGAAAACAGAATATTATACATATTTCTCCACAGGTGCTTTCAGATTGGGACACAAAATGGAAGACATATTCTCTGGTCTGGCTTTTTATATTGCATTGTGCCCACGGCTGAGATCAACATGAAGATCTTGGGTACAGTTTCTTCCCCATCTGAAGATATGTGCTTATCTTTTGCAGCTATTTGGTACTTTGGACATCTCTGGTGCAGTACTCAGTTGACAGCAATCATGTCTTTCATTGAGAGGAAAGCTTTGATTCTTTCACAAGCATCTTAAAACAGAGGAGGACTTTTTTTTTTTTTTTTTTTTTGTAATATATTGATGTATGTGAATCCTTCTTTGCTTTTCACACCTTTCCTTCTATTTTTAGCATGCCTCACTAAATATAATGGCTGTTTGCAATACTTTTGATGATGGCAGAAGATATCCATGTCCGACCACTGAAAATTTAATTGTACTTTTTGCAGTAACATAGGTAAACAACTGGCAGAACCTTCTTTGTTACTCTTGCACACCGTAACTTTTAAAAGAGTTAAGGAAACTCTGCTCTATTGGGAAGCAGTGTCTTTTGGTAGACTGATGAATTGAGTTGGAAAAAACTAGGTGAGCTTTTGAGCCCACCAATGTATCTTGAAACCTCTACAGCTTCAACAAATTAATCTAATCCCAGTGTTCTTATACTCCACAAGCATCACTTTCTGCTGGTGCTGAGGCTTAACTTCACAAAGGACAGCGTGGCTCCTTACATCTGCGGAGGATATGGCTTGATGTATGTGTGCATGTGCTGTATATACATTAGTGAGCATCTCTTAATGAGATTGACTGAGCTAAGCTGTCACGGACTTAGCTGTGGTCCCAATGTTGTGGATGCTGGGTTATTAGCTACAGGTATTGTCCTTGAACACAGTAATATGTAACAGTAGCATGTAAGTGGCTAAGCCTCTTAAACTTGAGATATGTCTTGCCTACAAACACTGTGTGGACCACATGCCATCTGTCCTGATTTCTTCGTGCTGCAACCAAACCAAGAATATTTTTGAAGGCCTTACTGTTGTGTCCCATATATCACTGCTCATAAGCCCAGCAATTCTGCTGCCAATGCTCAGCAAACTGGGTACACTCAATCTGAGGTTTGTGAATTGCAAGCCTGTCTCATATACACCTTGTTTCCCACTGCCCTCAGGCAGTGTGATCACACTATTTATTTATTCAGGGACATTTAGCATCAGCCTACTGCCTGCAATATGGCTGCTAATGAATAGCTTCTAAGATGTCTGTAGGTATGAAAGACCTCAGTTCAACAACACTAACAGCTCTGCTTCATTCTTCGAGCTCTTTGCACAGTTTCTCTTCTTTCCCTCCACTACTGCCAAGGATCACAGCAGTTGGTAGAAACAAGACACCCTGGGAAACCATGTCTTGTTTTCACATTTTGGCCTGTTTTTGTGTGCTGGAATGGAAGGAACTACAACTGTGTTGACTTCAGATACCGTCCTGGGTGACTTCTGTGCACGTCTCACAGCTTAGAAATCCACCCTGGGGCAGTCAGGGTAAGGAGCCTCATTCATGCAAATGGCTTTTCCAGTAAGTGCAGCACTACAAGTTTTAATATCTAGCTAAGCCTCCAGGGCTGGATCCCATCCAGGCTCAGCAATGTGATTGTACGTCACTGACATGTTTTCCTAACAAGGGCTAATCAGGGCAATGGGGATCTGCTGGGTCACCCCAACTTTTCTCATACAGTCCCTCCATTTTCTACGCTGCTTGTATTGGGTTGGAAACACAGACAGGTACAGAGCTTAGGGAAATACCTAAATGCCCTTAGTCAGCGTGTTTCAATTGTGAAGTAACTGAAGCCATATTCTCCAGTTCTTCTAGCCTCACCTCTCCTCATTTCCTGATGCTTTCCCTAAACACTTCCATGCAGAAACAGCTCTCAGGCCCTCAGGGATTCCGGCAGAAGGCTTTGTGTATTTGTCTCCTGGGACCTGAGGAGCAAGGCAGTACTCATAAAGGAGGTGTCAGAGAAGTTCCCTGAATGACAAACAAAGTGAGCAAATAAGAACAAAAACAAAGACAGCATGTGTATGTTCCCTCCAGCCTGTGCTGTCTCTTACCCATCCTGTAGTAGTAGTGCCTGTACTCCCCTATTTATGTGATGTTTCCTGGGAAGTTGTCCAGACATCCCCAGGTGAAAGGTCTGCCTAGGAGAGGTAGCTTTGCCTGGCCACTTTGGCAAAAGTTGCCCAACCAAGCACACTCCATTTCTGACATTATCTTAGGAAGATGCTCATGACTGATGTCTGCTCACAATAAGAGAAGGGTTTTCCTTTTCCTTAACTAGCACTTTGGCGGGGAGAGGAAAGCTTGCACACGTCTCAGAATTGAACTACTTATCTTTGCCTGTATGGATCTAAGACACAGGACTGGAGACAGAAGAGGGCAGAACTCTCAGGGGGGCATTGCTTCTGGGCATGGGGAAGAAGTACAGCCAGGAACACTACAGGGAATAGGCAGTGCTGGCCGTGCTGAGAGTCACATGAGGCCTGGGAACAGCCGGATCTTGGCTTCAGTTACGGAGCAGCAGAACTGCACTTCAGAGACCACTTATCATTGCAATAAATCTTGCTTCTCACTGAGCACATGTGGAAGTTGAGACATCTGACAGTGAGGAGGGCTCCTGTAGGCAGAGGTTTGGCAGCACATGCAGGCAGCAGTTTGTACAGAACTACACACTATTGCCAGTAATGTGACAGAAGAAATACTCTGTGACTAAAGCTGCTGTTTACAAGTATTTTCTTGGCGACTGGTGTGGGCAGTGAGAAGAAGAAGAGGATTTAGATTAAGAAATCTCTTTTTAAGCAAAGATCTGAAAACAAAATTTAAAACAAATCCACAGCCTCACAGCTTCTGTATAACACATCATGTGTCGTTTCTCCCACCTAGTTTCCCCCAGTCCCCCTCCTGACTTCAGCAGCAAACTGCTGGCAGAGCGAGCCTTTCCTTGAGTGTGAAGAGCTAGTCCTGCCATGCTCCCATTTCTAATGCTGCATTTGCTGCAGAAAGCATGAGATGTCAGTGCCTTCTCACTTTATATCCACACCCTGCTGCACGCAGCAGTGAGTCAGCACCAGATGCTTGCAGGCTTGGGAGTCTCAGTTTCATCAACTGTAAATCCCTGCAGCTCGACTGGCTACAAGAACTCCTCAGAGCAACACCAGCTGGAAACCTGCCCCTGTAAATCTCTGAGGATGAGCTGCCCAAGCAGCTCCTCCTCAAGCTGGCCCTGCACAAGGGTCTCATTCTTCCCAAGTTCCCAAGTCCGTTTCCACCCGTCCTGAAGCATGAAAAGGCTAGGTGGTACTGGGAGCCATGGCCCTTTATTCAGACTGAGCATGAAGAGTTTGCTTTATCTGCAGTCTAAATAAAAGTCTAAACAAGTACAAATGAAAGTCAGGAGCATGTATGTCTATGTGTAGGGAAGCAGTAGGACTGCTTTTGTGCTCATGGGAAGAAAATGGGCATTTCTGAAGTCTGCTCACATCTAGTTTGAAGACAGACTGAATAACCATTATGTGCACTCTAGCAGGAGCCTATTTTTAGCCACTGGACAATGATAGGGTACCTGTCAGTGTAGCATTCGAACCTTATCCCATGCTTGACATTTTCCTTCCCCCTCTCTTCAAGTCTTTACCACCCCTCCACCAAATTTTCCCCTTCTTATGAAAACTGGGAGACACTTAATAATGTAGGTGATGAGATTCCATCTCCACATAGACAACATTAAAGAAGGTTCATCGAATCATTCAAGGAGGCTTTACCTCCTTTCTCCATGACTTTTCACAACAAACAGATCAACAGACAGTTCTATGATCACATAACAGGACCTTCCCTTCCCTTCCCTTCCCTTCCCTTCCCTTCCCTTCCCTTCCCTTCCCTTCCCTTCCCTTCCCTTCCC
>CM031878.1:43690951-43817203 GCA_018697195.1 Certhia americana | reverse complement strand
TCCCTTCCCTTCCCTGAGCTTCCCTTCCCTGAGCTTCCCTGAGCTTCCCTGAGCTTCCCTTCCCTGAGCTTCCCTTCCCTGAGCTTCCCTGAGCTTCCCTTCCCTGAGCTTCCCTGAGCTTCCCTGAGCTTCCCTGAGCTTCCCTTAGCTTCCCTTCCCTGAGCTTCCCTTCCCTGAGCTTCCCTTCCCTGAGCTTCCCTGAGCCTCCCTTCGCTTCCTTAGGATTTGAAGCATGACCTTCTTCTCTGCACTGCACCATGTGATAGATACTTAGCAATCAGAATCTGAAACACTGACACTATTTTATTACCATAATGACTTTGCAAGTGCAAGTGCCTCCTGGCATCCATAGTCAAAATGGATGTCAGTCATGGAACCTGAGGGGTTAACAGGAATGACACAGCCTCACATGCATTGCTAGAGTCAGGGATGACAGAAGCAGCACACAATCTGCTGAGTGAAGGGCTCTGCTAAAGGGCCTCATCAGTGCATAGGGTCCGAAGTGTTGACATATAAGCACAATACATTTTTATTCTGCTATGTTTTATGGCATGTCATATCCAAAAGACGTACCTCGAAAGGTCTGAGGCACTAGAAAGCAATGATAAGATTGGCAAAACAATGAAGAAAAACGAAATCAGGTTTTACAAACAAAATCAGGTAAACTCAAGCATTTCAAACAACTACAGAAAACAGGACTCTATATATCATATATATATATTATACATTATGGCTACTGCCCAGAAATGCTCAGCTACATAAAACTCTTATTTTAACAGTCTTACACACAGCCTCTAAATAAGAATTGATTTTTCATATCAAATTCTCTTAAACTAGTATCTAAAATAATTCCTCTCACTTAAGAATTCCCATATTTTCCCTCACATTAGGATGGAGTCTGGACTACTTCCAGCATAATTCCAGTATTACCAAGAGATCTTGTCCTGATCTGTATAGAGTTACCTCAAGTTAGTGCTGTACTTTCAAACTCAACTGTGACTCCAGAAGACCGGCAGTAAAGAACATCCATGGGGAGTAATTTTCTCATCTACTCCAGCTCTGTCCCCAAAATACAGAAGGCTTTGCTGTCCCTGTGACTTAGAAATAGGCAGACCCCAGCAGGCAAAAGCTGTTATATTGATGGAGAACTGAAAATATTCAACAGCTGTGAGTCTCCTCAGTCATTTTTGTGTGAATTTCAATGAGTATCACATCACTAAATTACTCTCCTCTAAAGTGAATTTACAAACACTTTTTGCCTCTGTACTAGTACTCTGGAAACTTGTGGGCAGGCTAGTAGTTTTACAAGGTTGGTTCACATGTTTTGTCACCTAAAACACTTCAAAAAAATCATCCTATTAATGCTTTGCAAGAAACAGGAAAGAGCTTCAGTGATGGAGCAGTCTTTCAGGAAGGACATGCAGCAATCCCCTGAACTCAGTAAGTGATCTGAGGCACCTAGTAGCTCAAGGGGAATGCAGAATGAGGTTGTTAAAACAGTCTCTGTAGCCCATGGGAAGAGGAAGGTTATCCCACTATAGTCACTGCATTCAAATGAGATTGCTGCACTCCATCACTTCCTGAGAACCCAGCCTTTCTGATTCTGCTGTATGGTGAGCTAGCAGAAACTGAGAAAACTACAGCCTGGAGATGCTACTGACTAAAAGCATGCTGTCTGTGGTGCTGGTGTACTGCCTGCCTGTTTGCTTGCTGCTGTAGGCTATGTGAAAGCAGAGATTTTCTCCCATTTTATTTTCCAGATCTCACAATAGGAGTTGTGTGTACCCAGAGGCACCACCTGCCACCCCCACCACCCACCCCCTCCCACTTCACACAGCTGTCTTTGGCCATGTCCACGTGGCATTCCTCACATCTGGGGTAGGTATTTCTGCAATGGATCAGTTTTCATCCCAAACCCCAACAAACTAAAATCAAAGCTAACCCCAAAAGCAGTGCTGTAGAAGCAGCAGGTTTTTACTCCTGGAAGAGGATGAAAAATCACTATTTTTCAAGCCACAGTACCACAATCCCTGTCCAAGGGATTGAAATACAAGAAAATCTGGGTTTGCAGTCTATGTAGCATTAGTTTGTTGTTTGCTCACTTAATGAGAGTTTCACTGTTTGCATCTTTTCGATTTCTAGGAAAAAATGCCCAGGCCAGATGTGATGAAGAGTACTAACACCCTTCTAAAGCAGGTGTTTTTCAGCAAAGGTTCTGAGGGTCTTCATGACAGAACTACTGGGCAGCTGGGAGAAGGGACTGCACCTGGCAGAGCAGCATGAAATCTTGGAATATATAGTAAGCAACAAAGTAAAAAAACATTGTACAGTGAGCTGTACAACAGTTTATATGCTGGTACACAGACCAGTTTCAAGGCAGGTGGGCCCAATGCAGACCTGGGTGATGCCCTTTCAAGATGGTGATACTACCATCTTGATACCCAGGAGTAGCAGCTTGAAAACTCACTAGAGGAGGAAACTACTTGCTCAGTGCTGAGCTGAAGCAATAAATCAGGACCCATTTTTTTCTGTATTACTGCAGCTCAGTCAGTTGATTCATACTGTTGTCCTATCCTTGCAATGGAAAGAAACCCACTGCAGAACAGTCCAAGATATCAGTTCCTGCCAGACCGCATCCTAGAGGCAGAGCATGCCACTTGTTCCTAAAATTATCTCCTTCTCTGCATGATTTTGGTCCAGGGTACTGCCTATGCATTCACATCACCTCCTGAGACCACACACACACACATGCTTGCTTGCTTGTGCATCCTGTTTCCATCCTCTGCCAGGAAACATTACACATAATATATAATGTGCATAAAACCACAAGCCTTGAGATAAGGCACAAAAGAAGATGAAAAATACATATCTATATTGCTTTGCTTGAATGAAATGACCACAAATGAAGCTTAAAAACTAACGAAACAAGACTCAAACCATGGAGAACAAGAGAACTGGGATCCTATCTGTTCCAGTGTGGGGGTCAGGCAGATGCGCTGGGGAGGTATGAGCAGAAGGAGAGGGTGTCAGATCTTTGATGCTGCCACAGCTACAAAGCAAGCTGTTCTCTCCTTTCTGCCACACTTCCCTTTTTCAGAGTAAGAACTGTTAAGAATTACAGTACTTGTTATGTCTTCCTCTCAAATCCTGCTCCTGCTTTGCATACTGCTTTTTCTGTATCTGCAGTTACCCTTATTTTTCTCTCTGTAAATCTCTGGAGAATCTTTGCTTCTTGCATTCTCCTCAGGGTGCCTTCCATCTTGGCTTAGGAAGTTAGTCCCTGCATTTCCAGAAATGTGTTTGCTACTCAACTTTGTCCACCCCTTGCTCATTTGCTCTGACTGTGTGCACAACTTGCTCCACCTAAGTTTCAGTTTTGATCTGAAGGCCCTGTGTGAAGGAGGATCAGTTCTGGCATCAGGGAAAGCCAGACACCAGTGAGGCACAGGCCTTAGGGAGAGTGAGATGGGCATATCCAGCTGGCTGTCAATGTCATCTGCTCAGCTGAAAAATCCCAGAAGGTGTGGATTAGCATGCATGAAAGCTAAAGTGGGGTACACTGCAGTGAAAAATTTTTCAGGAAGCACTGACTTGTGGCAAACTGAAAGTCTGCAAATTCCTGTCAAGTTTTCAGCTGGACTTGAGACAGCAGCCTTTGGAACAACGGATGGCTGGTGTGCTTAGCCAGAGTATAAGAGACATAATATGTAGCCCCTTGACCCCTGAAGTGGGAATGAACCTGCATTCCATGTACTGAAAGGGATTATGCTCACTGTTGAGCTGCTAGTGTTCTGTGCAGGAAAGGACTGGAAAAGAACAAGTTTCTTTATGGTGCCCAACTGAAATAACTCTGCCAGAGTCCTAAGCAGCCCAATAGCACATGAGCATCTTACGGCTTTTATTCACAGGTGCTGGCTGCCTCTGTCTTTAGAAAGTGGAGGTGCAAAGACTGCCACCCTGAGAGGGTGCATCTGTGAGACCTGCAGGAACACAGCAAACCCATTTCTAACCCAATACCAGGGGGCCAGTATTCTTGGGCACATGGTGTAACTCTTTGGTATGTGCCTGTGCAGGGCCAGGAGTTGGATTCAATATTCCTTGTGGGTCCCTTCCAACTCAGCATATTTCTTGATTCTGTGGATCTGATTGTGAACTAGCTATAAACAACCTCCTTTCTCAATCCTCCTCCAAGTTTCATTCCTCAACATTTGATTCCAAAAGCCACACTCTCCATTCCAGGACTGGCCAGCCTGCTAAGCAATGCTGGACAAGAGCAATCCTGGTTTATTTTTCTTACATGCAGATTGAGCACAAGTGTTCCCACAAAACTGCAGAGGAGTCTTTGCAGATGCAGTACAGGACTTCTCAGAGGACAAGCTAAAGGCAACTGTATGGAGCTGCTGTACAAAAGTACTTCAATTGCTTTTGATGCTGCAGACTAACTTCATTAAGCCCTAGGCAGATGAGTCACAGTAGCAGGCTGTACTGAAGGAAACACAATGGGACGAGGAGAGAAAGGCAGCCGTTCCACAGTAATTAGACAATTACTGTTGTAAGTGGAACTGCCTGATATCTTGCCTTCAGCTGGACTTCAACAGTAGGTGATCAGAGATGTCCTCAAGGACCAAAAGATGCTAAACAGTGTCCAGCATATCTGGCTTCTGTTGAAATGAATGAAGTAATGGTTTTCCTCAAAAGGCGTAAGTGCCTCCAAAGCTCAGGATTTCCTTACTTTTTTCCAGCAAAGAGAAAACTAGCTCCACACAATCTAAATCCACTGTCTTTACCCAGTTAGATCTTGTTCACCTGGCAGAGCCTTATCAGTTTGTGTAGGGGAAGGGAATGTCCTTGCTGCAAGACTGAACCTAGAAGGCAAAACCTGCCACATTCACATTTGCTGCATCTGGCAGCAAAAAGTACACAGCACACTTTTCACCATGACTGTGCTATGTTGAGGTCCAAGCCCCCTTGCTGTGGTTGCTGTTATGCACAGTATCTAATGCAGGTGTGGGCCCTGCTGCTGAGATGCTGTGACCCCCACTTGCATGTCCAGAAATGCACCTGAGACAGACTTTTAGCAGTAGTCACAATAAGCTCATGTCACAAGAGCTCAGACCTTGTCAAAACTGTGATGGCAAGAGAACTTGGAAGGAAGCAATCCTGTGTGAAGGCTTGCTTATGAATTTGGGAATTTCCAGACTCTGGGTATCTGAAATTGTTACTGTTACCTGTAAAAAGACAAAGCCGTGATGATTATCCTTCTGATAAGACCACATCGGGAGACCTGCTTCACCAACCACATGCACATGGGAAATGTGAGCTGATGGAAAGGGTCCCTTCAGCTTCTTCACCCACTGTGGTTAGTGTGAGTCCAGCACTGAATAGATGCTGACGGCAGGAAGCAATCCTCCCCTCAGTGCATAAAGAAGGGAAACATGCTGCCTCCCAAAAAGGGCTGCTAATTACATGAACTGCAAGGTTTTGTGCTTTATCCCCCCCTTGTTTTTTTTTTCTTTTTTGTCTGTTGACATAATATCTAGTTCTCAGGTGAGAGTGAATTACTTCTATGCGTGCCTGTGCTAGAAAGCATTCAAACTCATCAGATAATCTTCTAGGACTCTATTAATTACATTTTTATATAGCAACCAAGTACTGTGAAGGCAAGAGCAAAAAAATTCAGTGAGTGCAGCTGAATTATGAAGGACATACTACTGTCATAATAAATTTTCTTACTGATATTGCAACAACAAACACTAATGAGGCTGTCTTTTTTTATTTCTTGTTCCCCCCTGTCATGGTGAAGTAAGTAGATATATCCTGAAAATTATCAGGCTCTGAAAAGTTATCAAATATTTGCCTCAATGACACAATTTTCATGACAATATATTCTTGAGAAGGGTTATTACATAATATACTTGGAAAAAACTTTGCCAACAAACTACAAAAGCTTTTTAATTTAGTGTTTATCATTAGCTGCCAAAGTTTATAAAAAAATCTTGAGCAGCATGATCATGGAACTTTATGTTTTTCTAAATCTTTAAGCAATTCACTAAAATAAGTCTAATAACTAATGAATACATAGCAGTCTATAGTGGCTGCTGCTGTGCAGATCTAGCAGTAACTGCAGAAGTGAGCCTTTTCACAACCTGATTTTTATTAGAGTTTTTAACTTTTTCCTGCAGAGCTTATGTAGGAGCAGCTGCAGCTCCTTTGTGCAACTTTATTTGATTTCTTGAGGACTAAAACATGCTTTTCCTCCTTTATGTTCTAGTGTGGGGAGGTGGAGTGGGGATGGATTTCCATCTAGCTATCTCTAGTCCTGACTGTTCTGGGACTCATAAACCCACTCATAGACAACCTCTGCACGTCTAACCACGAAAAATAGCAACTCTCATCATACATTTGGTAGAGAAGGCAGATGTCAGATTTTGCTGAGTCAGTCTAAGTTATCTGTTCTCCCCCATCCAGGGCATATTGCCATTATAATGTCTGATTCTTGATGTTTGTGTAAGCGAGGATTACAAGAGCCAGTATGATTAGGGAGTTTTCCCCAGGTAACCAAATAGACACCTTTGAGCTCCTTCAAAAACTTTTTACACTTCCCTTTTCCATTCTCACTGTTAGTTAATGCTCAAAATCAATACATTTATGGAATGAGGGCACTGTGGTAGCAGCTTACTAAAAACTACAGAAAAAAAGCCATTGCTTTTTTTGTGGCATCCAATGAAAAGCAATGTTCACCAAGGCTCCTTCATTTCAATTGCAAATCTGGAATGTGGCAAGTTTTTAGAATGGGTGTGAGATTGCACATTTAAATGTGATCTGGATTAAAGCTGCTATAAGACTGGCTCTATTATCCTGCCGACACATTCACTGGATTTGTGCTGGCGTGGAGGAGGAGGGTGAAAGACTCCTTTTTGTGGGGCTCCCAGACTCCACTGTCATATTTATAATTGCACAACTCCCAGTCCATCAATACCAGTGGTCTCTTGTCCCTTTGCATAAGGGATGTCTTCCTGACTTTCTCTCTGCCAGAGGATACATGCATTGTTTTCTGACACTGTGCTGCTTTCTACCAGTTAACTCCACAACCACCACAAAGTAGCTGCATGGGTGGAGGAAGTGGTTACACCCAATTAAGTTTTGTGCTTTGCTGGAAGGGGACTAGAGCTTTATTCCTGCCTCCACTATATGCTTCCATTGCAATGTTAGCAAGTGAGGATGTTCTCAGACATGGCCATTAATCTCATTTCACTCATTTTTCTGACAGCTGGGGCTTGATCTTTCCAAAACATTGTGCCTTCTGAGTGCTGCTGGCAGGAACTGAATGGGTAAGAGAAAAATCTCAATGCTCAAGCCTGAATGGGTAAGAGAAAAATCTCAATGCTCAAGCCTGAGGACATAAGGGAGAGGCTTTATAAGATGGTAGTGCATTTACAAGTGGTTACACCTGGTCCGAGTTCTGTGGGAAGGGGCAGAAGCACCTGCAGTTACAGAAGAGGTCACATATAGGAACTAAGTCAGTGGGGGAGTTCTCTTTTAGCCACTATCTCACCCTTGAAGGTACCAAGAGAGACTCTCAGCTGAGGATCTCTGACTCAGCCATCCGATAATTTCGCTACAGCCATCTGATAACTCAGCCAAAGAACCCATTTTGCAAATCACATGTAAACAAGTGAGTGACCCAAACTGTTTTATGTGAGTCATACTCTCTGAAAACGTACTCCATAAACAGCTTTTATGGCTAAAAATTATTATAATCTGTCAATTACAGCATGCTATGCAATGGGGCACAAGTGTTCCACATTTTTGTCATTTGTCACACATTGCTATGGCTTGTGTCACACACTGGCAAAACTCTAAAGGTTGAGAAGTTTGGTTATGGTCTTGATAGTATGAGTGTGTAGCAGGCAGTCTCTTAATGAGAAAAGATTTTGAAAAAGAGAAGGATGCTGGGAACAGAATGAACCAGCCACAAACACACAGGTAGGGAAGAACTATTCTACAAAAGGATATCTGAGTCGTTATGGATGACAAATGGTGGAAAACAACAAAGCCACAGAAAAAGCAAGTCCCATAGCACACTGCATCAGTAAGCCTCCCATGAAAGACTACAGTCTACACTTTGAATAAGGATGTGGACAAACCAAGAAGAGTCCAGCAATAATCACCCCAAACATGAGCATGAATATATGAACACATGAATATAAAGGAGTGAATGACTTCAAGATCAGAAATGCTAAAATGGGGCAACAGATACTATACACATTTAAGACCTGGCCTTTAGCAATGTAACAAATTAATGCTTCTGCTGCTGCTGCAGATCATTGCAGATCAATATCTGACTTTGTCAGGATATGGAGGTTCCATACTGATATCAGATACATGTTTGTATTTGCCCTTTCAAAGTTCAAACACTAATGCAGTTCAGCATTGGGAGAGTCTAGCCCCACAGCAGGCCTTGTAATCCCTTGTAATTTTCAGGGAAGGCTTTTCAGATAACCTGCTCCATGCTTCTTCTGGAAGAAGGATATTAATTAAATGAGCCTTGAGTGAATTCCTGTCTGCAACCTTTATTCTTACATTAAGCTCATTAGCACTAGACAATAGTTCTAAAGGACTTTAGTTTTAGAGAACGTTTATTATGGAAGTTTTTCGCAAAAAATTACCAGTCTGCTTGGGGCAGTTGAGAAAACCATTTGTTTGGCTCAGATCTACTTTTTATTCTCAGCACAAGAAGGGTTTTATATTTCATGGACATGACTTTCTGAGCAACACAGCACATGCTAGTCTTGAGATGGTGAGGAGGAATTAGTAGCGAGTGAAAAAGATCCTGATACTCTGTTTGGCAAACATTCTGTGTTTAGATCATGGTGTGTTTGTGTGCATGCACGTGTGCGTATGAACACATGAAATTTTGTGTAGGGCTGAGTGGAAAGCAATATTCTCAATTCATCAGCTTAGTGTCATTTGGAGGATGCCGGATGTTCATTACTGGGAATATAATAGTCATTTCCTGTGGGAAAAAACTATTAGTAGAGTAATTCCAAAAAGTTTAAAAGATTATCCAATGTGTTTCTGAAACATTCTAGAGGATTTTAAACATTTGTAACATGCAGATCTTCCACCAACAATAATATGGGCCTGTTTATTTTTTTATTTAGCCAAAGTGGATACTTTTGAGAACAAGAAAAAGTAAACCAGAAGTCTGGCCTGAAAAAAAAAAGATCTGTTAAAGTCTATATTCCTGACGTTGCCAAGATTTAAACCCTGTATTCTCAATAAAAGGTTATGCAGTTCATCTTGCCAATCCAAAGTGCAAGAAAAGTCATGAAATTGGCATGAAAATTAAAATATCATTAAAATGACACACTAGATTTGGCCTCTGGATTTTTGATCTTTAGCTGCCCAGATTTTCAAACTTATTTTTGCAATCATCACAAGTAGAAATTATGAAAAAAACAGTATTACAGAGGAAAGAAGTACAGATGCTCATGTAGTATCAGAACTGAATAGGCTGATACTTTGTCAAGAAAGCTTTGAATACTAAGAGCTTCATGTCTTTATCTGAATAAATATTACAAGCCATGCTCCATTGCTTGTGTTTTAAGTGCTACATCAGTGGAATACACCACTTGGTTACAAGCAACTTCTAAGTCAATTGTTCTGACAATCCAGGTTTCTGAAGTGCTTGTTATTACAAAACAGATCTCTGAAGAACTGTTATCATAATTAACGTTTGCAAATCTTTAGTCAATAGTCATTAGTAATTTTTGACAACAGCTGACCAAATCAGGGCCACGATCCAAGTAACAGCTGACACCATGTACATTGGTTGAGTTCACAAAAGCAGGAGCTTTTATTGACAATTTAGGTAAATAATGGCTGAACAGATGCTATGGGGAAAATGTGCTACTGCAGCAAGAGCCCTGTATCACGTCCCTTCTGTAGGCAGAAAGCCAGTGGAAAGCAATGCTGGATTTAATTTTTGACAACAGTGAAATATTTATTGTGATGAAATAGACCAAGGCTAGAGCTGCAGAAATTGTTTTTTGCACTGGCAATGCAACCTTCCCCTAATGCATGGGCAAATCTTCAGAGGGATTTATATACCTAACTAAGGTGGTTGACACCTAAGAAGACTTACTAAAAGGGTCAAACTTTATGTTGTAATAAAATGCATCCATTCTTTCTTGCTTTCCTCCATTTCATACAGTTCTTAGGAGGAAAAAGAGAGAGAGCGAGGACATTTTGGGCATTTTCCACAATTCCTTCGGCATAAGGTAATTTCTATAACTTCATCCACTACCAGTGGGTCCCAACAATTTGCACAGAAGGAACATACACCAACAATAGCTGAGCATGTATCTTTCACACCTTTGAATGTCAGCCCCACTACAATTACCCTGGTGGCTTTCACTGCTCCTTGGGAGGAAGGTGTGGGGGGGTTGGGGTGGATACTGGACATGAATTTGTCCCAGGGGACATGATTTCACACCTGAGTATAGAGGTGTTATTTGATCTACTCCCATGCATGAGTTACTACCAGTCTGGAGTGGGAGCAATGTGTGAACTTGGATAATCAAAGAAGGAAATAGCAATAATGCTAACCATGCATTGGCAGGTGGCATTTCTATAACAGAACAAAGCCTGTGTTGTGAGGGATTTTGCTCCTGTCCACTCATGTAAAGTCTGCCCTGACGTGCTCCTCATCTGGGGCAGAAGGGAAAGGTTCTGAGCTTGGAGATGTGTCTGATAGTGGGGAAGGAGGCCAGAGGAAGGAGGGACACAGTGGTCTTGGCAGACAGCAGTTCTTACATTACAGAGCATTAACTAAAGGCTGCCACACAAAATGAGCCAGCAGCTGTGACTCTGTTTTTATAGGGCTTTTGCATGGAGTTACAGCCCAAACCAGCAGGCACTGCAGACTAAGCCATGCTGTCTATTGCACTCTCCCTTCTTACAAGTCCATGAAGAGTAGTCCCAAACTTTGACCATATCTGGGCAGCATGAAGGACACCCAACCTGCTTGGAAAGTGGTTTGTTTTTGTCCAGGCACTGGGGCTGGCACACACTGCTTTTGCTGAGGCTCAAACCTACAGCTTTCTGCACTGTTGCTCTGAATTTCTCTGACCTTTGTCCAAAGCAAAGCCAGGCTCCGTTATATCCATGAATACTAAAGAGATGCAGCCCTAAGAAAACACTCTTGTTGCCTATGTTGCCCAGAACAGTGTGCCTCTCAAAATGCCGCTCTTGTGCTTGTGGTGGAGAGAGCTGATTAGTTCTGTCCCCCATTCAGGTCATGTTCACTCCCTGTGGCAGCACACACATCATTTGTGGTACCTAAGTAGGTTGGTTGGTTGACTCCTGCCCCAGGCAATTACTGCACAATAAAATACCCTTTTGTGATAATCCAGGCCCTGACTGGATTTCAGAACCCCTTCCTGTGGCTGCATGGTCATGAGCTTGCAAGACCTCTATTAGCACCAGGAAGACTCTGCATTGCAGGAATGACATGGCAGGAGTTAGGCAGACAAATGCATTTTATGAGAAACAATTACAGAACTGAATGTATTTGCGTGAGAGGAACTGAGTAAAACATTACTAGAAAAGGTCTATTACAATTGTCATCCCTAAGATTGCCAACACTCTGGAAAGGGGAGTGGGAGGCTCTACGAGAATCCTCATTTACTAGAGAGCTCTCTATCTGACTCTGGAGATTTATGAACCTGGTAGTTTGCTCACTGTTAATGCCTTATGCTCCTGAGAAGCCCTTTCTGAGCAGAATAAATAATGACCACAGCAAGATCAAATTGTTATGTAGTTCTCCAAAAGGACCTAACTGCACCATGAAAGATGAAACAGCACAGCATTTCTTTTGAAGCAAAAGTAAAACTAGTTATGCTCTGGGTTTATGGTCTTTCTTTTAGAGAAAAAAAAGAAAGATGAATAATAGATGGTCCCCTGGAAATATTGTTCCACCAGCTCTTAGTTGGAATTGGGCAGTGATAATATACTAGGGGCTTTCAGGATTATTCTATTTAATCTCTGTAACAATATAGTAATTTTAGCCTAGTGAGAAGCCATTACAACTCTCCCATTTCCCCTGCAAAGACCTTGGATTTCTAAGTGAAAGGATTCTTAGCCATGTCCCAAGGCAATAGATAAAGAGCCTTTAGCTTCCTTGTCATTCTCTAAAAGTGTCAGATAACCAGGATGTGATATAAGGCATTGTGAATAAGAAACAATATACCACTGAAATGCTTCAGGATGGAGGAGAACTCTTAAAAAAAAAAAAAAAAAAGAAAAAAAAACCCCTACCTTGGAAATATAAAGTAGATGAAGGTAGCTGGGAGACAGACAGTTAATCACAAATATCAGTGAATGCAATAGGACAATAAACCTTGTGTACTACAGATGCTTTTGGTTTTGGGTTTTCAAATCTCTAAGAAAGGGTGAGAAGACAGGGCCATAGCATATAAGGCCACCACCCACTACATGCTGAATCCATTTCTCAATTTTCCTCAAATACTTAGATTCAATACCTGTGGAAATCCACACAAGTCTCAGAGATCATCCCAACAAAGTAAATGAAAACAGGTGCTTGATTGTTCCAGTGTGTTTGGTAAAAGCTTAGCAGTCAGGACCAAAATTACAGCTTCATTAATCAGGCATTAACTAACATATGCACTCTACTGTAAGAGTAGCTATGAGAAAATTAGGTATGTTTCCTCCTTAATGATCTTAACTCTCATGACAAATCTACCCCCTTCCATATCCACCAACTCACTGGAAAAGTAAAAAAAAAAGTAGCCTACAGTCTGAATATATAACAGGTGTCTCACATGGCAGAGCATCACTTAGGCTGCTGGCAGTTTGTGAGCCAAAGAGTTCTTTACTGTTTGGCATCTGAGAGGTGTGCAGCATTTTGCCTCATGCCTTGTGAGTGCAGCACTACACAAACTATGCAACCTTGCTCAGCAACAGAAGATACTGAGAAGTCTCAGAGATGTTGTTTCCCTACCTAACAGTTGACTACTCTTATATTTACCAAAAAGTACTTGGGGTGCAGGATGCATATAAGCTGTGACCTGAGAAGGTGCAAAGGCCAGGAAATATGTAAAAGAACCAGCAGATCCTAACCCTGAAAATTTAAATATGTTGACGTGATCATTCTCTGAAGAAGGACTGGGATTCCTCACAGCCTGCAGTCCTGAAGAATAATCAACCAAGTATACTGCCCTGTACTGGTAGTTTAGCACCAGTTTTCACCTAAAGGGCACCAGGTGATTTACTGTTCAGGCATCTCCAGGTTAATGCATGAAACCACAATCTTGCCCTAGGAATGCCTCCTCTGGAGGATAAATTAACAGCAGAGGGCTGCCACAAATGAGATGCTACATAGCATGGGGACTGGGGATATGGGAGCATGAGGCTCTGTGCAGCACTCCTTGGTCATGGAACAGTATCACTCTCCCCCTCAAGCATTCACTCTAACTCTGCACAAATCTCCATTCTGACTGTGAGTAGACCTGTACCTGTCACAGCATTTCCAAGCGGGAGCCCATGCTGTTCATGTAGTAACACTCATAAACTGAAATCCAAGAGCACTTTGAGATAAGACAGATGGAAAGCTTTGTTCATTCACTTGCACATCAACCCCCAGAAAGTCAAGGAACACAGCCTCATGTAGGCGTTACACTGGCATCATATGGTTGGTAATGTCAGTCTCCTCTCTGTGCAGAGGACCACTGGAGAAGAGCCTCACAAAGCAAAATTTGATCTCCTAACTCCAGAGCCATGAAAAATCCCTTCACCTCTCTACAATCACTAATGCTATCAGAGAGGCCTGCTGCCTTTTAATTATGTGTTGTACCAGAAAAGTTATGATCCATCTGTTGCAGTGCCCCGTAGATGCTTTTGTCCCTGCATCACGTGTTTTCTGTTTCCAGTAATTTCCCGGCAGTTTCCAGCTAGATACTTTCCAGAAGACGTTTCATTTTCAAGTGGGATTTAAAGTGTTATCATGGTGTCCTGTCCTGATTGTGAAGTAGCACAATAATTCAGACCATGGCTGAAAACGTGTTTCAATTTTCTGTAAACAGCACCATAGCAGAACTGAACTCAGATGATAGGGTACAGTTCCCTGGGTTATTCCAAATGATCACATGCTGAGTTTGGTATAGGGGAAATCATCCCTTGTAAACCTTCGTTTGACCTCTCGTCTCAAATACAAATCTGGCAGTGATCCAATCCCATGCATTTGTGCTCTATACCAAGCTCTCTATCTGTAACAAGCCCTATATTAACATTGGCATTTTCCACTCTGAAGCAACAGTATTAACCTATTTTGGAGCTGATTTCATGCAGGACACTGAGAATAAAGCACATCTAATGTAATCAATCTTGCATTTCTAGCTGAGGCAGTACTTTGGTTGCTTTTTGCTAACAGCAGCATCTATACAGTATTGGTATATATCCCTGCTGCAGAGAAAAGCAAACTGGCAGGAGAAGAAAGGCTTGTTCCTGGCATCATTTCCCCACCTACACAGCAGAAGACAGAGCTGTTTCATACCAAGCAATTATCCTCAATTTATTATATTAATGACAATAGTGAAGGACAAAGCTAAAAAATCTTTCTGGACAGGGCTGACAAACAAGGAGGCGGTTTCTGCCAAAGAAATTGCACTTAGGCCTGTGAGTGCCACATGGGTATTCAGAGAGTGCTTATGTCCCTTCTTCTCCTGCCCAAAGGCTGTGCCTTTTTATCTGTTGAGCTGGAGCTATCCTTGTGCTGTATTAATCATACACCTGCAATCTCCCCAGTCAGTGCTGTGGGACTGCCCCTCCCTTCCAGCCACAGGGTTGGCAACCTGTCACCACCACAGTGGTGCAGTGATGCACAGCAGGCCCTTCACAGCTCCTCTTGCTCCCATAGCTGTGCTTCTCTGCCTTGCAGAGTGTGGGCTCCTTTCTCCTCCAACCCAAGCAGGAGAAGAAGGGACATAAGCATTCTCATGGTGACTGTCACCCAGGGAGAGATCTCCTGGCCAGTGACACAGGAGGTGATGGTGTGAAGGTCATGTCCCTGATATGAACAGGCTGAAAAAACAGCCATTGGACCAGACAGTTCTCAATCAAATGATGATCTGATTTTGTGTATTTATGTACAAAAATTGAAACTAGCCAAGATTGGAAAGAAGCAATCAATCTCTATTAAAAACAAACAAATAAACAAAGCAAAACAAAACCAGAAACCAGATACAAACACAAACAGGCCCTGCAGCTAGTTGAGGTTCAGCCAAAGGGTGAACCGCTATTCTAAAACACTCAAAGCTCTAAGCTTAGGGAAACATAATCACCAGACCTTGGTTAACTAGTACTTTGTCAGTTGGCAAGGAAGTACATTGCTTCTTTTTTTTCCCCTGAAGGAAGCCATTAGCTAACAGTCTTTTACGTTCAATGACAATGACAGAAAAACAGTCTGACTTGAAATGTCAGGATCTTATTTTGTTTGCATTTATTTCATTCATTTCTAGCAATAAATGCCAGAAAGGCATTTTAACAGTAAAGACATATTTTCTTCCTATGTATTTTAAACAATATTTCATTTCAGGAATGAAAAAAAAAAGAAAAGTAAAAATATCTCACTAAGAGAAGGATTCTGGAACAATTTTTACTTTGCCGTGTGCACATGCTTTATGCACATGCCTATAAGTCTATACTTACAACCCTTTCTACTCTTTCTTCCTGGAAGAAATTTGTGAATTTTCTACTCTTTCTTCCTGGAAGTTCCTTAGTAGATCCTACTGCTTAAAGGGAGTGCAGCTGCCTCTCAGTCTTTGGGACTTCATTCTTAGTGCTGCCAGAGGTTCCCTCTGTTGAACAGGGTAAATCACAAAAGTATCTGTAAGAGGAGCTGCTGGCCCTCAGAGACTATGAATTCATCCTAGCAAGGCAAAATATTTGTAAACGGTCACCTACAGTGTTATCATTGACTCATGCTGTGTAAAATGGGACTACTGAGTGTATTTCCTTAGCTCTCTCCCAGTCTTGTAATGGATATGAATGTTGGCTGTTGTCAGAACATGGGTTAAGTGGTGTTAAATGGAAGATCACTCCATTATGGTTCTCTCCATTTCATGGAGTCATGAAAACTGGGGTTCCCACTGAACCTCGAACACCCTTTGCCAATGCCAGTACTAATACTGCAAATTTCATAGCACCAGCCCTATGAAGCCTAAAAGGACAAAAAAAGTCATCATTACCCCTGCAGCAACACCCTTCTCCATTTGCATATCTGGCTATTCCTACACATGTGGCCCTGACATGAGCAAAGGAGGTGGTGATGTGCCCGCACAGCACAGCATTGTGTAGTCCAGATTAGGAGTATCCATCCCCTCTCATCTTCAAGCCCAAGCAGCCTACAATCATTTCAGTACTGTTCAGCATGCTGAAAGGGCTGGCGTGCACTGCAGTGACATTTCCATCACAGTCGCCATTTTCACATCAGACTGAAGCCCATTAGCTGCTAAACTGGCTACTTCCTGGCGCTCAGCTGAAGGAAGCACTTTGTTGGGAATATAATCAATCTTACCACAAAACTCAGGCTGGTGCTCTCTCAGGTGATTAAACAGTCACATGAGAGAAAAATGACACAACTCAAGGCTTGCTCTTGACCAAGCTAGGACATGAAAAATGAAAAGTGTTACTGTGGTACTTAAAATCCCTTACATCACCACCCCCAAAAAGGAGCTATGAAATGCAGCCTTTCTGAAATGGACGTATGCATAATTCAAAACATGAGCTGCCTTAAAGAGCAGAACTCTGGGTCCTAGTCTGCTGAGAATTACAAGCAGCACGAGCTTGAAGGCCTCTCCAGCAATGAGAAGAGCAGATCATTAACAGTGCAAGAAAATGAAGCACAGGAAAGACTGAGATTGAGATCACACATGGGAAACTGCCATTTGACAATTTTGAAAGCTCTCTTAACAAGTGAACAGCCCCAGAAACTCTCATACTTTAACAAATATCACTAGATTTGTAGTCCTTATGCTACATAGTCTTCTTATACCTTATGAATATTCACCCTATGGAACCTCCATGAGGATGCAATATGATGCTTTTTACATAAGCAGAATTTAAAGCAGATTAAGTGTTAGATTTCAAAGCATCATTCTATGGTTTCAAATGCTCATCCCAACGTTTCTTCTATTTCTATATTTAAGCCAGGAGAGGTCGAGCTGTAACTAGAAAGGTAGAGAGCATTTCCATTCCTAATTTCAGCACAAGGTAAAACAAAGGTCAATATAGATGAACTGCCCACTAGTTTTCAGTGAAAACTAGAGTCAGTGTTTAGGTAAAAAGTTGTTTCAAGCAATTGTAATCATGAAGAAAGCTATACTGACCCCAAAGTCATCAGAGGGAGATTTGCATTTTCTAAAGCTTTTCTCTTGATGAGATTGGGATATGAAACAGTCACCTTAGGGCAGTAAGTTACTGTGGTACAATTGGTGCCATTACTGTGGTTGATGGAGGTTAGTTAACCCGCAAAGGAAAAATTCCTGCAGTTTAACATGTTTATCCCTAAAAGAACTGTGGTTAATTTCCAGCTTGGAATATCTATTTTCAGCTCAGTCTTGCGTGTTGCAGATTTTCCTGCCAGACCTGAACACTCTAAATTTACTCTTATGTGACCTCTAATTACACAATTACAATTGATCAAGTTGTCTGATTTTTCTCTATTGAGTGACATATTTAAGATTTCCTTTGAAGGGACAGTATTTATATGACTTAACCAACATTTGCCAATAGTGCTTTTTGAACACTGTGTCTGAGCTTCTACTAAGTCATCATTTTTGATCAGTTATCAGAAAAAACTTGCCATTATGTCATCATCATTTGTAAAACAGTAATGTATGAAAATTAAGATATGAATTAAATGTAAGTTCACATCAGACAGTAATGCTAGTATACCCATTTGTTAAAAATCAATGTGTACTGGCATCCTGAAAGTATCAGCAACACCCCTGAGAAGACATTACAGATAATCTACAAAAGCAAAGCATAACCACATATTAATCTGCAACTTGGGGAAGCTACTGGGTATGTTAGGGACAAGTAAATTTAGATTCATCATTGAATCCTGGCATATTAACATACACTACTCTCTGGATCTCAGTCCTGTTCAGGAAACATCAGAATATTCTTGTTTTCTTTGTCTTCAGCCCCCTCCCCTGCCAGCTTCTGCCCAGCTAAGTGGCTTTTGTAAACTGGTACTTCCTCTGATTCACAGCTAGCAAATCTGCTTCCTGGGCTTGTAGCAGTTATCTGAATACACTTACAAAACATGTCTTTTTAATCCTGCCTCCAAATTTGGAGAAGGAAAAACTGCACACATTAAGCAATCTATTAGCAACAATTAGGAAAATTACAGGGTTGCTTGATAAGCTACTTACATGAGAGGCCTCTATTAATCTCTACAGCACAGCAAATTCAAATGCTGGAGATAGCAAACAACAGAAAGGTTGCTAGCCATGTTCTTAAACATTCACATGTTAAAATCCCATTTTGATGGCTTTTCTGGCCAGGTGCCAGTTTATAAACCAAAAGCAGAATTTTAAGGTGCCTTTGTGTTAACTGATTTTGAAGCAAAAGTCTGTGTCCTAATGCATTCATTGGCCTTTTCATCCAGAAACACAGCTTTTCTTTGTTCACAGACAGAATGCATTCACAGATATATGTCTCAAAAATTGCGTAGCTGGAGGAATTTGCAAAGGTTGTTAATGATGACATTCAAAATCTATTAATACTATTACACTAAATAACACCTCCAAAAAGAAGGAAGGGTAAGCTAACTTTCATGAGGCAAAGGCTGTTTTGAACAAAGTGATGGGAGGGAACTCAATAACAGAGAGATATTTTGAAGCAACTGCAGCACAAGCAGACCAACTCACTCCAGCCATTGGGGTGGCTGGAGAAAGCAGGCCATGAAGGACTATTCCTTGAATCTCTCCATCAACAAAGAGTGCACACTCAACATGGCCAGATGGCAAGATGATCTGCCCTACAGAGGATCCCTTAGAAATGCTTAATGGACAAAGGGAGTTATTAGTTGCATTCCTAGTTCAGACCCTCAGCAAGGGGAAAAGCTGCTTTGGAATCTGCTGCAAATGCCATGCAGACTACATACCCACAGCACTGGAGAACAGATTTTTCCTGCTTTTATCTAGTCAAGAAAATATTGGACCTTCCCAGCTCTCCTGCACTTGACAGCTATAATCAATTCTTTGCAGTTTCCTAGCCCTTTCCTGGCTACTTAACGATGTTCTGCTCTTGCAAGTAAGAGCTCAAGCATCTTCAAGATCCTGTACCAACACAACAGGAAGTCTTTTTTCTTTCTTTTGATCCTGTACTCCTTAATTCCTAAACTCCTAACAACATACTCAGTGGTTGGTTTCCTGATCAGCTCAGACAAGATACTTAAATAATCATTCTTCCATTCCCCTATATTTGTCCCTCTTTCCTTGATACACTTAATTTCCCTTGCTAAGGCATTATTTCTGACACACTGGTAACACCCCTGCTGAGCACATCCACAGCCCAAGAAAAGCTATTTTGAAAATATAAAAATGTCCTAAAAATCCCAGATATTTGACATTGTTAGCGATTCTGACTTTCTTGGTATGATCATGCCCCATTATTCTCATGTCCTTTTACTATAAAAGATGCTCAGGCATACTGAAACCCTATCAGGCTAAGTCCATTCAGCATATCCACTGTAAGACAGAAATGCAAAAGAATCCATATGCAAAGTAACTTTAAACTGGGAAGACAGGAGCAATGAAAGCATCAAAATTCTCCCATCCCAGTAATCCATGCACTAGGACAGTTTCCACTTTTGGAAGAAAGAACCAAATGTTGGAGAAGTTGAGATAATAAACTGAATGAATGGTAAAATGATGAAATGGTCCTTGGGTCAGCAGTGGGAGAAGTGTCAGTGGGGCATGGAGGGAGAAATATTTGAAAGCATGAGCAGAAGCTAAGTGTGTAGGGGAACTCTGCACAATTCAAATCATTGAGCTGTCCTCCTGTTCACCCAAGAAGACTTGCTGAAGGCATCATTTGGAGCAGGACAGAATCAGATGGGGAATAAGGGAGTTGAAGCTCCTCCTAAAATGCACACAGCATTGCCACAGCTGCAACATTTGCAAATATTGCCACAGGGCAGTATTTGTCTTTTCTTCCCTTGACTAGCTCTTGGGATTATTGTTCCACCCCACTGAGAAGCAGTATGAAACCCTGGGAGTTAAAGAAATAGGTTGGTGAGTGCATGTGTGAGTCATTGGTCTTCTGCTCTGATAGGACATTACTACTCAGTTACTGCTTAAAATATTAAAAAGCCACTGATGCTATTTTATGCATCTCGAGTACTTCTAAAAAGTGATCAAGGCAATGAGCAGGTTTTGTTGTCTTTTGCTGGGATTTTGGACTAGTCCATGTCTAAGTACCATCAAAATTATGGCTCTATTTATCTGAAAAATAAGGTAGTGTGGAGAATGATGAAATAATTCAAGGACTGAAACCAACTTCCTCCATGGGAAGAATCACAGAATTTAGCCTACCTACCCTGCCAAAAAGGCTAGTCTAATGTTGAGCTGATTACAGTGTATATGGACCTTTGTGAATGGGAAATACATGGCATGGAAGAACTTTTTAATCTAGGAGAGAAAGGTGTAAATGAATGAGTGTCCAGGATACAAACGTGTATTTTCAAAGTCAGAGTAGGTGGTTTTATTTAACAGAGATGCCAGGTAAAGGGAAAAGGCGGACAATGTCTTTCTCTCAGGCTTTGAACCACAACTGGAAGAAATGTTTGTAGGGATGACACTGTGTCACGTGCATTCCAGTGCTCTGATAGGTGTTACAGGGCTACAGACCTGGGTACCTTTAGACCTGTGAAAATTCAGGCCATTTAATTTCATTTTCAAGCTGAAATACTAAATTAATTATCTGGATTAATTTAATATATGGAAAAGCCCAAGTGTCTGTTCTCAAGATGCTGTTTCAGTAGCCTTACACTAGTTTCCTTCTTCTCTTTAGAAGATTGAAGTAATTTTTTATGAGGTCAGAGATACTTCTTTTTTTTTTTTTTTTTTTTTTCTTAAGAGAAAGGTTTCTGAATGAGCTTGATACTTCTTTGTTCTACTTTGATCTGTCTAATCACATGAATTAATTGACTGTTAAAAATTGTAAAATTCAAACATCTTTCAGGAATTCCAAAGAAATACTGAACTATGTCACAAATCATGCTTAAGATCATAGCTTTATATACTCCCCCCAGTGCCATGTGACTACCAACCTAGTATTGATTTCCTTTCATCTCAAAAACTGAGACAATATTCATTGCCAAAATAAAAAGCTGTCTGAGTTATGAGAATGCACTGCCAGCAAGTTCCAGGATGAAGCAGAGATATAAAAAAGTGGGGGAGGGGGTAGGGAAAGCATATGTGAAAAAACTGAATATACTCTTGCAAGAAGATACATGTTGAAATAAGGCTTTTGTAGCCAAACAATATAGTACCAAACGTAATAGATGGATGCCATAATACTATGATCTTTCCCAGAGCTAAGTGGACCTTGCCTCTGGTTTAGCTTAGGGAAGCCTTGAGTGATGATCCAGCCATGTCCCACCGGATTTGTTCCTGCACATTCTTCCTCAGCTAAAACCTTTTCTCTTGCTTCAGTGACTAAGACTCTACTGTGAATGAGGCAGAAGGATGAGACAGTTGAGGGTGTAAATAAACATTACCTCAAAATAATGCATTTCTCCCTTGCTGCTCCTCAACTGCCAAACAATGGTCATGCTCCAGCTCCTGAGCTGTGCCTCCTACTGTGTCTGGTACTTCACAAAATGTTTGAAAGTCAAAGATCAAGATGTGATTCACAGTGCTCACTCTCCAGGAAACTGGTCTCCTTTCAGATTAAACTGTAAAGATAGCCAGTGCCTAATATAAAACAGTCCACAAAAGACAGGGTTTGCTCCTCTCTGTGGTCTACCGGGGGAGCATGAGGGCAAAAGCCTTTAGTAAAAAATTCTCTAAACTCACCTATCCATCTCCAAAGCACAAAGCATGATTCAGTTCTTGATTTTATCCTGTTTGAACATGACCTGAAGCACAAAGACTCCTATTATTGCTTGACTTAGTACTGTGAAACAATAACCCAGCTTTGAGTCCAAACAGATCTGAATCCCTCAAAGAAAACAATTCTCTTCCCTCAGTCAGAGAAAGCTTTTCTCCTAATTCCAGCCCACACTAGGTGAAACAAGCATTTTCCTTTCAAAATTCTTTTATCACCTTCCATGGCATTTTTTAGGTCTGTCTCCCCTTTCCTGAGAGAGAGACAGTGCAATCTATGCCCAGGTACTGTCTGCAGCAGATTGGCATCACATGTGCTCTCCCTGAACCAGCTGCCTCATTGCATTGCTATTGATTCTGAGTTGGATTTCTGCAGCAAATCTATTGCACTTCCATTAGCAAGACTGCAAATGATGAAAATGCTCATTTATATCATCCCAGCTCTGCACCACAATTAACCTGCTACTTAGCCTCCAGCAAGCCAAATTGTGCTTTCTCATCTGATGCAGTGAAAGTTCCCAAAGGTTTCCCCATAACTAGAAGTTAGGCACAGAAAATCTGAGATAGGCTGCTGTGTTCTTTATTGCAGTGCATTAACAGGAAACCAAATGGTATAATTAGTGTAAAAAATACAACAGATATAGAATGAGGATAATTTTAGTCCCCTGCAGTAGAAATCCAAACCCTGAATTTTGTAATTACATCAATTATTAATCAGTTTTCCTTATAAACTTTTGATGCAGTTGCAGGTGACATTTTTTATATTTTTATTCAACATAATAAAGAAATAATGGCCTTATACTTTGTATATCTATTATATTCTCTACACTCATATGCATCTATATATAGATGAGGAGGGAGAACACGTAAAAGGCTCCATGTACCAAAAATACATGATTTACTCTCAGGGAAGCTTACAAAGCAAAATAAAGTTTTAAAAAATAAATACAAGTGCAGACTATTGTTTTGTACTGAGAAATTCAGACTGTAATTAAAAACCACTCCAGGACATACTGCTTTTTCTCCATCATGTTCTGTGCATGATAAATGGTGCATGAAAGGAAAACCACACCCATGAGAAAATTTGAAAGCCATGAATTTGGGGTGCTTGTCCTGGGTGCAGGTCCAATCCGTACAGTTTTCTGCATGTTAAATAGAAGAATTGTTTCCATGCAATCAATGAAAGCTAGAAAGGGTGGTGGTAGAGATACCAAAAGAAACAAAACAATAAATTTGTCTGAGCAAACTGTGCCTGCTGAGAACATTTTAAAGACAGTGTGAACTAACTGGAGTGGGGAGGTGAGGTGTCAGTTATTGCTTTAGAAGGCTTAATGGACCTGAACTCCCTAAAATTGCTGCATCTTATGCACCTCACCCCATCAGTCCCCTTGGGTGCTCCTGTCACAAGTATATACCTCTAGGAGCTGTCATGACCTTTGGAACAGCAGAGCAATACAGACTGGCTGGCTCAGTTCAGTGGCACTTGCTTTATTGCTGCTTGTTAATGGAGTCCCAGTTGTGTCTCCTGGGCCTACTGAGATCAGCATCCCTTTACTGTGCTCGTGAGTTAGCCTCAAAATTTGTCTGGTATCTTAACTGTGATTAATTGTAACTTCCCTGTGACAAGATGTTGTTAATTCACAGGACACATAAAAGAAAAGTCATGGCATTCAGAATGAGTCTTCATAATGTGTGGTAGATATTTAACTTAGAAACTGAATTGCAAGGGTAGTTGCAATTGCAAATTTCTCATGGGGAAAGAGAGTGACTCCTGTTAGAATCACTCTGGGAATTGGCTGGGGGAAGTCTCTCCCTTTATGCTGGATATGCAGCTGAAGGTTAACTAGCTTCCTAATGCAGGCACTCAAGTCAGGTATCTGAAGCTAATCAAATCTAGTACTGTGTCAGAAATGGACCAACATGTGCTTTAAGTGCCTCAAGTTTTGGGGAAAAAGCAATCTCTCCTGTGGCATTGCCCTGCAGAGCAACAGTGAACACAGAAAAGGCTGAAGTAGAGTCTTTGCTGTATCATCTCCTCTCCCATGCCCTGAATACAGTCCCCTGCAGCTCTCAGAAATCCTTGATCTTGACACATTCAGAGGTTGTCAGGCATGGACTCAACCCTACGGTGTTGTGATGGGGATTTGAAATACAGAGCATGGGTCAGAATTAGACTCTTTCAAGAATAAGAACAAACATTTCATGAAGATGCTATGAGCAAACCCGCTGTCCTTAAATCATAGTTAGAGGGCTGCAGCCCATTTAAGTGGAGGGAGAGGCTCCCTCTAGCTAGCCTGCCGTCAAGCTGAAGTACAGACTTTCCAAAATCACTGTGAATGGAAGAAATTACATGAAATGCAGAGCTGAGAATGAGTGGAAGTGAAAGAGGTGGAGAAAAAATGTAAATTATATTACGGTATGATACAAGGTACAGTGCGATTTTTATTCAAATTTCCTCATCTCTAGCTCTAAAAAGACACAAGATATTTAGCCATTGTGCCTCAGCTCAAGACTGGTCTTGCTCCTCTAATTAGACTATGTCTTTATCAATACAGAAGTATTCCTTTCCTTTGGTCTTACCTTTTGTAATTTAATATATTTTTCCCTTACTGAAAAAGAAAAACAAGGTGAATGCTTTAAAGCACATAATTAGGTAGCTTGTTAATCTTTTTGGAGTGGAGCTTGACAAATTAGGAGGGGACCTGAGACTATTTCCCACGTAAGCATCCACTACCAGGCCTCAGAAGCAATCTTTTAACCTTTTTCCACTAAGGATGAGAAAGCAGCATCCTTTGCTAATACTGACCCAGCACACCTAAAGTGAAAGCAGAAATCAGAAACAAGAGAGTTGTCGCAGTCAGAGGGGGTTGACAGTAACCCATTTTCCACTTTGCCACAATCCCTAGACAAGGGCCAGTGCGAGAGAGATAGGATGGAGTCTTGCCTGCCTCCCAAGGGACATGCACAGGTCCAGTGCTGTAGGGAGATAAAGACACGCCTGTTGATCATCTGCTGGCCACCAGCATGGCACTTATGTAGCTGGCGCATCAGAGCATGGTACCTGAGCTAGCCAGGAGAGCTAAAAGTGAAATGGATGCAGAGGCAGTGTGGATGTGCCACCGGGCATGTGCATCCTCTGGACCCTGCTCTCTGATGGACCTTCAGCTCTGCTCTCAGGGAAACCCACTCCAGAAAAATCATGCTGTGGTCTGTCTCCTGCCCTGTCTCTTGTGTACCCTGTGGCACTTCACCAAGTCGTAAGAGTTGTGGTTCCAAAGCCAAGGCCTGCTTGGTTTGGCCTGTCAAGTCCTACAATGTCTCTGCTCTGGGGCAGAACATCAGCACAGGAGTTTTGGCAGAGCTGTCACCCCCGAAAGGCAAGCTCCACATGGGCCTTTTTGGGTGTTTTGTGGGGAGATCTTCTTAAATGGAAAAAGGAGGCTGTAGGGAGAACTTTAAAGAGGGGAATGATTGGTTTGCAGATATATAAAAGCTATTATTACAGAAACAGAGTTTTTGCAGTACTATAGAGCTGAATCTCTATCCAGCCTGGATAAACGGTGGAATTGTATTTAAAGATGATAGTGTTAGAAGAAGTGAAATTTAGCTCCTGAACTGAGTTAGCATTATTTCAATCTGCATGTCTTCTCATGGGGAGGGAGATTGTAGGTTAGGGTGTATTATTATATCCTGCTTGTAATAATATCTTCTCTGGTGTAATGATGCTAAGATTGACAAGCTCCCTAAATACGAGAATGCTTTAAAACGTTCACCTTTCCTTCCTCTTTCAGCAGAGGAAAAATTATATTAAAATAAAAAAGGTAAGCTAAATAGAAAGAAATATTTCTGTATTGATAAAAGGCAAAGAAATAACCAAAGGCATTAGTCTTGAATCTAATACACCAGACACGATTATCAGGATTGTCTCTCTTCTGCTTTCTCTTCCAGGCTCCAGGAGAAAGAAGAATCAATTAGCCCTCTGCAGACTGTGACCTTGAAGGATACAGCTTTAAGGGGAATATGCTGAGTAAGACAGAATAGAGAGGAGAAGAGAAAAGGATTTGGAAACTCATGGAAGGGATAGGTTCAGAAAGAGTACATCAAGCACAGAATATGAAATATACTGGGGGTTTTTTTGGTTTTGTTTTTTTAATTTCTGCACTGGAAAAAAAAAATCCAGCATACAGACTTTTTGGGAACGTGTAAGCTCACTCTTCCTGAAAAGAAAAAAAGGACACTGAAAGTCAAAAGAAGGGACAATCCAATTTGCAGATGCTACTTTTCAAGCCATGTCACTGAGAATTTTATAGCTGTCAAAGGCATTAAAAAAAAAAGTTAGCACTGATGCAATCTGTCAACCTCTCCAACAAATCTTGCTCTACATAAAACACAATGATGTGTTTGAAATGCAGCTGTTTCAAAAACCCCAAGACAGTGCTTTTAAGAGCTGTCCAAAAGAGTTCTTTTAATGCCTCTTGGAATTCTTAGGCAGACCTTCTGCAGTGTATTTTTCCAGCTAGATTTTCTGATTTTTCTTTGCAGAGAATCAGAGATGCTTGCCATAGTCAGAATTATGTACCACAGTTAGAATAAATTCTGTGTACACAACCTTCTCCCCCAGAGCAAACCACACTTGATCTTCTACCATTTCTCCCTCTCCTTTCAGTCTGTACATATGGAAGTCTACAATGTCTTAAAACACATTTATCTTTAAAAAATAAGGCAAAATTAAACAAAAAAAACAACCTCCAAACTCCTACACACACAAAATCCTTAAATCAAAATAAAAAAAAAAACCCTCTCACCTCAAAAAAACCCAATCTCCTAATCACTTCTGGACCACCATTTATTCCCCAGATGAGAGCAGATCTGAATGCAGATAATGGCTTTTTGTCAGTGACCGCTCCAAAGAATTTTTTTCTGTGCCACTCTACCCCTTCCTTTACTTCAGAGATGAAGTTGGTATGTTATTGATAAAGGTTTGCCACATATGCGGAAATTCAAGAGGGATTCTTGAGGAAATTATGACTGAGTAGTGGTTCTCTGGTCACTTTATGAAGCAAAATGTGTTATAAAGTCATATATTTAATGTCAGAATATTTGCACTATAAAAAATAATGTATACATCAGCAATAATTAAAAGAAAGTTCCCTTAGTAGAATTCTATTTAATTGCAGAGGTGGTTAATTCAAGTAATACCAAAAACAAAGACCCCTGTCAATGGTACAGGTTATTAATGGTGCAACAGTATTTCTCAATCAGACTGTATTTGACAAATTACTTTTAATCTGAAGGATGGTTGTCACCCATTATCTAAGCAAAAGGTAGCACAGTTTCTACAGGAATACTCAGAACTTACACTGATTCTGGAACTGCCATTCAAGATTGACTCTCAGCTGAAAAGACCTCCTCTGAAATCACTGTAGTTATGCTCATTTTCACTGGCAAGGAGGTTGGCCTAAAATCCAGATCTAATCCAAATACCACATTATCTATACTAAATCCAGTCCCAGTGGGGCTAAACTTAGAAGTGAACTTCTGGTGACTTCAGACCTCCAGGGTGAGGTCCAGTATGTGCCATCTTCAATGTGGCCAATCTATGGCATTATAGGGAAGGCATGGCAGACAATAAATGACATGGGGTCCTGCAAGGAAATTGGTGAGGAAGACGATTTTTCACTCTGATCACTGCAGCTTTCCACAGAGTACCTCAGCCCTGTGCTCTCTTCTGCAGAAGAGTGTGCTGCTTTCTCTTTCACTAGTTACACAGCTTTACACAGCTCAGGGATTGCTGGCTTGGTTTGCTTTGAATTTGATGGGTTAAAATCATGAAGAAATAACACTTCAGCAATGCAGTATTTTGATGTTTTATGATTACTACTGAGAAAATAAAACAGATACCTTTTTGGTTTGTTTGTTTTTATGATGCACAAAGACTAATTTGGAAATTGAGCCTTGCTACATCGGCAAGAATGCTTTCCTGAAATGCCCCACAGAAGTTAGTAAGGCATTAAAAGGTAGTAAGGTATTCTCATATATGAGAAACAAGTTAAACAAGAAGCAGCTCCTAGAGATGGAAAAAGACACAGAGAAATGCATGCTTTGCTCTGAAAAGAAAGGGAAAGATCATAAGCCTGATGCTAAATTAATAGTTCCCAGTTTCTAACTGCTTCAAATCTGCTGTCACTTTTTCTCACTGTTCTGAGAGTTTCATGAAGATGACAGGGATACATGTCAGCCACAGACTTCAGGAGGGATGTACCAGAAGTGCTCTGCAAGCAAGGCAAAGAACACACATGGAAGATCCAGCACAGGAGACAAAGCCAATTTATAAAGAAAATACACCATATCAGATATTGAAGCAAATCACATACTTCCCTACAAGTGGACAAAGAGAATGAGGTGGTGCTAGCCATGTAGAGACATCCCAGACGAAGTCTGCATACCTCAGAGCTAAGTTCTGAGGACTCTATATATTGTTCTCAGAAGGCAACTCCTGTTATACCTGTCTTAGCATGCTTAAGCTTTGCAAGTCAATCACATCCTTGTTGACAGTCTCAAAACAGTTAAGTGCTGTAATTTTTTTTTTTCCTGTGAAAGGGAGAGAACCAAAGAAACATAGAGCATTTACTTACAAAGTTTTGGAGTAGTTTGGAGATTGGTTTCTGTTGCTTGTGCCTGAGACGCTGTGGTAGGCTCCAGGGCGGGTGGTGACAGCGAAGGTGCGGCAGAGGACAACAACCCAACATCTAGGATGCGGTTATATAGAGAAGGCTGGAGGAATGGTTTGGAGGGTACAAGTGAGCTGTCACTGTGCACTGTCACTTCAGCCTTGCTCTTGGGGCTAGGTACGAGGAAGGGTGAGGCATACACCTCTGAAGGCACCCAGGCAGACAGAGCTGTAGGATCCACAGCACTCTTTGGGTCTTGTCCTATCCTCCCAGGGTCAAGGTGTGTAGGAGAGTCATACTCAAAAATCTTGTCCACAAAGACCCACTTGAGGCCAGCAATGCAGAGGCAAAGGCTAAGCAGGCAAGCCAAGATAGGGGCGATGCAGATCTTTTCAGAGTTGAGGCAGCCCTTCAGTCGCTCTGCCTCCAGGCACGCACAGCAGGTTGCGGCAAGGCCTGCTATCCCCTGGACCCTCCTGTCCTCTCTTTGGGTCCCCGGCATGTTCTCCTCATCCGGGAGCCCGTTGAGGGACACATCAGGGCTCAGCTGAGCTGAGGGGCTGGGGAAAGTGTCGGCAGCTACTTCAGACATGTTTAAGCATCAGCTCTCAAACAGCTCACCTCCAAAAGGCCTTAACTCTATCACAGTCCATTACTGTGAGACACAGACAAAAAGAGATGGTAGTAACAGTCACAGTGCTCTGCAAAAATCACAGAGTGGGAGTCAATAAAAGGTTGAAGCTCGGCAGCATCATCCAAACTGGGAGAGGAGTAATGCACAGGAAAAATTAGTTCCCCCCGGTCACTGTGCCCCCAAGCCCTCTGTCACTGTCTCTGCTCTCTGAAGTAAGAATAGCTTTGCAATTACTGAGCTCCTGTTTGCTAGCCACTTTTATAATTCCTTAAACGCCTCTCAAGCAATTCCAGCTCTTTTGCAGGGGGAAGAAACATTCCCCCAAAAGCAAGCACAACAAAACAAAACAGGGGGAAGGAGGGTGATGAGATAAAGAAAACCACGAACACTGAACAAACTGACCAGATTAAGTAAACCAGTAGCCCAGAGTGAAAGGCAAGACTCTCACCTTGAGCATCTGAGGCTGGTATCTGCTTAGACGAGGAAAACAATTGTCATGCGGTAGAAGGAGCAAAAGCAAAATCTCTAACAACAGCGGCAACGGCAGAAGTGACAGTAGCAGCAGCATCCTGTCGTGTTACAGCGGCGGCTGAAAGAGGCTGAATCATTACAGAGCAGCAGGTGCTCGCTGTCTGAGCATCACTGCAAACAATATCATTTCAGAGAGGTTTGAAAGCAAGAGCGATGCCAAGACGTGGTAACTCCCTTTATCTCCCCTCCCTCTTTGTCCTCCTTGAGCGCTCATTCACTTTCCTCCGTTTCCCCCCCGCCCCGCTCCCCCAGCCCCCTCGCAGCCTGTTTCCCTGATGTACAGACTCGCTCCTTCCTCCCCTACCCCACCCCCCGCACTCTGCAGGGCTGCTCTGAGTGAAATCAGTACACCCAGCAACGCAGGACTGTCAGTGACTTCCTATTTTATCCAATTAGGAGGAATAAAGGCCATCAAATCAAAGGGAGGGAGCGGACAGGAGTTGCGCACCCACCCACTCCCTCTCTCCAGGCAAAGCGTGGCCAGAGGCGGCGGCGGCCATCGATGGCAAAGTCCTCCGGCAAGGACCGGGTGTCGGTGGGAGCTCTTTGGGTTGGACTGGGCTCGCTTAGTCTGATATTCGATCTCTCCCAGGGGGAAGACCTCTCTCTAGAAGCAGTTTCTCCCTGCCTGACACCTAGAGACAGCTTTTCTTCCCAAGCTCCTGAATAAGTTTTATTTCCTAGGAATAGGGCTGGAATGCATCTTAGATCAAGCAGAGGAAATAAAAAGCCCCAAGCCATTCCCACCTCTGATAAATTTTCATTCAAGTTATTGCAAAGAGGTTTGCTTTTTTAAAATTCCATTTTCTGATGTCCTTTCCAAATCCTTTTCCAAAACCAAAAAAACCCCAGACTTCACACTAAAATCAGTTCCTGAATGCACTTTTCAAGAGCTCGCATGTTGCTAGAATATATCCTCACTCAATAACAAGTACCAAAAAAAAAAAATAAAAAAAAAAAAAAAAAAAAAAAAAAAAAAAAATTAAAATATCCCCAATTAAACAATTCTATTATTTTTATTATTATTATTAATTAAAGGCTTACACTTTGCTTTAAATTTGTCTGTCATTTCTCACCTTTACTAATACATAGCACCATTTCCACCACTATAATACAGGGGTAGATCAACAGTCAGGTTAGCATAATGAAAGTAAGACTAGAATCAGATCTATTCCCCATCTCTTTTGTCTCTCACAGAAAAGTACACCTGTGTGACAGTAAAGACTGTATGAAAGGCAAGGGGCTTATAAAACAATTTCCAGTTCCTAGAACTTAATGAACATGCTTGCACTGGTGATAATCCCCCTTTCTCCTTAGTATAAATGACTGCAGGATGCATAAAGAAACAAAGAATCAGGTGCTATAAATTACCCCGAAGTAATTTTTGTTGGTGTCTTATTTAGGAACATGAAAGGTAAATTCTTTTGTAGTTACACATTTTTGTTAGTGTCAAAAGAGGCATCTGGCTCTATCCATGTTCTCTCTCTGCCTCCAACTCCACTCCCATCTCACCCCCCCTTTGCACAGGAACATTAGTAACATTAGCATGAAAAAGATTTATCAAAATCGCCATGAATCCCATAGTGTTCTTACAGACTGTCACTTCAAGGACTAATTGATGGATGTCTGATCACAAAGCTTCCTGTGAGGCAGTAGTAGCCAACTGAAGTAATCACAGTGCTACTACAATCAAGTGCTTGGAGCATTTACCTTAAAGCACAGCCAGTGATAACACTCTCTGAAAGAATGTAAAAAGATAAATCATCTTACTATCTAGCCTACATTACCACTGAAGTGTCTGGTCTTTAGGTTAATGATGTGATCAGCAACCTCAGACAGAACGAACAGCTTGCACTGCATATTTACATACATGGCTTCTCTTATTACAAAGCACATGTTCTCTTTTGCTGGTAATATCCTGCATCAGTGCAGCCTCTCTTGAGTATCTCAAAACCTATTTCAAATAGCAGAAACAACAAAACCTCTGTAGAAAAGTGTAACAAAACAGCAGCATTGCTGTGACAGGCATGGTGGTCTGTGGCTAGAAGTAAGGACAGTTTCTAGAGAAAAAACATATCTTTTATTTGATTAACTGATAAATCTGGGAGAACCAGACATATTTTTGGTCACCCAAGTTGTTCCTCAGGTGTGAAGCTACAGCATCAGTCTTCAAAGTGGAGTGCAAATTGAGAACCAGCTGGGAATATTCTATTCATGGCACAGATGAGATACTACAGCATCTGAGTGCTTGGCAGAAAATTTTAAAAATTAATTTTCTTCTTTATCCACGTCTAATTTTTCAACCCTACTATTTCCAGTAAGAGTTTTCCCTCCTGACACTTCTCTGAGTTCGTGTTTAATCAACAGTACTGTCCACATCTTTCCTACATTGGTCTTCCTGGCAAACTGTGTCCAATTTTCAGTAATCTTTGTGACCCTCCATCCTATGTACACTTATCTGTTCTCCTTTAAACCACGTTCCTGCTTTGCTCCTATCTTCCTGGTGCTGTGCTGAACAGAAACGAATGTGGAGATCTTGCACTTTCCTTACAAGGGCTGCCACGAAGTTAAACCAAACACGCAAAACGCTGCGCATCTGGGCAGAGGGATGGCAGGCTACCTGCACTTGGACGGGGGACACATTATGGGGCTCCTCTGCATGTGGGGGCGTCGCCCCCGCCCCCTTTCTTCACCCTGCTGCCGCCAGTTCGCACGGACAGGGAATGCGCTCTTCCAAACGGCTCCTGTCCCAGGCCGGCTGGCTAAACTGAGACTGGACAGCATCTCTCCCTGCCTTTTTCTCCTCCACCGGCAGGCCCAGCCTGCCCGCAGCAGCTCCCCGCGGCAGGCACACCCCCGCCGGCTCCGCGGCCGCAGCGTGCCCGTGGTCCCTGGCTCCCGGCCAGGCTGCAGTGCCCTCCTCCGCTGCGGGTCCCTTCCCCCGCCGCACCTCCAGCCCTGGCGCACAGCCTGCCTGCCTCAGCATCACGCAGCCGGCTCTGCCCAGACGTCCTCCCCCTCCTCCCCCTCCGCAGGGAAGCCTGCAGAGCTCCTTCAGCCCCCCAGCTCTGCAGGGGCTACGGGGCCTTTGGCGAGGAGAGCGGGGCGGCACTCGGCACGCTGCCCCCGCCTTCGGGGTGCCTGCCGGCGCCCGCTATTCCCCGCCAGGAACGGCAAAAGGAGGTGCTGAATCATCGGCCAGCTAGCTTCCCTAGCCCTGCTCCACAGGTGGCCAAAGCCAGGGGCCAGAACACTGCCTGCCTCCCATGCTGCAATCCTGTATCTCACGGGCCGCTTCCTCCTGGGAACTTTTGGACCAAAATGAAACCCCGCACTCTCTACAGCGTCGGGTGGGTACGGGAACACATTACTTTTCTGAGTCAGCTCTCGAGGCTGCAGTAAAAGCTGATTGATGCTGGTTTCTCACTTTGGGTCTGAAGATAAAAGTATAGACTAAAGGTACAGTTCACTGACTTCGGGGGTCCTTTCTGTTCCCCTTGCCCCCAAAGCAATGCAGAAATGCTTTATCCTGCAGCTGCAGGCTTGAGCTTTTTACATTTTTGTAGTGACATGCTAGCAGTGGTGTGCTGTGCTTAAACATGGATTCTGCCCCGGCTGAAGAAGATGAGCAGCCGGGAAGAGTCAGCAATTGGCTCATCAGAAGGGAGGTCCTGGAAGAAATCAAGTGGGAGCGTGACCTTGAAGGTAACAACGTTTTACTGGCGTAGCCCATTGGTGATAAATACAGCAGGATAAAGAAGGAAATTACTTGCCTCTTTGCAATAAGGTTAACTTAGTGTGCAAAGCTTTATTCCTGATACTCACGTAGCTTGGGTCTCTTTGGCTTAGAGGAAAATGCAGTTTGAGTCTACACTAATGAAGCTAGTCTTTGACTGAGATTTGGACTCCTGCCAAATAACAGGTTAAAACTAAGAGCCTTAGAAAACTGTAATTTCGTTTCATGGAGTTTTTTGCAAAGAATCAAGTGGGATGTTTTTTGTTTCTTTTTTTTTTTCTTTCTTTTTTTTTTTTTTTTTTTCAAAGTTTCACTCCCAAAAGGTTCAAGGAAATAACACAAAACATCAGTTTTATGGGCGCTAAAAGGAGGTGGACTTCATAATACCAAACTGCAGTGGACCATTTTCTCTGGCCAGCCATGAAGATGTGAATAGTGTGATTATGACTGATATCGTCCTGCAAACTAGAACACAAGTACCATTTAACTCAGCTGACTCTTCAGTTGTACCATAATAAGACCCAAACCTGCTGAACGCTCTGGAAAGTAGGCTTGGTGAGTCACTCTCATGGAAGCCATTGGATTTCAAATATCTATCTCCTCTAAATAAAGTCTCAATAGTGCACAAAAGGATTCCCTAAGAATTATCTACTATCTTGCAACTGCTGGGACATTAGGAAATCAAAATACTTCTTCACAAGTGGTTATTCATGGCTCTGTTGCATGACAGCTTAAGAAAGAATACTCAGAGGACCATACATCAATGCAGGACAAGTGATCCACACCCCCTCCCCCAGACAACCACTTTCCTTTAAGAACATGCTCATTCTTCAGTAAGAAGCATCCAGCAACACACAGCACCAACTGCTCCATCATGTGTTTAACTGCACCCCTTTTTCTACCACATATTGAGAAATTAAAAGCACTATAACCAAGAACCTAAGGAAAAAAAAAAGTGCATGCTCATTAAGAAGAGATTGATGAGGAAGATAAAAGGATCACTTCTTATTGATTGCACTTTCTTCAAATTAAATAAGTGCACTATATAAAGATGGAGGAGTGACCCAAAGCAAGTGATCAAGCCCAGTGAGCGACATCACTGCCAGCAGTCATGGTGTGGGAAGAGTGGGCCATCACATGTGGTACAGAATGATTCATTTATTCATCCTTTCGCCAATGTCCCTTCCATTATCCATCTCCCTTGGACTGATGCCAGCATTCTTTGAGTCCTTCCAAAAGCCCTTACTAGGAGCCTCATCTCTCAGCTCAAATGGCACAAGGAGAAAACTTCATTTTGCTTCTATATTGGTCCTGTCACTAGAACTCCAAATGTTAAAATGGGACAAGATGTCACTTGCACATAGACATCTTATTTTTCACCTGATGTAAAGCAAACATAACATAGATGATAGTACTGTTCTTATTCTTCTGCCCATTTCCATCACATTCATCCCTTTATTTGTTTAAACCCTCTGACCATTTGCACCCCTATGTGAATGAGGAGATGAAACATCAAGCCTCTAAGAAAAGGCAAGAAAAGATGTACAATAAAAATAAGCACATATTCCGGCATCGACATGAGGCTAAATATGTCAATGTCAGCAGAATCATTAGTGTGCTTTATTTGGTTGATATAAAGGATTACTGTGGGAAGACCCCCTATCCTCAGACAAAACAGAAGATGGGGACATGAAGAAGCTAACCCTCTTTGTACCCTCAACCCAAACCAACTATACTGGATGCTGGTGTGTCAGAAGCAGGTCTTCACACTATTATGATTCTTAGAAATATCTGAAGAACAGTGTACAAACAAGGATTCTGAAAACATTTGGGAGAGCTAATGTTGCTTCTGTAGCAGTATTTTCTGTATTGGCATCACATGTACACATTTACACCAAGCATTTACACCCTGTAAGTCCAGTAACAGTGTCTTGCAGAACCAGTGTTTTGAAAAAAACCTAACATGACTACAATGGCTGTTCTAAGGTATATAAGAAAAGCATGTACTTTAAATAGCTACAGCCAGTAACTGAAACTGAAAACTGCCATAAAATGGGCTGTTTTTACAGGGGAACCAAAGAGGTGTTCTGAGTCTTTTCATCTTCATGTGAAGTGTAAGAAACTGAGTTTCTTTCATCCTATTCTAAAGCAGAGCTAGTGTCACTACACAGAACACAAAAATAGGACATCCAACCATGAATGTCATGGTTTTTCATCAATGGCAATGACACATTTCCCCAGCCTCTGCTAAGTCACAAAACTGAGATGGCCCTCACCAGTGTTCCGGCCAATGATTATCTCAACCATGTGGTAAAGGAACATTTAAGAGGTGCAAAGCCAAGTAATGCACTCTGCTAGGCTCTTCTGCCTGAGAGGAGAAGACAGAGAAAGTACATGTGCAATTCAGATTTTTTTTTTTTAATTAGTTTGTTTGGGGGTTGTTTTTTTCCCCAGGTCCAACACCCCATTCACTCTGTCACTGGAGTCTCCAGCAAACCTGCTGGGGTCATTGCAATTACTTATTTACACACTCTGGCAATGAGCTGGAGTAGCAGTGTAGTCACAGCACTCAGGCTTGGTCATTCACTCTCACCTACCTTAGTGCTCAAATGCATATGCACTCCTGCTTTTGGACCACTTTATTCAGACAGAAAAAAGTCCTCATGGGTATGTCTTCATAGGACAGTGGCAATACTGTTACTTATCACAGGCTCAGCTATGCAGAATTTGGTGCTGTCAGCCTTTGTATTCACAGTGCTCTGACTGCTGGAAGAGTCACTAGACAATGATAATTTGAGTCAAGGTCCTGAAAACCCTGAATCAAGGGATTATCCATCCCTCTTTGACACCCAGTTAATAAAATACTTAAATGTGCATGGAGTTAAACAAGTGGTGAAATGACTTCCTAATTAAAGATGGGCCACATCATATATCTAAGTGCCTTTTTGAATCAGAGCCTAATTCAGGGACTGAGAAGGCATTTTTGGTGCATAGTGCAGTGGTTTCAAGATAAACAGTCTGGACAGCAATATCATCCTTTTCCTTGTCTCTCCTTTCTTTCTGCTCTTTCCGTTCTGTAACTTGCACTAATGCAGGAACATTGTTCAGCCCTAGTTCCCATATTAGTCCTGTAAATATCTATTTATCTCTAGATATATAGATAGATATATATATATAGGCTGGAAGAAAAATAATAGGACCATGCTCCAGAGGCCTGAAGTCCCTTGATCTTGTCTTCTCACAAAAGACTTTGCATAGTGAAACCATGACCAAAGCCCATCCTGAATGTGGGCTTAATTTACGCACAGGCTCGTAGAAGAGTCCAACAGGATACACATCACTCTGAAAAATCTTGAATGTATTTACTGCACCTTTTGTTTTTCTATTTTTTTATAAATAGAATTAATTTTGTACCTGCACATATTCTCAACAGCTGCTGTTTAAATCTTAAGGCACCATACTTTACGTCACTTTTTAATATTCTAACTACACATGCAGTTTTTCATAAGGTAACTCCTTATTTTATGTGTTTTCAATAGTTTTGCTGTTAGAAAAGCAAAAAGAAAGAATTCAAAGGCATGGAGCCAGCCTATTACATGAAGGAATTTCTGTATTGTTAAATAAACATGTATTAATGATAGTGCATTAACATATTTGTGGCTTGGACTTTTAAAGTACATCTTACAGTACAGTTATACTCTAAGAATCTGCAATTTTCAGAATTCTGCATGTAGAAAATATTATGATTTCATCTGAAGAAGTGGTTTGTTTAGCAACTTTCTACAAATACTTCTAAATAATGAAATGAACTCACCTTCTCCTAAATTGAGATTTAATTCAATTACACTTGTTAGGTTTAATTCTGTTCATGTCTGTATGTTGCCTGATTAAGCACAAGTTAGCAAAATTGAGATGTCCATATCTATTTGAAACAGATAAGCAACACAATATTTTTAAGTGCAAAAATTCAGCAATAATAAAACAACAGCAACAACAACAGCTCTCATCATGCCTCAGAATTTTAGTACCTAATACCATTTAATATTTAATGTTTAATATTCTTAGTGCATTCAGAAGGCCATAGAAGGCATGAATCACTCCTTTGGCATTGGCTGGAGAACTGTCAGTTTCCAGCAAATTAAGAAGAATTCAAATAAGTATGACAAAGGATATTTTATGTTTAGTAATGAGTTTTGAGTAGCCTAATCAAATATGCTTTTATTACATAGCTATGTTTTAAATGCAAAACCTAATGTGTCACATCTTTATCACTTCTATACTCAGGCTCTTTTTTGTGCCCTGTATAGTCTAGCAGAAAAGCAAAACTCTCATGTTCCAGACATCAATTGATTTAAGGTAGTTAACTTTTCTCACACACAGGATTTCAATGTTTGTGCAACAGGCTGAGTCTTGTCAAGAGCAAGAGAGGAAAACAGCAAAGAGGAAACTCTGAAACCTTAAAGAAATGGTAATTTGCCTGATGCAGTTCAAAGCTACAGAACAGACTCTGTGCTGCTCCAGACACTGAGCAGACCCTTGCACCATGGTAAAGCAGATTTATTACAATTTGTTCATATTTAACACATGGACATACAACAGCACTGTGAAATATGGGCTACTGGATGATACAAGCCCTGTAATGCAGCTTTGGAAATATCCCCTTCTGCAGGACTTTGAACAACCTAGAAATGAAGCATCAGAGGCAGTGATAGAGCTGATGTATGTATACATATGTCTCAGAATGAGTTTATAACTATAATTTCATTTGAAGGATTCATTATTCCTGCAGCATTTCCTGCATTCACACTGCAGGTTGTGTCCACTGAGGGTGTATTATGTGTGCCTGTGTTTCACTGCAGAGGCTGCAGAGTGGCAGTGAGACTACAAAGACAGAATGGAGAGGACAGACTGTCATTCTCCTTCTTCTTGAGGGTACTAAGGAATAAATGCATTTACTTTGAAAGATTATTTGAAAAGGTGGTCCAGAGAAGCAGGGCTAAGGTCACCCTGTATTCTGCGTTCCCAGCCAAGCTCATCTGAATCAGCATCCAGAGAGAAAATCAAATAAAACAGAGCTGTCCTCATGTACACCACTGTAGGTATGCAATGCCTGTGGTAGAATTGGTGGCTGCGAAGTGCAGAAGGGAAGCCTACAGGGCTGCAAGAAAAAGAAAAAAGCACTTTGTGTCTTTGGCCCGTCTGCACATAGATGAGATGAATACTGTCCCTAAATCCTTTCTGATCAGGGCCACAGTTTGAAGCCAGACCTTATAAAACTCTCCCATTCTTTCAGAAATTAGCTTCTGCAAAGATGGGGTCAAATATCTTGCCAGTGTGAGCAAGATTTCAGCCTACTCAGCTATGGAAATAATGAGGATCTAATACATGCTCTCACTTGAGAGATGCTTTGCTCTTGCTTAAATGCTGCATACTGCTTAACTGTTGCTTAACTCCAATTAAATTAAAAGCTGCCAAAGGGCAGAAAAACCTCTCAGTGTTTCCAATTTCACACTAAATCCTTTGTCCTTCCTTCAGGGTTTCCAACAAAGGAATGACATTTTAACAACTTAGTACATGCTAGAGGAGAAAACAAGGATGTGACCGAAATAAAATTCTATTTTAAACGCACCAGCTCCACAGGGCAATCACCAAGCTCCCAAGGATGGACCAGGTTGACACCCATCCATTGGTAAAACATTTCTACTTATTCCAGAAGCCTTCAGCTCAGTTAGGGAAGGAAAAGGCAGCTGGTCTTGAGTTCTGAACTCTTTTGCTCTGAAGAATAGAGATCATGCTTCTGCTTCACTGATCAATTTGAAGTGATTCTCTGGAGGCCTTGTTACTAACACTTGAAAGATACGTAAAATTTGGTATATTACTCTCCTTTCCTTCATGGTTTCATCAGGAAAGCAGCCCTGCGCAGCTGCATAGAGTTTGCTCCTTGAGACTGCCTTGAAGAATACAGTATGACTAAAATTTAACCAAGTGAACTGAAAAAAATTATAACGTCTGGCCTGCATTGCTGAGTAAGTGCCAGTTGCACTACACAGTGCAGGTGTGAGCAAACAGTACGCTCCCCTTTCTAAACTAGCATGCTTAAGAAGTGCTAGTCCCAACAGTGACTATGTTCAGAGTTAGACATGGGCTAATTAAAAACCTATGCAGCTGGGGCCACATCAGCATTAATAATTACTTGTATCTGTTTCTACCACTTTCCACCCCCCACCTCCATCTTTCCTCCTCTAAGGAAAAAAAAAAGTAATCTCTGTGCACGTATGTAATTACAGGAAACATTATGCATTATTAATGCGGCTGCAGCAGACAGAAAGTTCAGGTTTACCACTTACCAGTGTAGAGGTAAGTTGTAGCTACTGGCAACAGTCAGTTTGCCTGTGCATTAGATAATGAGACAATTTCCAAGAATTCCAACTGAAGAGGCTAAATAATACCAGCTATTTGGAAAAGCACAGAAGCTGGAAGGAATGATGCATCTGAATCTACCATTGAGATGGTCAACAATGGACAACTTGTAAGAATTATTTCAGGAACAATTGACTTGCAACAATAAGGTTATGCATTTTCTTTGATCCATGAATGTGATTATGCTCAAAACTAATTACACAAGCTGGAAGTCTCCAGAGGCTGGGCAGAGAGGAAACAGTCACAGATAGTACCCCATGAGATAAAGCACCCCAGATAAAGTTCTTTACCTTGCCTTTTTCCTACCAAGACAACAGGGTTTACAGTGAGCTAGAAAAAGTATACATGGATGTCGTGTGATTTCAAGTAATATCAGACAGGTCTGGACAGAAGTGCTCATTTCCTGGCACACCAAACAGTGATCTGTGATTACAGATGTAGCTATCAAACTGGTATCTGTACATAAATGCTGAAGAAATGCCTTTCAGATTTAATTTTCTGTTGCTCTGTACAATATACAACATATTATGCTGCACAAAATATGGATACATAGCCAGAACTCCTGGAATGAAGGCTTAGAACAGCAGAAACATTCTGTGTGACTTGAACAAGTAATAAAGTTACAGATTAGATACACAGGTTAAAGTCACAGACTAATTCAGATCTGCTTCCCCAGCAGGATGCCTTTGTGTAGTTTCAACCTGAGTCACAATTTCTTTTTCCCCTCCAAGGGGTTCCTTTCTTCATACAAAATCTGTAATGGCCCTTGCTTAAAGTGCCTAAAATGTAAAAATTGTAAAAGCAGCTGTCCTAAAGCTGAAGTGTCAGAAGCTGCACACATAGACTGCTGATGTATTTCAGATTTCAGGGTTCCATCAAAAATCTCAAGTAGACTACCTTCCCAGTAAGTCAGAGGGGAGGACCCTGGTCTGCATCCAGAGCCAAAGGGCTAGCTAGCATGAAATTTGGTACACATGCAGTGCTAAAGTTTTGTTATCCCAGATCACTTGAATGTTACTGAACAAGCACTAAAACTAAAAAGGATTTTCATCACACCTACCATTTGGGTTGTAGTCCCTCACTTCACCCTACAATCTACCAGAACCTCCCTAGTGGCTTCTTGCCAAATGTTTAGTCTTCCCACAATGGGAACAGTTAGGCATAATAGAGATTAGGGTAAAAAACACTGCGGTCTTGACTTTCTTTGGTTTGAGTGGCAACAGTTAACTATGACCTTTTCAGCTACCCATGGCCATTGACTATCTCCATACTGAAGACAGGCTTTTTAATACCACTGTGGGGAACAGTGCTCAGATGACAGAGAAATCCTTTGGTAATTATCTGGGCTAATCCTATTAGGAAAGAAAGGCTTTCAATTGCTAAAGCAACAGAAAAACCTTCCAGAGAAGGAGCCCACCACTTCAAATTAAATCAACATGCCCATCCAGTCCCAGATAGCCTGATTATTATTGTACATAGGTAAGTTGTTTTAACTGAAATGAAAAAGTATTTAGCATTTTAAGAAGTTAATTTTTTTTAATATTTTAAATTTTTAAAAAGCATTTGAAATACCTACAAATGCAAAAGACTGCTTCCCTCCATGTATTTTATTTGCACTTTACTAGTCCACAGTTCTACTTATATATTTTGCAAGTAAGAGTAAGACTTTTACAGAATGGCATAATTTTACAAGGATTTTGCTTAGGCTCCAAATTTATGCTACGAGAGAGGATACAATTTATGTTCCCAAAATTTTCTGTTATTTTAATGCTGTGGTACCATGACAGCAGTAGAATTAACTCTTTCATGTGCTCATCAGAAATTCAGCTAGAGTGTTAAAAATGATTTATTGAGCTATAAGAGGAATTACTCTTCTGAGGCCACCAGCCAAACAAGCAATCTTTTAATAAGACATGTGCAGTCACTGCATTTCCTTTATGAGGGTGGAAAAAGAAAATGGAAGCCAGTTTAAAAAAAACCCCACTTGAACTCAGGCACTTAAAAGGGACCTTGATAAACAGGCAGATCCAGCTCTGTGGCTTTGGGCATTTTCATTTGCCTTCTCACACCTGTATGTGTCTCTCCTCCGTTCCTTACCCTAGAGGGTTCTGGATGAACCAGGATCCTGCTCATAGACTCATCATCACAGACTTCACCCAAGGACCCAAGGTGTTAATAGAAGCTTTTGGTTTTACTTTAAAATAACCTATCATGGCTACACTTTTCTCTCCCTTGGGAGTCTTCTTTCTCTCCTGGGATCACACATTCAACACTGGCACTAGGGACTGTTTTAGAATTTCCACATTCTTCTTGGTGAAGGAAGTCTCCATCTTTGCAGGAAATAATGATACATTTTTTACATCTGAGAGGTGAATGTCACTGAAGGTTTTTTTGAAGACTTCATGAACAGAAGAGACATGGTGAACACTCTCACAGAAAAAAAGTAGGTGCATTTAGATGATCATCGTTTCATACTTTTTTTTTTTTTTTTCCTTACAACTCTGAGGAAGTTCCTCAAAGGCAGGATCTAGGAGATGGACAGACATGGAGACAACTTCATGCTTCATCTTAGTCATCCACAGCATGCTGGTTATCTGCCTGGCTTCCCACTCAGCACATGATCATGGAATAAACTTTGGCAATTGTTTGGACTTATCTTAGTAAGAAATTATTTTTGTTTTGAGGCATCTCAAGTCTTTCTGTGCTTCCACTGGGGTTTCTGCACATGCATTTCAGAATTCATGGGTTGGTCCCTCAGGACCAAACCGTTGGACTGGGATTCCCAATCTGCAACACACATTCATATTAGTTCTAAGTCATGTGCTTAAGGCTGCTCAGGAAACTTTTCCTCTCACCAGTGTCTTATTAACATCCAATTGCTGCCAAAGACCATCTTTTCTGACCAGAAGAATATGTCCTTGCAACTGTTCTCCCTGTGATACACTTTTGCATTTGCAGATGCAAAATACAAAAATTACAATACAAAATAAAAAAAAAACCAAACCAAAAAAACAAACCTCCCTCAAGTTAGAAAAAATCTAAGCAAGATTGTATCTCTGTTAGACTATGGGAAAGAAAGACTGATGCCTGACCAGAAGCTCCAGTTGTATTTACCCTGAGCATTAGTATGAAAATGTAGGAGAAAGAGGCAGATGCTCTGCAGGACCCCTCTCAATTTATTTAGCAAATATACAAGTAACTGCAAGACTTCTTTACAGCCTTTCACATAATGAAAATACAGCAAAATATTTTTGTAAGTGGAGGGAAATATTTTCCTAAGTGGTGAGAGAATGTGAGAGTATTTAATAAAAGCTAGGGCCATCTGAAAAGTACATTGCTGCTGTCAGTAATTAATGCATGAGTTATAAAACTCAAGTAACTAATTATGAGCCTGTCTTCTTTTATAGAGATGTCTTTCTAACTGAGATCAAACACATTGTTTAGTGAACTGATCCCTTTCCTCTTCCCCACAAACAGTCCTATTTAAGCATCTACATTTTCTCATAGTAACATTATGCATTGTGTCCAAAATTGACATGATCATGGAAATTCCCAAAGGAATGTGGAATACGGCTCATGTTGCTCTTGCTGCACAGGAAATGCAACCATTCTTACTCATCCTTCCTCTATAATGAAGAGTCAGATTCATTGTCTTAGTGTGCTGAGGAGGAAATTGCTGCATAATCTCCTTTCACAGCTAGACAATCCCCTTTTTCCAGAGCAGGCTAGGCATGCAAATTCTCCAGACATATTTGATGAATTTCTAATCACAGTGGGTGAAATGAGAGGGCAAAGGCGAGTGTCAGTGACAGAAGCCTTGTGCTAATTCCCTGCCAAAGACATTGTTTTCCTTGTACATTCACCCACGTATTAATTGTGGGTGATACATATTAATTGTATCTGCTCTGGGACAAATAAACCATGATCAGGTCAAGCTGCGGCTAGTCTTAAGATCAGTTAGAAGCCTTGAAAAGACTGACACAGGGATATTTCTCAGCACTTCACACAGACTGCAAAATGAGACTCCCAAGGCTTCCCAGTTTATGATCTTATATCAGCAGGGTAGTGAAATGAAGGGAGTGCCTTCAGACAGTCAGAGCATACCCTTCCATCTCTTGAGCTAAGAGAAGAACCTTTGTGGACTGTGAGAAGCAGGCCAGATTATGCCTCTGCAGCTTGTCAGGTGATTTTACAGTCCTCTGCAATCAGATTTTCCTGTATGGTGAATAAATAGACACATTTCTTTTTTCCAGATGGATATAGAAAAGAAAAAAATATCTGCCATCAAGAAGCACTTATTTGCTTAGGCCCCATTTAAGTAGAGTTCTTAGGGAAATTTTTGAGAAAAGATTTGATAGTTGCATGGAAAATAGGAACATTCCTGAACTAAGCAAATGCTTTCTTATACCCAGGCTGGTAAACCTTATGCTGTAGCACATATGTCAATAGTTAAGCACAGGAGGGCAATGATGACATTTTCCAGGTAATGAAACAAGTCCACAGTTTTCTACAAGGACTGTTTTTGTACCTATCTCTCCCTTTTCGGCCTTGCCACAGAGAGTGGACAGTAATCACTAAAGTACTGACATATAAATTGGAGAGATCAAACAAGGTTACAGAAAGTAATACAAACAAGATTACAGAAGAGAAAAGACTTCTCATAAATCTAACTAGAGAAAAATAGGAGTCAGAAAGGTTGAGTTCCCTCTCATGGTCACAGTGTAGGGGAAAATTCATTTAGCAGAGGCATCATCTTTTTGTTCTGTCTTTCCCCAAGTCCTTGAGGCACCAGTTGCTACCTGTGCCTGAGATAAGAACACAGGGCTTGGTGGGCACTGGGGCTGTCCAGCCTGCCTGCTGATGCATGTCTCTAGCTGTTCTGCTTCCCCACCCTTTGTGAGTCCAGGCTGGTGGCAGAAATTCTGCCCAGCATCAAATGCTGCTTTCTAGAACAGCTCAGCTACCCTTTCCTTCTGTGGCCAGGTAGAGGAGGTAGAGTATCATGACTGCTCAACATTTGGTCAGTTTGCCAGGTTGACAGCTGGAACTTTTGTTCAAGACATTTCAGTTTTGACAGTTGGCATTGTGTGCAGAGATTATGCTCAAAATTATTTGAAACAACTATTTTCAGCAGAGCTGCTGAGGGGTCAGGACATGATCCTGACTAGGACTGAGATGAAAGAGTCCTCAAAGATCAGGAAAGCATGCAGAGTTCTTTAAAAACTCACAGGACCCTTATTAGTCAGTGTTTCTCACAAATGCTGTAATGTACTTTATCACACGGACAATTTCTTAAGATAATAAAAGGGGACATGCCAAGAATATGGCTGTGTCTAAGAAGTGAGCAATGAGACCTGATTGAGACTGAGGCTAAGCAGAAATGCCAGCTCATACTACCATGTTTTCCTCTCCTTTCTGCTTATACTATACTTTTCTGTGATCCACCATCCCTTCTAGGATACAGCAGATGAACTCTAGAGCAGCAGGTCTAAAGAAGTGATAACCAATTCTCTGATTGCCTCTCATTTCAGAGTTAGCTGATGCCTATTTCTTCTAAAAGGTCTTTTCAAAGAATTCTTTTCTTCCTTAAGGAATCTCAGCATTTTCAGCCATCACGAGAGAATCATAAGTTCTGGCTAATGTGCTTCTGTTAGACTTACTCGTGCCACATTGTGTTCTGAAAATTTGATGACAGTAGAAATATTTTACTTTCTCTGACTTTTTTTTTTCTCCACCCAGAGAAAATTCATCATCCACTCCTTTGTACATGATGCTCTTGGGTTGTTGTGAATGGCAATCACATATTTTACAAGATATTTACAGATAATAAAACCAATTCCTCAGGATGAAAAAACATCCAGAGAAACAGATTCTTATCAAATTAAAAGGAAAGACTCCCTCCCCTGTACACAGCCTTCCTTACTGACCATCTGCTAATAGTGTCCATGTGTGTATGAAATTCATTTGCATATTTAAATTAAAAAGCTCCATTTGCTCAGCCTGCCTATAACTGAGCTCTCTTGCTGGGGTGAATATTAGGTCTCTGATGGTCTCTGAATATTAGGTTTCTGTATGCGTGTTATCCAGTGAACATATAATTGCAAATGCAATCCACCTCCAATTATCTAGAGTTTTACTGCATATTTTCTACATATAACTCAAGGAGTAAATACAACAGTACACTAGCTCTCCAGGTGTCTATTTGGCTGGAAGAATTAGTAGGGTGCTGGCATTTAGCCCCTGACCCCAAGGTCAAGTGTAATTCAGTCATGATATTGCTGTCAGCTTGAGAGGTCACTTACCTACTTGATGCAGGATACAGACATTGTGGTTAAGACACCAAGAATCCTCTTCATCAGAAGAAAGAAACATGCAATTGGACAAGTAAAGGTAAACAGTCTCTAAGCCATGTCCAATTTCCTCTTGCCTGCCTCCAAGAAGAAATTTCATCAATGCACAGACCAAATGCACTGGCTGATTACACATGGGGAGGATTTCAGACTTGTGTTACCTCCCATGATGCTTGGGATTGATCTGACACTCTCAGTGATCACAGCTACACTGGCATAACACTAGTCCACCAAAAAAGACACAGAATCTATGTTCACAGCATTCCTTTCCTGGATCTGTCTTAACCTGCTCCCTCCAAAGTGAGAAATATTTAAAGGAGTTACAAGCATGTACTCTGCAGATGCATCTTGCCTAGTAGCCAAGAACAGCATCTGATTCAGAGCTCATTACACCAGGGATCTGAAGCACCAGTTCTTCATCAAGACAGATCGACATGCATTTGAATGAGCTGCATCACTGCTAAAGGCAACTCTTCATCCTTCCTGCAAGATTAGTGTTTAAGATTCTTCTGGTCTCTCACAGTCTCTGAGACAACTGTTATCTTACAGTCTGTCAAGTATTAGTTGCCACTGTGTCAGCTAATGGGTTTTGTGTAGATCATTAAAATATTCAAGAACTATGCATAGCCTCCAGCTTGTTTTAAGCCAAATATGTCCCCAGTGGGAAATGGAAGGAAAGAGCCATTCCATGGAAATAATAAAATAATAAAAGTCACATTAACAGTATTAAAAAGTACAGTGCAAGATTAGACTCCAATCCAATTTCACTGTGTGCCCTGTGGAACCACTCTATGTTTGTATTGTTTTAAATAACATAAAATATTAAGGAATTCAAAACAATCAGTGCAAGTTGTGAACTTTCTTAGAAGGGAAAAAGGCAGCAGGGGGCGGGGTGGAGGGGTGGCATTTAATCAGGCGAAAGCACCACACATTTAAAGCTACTGTTCTCTCAGAACAATAAGTAAACTGTTGAACTAATGCCCCAGGGCACTGGACGTCAGTGTTTGAAAGCTTACAACAGAATTTAGCTGCAACTGAAAGAACATTCTCAGTTACTATATATAAAACCATAGATGTTTCAAACAAATAAAAGCATCACATGTGGTTAGCTCACTTCTAAATTGAAAAGACTAGAGAAAGCTTTCTGCCACTGGCAGTTTATGCCACAACTGGCACCAGAAGATCAAATGAGTAGCTTTCTACAATGCAGGTAGCTGCGGCTTTCACAGCTGGGTATCTGGCTGCAAAATAGATACTATTGAAAAAAAGACCCTAATATTTCTTCCCTGGACTATGGCTTATTCTTTTTATTTTAGAAACCAACTATTCCAGTAATACTCCTCATCAAATATGCTGACATTTTAGAAAGCTCATCTAAATACCTGTCAGACACTTGACTGTGTTATTAGAGTCATGTTTTGGATCATTGTGAATACTACCAGAAAGATATCAGTAATAGACTTCAGATTCCACTTTATAAACCTCAGAAAAATAACCACTGCATTAAATTCTGAAGGGCTAATACCACCTCAAGTATAAATGGTAAACTTTAAATGGTATAAATGGTAAATAAATAAAACCTCAATGGCACATGGTATTGGTAAAACTTTAGGGTGCAGAGCTGTGTCCAGTCAAATCCTTCCTTATTCAACATCAATTCTGAATATTTAAAGCTCTGGAGCAAGGAGCTTTTCTGTGTTAAATAAATGAAACAGAAACAAGTAGACAAATAAAAGAGCCAAATGCTCAGGGCTGGGAAAACAGTTGTCTCCTCTATTGGCTTGGACTGTAGTACTGTAGGTGTTATCTCACATCTCTGTTCAAGAGCAGTGACCATGGTTGCTAAAGTTGGGAGGGCTGAGGTGTAATGCCAGCTGCTTTTTGTCCCACAAATACACAGTCATTGTGAAGGCCGGGGTGGGATAGGCAGCCTGATTGCTCAGGTGTTCCAGCATTGTTCAGCAGGAAATGAGACAGGTCATGCTCTCAGTCTAAGGGCTAGCGTGGCTAGGCTACATCTGCATCACATACCACTTCATTGTGGCTCTGCCCTTCATTAAAAATCATTTACATGTGTCTTCTTCCAGTTCTCAGTGTCTAAATTGTATAAAGAGTGGGTCTTGGCCCATCCAAGTGGTGCCTTCATGGCATTACTATAGCTTTATGATTAATTCCCTCTGGCATGAGTCTTTGGGGTTTGCAGCGATTGTTGGGATGATATAGCAGAATTGCTCAGAGTGAAGGGAGCTGGGCTGGCAGGGTGATACCTGTCCTGCCTCCTGGCAAAGGTCTCAGAGCACTTAATCCTTCATACTGTGCTTAGGTGTCTTGAAAATCAGTAGCTGGCATGGCCCAAAATGACACAAGAAAGCATGTTAATGATGAAATGGGCAAACACTGCTGCAGCACTCCATCTCGCTCCTCAGCCTCACTCTACATAAAGGGTTTAGCCTTTATGATCATCATAAATTAGAAATGTCCCATGTTACTTTAGCTTGCAACAGAATTGATAAAGTTTGGAAATTGGAAGGCTAAGAAAATTTTCCTGTTTTCTAAAAAGAAGATCCCTGTAGAAGGAAAAACTTGGAATTACTTTACCAAAGGATGTCAGATAGCTAGATACTGTGATTAACATAAACTACCAATAAGGCCTATGAGCTCTGTATATCCATAATGAAGCTGAAATGACTAGAATGAAGAGTGGGCATCCAGGAAAAGAAAATCTTATGCGGAAATGAAAGAGCCTTTATATACCTACATAATCACTAAAAGAAAATACTGATAACCCTCAGACAAGATTCAAAGGACAATTGCTCTAGGGCACAGCTCTCTTTTCAAAACAGTGGGTGTTTTGTGATACTTGCCAGCTACGGTGGGTGCAACTCAAAATTACTGGCTAGCTGGCTACTGCTAAATATTTAGGAAATATGCAAACCTAGAAGAAATATCACACTGTAAAAGGCTGCTCTTTAATTGCTTCAGTGACTACAGTGATTCCTTCTCCTTGCTGTACAGGGGGAGAATGTCAAGAACAGCAGAAACCATTAAGAACCTCCGGGAACATTTTGATAATGAAAGTCACAGGAGATACAACTTTCCCATTTTGCATCCAATTAGAAGAGGTTACCAAAAGGCAATTTAGAAGAGATGTGGACATGAAGGATAGGATGATAATTTCTTCCTGAGGGTTTAGCTTGGCTCCCACTGCACTATTACAATACTGCTAGATAGGAATGTGAAAGAAGAGTATTGCTTTTAATTTACCTGATAGAAACTGCTCTAGTCTAAACTGAGTCTCAGCCATAGAGAGACACTGTGTGGAGAAGCTAATGATGAGTTTTCAAAGCCATGCATCTATGGAGAGTTCACATTTATATGTTCAGTACTCTGCCTATAGCTTTAGAAATACCATTTCTGTGATGCAGCTTACACTTTTAAGAAGTATATAGTGATTTATCAAGGTGTTTTTCTTAAGTAAATGGAAATATTCAAAGCCATACACTTTACAAGTTATTCTGAAAAGTAGCAGCTTACTTTTCTTTTCATCTTTTATCTACCACTGTGTTATTCTTTGTTTCTTCCCCGTAGACATCACCATCTACCTCTGTGGTTGACCAGAACTGCCTAAATTTCCAAATTGGAGGCTCATCATGAGAACAAAGCAATGGATCCAGGCTCTTGACTCTTTCGTATCTCATTAAATTTATGTTTCTGCTTTGTGATAGACTTCCACTTCCACTCCATGAACTTGAAACCCTTCATGGACTAGAGCCCTGCTATGCCACAGGGTGTCTGTTTACAGCTGAGGCAGTCTAAGACTCCCCCCTGAAGAATGTGGACTAGAAGGCCCAGAACAAACCATCTCAGAAAGCCTGCTCGGTGTGCCTCCCTGTCAAACAGAGCCCAGCAAGCCTTCAGGCTTGATAGAGTAACTCAAATTTGGTAACTTAAATTCCCTTTGGGAATTTTCTCTCTGTTGGACCTTTCCCTCTAAAACTGAAACAAGAGAAACTCTACCTCTAAAATTAAGAAAGTGAGCTGTCATTGTGTCTTTCTGAGGACAGCAGGGTCTCCTGGAGAGCACAAAGGAATTTGCATTGCTAGTCTTTCCTGGGGTTAACACAAGAGAGTGCCTCAGGGTAAACTCTTTGGGGGCAATAGATAAGGAGATGAACAGCATATCTGGACTATAGAGGTAAGTTGGGAACTCCCTATTGTATTAAAATATAAATATTATTCTGTATTCATGCGCATGCTCATGATTTTTGTTGGTGGAGAGTATCCATTGTTTGTATTTGTTCTGAACTCTTTGTCTCCCTCATGCCTTCCTACAAAACACTGACAGTCTTGATTTCAGCATGGATAATGACATGAAAGAGATGCATGTTTCTGTCAAGGTTACATATTCCATTTTGTTCACAGATCCCAGTCCTATTGGCATTACTACCTATCATAGATATCTTACTCAGTAAGAACTACCGTGATGCCTCAGAAGAGGGAAAATTTTGAGAAGGCTGATCCAGTACCACAAAGTATGTTCACAGATGCTACCCAGAAAGAGTATAGCCAGGAAGAACAGGAGTCCTTGACTGTCCTGTTTTTGTTGCAGTGACAATACCAGGGACTTCCTTGGAGGACATAGTGACCAGCCAATCACAATCAAAACAGCACGACACCCCTGTGTAACAAGCTCGTGTCCTCCTGTATAACACAGGCTTTGCTGACAGATCAGAAAGATGCTTATTTGCTCTCAGGTGGGCAAATAACGTGTCATTTCAGCAAAATATGAAGAAGTCAGACACAATGCTCTCTTAGGAAACAATTTGCCATGATTTGACCACGTGGGAAGAGGCTCAGAGAAATCAGACCTTACTAGCAGACTACTGAAGACAAATTCCTGTATGATTTGCAGGGTCTCAGAAACAAAAGTCCAGACATACTGAGGGTTCCTGAGGAAAGCTAGGGATGGACCCCACACTGTCCAGCTGAGGCATCCATTGACAATGTGATTTTGGACAGCTAGCTTGGTGTGAGGGGCTCCCCTCCATTCCATCACTAAGAACACACACAGTCTTTAAAAATCCTGTTGCTGAAAGATGGGAGGAGTTTCGGGAATTAGGATCTTGGAGAAGAGAATATCCTCAACAGTGTTGAAGCCAATGTGATGTGGACTTGGGAAATTCCTTGTGAAATATGACAAACAACAGAAATCTGTGAAGTAGATTTTGTCACTTGTATTCCACCAGAGTAGACTGCCACATATTTGATAACCCTTTTTATGGTGTAGTTCATGACCTCAGGAAAGCACATCTTGAAATAAACAGACACAAACTATTGCCTTCACACTTATAAATATATACTTTATAAACCTATCTATATAAATATATTTATACATAAAACACAATTGCCTCATTATATACAAATGCTGAGGCAAGTGCCAGCCTTATAGATTCATTCTTACATGAACACATATACAGCTAGCTAAAGCCAATGTCCTTAAAACCCTTCCACTCTGGCAGCTGTATTTAAGCTATACAAACTGTTGCACTTATTCCTTTGTGACTGTTATGCCAGCTTCTTCTAATTTTAGCACTGCTTACACCCATCATTGCCTTTTACCTCTCTGACCTCCTTGAAGGAAACAAAGAAGAAACTCTAGCATAGAAGAGAACTGACTTTACATTAGTGATGTTGTCTCTGAAATTTGACATGAATTTCCCAGTGGAGCGGCCTAACCCAGCTGAGTTCCTCAGCGAAAGCACAAGCTCTCCTTTAGAGCAAGACTGGGGGTCAAGAATGCAACTAGAGAAAACACTGCAAGATTAAGTGGTTTGGGAGAAGGCATTTATTGCCACACCATCTTTAGACTGGGAGTCATACAAAAGATTGAAAGCCATGTCTCTGGGAGATGTTACCTATTTCCATGAGTTTGCCTTATCTATGAAATATAACTATGGGAAACTGGGTTTGTCATGCCAGATGAAATTATGAAGTTACCACTGCATTGTCCACTGTCATTGGTACTCACCATGAAGAATGAAACTGAAACATACTGTACACTGTGATAAGTTATAACAAAGGATTAACACTTCACGTTTCTCTTCCATTAGGATTTCACTAACTAGGAAGTTTAAACTCATTTTACATTGAACAAGATCTAGTTACCTGATCCTTTCCTCAGTTGCTCACTGTGTCCTTAGAGCAAAGTAAACTATTATCTCCAGAGAAATATTTATTCAGAGAAATAAACCCACTGAAATGATAAAACAAAATGCACAAGGTGGTATTGTGTTTTCCTTTGACCCACTGTCCTACCAGGGCATGAAGTGTATGGCTTTCCTGGAGAACTAGTCTTTTAATCTATGGCTCAGATGAATTAAATTCTGATAGCTGAAGACGTCAGACTAATTTCTACAAGAGCAGGAGTTGGGAGTCCTGCTGTGATAGCATAACTGCAACCTAAGTAACAATGTAAATGGTCTGAGGAATCGATACAAATCAAGATGACCCTTTAAAAAATTGCATGGAATACCAGCAAAATCAGAAGGTCATTTCAGGTATTCTTAGGACAGAAGAAAAATCCACATAAAAACTACCCCAAATCCTTTGGGGCCCAAGCACTATGTATCCAGAAGCCTTGATTAATGTTTGCATGAGTTTTAGAAAACTCATGTTTTTTTGAAAGTAGACTTCTGTCAGGTATAGGGAGAAGAACTTGGTTCACTTTAGGAGAGGAAGAAAAGCAGAATTTAACAAAACCTGAACTTGCTTTTTAAGATTTTAGAACACAGATGATTAATTAGCTAGGCTGCTTGCTTTGTATATGCAAAAATATTTCTGTTAAAAAAACTCTGTGTACCAATGACCCTAACAACATGCTTAGAAGGTTATATTGCTCAGCATTGGCCATTTTTATCAAAGCAGTTCAGTACTATACTTAAAGAAAAGGTGACAAGCAAAAAGTCTTTGCAAACCTCCTTTCTATGTGCTGTATCTGATCATAAGCTAATATACATGTTGGAATCTATTACTGCATGATAAGAAGATGAAGTGTTAGGAAAGTGTCTTGCTGAGCCAGGTCTGGAGCTTGTAAGTTAATAACTCCAGAGAGGAAAGATGAGCAATGCACACTGGCACATTTCTTACCCAATTAGTGTTTCTTTTTAAAATTTCTGTACAGGTTCTAGAGCCCAACAAGAAAGCCTGTAGAGCAACAAGTTTAAAGTAATTTTTGGGACAGATGACCAGCAATGGGTCATTCTGCCCAGGAAAGAGCTAAACAAACTAATTCTGTATTCCTGTGAAAAAGAAGCCACAAGCAAGGCGGGATCAGCCTCCTACCTGTTCTTTATCCATATTCTTGCCTCCAGCTGGGCATCACTTCAACCTGCTAGAGAGAAGACAGGAGGAAGCATGCTGCAGAGAATATGTTCCAAGTGATGGAAGGATTATGCCAGCTCACCATCTTGCCCAAAGAGACTAATCTGAACTGAGAATCCCCATGTAAGACAATCACTTCTGAAACATGCAGATTACATGGCATGTCCTAGCTTTTTACTGGGGTAAGTGCCTCCACAGACATTTTAGGGAGTAGCCCTTAGTAGGCAGCACAAACAAGTATGAGGGTAATGATGCAAGGCGCAGCTAAGCAAATGCTGTTTGACACATATTCTCACAGGCTCTATGCAACTCTCTCATTTCCTACTGCTATAAATGCCCAGCTTTTGATCCAATATAGCTCTCAGAGTATGGGATTCCAAACTGATGTTGTCCATAGAAACAGTAAGCTTAAGTGTAGAACCTTTCCTGGTCTCTAAAGCCATACTGTGCTGTTCATGGATCTCACACAACACAACAGAAACTGTAGTAATTGTGAACAGCCTGCATCCCAATTCTCTTTTCTCCTTTTGCACCATACAAATGCCCCTGCATAATACCTCCACTAGAAGCCTGTGTGCAGTGCTGATGATTTTGGCCTAGGAAACCTGATTGCTTTTGAATTTCCTTCCATGTATGTTGTAACTTACAAACAAGAATGTAAGTTTTGGGTAAGGAAAAGGAAAACTGCCATACGTATGCTATTGTGGTGAGAAGCCAAAATTCCTTTAGAAAGTCCCAGAGGAGCAAAAAGACCACCACATTTTCATTCTTCAGTCTTGAATACAGAGTTGACTGAACCCTTAATAACAAGGCACTACGATGAAGTCTCAGATTTAGTTTTGCCGCTCGAGCTCCTGAAAAGAAGAAAGTCATAGGGTCATAAGGCACTTGTTTCAGAGTATGGCAGTGCTGGTAAACAAGGGGTAGAAAAATGTCTTTCGTCCCTAAATTTTTTAATGTGATTAAGAATAGCCTCTGCAGTCCTTGGTAGTGAGAGCACACAGGGCTCCAATTGCTGTTGGTTTGTTCACTTCTTTCATCACGAAAAAAACCTATCACAGAGAGCTTCATTGTGAAGGAAAATGGAAGTTGTTCCCTATCGAGGAAAGCTGTAATATAGTGCTAAGACAAGGAAAATGGCTTTAAACTGGAAGAGAGTACATTTAGATTAGATATTAGGAAGAAATTCTTTATTGTGAGAGCGGTGATGTGATGGCACAGGTTGTCCAGAGAGGTTGTGGGCGCTACATCCCTGGCAGGGTTCCAGGCCAGACAAGATGGGGCTTGGAGCAACCTGGTCTGGTGGAAGGTGTCCCTCTCCATGGCAAAGGGGTTGGAACCAGATGATCTTTAAGGTCCTTTCCAACCACAATTGAATGATTCTGTGATCACAGTACAAAATAAATATATATGAATCAGTCATTGGGTTGGGGTGGACCAGAGGGTGGGAAGTACTTCTACCTGTTAGAGGCAGCATTAACAATCAGTGTCAAAAAGTCGCCCACTATGAAACCAGACACCAAAGCATGAATTCCTTCCTTCCTTCCTTCCTTCTGTCCTTCCTTCCTTCCTTCCTTCCGCGCCTTCCTTCCGCGCCTTCCGCGCCTTCCTTCCGCGCCTTCCTTCCTTCCTTCCTTTCTTCTGCGCCTTCCTTCCTTCCTTCCGCGCCTTCCTTCCGCGCCTTCCTTCCTTCCTTCCGCGCCTTCCTTCCTTCCTTCCGCGCCTTCCTTCCTTCCGTGCCTTCCTTCCTTCTGTGCCTTCCTTCCGTGCCTTCCTTCCGTGCCTTCCTTCCTTCCGCGCCTTCCTTCCTTCCTTCCGCACCTTCCTTCCTTCTGCACCTTCCTTCCTTCCGCACCTTCCTTCCTTCTGCACATTCCTTCCACGCCTTCCTTCCATGCCTTCCTTCCTTCCGTGCCTTCCTTCCTTCCGCGCCTTCCTTCCGTGCCTTCCTTCCACGCCTTCCTTCCTTCTCTCTTGGACTACTGATCTCTCAATCATATCACCAGTCCCTTATGTGAAACTCAGAATGCCTAATTAGAATGCCTAATTCTTTCTCCTATGTTTAGTAATGGAGGTCCACACTCTCAAAGTGCAGTTGATTTTGAGAGTATAATAATATGTGCGCATAAAAGGGATCTTCAGGTTTGGGATGTCAGTTGTGGAGGGTCTTCCAGGGGTGGGATTTTTTTTGAAACTTCTTCCTCTCTGAATATCTGTAACTGAAACTCCAAAAGAAGCAAATCATGACACATGCCTGTTCTCTTGTGAAAGCCCTAGGGGACAGAACCTTCTGAATCACTCTGCTGTTTTCAGGTCTCTCCCAGTGTCTGGCCAACAGTGACAGTGCTGGCATGTTGTCTAAACATCTGCTATTGTCTGAGAAGTGGAAGGACACAGTTTATTTTATCTTCTGTGGCTGCTACAAGATTGACAGTGACAAGTGCAAAATGGACATGTCCCATAGAAATTCAGAAAAGAAGGAACTTTAAAATAAGTATATGGTCAACTCCCTCATCACTCAGCAGTGTGAGTAGACATTCACATCTGTTAGCAATAAACATTGGCTCCCTGCTGCTTTTTCTACCCAGCATAGGCAGCAATATCCAATATTGTCCTCTCTCCTCCATTACTTATTTTAGTGACTTGAATGGTACTAGCTCCAGTATACATTAATGCTTCTGAGGACAGAACAGAGAGGATTTACTGTTATAAATTGCTCCAGAAACTATTCCTGCCTACTCTGCTGCTAGGCATCAAGGGAAAAAGGAGGATAAAATCCAACTCTTCTCACCTTGCTGGCAGAAAGCTTTTTAAATAACCAATCAAATTTCTCTAATTCTTTCAACACACACTTAAAATTTATCAGACTAGTAGCTGAGAAGAAAATCTAGAAAAATCCAGAGATAGAGCTTTGACCTTTCCTCCTGCTGCTGCTACAGCAGCTCTTAATTGTGAGTTAAGGGCATTCATGTATAGTTTGCTATAAAGCACATTTTGTAGCAGCCCTGGAACTGTCAGGGTAGATCAGACCATTGGTGTACCTCACCTGCCATCCTATTCTTAGCTAGAAACACTTACTGCTTTAGGGCAGGATTAATACCGTACCTCCCACAATTGCACTGACTTAGATTGTGTGAAGTGGCCTTCCAGACTGCTCAAAACCAGGCTGATAGATGGTAGATTTGCTTCTAGTAAAGAACTGGAAGGCTCTTCCTAATGGTTCTCAAGGGCAAAATTGTATAGGATTATGGCTGTAATTTCCCTGGGAAATTTATGACTGTAACATTCCCTGGGAAGCATCACTACTGAGGAGGAAGAGTCACTTTGCCCACTAGTACCCATGCAGCTCCCAGTGTGCTCCTGAGATAATCAGAGAGATAATCTCTCTTTCCTAGGAAAGAACCATTTCTGTCTCTCTGTCCCACCTGAGGGAAGACACACAAAATGACGTCCTCACCTTCCTCATCTTCTTCCCAAGGGTAGTGGGGCACAGAAGAAAGAGTACAAGGAACTCTAACAAGCACCAGCTGGCATGAAGATGAAGGGAAATGCACCCAGGTGGGGATGGCTAGACCTGAGGGTCCTCTAGCTACCCCAGGGCCAGGGGCTTTGGAGGCAGAGGAGACAGTGTTTGAAGCAATACATTGTCTGGGGAGGGCAGGGAATGGAATTCCAAGCAGGCAACACTGATGTAGTTTCCTCCTCCTTTGCCCTGCCCAAACCTACTTTCTGAAGGAAGGCGTTTCAGCCTCAATACACAAAGAACATGTCTCTGAGAATTCTAATACCATATAATAAATTACAATTGCACCTGTACTTCAGAAATCCCGTCTAGTCACTCCTGACCTCTTAATGCCATTTTTTTCTGAGCTAGGAAGGGAGAAATATACTTGAGGGTCTTGGCAACAAAAAATTTAAACAACTTGTAAATACTTACAGGAGGAAGTGTTTGTTCCTTCTGTTGAAGATTGTATCCTAAGTATGGGTTCTGCAACACACAGAAGTAACAATAAAGTTGTAAGAATACAGCCACAGCTACAGCACTATACTGGAGGAGCCTGAACATCTTCCCCCAGCAGAGATTTATTTTATTTAAATTTTTTTTTCTCAGTAGTCAGAAATCCAGCAGAGCAGAAAAAAACATGAGATAGCTTGAGAAAGCAAAGAACTTCAAAGTTGGTTCAGCATGTCCTAGGCACACTGTGAATAATCAATTATAACAAAAATGCTCCAAGTCCTGGGAGGAAAGGCCGTGAGAAAACTGGCAAAGACAGAGTAAAATTTTCAGCTGTTTCTGACAGCATCAGAGGAAAGTGGAAAGCAGTAGGTCTTGAAACTCCATATGCTTACACAGGAAGCACTAGCTTCTTGTCCTCTTCTCACACAACTTCATTTGACCATTAAGGAATTTCAGTCTATCCCAGCTATAGTTAAGGACTTCTGTGGCTTAAAAGAGAGGAGGGTCCATGAGTGTCACCACCTCTGCAGAGAGATGCAGATGGAAGAGAAAGCAGAACACAATCCAGATCAAAATGGGTCATAGCGCCAGCCCCAAAGTGGTTAAAAAGAAAGGAAAAAGAATGGTAAATAATGTAGAACGGTGGAAGAAAATGGACCTCAATGCAAATCACACAAAGGAAGCACTAAGTTTATAGAAGGAGCAGGTAGCCTGAAGCTAAGTCTGAACATCCTGAACTATAGGAACCTGAACCACACAGCAATTAAGAGATGTGTTTGGGTGGCTTCACGAACCTTCACTATCTAGCAAATCATATATGGTATCATGCATGAATAAAGAATTCAAGAGAATGTTTGAGAAGTATTATCAGCTGAAACAAATAATTTGAAGAGAGAATACTTTGCCTAAGGTGGCAATGTGATGTGCCAGTGTGAAGTACAGGAGGCTAACAGCCAGCCAGTGAATTCTAGGGAGCAGGTCAGGCATACTGCATGGTCTTTAGCGAAACATTTAACATGTCATGTCACACAGAAAAGATGAATCTGTTGCCAAACAAAGCCTGGTTTTAAGCAGAAAAAAACCCCCACTCTTAAAAACTAAGACGGCTCTGTAAGTCCTCCTATCATCAAAAAGTAACTGTAGCAATACTTCAACAGACCTAGATCCTGATTTGAACACCAGCATTTCACAATAGTCTATCTTCAAGTAAAGAAACAACACACTAATTAATTATTTTCATTTGAAAGTCCTGGAAAAAAAATCAGCAAAACCCCAGGCACTACTGGTCACCAGGAAACTCATGAAATGTTAGATAAAGACTTGGCCTGGACTCAGAGTGGGGATAGAACAGTAGGAAAAACAGCACCTGGCTGGGTTTGGGAGTAAGCTGGTCTCTGTTCCATCCAATATCAAAGACCTCCTCAGAGCTCCATGTGGAGACCTCAACAAGCAGCCACTGAACATACTGCTTTTTGCCGTTCTGAGGACAATACCATGATGTGTTGCTTGGCATGAAATCTGCCAGTGCAGAGATTCATCAGGAATGCAGCCAATTTTTGAACATCCCAGCTTCTTCCTCTCCAGCAGCACAATAGCAGTAAAGAAGAGGACAGTACTGTAACAGCAGGTACTTGAAGGGACACAAGCAAGGGAAAAGAGACCGCTCAAGAACAAGAACGTTAATTCATGGGAAAGAAGGCAGCGAAGTGCAGGGACTAAATTTTTGCTGCACAAGGGAGAAGACAAGGCAAGCCCAGTGGAGTCAGTAACCAGCGTGTCACCTTCTCTGAACAAAAATGGTTCCAATGGTTACAGGACACTTGCTATTAGCTATGTGGTTTCATATATTCCCCGTGAAGCACCAGTGACAGGCCCCACTGAGAACATGAAAGAATATGGGCACATCCAACGTCTCTTCTGTCAGGCAGCAATGCCAAGATTTCAGAAGTAGGTCGCCACACACACAGATGCATCAAAGGAAAGGCTGCAGGCATGCTAAATGCAAAATCTGGCAATCACACTGTTTTCCTTGATCTAGCCTACAAACACTGTCATTTCACACTAAAACCCATCCCTGCCAGACATAGCTTTCCCAAAAAAGCTAGCAGGACCCCAGCCTCTTTGGCAAGGAGGGTATGTGTATCTTGTAAATTCTTGGGTTGCTGGGCTTATACAGGTTTATCTATAATTCTCTTAGCTAAAGTCATCAGTGGAGACAAGAGCTTGTATTGTGGCCATATATAAAGTAAGTCAAATAACAGTTAAATAATGAAAGCAGCTTCTTACTGGGGTCATTTCCAGGAGTAACTCAGGAAACATGCAATCTGTAACTACAGGAAGGATGCTAAAAATTCCATTTTTTGCTGAAAGGAAACCACCTGGAGAAGGCTCCTAGTATGCCAAGGCAGATTCAAAAGTGGTTAAATTACTGACAGTGAATTACCTGTCTACACTCATGGGCCCTGCAGAGCCATCAGGAATTGTATGTAAAACCCGGAGGAACAGAGAAGTCTAGGCAAAAGACTTTCCTGAGGACACATCAATATGCCTATACACAGCAAACTCATAAGCAGCTGCTAGGATTTATCGGAGAAGGAGGTAAGAGCTTTTTTAAAACATAGTTCCTAACAACACAAATACTTCTTCACTTGGGCTGCTGTAGGCCAAATTAGCTTCTCAGCAGACCCCAGGGTAGTAAAAAGTATGCTTAACCCTTCTTCATTCATTTCTTGGTCCCTGAAGTAGCTCAAGTATGCAAGGTGATATGCAGAAATAGAGCTTCTGGATGTAGATGAACTGTCCTCTGTTAAAAAGGAGCTGTTTCAGAGCTGTAGAGGCAATTTCAAGAAGAAATGAAAAGAAAGAGACAGAAAGACTCTGTTAACTCAACTTACGTGGAGAAGTTTTTGTCACTTCTGTTGATACTGGTATCTTGCTGGTACTCTCTGGAAAACACAAGAGGCAACAAGAAGTTATAATATGGTGTCAGATGATCCTCTAACAGCATTCAGCTCCAGAATGGACAAGGTAAAGAAGAAAAAAAAGGTGTTCAAAGAAGCATGCTTAAATTCTGCTTCAGTGGGCAAAGGCTTCAATCAGATATCAACTTGAAGAAGTTTCTTTTCAGGAAAAAAACCAAAAAATGATGGTGCCTACTAGCAAAACTGAAGAAAAAAACCTGCTCCTTCTGAAAGAAGCCAGTTGTTCAATCTCTCATTTTCCTCTGGGAATAACTGATCAGTGGCAACGGGCGAAATCATGCAGATGGCTCTGTTTCTGGAAGACGTCAGTGTGAGTATTCACTCCTTATGCTTCTAGGCAGTTAAATTTTGCAAAGATGTGTCCCTGTTCATATCACTTGAATTGCTGGTAAGTAGATCCAATAGTGTCACTTGCCACTTCAGGGAAATCTTCTGAGCCACACATGCAAACCCCATCCCTCATGGACTGCTGGGGGCTCTGTGATAGAAATCAAACAGTTGCTTTGCTGAAGAGATGGGAAAAGTTGTGGTTCCATACTGGTCCTATGTATATCTCCATACACTTTTGCTAGTTACATACTGGCACGGACTGCTCGCACTCACTTGTTGAACCAGCTGATGGCTAAGGGGGATGATGTTGCCATTTTTAGATCCTTGGTAATGTGAAATGCACAGATGGGAGAAAGTAGAATGTAGAAAGCCTTTGTTTAGACTTCACAGACTTGCAGAGAGAGACCTTTTTCCAATGACAGCATTGATTTGTGAGTGCTCTGCTATCCCCACAAGCCACAACTGTGTGCAATTTCTGAGGTGTGAACAAATCACTCTTCAGTTGCATTCATCAACAATACTGGACTCCCTCAAGTTCTCAAAACATTTCAGACATTAAGTCTGAATGCAGCTGCACAAGTTTCAACTCTACAGCTGGAGAAAGGCCCTGAATGCCAAGAAAAAAATCTTGCCCTGAAACCTCAAGGCACACCAAGAATCCCCTAGTAGGTCAAACAAACAGAATTTAGAAAATGCCTCAGAAGAGACATTTGACAAGGAAACTCCAGAATGTTTTTATTCTGTTTTGTGATTCCGGATTCCAGTGGTTCTCTTCTCATTGTCTCCAGAGTTCACAGAAACTTTACCAGACACGAGTCCAACTGCCTTCCCTTCAACATCCCTCTTGTTAAGCTTTAATATCAACTACGTATTTTAACTTCTTACTTGCCTGCTATTCTTTTGTATTTTTTTCCCATTTTGTTCCAAATTTCTTTGGCAAATATACTATTTGCCTAGTTACATTCCAGTTTCATCTCACTAATGGGAAAGAACATGTTATGCAGCTTTTCCTTGGCAGTCAGTGATAGATGGCATGAAAATGTGTATCATAAATGAAATTGTAAATGTCAAAACCTTTGCATTAGGTCTTGGAACACAGTAGCCTGTAGCCAGGCAGCTTTCAGGACCATTTTTTGGGTATAATGGCAGTTTCTCTACTGTGCAGCTGGGTTGTCTGAGCAATTAACCTTACTTACTCATGTCAGGAGATGGAATAGGTCTGACAGCTGCATAGCTCAGCATCTGGCACAACTGGAACAAAGTTTTCTTCCACCATTAAAGAAACCATGTTCTATTCAGTGCCTGTTCTGAGCTTGATGGAGCATTTCGTACTGGCACCTCCCCAGCCCAGCTGTGTTAATACAAACACTGACAGGAAGCTTCCCTGCCAGTGGAAAATATAGCCAGAGCCTCCTACACCTGAAACGTGCTGAGAAATACATTTGGAAAACATGTGGCAAAGTCACACTTTATCAAGTCCCACTAGCAACAGTCATGTTAGCAGCACTAAGGGTGGATGTTTGGAAGACACAACATTTCTGTGCATTGCTTACTGCACACACTACACCACAACCGTAACAAAGGTGTTTTACAGTGCCTGGGAAGGCTAGCACAGATCCACGTGACAAGCTATCTAAACACAAGAAGCAAACAAAAAGGAGGCTTCCCTTAGCAGGCCATCAGTACTGGCGTCAGGTGAAAGAGCTGGGACTATTTTTCAATCATAATGCTTTTTCTGCTGCAGTCTGCTAGGGTATGGAGATGGCAGCTTGCAGCTCTGCCTTCATCACCACATTTGAGTTCCCATGAGGAGCAGCTACCTTAGAGGCTACAATCAGTTTTATCCCCTGGCACTTCTAGGAGTACTAAATCTTGGTGAAGTGCTGTTTCCTGAAACTGGGTATGTTCATGCAGGAGCTTATTTCTGTAAAAATGCTGAAGGATCCATGAGAGATCCTTGTGCGAGGATGTTTTAAAGAGCAGGTCTCTGTAGCTTCTCAATCCTATTTTCTTAGTACTCAGGCCAGCAGCATCTTCTGCTGTTTAGTCTGACGTAACAGGGAAAAGCTTCTTCAACTCACACAGGACTCCCAGCAACCCCTTCACCTTGCTGGCCTTGATATGTTGACCTGTCCTTCCAAATATGGATCTGTGTTTGTGCTGCTGAGAGGAGATGGCTGCATGGGCAACAAACTCTGCTGTATGGCTCTAAGGCACGATGTTCTTCTCCTCCTCAGCCAAAACATTTTCTCCAGAATAACCAAATATTTAAAAGCCTTAGAGCTGCTGTTGTGAGCAGTTCTGTGCATGCCCTCACAGCCTTTTTTCCCCCAGTCAGTTTGTCAGAGGTCTAATGCAAAAAAGCCTGCTTGAACAAGCTGAAGGGATTTGGTTGATCTCATAGGTTTTAGTTCAGGTCTTGCAGGTGGTCACTCTGAGAACCCTGACAGGAACAACAACCTGGGCTCTGAGGCAGATTCAGACACCATGACACCATAGACAGAGCTGCAAACAAGCTTTTTGTCATCCTGAGGTGTACTTTCTGATAGTGATGTAAGTTTTAAGCCTTTTGAATTGTTTGGGCTATTAAGGTGATATCATCTGAATTATACAAACGATGACACAAACTAAGAAACACCTTGAGGAAAGGGCAGTACTTTCTTCATCTCTGTCACTTGGTCTATAGGTGGCAGAGCAGAGAGTAGATGTGTAGAAGGTTGGTAAGTCCGTAGTCTGGGGCCTCAGAGGCATGCAGTCATATGTGGTCAAAGACACAGGATGATCCAATGGCTAAACTATTAGTTTCTTAAAACTACTATACTATTCCCCTTTTTCCTCCAAGAAGCTACTGACATGAGTGAGATTAAAAGAGCATTGCCCTCAATCCAAGTATGTCAAATTGCAAGATAAGGTTCAAGGGTACTCTTAGGGGAGCTGGAATACCAAAGTGAGTGATGGCCACATTTCTTTCTAAGACCAAATCAGTGACATTGGTCTAAGCATTTCTCAGTCATCTTCTTGAAGCTAAGTCTGTCTGTCTTCAGAAGAGGAAGAACAAATTAAAATTGCATTAATTATGAGTATCAGATCCTTATTGATTACTGTACAACTTGGAGCAACTCCTACGGATGCAAAACCAGAAGCCCATACAGGCCACTGTGTAGCTAATTAATTTACCAAGGCTCACCTCTGCCTAAAATTGAGATACGTTAACAGACCACCTAAGTACTTCTAGTACTCATCAATTCAGCAAAATTGTCCCAGCCACCCACGTTTTGATAAGTCAAACAAAATCAATGCACTTTCCACAGACATCAAGGAATTGTACTAATAATATTAACCCAAAACCCGTCAAAAAACCCAACAGAATCAGCGTTGCAGACTTCCAGCTTTTGACATATCTCTGCATGAATCTACACTTTTGCACCCTGAAACATTCTGGGCACAGAAAACATCCTCAGAGAGGCAAAAGAAACAGGCCAACAGGTTTTAACGGAAAAGACTGACATCACATGAAGATAAAGCGTGCTTGACTCTATCAAAAAGCATATCATTAGCTAGTTGTCTACATACAGTTTTGAGAGCTAGTTGAAAGCTTTGGCTGTGGTGTGAAGTATTCTGATGGTGTTATTAGTTAGGCAAAGAAGAAAGGTCCTATGCTGCTGAGAAAATCCCTGAAAAATTCACCACAAGAATTTTGCCTGGGTAAAGTAAGAAATTAGGATGCACAAAAAAAGCAATTACTACTGCATTAGCAAACTTGTGTACTATTTATACAACATCAGAAGAACTTCATGCCTCATGACCTCAATTACAATCTTTTCGGAGCATACGTGAGTATGAGTGAATGAAAAGAAGAAGGCAGCTTATATCCTGTGTGCAAATTACACTCATTATAAATTTAAAAGAGAACAGAATAGCTTCTATCACTTGCTATTAGACCGGTAAAAATTCTGTTTGGTAGCTATTTTTATATTTAAAAATATAAAATATAAAAATATATTTATATATACTTATATATAGACATTTTTAATCCATACACATGGCTCTATAGACAAAGATTAATATTTCTTTCAGTAAAACTGGGAAAATTTAAAAGTCTGTGTAAGTTAATACAGTCTGTGTGGGATGTGTGTTCATGTTTATGAATAGCAAAAACTTGCACAATAGCAAATTTGGCAGTTTTAAGTAAAACAATGTTTGTAGTAACAGTAAGAAGGACAGAAGTTACTATTGCATTCACTGTTACTGTTTTAGACAGTAAAGTTTATCACTTCAGGGAATGAGATCAGGAAAAATTAAGGTCTTTGCCCACTGAAAACAACAAAAACATATTACAACTGTTTCATTGAGAAATGCTAGTTTTTCTATGCTTGGAGCAGGGAATTGAAGTCAGCAACCTTGGCGGTAAATGTATGGCTTTTGTATTCTTTGGGGGAAAACCCCAACACATTTGCCCTGTTCTTCATATGTTTTTTCCTAATATCCATTGGTAGGTGATGTTAGAAACAAGGCACCATGATAAACAGGTCTTTGGTCTGGCCCTGGGGTTCTCTTTTGTGGCATAACACCAGTAAAGAAATTTTCAACTAAAATAGTCCTAGTTTGACAAAATTCTAGGGAATTTAAACCCAGATTTTTTAAAGATACTGAAAAACACTAATCTTACAGTGGAAATAAAAATAACCCCATTCCCAATAAGCCATTACCTCATCTAGCCTCACTCTTAAAGTAACCAGCACAAAGGGAAAGGAAGATCTAGTTTGCAGATAGCAGGGCATACACAATACATATGACCAGGTGAGGTCACTAAATAAAAGGTCATAATTTAAGTTATTGTTTAGATGGCAGAGCAGACCAGTATAACCATAAGAAAGTCAGGCCCTCTGGTGCATTTTATTTTACTTCACTGTTACCCTATCTGCTGGAGGTGGAAGAAAGCAATCTCTTTCCTCACTTTGAGAGATTCAGCCTTCTCAGATACCCATGCTTAATTTTCTGCAGGGACTCCTGGGCTACGCTGGACCCCAAGGGCTTCCCCAAAAGCCCATTAACAGGTAATAAGTAAGAGCTAAATATGCTGGATTTATGTTTGTTGTTTTGGGTTTTTCTCTTAATTTAAAAATTTTTCTTTCTTATGAATACTGCAGGACCTCCCAGCTATACAGGACCTGAGTAATGACTACCCTCCAGGGCTCATTACCGAGTTTGGATCCCAAATCTGTCATTAAGCTAGCAAGGGGAAGAGGTCAGGGAATGTGGGGAAGGAGGGGTGAGGAGGTCACCCGTGCAGGGGGTCTATCCCTGTTTGTAAGGCAGATGTTGCCCTTTGAGGCTATAAGGATCTGTTGTTCTTAAGGCACCAGATGTTGCCCATGCTGTTTCTCAAATCCAGGTGGAAAATTCCACCATTAGCAGTAAAATGATGAACAATTTTATTGGTAATTTATAAGGAACAGTAAGCAGAGTGGGCTCAGATGTATGTGTAGCAACCAAATATGCATAATTGATTTATTTGACCAATGCATGCTGCTATGCCTGAGTCTAGGTGATCAAATATCACTGATATGTTCCAGTTCAGATATCATTGAGTTTCCAGTTCAGATCTTTATGGACAAGAGCTAGCTGGCAGGTTTAGACTGGATTCCAGTTTGCCCTATGTTTGCATCCATGGCTGTGTTTTAAACAACTTACACTTCATAACACAATTAGATAGATTTTAACATATATGTTATGTAGGCACATAACAGGGCTTGCCACAAATACCTTCTACTGAGACCAAGCTCCTGCCCCTTTGCAGCAGGAGTGTTTTGCAGTCATTCAGCATAGCCCAAAAGGAAGTTGACAAAACCATGTCATGTAGCATAGGAATAAGGTCCTGCATGCACTCCCATGACACCGTTCCTTGTCTGAGAAAGTAATAGAAAATGGTCAAGCTTCTTTTTTTTGTGTTTATCTGTATAACTGCCTAGGCACAGTGCCTACAGTTGAGTTACGGAAACAGTATAGGAGCTTTCCATGTAAGCTGCTAACAAGCAACCAAAATTTGTATTCATGGAAACCAAGAGAGTCTACAAAACTACATGCAAACACCTACCCGTTTTTCCTCTTAGTAACATTCCAGTAAGTAACACTTGATCTTTTATATCAGTCTCCTGACATCTGCTTATGATTATAATACCATACAGCTAGAATGAAATTCTTGAGATTAAAGAATCTTGAGATTCTTTAGTTGATGAAATAGAATAGCAAATACACAAAGTAAACACAGTCAAGCAATTGTTGTGTGATTACTAAACAGCAGACAAAGAGAAATCCCACTGGAAAAGGTTTACATTTGGTTTTCTGTTTATGTAAATGCCTATCTCCCACTTAAGAACACAGAATGTGGAACAGAAAAGCACACATGGTAAATTCACATTGCTATAGCATCTTTAACTCACCTATGACATGCAGAGAACTTCAGCTTTGTTTGCTAATGAAGGCATGTTTGTTTTGTATTTCACAACTGGCTGGACACTGGAGTTTGAATTATATGAGCTGAATTAGTCAAAGCCACACTTGAAAAACCAGATTTCAGCTGAACTGCTACCTCCACTGCCTTTCCAAAGGAGAAACAGTACTGCAATACATTTACGTGTAGTGGAAACACAAAATTCCATCAGAAGAAATTGGGACTCCCTGTAAATGAAATAAGCCTTGCAAAAATAGCAATCTACAATAACTCAAAATCTTTCAGTAAATCTGAATGCTATCCATCTCATTAAAGCTCTACTCCAGAGGAAATAACCTTAAATCACAATACCTGAATCAAAGTATCTGAATCACACTCAAGCCTTTGAATAATTTGCCTTCAGATATGTTCATGCCTTTGTGTTTGTTGTTTCAGAAATCAAAAGAAAAACCTATCAATATATGTGAAAGTAAAAATGGTGGCAATCAGAGGAATACAAATATTACTTAGAGTGAGAAGTGCTGGTTTAGCAGTTCAGACTATGACATGTTTTAGGTTAAAATGCAACTTCCCCCACTATGTATAACAAGAATTAAAATAATATTCCCTCTATCTTTTTCTGATCTTGACTATTTAGACTGTGTCTTAGACTTGGTGTTACACAGAAAATGCTGATCTGTCCTGAGATCTGTAGGAGACATCCCATTTGTCTGTAAGGCAAATTGAGCATCTCAAGTACATAACAGACAAGTTAGGCATGACTACTTTTCTTAGTACACCTAATAAATTTCAGTGCTTCCACTTCACTTGCCAAGCTTTGTCCTGCTCCTGAGCCCTTTGTCCTGCTGGTGGCTTTAATACATGGTCTTTCTGAATATGACAGCAAAATAATGAGTCAAGCCTTACCATTGGTGTCTGTGATGATTACACTGGCTTTAGTACTGTCATTTCCTAGCTTGCTGCTCACTCTGCATACGTATTCCCCAGCATCGGCCAACGTGGCTCTGTAAATGTGAAGCTCAGAGTATTTCCTGTGAAATCAGAAAAAATATATAAACATCCTGTACTGGAATAACAGTCTCTGCATTAACTAAAGCCCTCTATTTCCCACCCCTTTCAACAGAGAGTCTTGTCTTCCATTCTTACTGACAGATCAACACTATCCAGGCTTGGAAGAAGTGAGGAGAATAAAGAAAATCTCTTACAGGCTGCTGGAAAGCAGGCATATTCATGAACCCAGATGAAGATACTTGCTTATGCTTTTCTGTATGAGAGAAGTCTTTGCTCTTAAAGGAAATCTGGAAAATAACCATCCAACAACCACCCCTTCTCAGCCAAATTGTTGGCTGTCCAGATGCCACTGAGATGTGTGTAATATTAAAAAATAGATTACCCTTCTCTACAGGTTCATATCACCAGTAGTGGAGTTCTGGGTAAGTACTGTAGTTCCTAATATCTGACTAAACAATAATGAGATTAGAACACACCACACTCTTTAACACTCCAGTGCAGCCAAAACCCCAATAGTAAATCATTCTCCATTGGTAACAACAAAAAAAACCCAAAACAAACCCCCCCCCCCCCCCCCCCCCCCCCAAAAAAAAAAAAACCCAAAAAAAAAAAACCCAAACAAAAAAAACCCCATGGGCAGGAGCACGATTTGCATGAAGCTACATTTGGTTCCTGGCTCAGAGATGTAATTTAATCAGTCTCCAAGGTTTTAAGATTAGATTTTCAAATGCAGAACTCCTGCCTACCCATTAATTTTGTAGGAACATGTTCTGGTGTCATTCATGGGGTCCCCAACTCACAGGATGGCAATAATCCCATTATCTAGACTGCAGAGAATGACTAGCTTGGGGAAAATGCACACATTACTGCTGCTCCCAGTTACTGTTTAAAAGAAGTGCTGTAGGGAAGTTTCTGAAGTCTGTCATAAAACCTAATCTTCAGAATAGTCACTCGAATTGTGTGAACACTGGCTCCCCTAAGCTGACTTGAAGGGCTGATCCCCAGGATGAAGCGGTTGCTCACTCCAAAAGTTCACAGTAACCACCACAGCTGCGGAGCTAAACAATGTTTGGGGAGTTGCTTTGCTTCAGCACTGCCACGTCTCCCAACTCTCCACGCAGAAATCACAACTGCTTACCCCTTCTGCAGACCACTGAGCAGGGCTTGGTGCAGACCACAAACAGGTCTGTTACAGCAGTGTGGGCTTCTGAAGCAACCAAAATGTTCAATTGTCATTTTTCAACACATCCTTTTGGGCCACCCCAACTTCCATTACAGGACACTATCCCATCTGCTATCTGCTATCCAAACATCTGCTTTTTGGCAGCTCAGCCTTCCCTGCCTCTATGTGAAAATCCTGCTGCTGAGGAGATATCCCTCAGCATGGAATGAAAGCAGTGTGCTAGGTGGACCCTTCTCTGCCACAAACCTTCATCACAAGAGTTTCCCCCCATGCCCTGAAAGAGGACTGCTTTCTTGAGGCCACTGGGCCTACAAGAGGGAGGAGTAGCCAAGCTAGGATTATAGCAATTTACTCAGGTTTTCTCTAATGGTAAAGAAGTGAATGGCTGAGTACTTGGGCTCCCTTCTAAGGAAATGTTAGGAGACCAGCTCCCAGTTGCTGCACTTCAGATGGCATACAAAAACAGACTTTAGCTCATGGCAGCTATGAATACATGAGAAAAAAAGTGGTAAAGGCACTGACAGAAATGTCCAAAAGCTGAATGCTACTGTATCTTCATGTGAAAATTTTGCACCTGATTAACAGCAATGCTTATACAACAGTAAAAGTGACCTGCTTTTTAATTTGCCTACCAGCCATCCGCCTTCACAACAGCCGGTTGAGGGCCTGACCAGAACTTCATGCGGTGTTCTACAGCTTGTGAGGGCAAGTCTTATTTCCTATATTGCAACAGGTTATCTATCAGACATACTTACAGACATTTGCCTAGATGGAGAGCAAGTTGTAGCCTTAGTAAGCTTCAAAAGGCAATGTAAACAGGCTTAGTATTTTTAAGAATTCACTGTAACCCAGTGAAAAGGAAGGAAGCACAGCTGCAGCTACATTACTTTAATATGGACACCCATTGTATACTTGCTGCAGTCCTCTCCATACATTAAGTAGTATTGATGAAAACTACTTTTGTGGCTTACTTGGCTTTGTGAAGAAATTCTTTGTCCTGCACATTTATATTTTTTGGTTTTGTTCCACTTGATACATATGGGAAAAGAAAAGGAATTGTGTCTTCCTTTTATGATTTTATTTTTATATTCAAATAGGTGAAGCATCAATATTTCTTACCAATACATTTCTAACAAATTTACTCTTGGTTCTAGGAAAAAACCCTGTAAGGAGTTTTGTCTCTGAGAGCAGGAGAAATAATATGAATATTTATAGCCTTAAAAATATCATTGAGTAGTATTGGGACAGAATTCAAAACAGTCAGAGCAGAAGATGACTCATTAATGGCTGCAAATGAAGCAGTTTCCTAGCAATGCAATACTCTAACAGTACTGGCTTAAAGCCTCTGATAAGGGATTTTGTTTTCAAAGGCTCATCCTTTTCTCAAACTATACCATGCTACTCCAAAAAAAAAAGCCACTCCCTGTAAGATTTGCTTTTGCTGAATCTTTAGCTCATTGCCACTATGACACTGCTGAGCTTGTATTCATACATGAAGGGAAAAGAAACACATCTGCAGAATGCAGTCCCCACCCACCTTATCTGATTGCTTGAATTCATTTTGCTTACAGTCTCCATCTGTTATCCGGAATTGCCTGTCTGCAGGCAAATATCCAGGCCAAGCTTTGATGAAGCTCAAGGTACAGGGCATTTACACACAAAGTTTCCTCATGCACTACTGCACCCAAAGTCATCATCTAGAAGTGGCAAACACCTTGTCTCTGCCACAAAAAAACCCCCAACCCTTAAAAGGGAGTCTCTCTACATGTAACAAAGACTGCCTGACTTGTACAGTGCAGTGCCCAACCCCATAATGTACAGGTCTCACCTGCATTTGAAATCAGAGAAGGAAAATTAAATGCTATCATAATAGAAGACAGCTATCAGAAAGTTAGCTAGTAGGTGAAAAGCTCTTGTCTGGGGCCTGATTTTTTCTGAATGTCTACTGTCACAAAGTAGCTTAGAGCCTGGACACACAAAACAACCAATCATGGCCTCAGCAATCATCAGCAATCATCAGCAGAAACCCACTGACTGCATGATCTTACTCTGACAAATCTGAGGTAAAAGTGAGTGCTTTAAAGGCATTTCATTAAAATTTAAAATCATTCCGTTTCTCTTGACTCTCCAGTGTAATGAGAAGGAATATAGCAATTTAGTGTGATTCACCTGCCGTACTGTCATAGAAGTATAAAGTACCAGCTTGGGTTGGAAGGGCCCTTAACGGTCACATAGTTCCAGCCCATAGACAGGGACACCTTACACTGGACTAGGTTACTAAGAAAGCCCCATCCTGCTTGGCCTTGAACACTTCCAAGGATTGGGAGTCCACAACCTTTCTGCACAATGTGTCAGTGCCTTCCCACACTCAGAGTAAAAACTGTCTTCCTAATACCTAATCTAAAACTACCCTCCTTCAGTTCAAAGAGATTTCCCCTTGTCATGTGACTCCACATCCCCATAAAAAGTCCTTCTCCAGCCTTCACACATTCCCCTTTAGGCACTGAAAGTTGCTGTGTTCCCAAAGCCTCTCCTTCTCCAGGTTGAACAGTCTCCCCTCTATCAGCCTGTCTCCACTGGAGAGGTGTTCCTGTCCTGTGATCAACCATTCTTCTCTGGACTCACTCCAAGAGGTCCATGTCTTTCTTGCGTTGGGGGCCCCAGAGCTGGACACAGTAGTCCAGGTGGGGTCATCACGTATGGGGGCTCTGCACCAATCAGCCACCTGAATCTCAATCAATCAACCAACCACCCTGAAACTATTCTAGAGAACTTAGCAGAGTGAAACCATTTGACATGTAAAGCAGTCTTTGGAAGGCTAAGCTTTGAGGAAGCCTGCACTGCCACAGGTTCTTTTAGACTCTTAAAACACACAAAAAAGTCAGCATGTGCTCCACTTTGGCAAATACTTTGATCCAGTAGTATTCACACTGTCCAGTGCAGCCAAAACCACCAAGTTGCTGTACTATCTTTTCTTTGCCTACTTCAGGTTCAAAGCTAAGGTCTTCATTTTCAATTTCTGAAATAGACACTTCATCATACTGCCAGATATTTTGCAGTTTGTTAAAAAACCTAAAGTTATTTAGCGTTAGCTCTGGCTATGTAGCCAAACAAAAGAAACCTTTATTTTTATTCCAACAATAAACGCATTTTATTCTGCCATCACAAAAAAGAAGGGTGACTTCTTGCAAAATACTACATTGATAGAAATCAGTGGCCATTGTGTACTACAAATAAACTTTGTGAGCTTTATATTTTCAAGTGTTTGTACTGAAGATGTAAATAAGGCTGTGGTAATCTTCACACTAATGGTTCTTCAAAAACAGTCTACTTTTTATGTGGCCATTTGAACTTAAAAAAACAAAACAAAACATGAGTCCCAGACAGTTTATTAACTACTCTAACCTTTGTAGTTGATGTTTCTCACACTTGGTAATAGTAAAAAATTCACACTAAAATGCTTGTGTAACAATACAGAAGCATATGAACATGAAAAATACTTATCAGTGTGCTATCATGAAAAAAAAAAATCCCAGAATGTAAGTGGGGAAAAAAACCCCTCCGTGATCTCTGATACTCCTCTAATTTGCAATGGGATCTTTTTAATGTGGCTTTGCTTACTGAAATGTGCACATCTTATGTGTTCATTTACACTGCATTTCCCTCCCCTCTTCTTTAGCTTTACAACACATATCTGTCCCACTTTTTATCAAAATAAAGTCTATGATCTCCTAAGCTGCTCATTTCTGCTCAGTCCCAGATGCACACATGAATAGCACAAGAAGAAATGGCAGAGCAATGATGTGTCCCCAAACTAAAATGTCAAAGTAGGATGGCAAAGACTATCCTTCAGATGTCAGCAGATATGCCTTGTCTTTTCCTTTTTTCTACTCTGCATCTAGTGACTTTCATTTCTCTAACTGGAAGTGCTTCTTCATTCCACACTGACATTTCTAAAACACAAGAGAGAGATTCCAACAGTGCATGGTATCATTGTGACTGGGAAGAACAAATGTGTGAAATACAGGTCAAAGCCAGCACCCTGTCCACTTATGGTGACTGAATATGACTCCTTATTTCTATCTTCCAGAAAAAGGCACAATTTTAATCTTTTTCATTATGTATCTTTTGGGAAAGTTTAAACACTTTTTGGCACATCAGACTGAAAAAGAGTCTCACACATTCCACATGTATCAATATCAAATCAATAGCTATCAGTTTCCCTTCTGACAGCTCCTCAACACTTGTTGGGGGTAAAAAAAAACACAAAGAAGTGATCTGGCAAAAGGCACTTCCTTGATTCAATGCTGAACTGGTGCCACTCAGCTCTAGAAGGTGGAATCCTAGCCCCAGTAAGTTTGGTCAGTCAGCATCAGCCAAAATGCAAGTGGAGAAAATACTGATTGTCTCTCTCAGGCAGCACTGTGTTGCTGGGAGAGCTGAGGGCTAGGTTCTGATCTGAACATTTTCTTTATAGAATAGACTGAAAATACAACTCTGACAGAGACATATGGCTCTGCAAATGAGTCCAGACAATTTGCCAGGCTATCTGCCACCTGGAACAGCTCCATTTTGCAAATGCTGGAAGGAGACAGGTTCCTTCTTGACATCTGTGCAACTGTGGCATGGGGGCTGTGGTGATGCTGCTCTGTCCCTCTCCATGTTTCACCTTGTGCCCCAGACTGGGGTACAAGAAACTGCCAAGGAGGGCAGGATTTCTGAATTTTAACCTGAATAACTCTAAAAAGTCAAATGTCTGTTTGTTTATGGCTTGTTTCATCTAGTGAGGTGACCCCTGACACAAAGGATGGGGCACTGAACACCTTGGAAAGAAAAGCTTCTTGCAGAGTGCATTCCAAACCATCTGTGTCTTGAATGAAGGGAAGGCATGGCATGGTGCACCAGAGAGTTGCCCTGCCTACTGAGAACAGAAGTGAGAGTTGAAAGACTGTGTTCAAAGAGATTTTCATAGCTGGTGACAATTAAAACTTTTTAAACTAAGCAAAAAGGTAGAAACAAAACAGCAAAAGCCTTCTCCTCCCTCAATGCAGTAAAAGCATTGCGTAGTTTTCCCCTGCAGAAACAAGGCACCAGTCTATCTTCTGGCACTGGTCATCAGGAAGCTCTAGGGGGCACTTACCACCAGACAGGAGGATAGGATTTGTGTACTTTGCTATTCATTTGACAACTGCTACACCTGTGCCTTGTTCTGCAGGTGCAGGAATGCCTCTGGTAAAGGACTACTGCATGCTTGCGTAAGACATTCAGTGCTAATGAGGACAGCATTCGGCCCTTCTTAAAGAGTAAACTGCTAGAAAAATAAAACTTAAAATATTTCAAAATCTGCAATCCTTTGATGATTTTAAGTGTTCTTTGATTTTAGACAATGAACAAAAGGTACCTCTGCTCTTATTAGCAGTTTAAAAATGGCCTATCTCCAAGTCTTACTGGTTAAAATCATAGCCTTTGGCTATCAGAAAACAAATAGAAATTGAAAAGGGAAAATTAATTATGAAATATTTATACCTCAATCAAACTTCATTCATACTTTCAGGAACACTAATGTTGGTTTCTGTTTTCTTATATTTTCTTCCTCTGTAACTCTCAGCTTTGTGTTACTGCATTAACAACCTCAATGTTTGTGTTCTGGTGAACATCATGTCCCAGCCCTCCCAGCCCCACTTGAAAGATATTACTTTGTACTTACTTTTGTTTTTTTGGGATCTTGATATTTTCCGGTCTGTTTTTTTTGGTTATTTCCTTCCCATTCTTTAACCATTTGAATCTGAGTGCAGGATACTCTGAAGTGGTTTCACACCTTAGCACTAGCTTCTGACCAACAGCAGCCTCTTGGTTTCTCATTTCCTTCAATTTGAGGGGCACTGCTAAAGAAATAAAAGAATGTGCTGGTGATTAGGCCATCCTCAAAAGGGAAAACATCGCTTACTCAAGTTCAGCTAGAAAAGCCATGGACGGCAAAACCCCAACCAGACTAGCAATGCTCCTGCAAAAACCCCTGAATAACAAGGATCTGTAGTGTCCTTAAAGCAGAAGGCCACATTTAATGGCAGCCTACTTTCATGCTTTGAAGCTCTCCTATGCCAGTCTTACAACTGGCAAGCCACAGCAAGAACCAAAGTGCTGGTTCTGAATACAGCATGGAGCACTAACATTATTTGACTGTGTACACCTAAGCACAAGACAGAACACTGTGGCAGGCCCCTCTGATTGGAAACACAGAAAGGCAAAGGGAGGGTATCTTGCCGCTTTACTAATTTCAATTGCTATCAGTCATGGGCTACCCAAAGGGTCCAGATGCAACAGATCTGACACGGAGTTAAAAGCATAAGTATAAGCTCTACAGCCTCCTTCATCTCAGGGAAAGGTGTTTGCTCCAGTCAAACATTATAACCCGCATTATACACCTACCTCAGACCTCAGCGTGGCCTTATACTTTCCCTGAGGCAAAAGACAACAGGATTGGAAGCCCATCAATAGAATCAATATCAATTAAGGGTATTTTGGACCCAGAAGGGGACACTGCATTGAAAAGGCTCAGCCAACACACTGTAGGATTCCAGCTGATGCATCTCAATTTCTACAGCAATAATGTTTCTTGTATGTGTAAACCTTCAACCATTTCAGGTTTTCTAAGTTTTAGACCTCTAATATTCCACACTAGTACCGGTCTTTGAGCACAAGCTTCACAAGAAGATGCAGTCCCCCTGTAAGATGCTAGCCTTTATTTGCTTTAGCTGTAAAGCAGCCACTACTGTGCTCCAGTGTACAGGTAAAACACTTATATTTGACCTTGCTTCCCCTGAAGCTTAAGGTAACATCTTTACCATACAGCTGGGGAGGGCTAATATGGGGTATTGCAGCTGGTCTGCTGATGGGTGACAGCCTGTAAGTCCATCCTTGCTCAGCTGCACCCTGCCTGAGCCTCCAGGGAGTCACTATGGCCGTGCAGTGCCTCCAGCTGCAGGGCATTTTGTATCTTGAACAGCTGTAATATTCTCCAAGGACATAAATGGACACCATGGTCAAGTGATTCTCCATAACATGCAGACCAGGAGCACTCAAAGAGACACCAAAAGGTCTCCAACAGATTCCTGTGCAAAAAAATGTCCTAACAAACTGGACACTCTTGATTATGTTTTGGTATCTACTCCTTGTGTGTTTGTGGAGACTCGCTGACACCAGTTGTCCTTAATGATTATTCCAGTAAAACAAAAAAAAAAGCAGCACCATCATAACCATAATTATGAGAAGCCTAAATAAACAAAGGCATACATGTCCAATAAGTGGATGAATGTTGAAGGCAGTAGCATGGCCTGTCATACATGTAAGGCAGCCTTTCTCACCCCAGGAAAGCTCAAGGAAACCTGGAAACTGAGCCCAGAGCAGCACAGACTGTGGTGTCTGGGAAAATGTGACCTGCAGTGAGAGGCCAAATGACACTGCTATGACACCAGCAGAAGACAGGAAATGGACAAAGTAGCCTTCAATAATTTAAAAACTTCTGATTAACAGGAAGGTGACAGCTTTTTCCATGCACCTCTGCTGGTATGGACAGCAAGTTTCTGGCAGGAAGTGGTCCACCAGCAAAATGTTTGAGAGGCAGACTTCTCTGGGAATGGCATTCCTGGGTGCTGTACACACACAGTAGGCACATCTCTCAGAGTGACACTGGGATGAATCAGGTAAAGGCCCACAATTTCATGATGAGAAAATCTTCTCATATGCTGGTTTCCATTTTCTCCCACTACCCAAGATAATTTTCGAAATTTCAGTGTGTTCTCAAAATGCTATGAAAACAACTTTTGATTTTGGAAAAACAAGTGCCCACACACCATCCTGAAACCAATATGTTTAAATACATACACTTTTACAAGTGTTTTTATATATATATATATTTTTTTTTTTACACACACATGCACATTTATATAAGAACAGATGTAAATATTGTCTGTATAAAATTTTAGGTTTTTTAAAAAAAATATTTAAAATTTCCAACAAAAATATTTAGCATTAAGTAAGAGCCTTACTACTGAGGCTTGTGCTAATAGTTTCATTCTGTCATTAAAGGGTTAAAGTTATAGTCTCTTGTCACTATGTAAGAAAAGGAGCTACAGAGGTTTGAAATACAAAGGTCAAATTTCTTATTTACCATATTTCATTTCTTATAGTCCTAGTCTGTATGTTGCATAAATTAATTGCATAACCACAATTGAAAGGATGAAAATTTTCGTTCTAAGGACTTCAACTAGTTATCAAGTGTTCTTTCAACATAGCAATGTGAAACCGTGAATAAAAGAGAGAGATGCCATTTTGTTCCTGATTTGTTATTTTAATTCAGTATTATCTGCTTAAAATGACTTGCAGATTTTTTCCTCCATCAGAGCTGTCAGTGAAAAAAAGAAAAGTGTTAAATTAATATGCTCAACTCTTGCCATAATTCAGGAGTTACCGGGAAACATAAAAGAGGATTTAATCAATGGCAGTGACCCTCACTAATTCACAGTAACTCGCTGTCCAAGCATGCAGGCTCTCCAGGGAAAACAGCAAAAGCTCTTCACAGACATGACAGAAAAGAGATTGTTTCTTGTTTTGCCTTTTTTTTTTTTTTTAATTCTTTTCATTTTCACTATGTTTGTTTCCTTTCAGTTGCAGTTTTGCAAAAGTTAATCAGACTTGCCAGGCATATGAGAAATCTTGTGCTGCTAAAACTACAGCATTGTGTACTTGGATCAAGATCAACTTCCACTGCTGCAAGAGGTAGATGACTTTCACCACAGTCTGTGCCAATTCTATGGTGCTGGCAAGAGAGGACCTTGTCTGCAGCATAAAAATGCTTTTAGAAGAGACTAAAATGCTTATAATGATAATTAGACATGGCTCCTCCTGATACCACCCTTGCCTTGCCTCTTCACCCCTTCCCCCTTTGTCCCCTCAGCATCCCCTGCCAGTTTGGCTCCTTTCCACTTCTTCCTTGTCACACAGGACTGCTCCTGCCACCGGCGAGGCTCCTGCCCACTGTGGGAGACTGCCTGTGGCAGGCAGGAATGAGGCAGAAGGGTGACCAAAACACTTTCTGCATTTCCTACATGGGGATGGAGGTTGAAGTGCCATCGGAGACACAAGAACTCAAATGAAAATGGAAAGAAGCCTCACAACATTTCCTACAGGTCACTATTTGGGTAGTGCCTTTGTGAGCAGCTCTGGTATGGCAGCAGCAGAGCCCTTACACGTCATCCATCACAGAATGACAAGGGAGCAAAGAAAACAGACAAATCCTGAGAAGAAACAGCATAAACTAAGTGTGGAAGTACCCTGAAATAGGAGTTGCTTGAGTGAAGGATGTGGTGGGGCATCAATTTTATCAGTATTCCTTGTGCCAAAATGTGGTAGGGCCTCACATTTAAGAGTCAAGTAGACACATAGAAAGGCACCCAGGCTTCTCACAATACCCAGTCAGGATGTTTCTCTGTGACCCATGGGCCTCCCCTGCTTTGACAGACTTTCTAAGAAAGCAACAAGGGTGATAACAGTGAGAGAGCACAAAGCAGCAGAGCAGTTGTGTCAGCAAAAGCCCCACACAGTTGTAAGGGTTTAACAGGCAAAAGCAGGCAAGGTGTTAGATCTTTCCTTATTAAGATGGCTTGAATAGCTGTCATTTTGTTAACATTTTTTTTCAGAAATTTATGCCTGCTGGCCTGCATAGTATCATTGCAGATAAGGTACACGAATTTCCATATTCTCTCTGCAAAAGACTCACTGATAATATATGAGTGCAGATAACTTCTTCTCCCCAGACTTGTGAGTTTGGCAAAGAACATCAATCTCCTCACTTTCTGTGCTTGATTGTATAGTTAATCTGCATGGAAGCTCAATACATTGAACAAATTAAACAGGAAACCTGCAAAATATTATCACAAAACCACACTCAGCTGAAATTCCATGAGTGGTTGTTTTTATTTCCCTGTCTCTTTTTTCCCTAGGAAGGCACAAAGCCTTTTGAGAGCCTGAGCACAGGAATGTATTAGGCATGCTTGCCAGTAGGCACATGTGCGGAGTTTGCTGCACAGAATTGTGACCAACAGCTTGGTGAAGGGTAATAGAAGCCACAGGAATAACACCCATTGCCTTGGCCTCAGACTTAGTGCCTTTTTTTTTCCTGCATAATGCTCAAGCCAGGGAAGTAATGCAGGACAAATTATATTATTTCGAAAAGCCTTCTCCCCTTGCATATGAGATTGTAATCAAGGTCAAGCTTACCATCAGCACACCAGGTTTTCTTCACACATAAGCTGCACTTTAAAATGTATACTGCTTCCGCTTAGACAAAAAGCCTCCCTTCAAAGCCCCCAAAACTCTAACCAAACAAATAAACAAACCCCCCAAGCCAAACAACAACAAAAATCCACAAACAAACAAATAAACAATTAAAACCCATAAAAATTTGCACTGCTTCTCTTGGTTTTAATCATCCTATTATTCTCTCAGGCAACATTTGAATTCTGACTACTTTTGAAAATCTGACTATTTCCTGCAAGCATGTTGAATCTCTGTGGAGATTACCTAAAGGATAAAACACTGTGGTAGTGATAGGAGATAATCTCAAACACCCAGCTCTACAAAACACTGGAACTGAAGGACTGAAAACCAAAAAAATTTTGGTTTAGCTACTTAAAAAGTTTAGCTACTTAATGGAAATTTCTGAATTCTTTTGAAAATACTGCCAGATACATTTCACCTCTGGGGCTGGATATTTGAGTACTTATCTGCCCAGAAGTGCAAAAGAAAAAATGTAAACCTGACTTCTTGAACTGCACATAAAACCAAGATCCACAGAATATCATTTATTCTAGTGATGCTAAAAAGAAATTTTTACAGAAATTTTAGGTATTGCTAAGGACAAAAGAAAGAGGACTACCAAAGGAATGGCTAGCAACATGGTCAGGAGCCAAGAAATAGAGAAACAGAGAGATACAGCACTACAGCCATGCTCTTTAAACACTGGAACAGCATGGGAGCAGCAAATGCCTCTATAAATCAGAGTAAATACTCCCAAAATCCAGTCACAAAACCAGCTGCTAATCTGATAACCAGGTTTAGGTACAATAGTACTGAAGACTCCTTTGGTCCTGTCAAAGTGATGCTGCACCAACAAACCCCAAAAAGAACTCTACCTAAAATATTTGTTTATTTGGCATGAGACGCTTTCAAGTGCATGCTGTGTCATGCCAGTGTTCATGGATATTCACCCCTTGCCACAAAATTCATCTGTGAGCTTGCGTTAATCTTCTCTGTCTTTCTGTGTCCTCTCTGTCACAAGCCCAGTAAACCCCACCAATGAGAGTACCACGGACCAATTCATAATATCACCTTGGGAAGGCAGGATTTTTAACAGGACACTGAAAATGGGCATGTGGAAGAAGTAACCACACACATGGAGTAGGTCTCAGTCCTGCCCCCCTACTTCCACTCTGCAAGAAAAAGCATCTCCAGTAGAGTGAAAAAGGATGGTAGTGACAAAACAGCATGTCTAGAAGTATTGTGTCCAGGAGAAAAGCCTGAGAGCACCCATTTATTCAGTGCAACATGATAATGACAGGCTGTCCATGCCCCTGCAGACACTCAAGATATCAGTTTCTGAACTTAGGCCTCCTCAGAGACAGGGAACAGTATTCAAAGCAAAATGTAGGTTTTGCAAGAGAAGCTGGGTGTGGGCAAACGTCTAACCTAAAGATTATGATTTAAAGGTCAGTGCTTAATTTATTTACTGATGATCGTGTCTGTGGGAACACACTGCCTGATTACATTAAATAACTCTCTTCTCTGAGTCTCAGTGCTTCAGCTGACTCCAACTGGCTGCATCCCTGCTAAGCTTTGATAATCCTGTCAGACACTGTCAATACAAAAACCTGATCACACAGACTGAAAGTGTGGGACAGTGTAAAACAAATAAAGTTGATATCCAAAAAGTGATTCAGGGAAAACAGCTTGTAAAGTTGATAGAAGAATCAGCAGTTCCATATTTTACATACTTAAGTGCATAAAAGGGGACTCCAGAATCTTTATTTGAATACTAAAATTCAAGTAACCCAAAACACAGAAATGCACAGGATAAGTCCCATTGACTTCAAGGGACTTGCAAGTACTCAGTGATTTTTAATTTTTTTTTCACATGAAGCCACTTTTGATTTAGGAGCTGAATTTCAGGATTGCAGATTTAGAAAAGCTTGACTCATGGTTGTCTGCCTTGAAGTCAGATGAAAGAAGGAAGTGAAGTTTGCCACATCACACATATATCTCTTGTTTGCTCTCCAATGTTAAGTACTAACTTCTACTTTTTCTTGAAAAAAAGCCATTCAGTAAGTCATCAAACAGAAGACAGTGCAGCTGACAGAACCACGTAAAAGCAAAGGCTGCAACTACATTGTTAAGTTGTCTGGGTCTCAGCCTCTGCTTTATGGCCAGAGCTGTAAGGTTCAGCAGATCACTGGACTGAGAAGGATGGAAAATTCAAACTTTGGGTCTCAGCTGTGGTACATGTGTAGCTACATTGGTGTGCCCTAAGATTATGTTGGGAAGAAAAAACACAAACAAAAGGTATAAACTCAGAGGTTATCTCTCTGTATTAATGATGAAAATCCAGTTCTTTGGCAACTCCTTTTTCTCTTTTTCTTCTCTCTCTCTTTTTGGTAGAATTTCCTTTTTAAATAGCTTCCTTAGAGTTTTAGCCTTTCAATGCAGGGTCTCAAAAGTGCTGCAGCCATCTCCTCCTCTCCCTCTCTCATTTCATATTTTCTGGCCTACTCTTGTTTTGACATCATCAAAAACCACAGAAGTTTCTGTGTGTTAAATCCTGTAAGCTTTTCAAATCCTATGAACTATATTCTATTTTGTAACTCTTGGTTTTTTCTCTGGTCTCCAGCTGCTTCTCCAGCCTATCTGTATTTCTCCACCATGTTCTCTCTATGCGCTGTTCCAGCAAAGCTGGGATTCTCACATGCAAAGGACATGAATCTTCGCTTTCGCCTGATCCTAGTCACAGAGGCTTATTTTTGATTCTGGCTTATGCTGTTTTCTTGGCTTTGTTGCATTTTCTGATTCTGCAGCGGTTCCACTTTGCAGACAAAGTGCACCATGGCTAATAAATTGCCCAGTGCTGATCTATCCATGGCAGGCTTTCACAGTCTAAAAATCTTCCTCCTCCTTCTGAGGCAGTGGAAGTCTTAAGAGAAGGAGTAACAAGACACATCCAGCAACACTGACAGCACACTTTTACATTCCTGGTGAGAGGTATTCCTCATTGAGTAGGGCACATTGTCCCTACTCCACCAGTGAGAGTTCAGTCATATATGTATAGGAGAAACACCCTGCATCAATTTACATAACATCAATGTCATAGTCACAGAGTTCACATAAGCTTTTCCAGTATTTAAATAATTTTCCATGTTGAACAAGAAAATCAGAAAGACCTGCTGTCCATAAGGATGCCTTATTAAAAAATGATAAAACACAGGGAATAGAGTGCCATGACAAGTGAAGTACAATAGAAATTGTGGTCAGAAGGCAGTTCTTAAAAGGTGTAATGAAGGTTCCCTTAATATGTCACCTCTAATCACCTTCCCTTGCATGGGTTCATAGTCACCACCAATTAGGACACATGAGTTATCTGAGTTCAGGGATATAACCACTGCAATGAAAAATTAGCATACAGGAAAATACAAAATGGGATTCTGCAAAACAATTGAATTCCCAAAGACCCAAACAATCTTGATCTCACAAAGTTCACACAGAGGCCAACACTTCACAAATTAGATGAGAAAATGTCTGGATATCCCAAGGCACAACTGGAAGTTTAGGAGGTTCATTTGTTGGCTATTGTTCCTCCTTGCAAAGAACCACTCATGACTGTGTTGAAATTTTGGGGTGGGAAAGTTGAAAACCTAAGCTGAAACCTGTCTGCTGGCTTGCTTGACATGAACAGAAAGAAAATCAAATCACAGAAACAAATTTGGGAAAACCGAGATTAATTGAAGCATCCAAATGGAGAAGTTGCTGTTGCATTACTGCCTGCATAAAATATTTACAGCAGTGTGAAGAATTTTGAAACTTTCAAGACATTGATTTGCTTATGCAGAAGTCAAACTTAACACTGTGGGTACAGTTCCTCATTCACCACTTTCCTTCCCCTCCTCTCATTTAAATTCTTTGTGGTCAGCTCTCCTAGTAATACTCCCTTTCTAGGATTTGTGTGGGTGTTCAGCACAGGCCGTAGAAAGATGTAGGCCTACAAAAACATCTGTCTATTAAAAGCCTGCACAGACTGGAAAGCAATAGTAGTTCTTCCACTGCAAACTCAAAGATCTCTAATAATTTTGTTCTGGTGTTGATCACAGGCAGAGCAGAAGATGTGCAGCCCCATCCCAGCCATAAAACAACTGAAAATCCCCTGCCTCTGCCTGCCTGCTTTAATCTCCACCAGGTAGAAAAGGAATGGAGATATTATTGGTGCCTGAATTCCTAACTCAATTTGAAATATGACTGCTTTTCTATCTGCACACTAAAGGAAAGATCACAAGGTCAGACAATTCCAGAAGTGACACACCCAAACAAAAAGGACATGCTTTTCCCCAGGGACACAGCACAACTAGTCCAGCTCACTAAAGCTGACGAAGTGGTAATCACTTGAAAGAGTCTGTTGGAAAAATCTTCCTTTGGGGTTTTTTTGCGGGGTGTTTTTTGTGGGGTTTTTTTTGTTTGTTTGGTTGGGTTTTTTGGGGTTTTTTGTTTGGTTGGGTTTTTCTTGGTTTTTTTTTTTTTTGTTGTTTTTTGGTTTGTGGGGTTTTTTTTGTTTGTTGGAGTTTTCTCGTTGGGTTGTTTGTTTGTTTGTTTGTTTGTTTTTTACCAGAAGGCATGCAAACCCTTTATCCAATGAGACAGAAAGCCATTTGCAGCATTTCAGGAACCAGGGAACTAGACGTACCCGGGCATTTCAAAAAAATCATGAGCCCAAACCCAGCTCAGCAAAAATTTAAACATGGCATTTAACATTATGAACTTGCACAGTAGGCAGAGAGATCTCACCATGTACCCTTCAATGTAACTTGCAACATACTTGAACTTCACATATATACTCTGCAGCTATGGCAATTCAGAAATGGAAACTGCAGTGAAAAGAAGCATTTATGTCATAAATGTTTAAAAAAGTACGTGCTATCTTCAGACAAATGAGAACTTGAACAGAATTCTTACAAATACTGCTAAATACTTGCAATTGGGAGCAGCTTGCAAAAACACATAATTGGAAATCTCTCCATCGGCTAAATTATTATACAAGATTAGACATCCTTTTAAAGCCCAGCCTCCAAAAAATCCATAGCCACATGATAAGTAAAGCGTGCAGATACATACCATGATGCAGCAATCAGTGGAGGAGGGACAAGACAAATTACTCTCCTCTGAAATGGTTTTGGACTACAGGTAAAAGGTAAAAAATTATATTGGGAAAATTACATGAATTTTTAAAATATATTCCAGATCAACAGTAAGTGCTGGAATTGCATACAGGGAAATGTTTGTGAATGGTAAACAGTAATCCATACAAGAGTGGAATCTTCACACAAATACAGAAAAACCATGCCACAGATGCCCAGGCCACCATGTCCAGCCTGGTGCTTCTGTTCTGTAACAGTGTAGCCCATGCTGCCAGGTCAACCTTTTGTCAAGATCTCTCAATGGCCTTAAAATCTATGAGTACTTGAAAAATACTATAATGTGTGTCAAACAGTTAATAATTATTTAACACTCTAACCTATTAATCACTCTACCCTTGTGATTGTGGCCACCAGTACCTACTGTCAAGGAGGAATTACAGATTTTATTGTAGAACAATGACATTCCTTATGTGGAAGTCACTGTTGAACTGTTTGGATCAGCTCAAATGTATGAAGGGTAGCATGCAATGTGTATAATTTACCGAGCCTTATTACCCAATCTAGGGTCTCCATCAGCAGAACAGCATTTATATGGCAAATTTTAGCTAAAAAGGAGCTAGAGAATAAATTCCACATAAATTGTGAGCAAACTGCCAGCAAAAAGAAGAAAGACATGGTAAATCAAGTAAAACTCCCTTCCCCCACCAGTTATTTCAAACTTACAAGTGGTTCTTGTGTGTCACAGTTTTGGACAAAATCACACCCTGAAAATTGATTATACAATTTTCCAGGATCCAGGGCTTTATTTACTATATGATAAGAACTGAAGTCCCAGCACAGAGCTAAGGTAAAATTCAGGCCCTGTGAAAATAAAATGCTTTGTCATTGATTCGTTACAGCTAGACTTTCAGCCCAGAAGGTGGAGAAATGTCCTACAGTTTTACTGAAGAGAAAAAAATAGAGACTTTATCTATATCCAAATTTGCAGAGATCTAATTAAAGTATAAATCAATTATATTTAAACCAATGCAAAGTCTCACTGTGAAGACATTTAAACCTATTTAAAGCTGATATATAATTAAACTCACATTGAAATAAATTCCTTAATAAATTAAGTTGAATCAATAAACTTCTGGATTAAATTAGTCCTAACAGGTCTTTCTAGAGGCAATGCTCTCTGCTTAAATGGCATTAAGAAATCTGACTTTAATGACAATGGCTTTGTGTTAACACTCATACATGTATTCAGCATTCAGGGTAGAAAGACATCAATGTGATCATAAACTTCTGCACAAAAGGGCTCATCAGATCCTTTTTTAGCCTCCATTTTGTTTAATTCTCAGGGAAAATAGCCTTGAGTACAGCACAATCATTTTTCTACAACTGAGCTGGAGATTTTTGTATATCATCCTCTCTGGTTTATCTACTCCATATAATTTCTATGAGAAGTTTCAGTTGTAATTCATGCAATAGGAAACTATTCCTTCGCTTTTACTTCCCATCTAAGGCAGAAACTTCAGTAATGAATTATGTGGATCGCATACACACAGCGTGCAGCATAAAATGTACTTTTTTGCTGCTGAGAAATTACTGAAGAGCACTAACAAAACAACTGCAAACCAATCTGCAGCAAGCTGTTTTCACAGAGTCACAACAGACCTCAGACTAGCTCTGTACAGGTTTGGACAGGTGAGGTGTAAGGAAGGTAGCCATCTACATAATCCTTACTATAATAACAGAATAGAAAGTCTCACACAAGAGTACCCCGAGACAACTCCTCAGGAAGAAGTCCAGATTAGGAAAAGCAAGAAGATTCCCACCCTGTGGTGTTGGTACCATGCTGCAGCAGCCCAGCAGATTGCTTATCTATTTCTTGGAGAACCAGAAATAAAATAAATTCTCAAGCCTCATCACATGTGTCCACTGTGCCCCTCTGAACCTATCTGAAGTAAATAACTTCAAAATCTGTTAGAGGAGGGGCTGTTCCTTATCAGGCACAGGAAGGATACTTTCCCAAGCTAGATGAGATCAAGAAGGAAAACAGGTTCAAATCTCCCTTAGGGACTGTCTGCATAGAGTTTAAGCTAATTCTTACACAGTGCCAAACTCTTCCTTCTTTAACTAGTCTTAAAAAAGACAAAAGGAAAAAAAAAAAAGAAAAAAAAGAAAAAGTAAAAGATAAAAAGGAGAAAGAAAAAAAAAACCAGAAAAAAAAAGAAAAAAAAAAAAAAAAATAAAAAGAGGGAAGAGAAAAAAAAGAAAAAAGGGAAAAAAGAAAAAAAAAAAAAGAAAAAGGGAAAAAAGAGAGAGAAAAAAATAACACAACTCCCCAACCAGCCAATCAACCAACCAACAAAAAAAACCGCCAACAACAAAACAAAAATCCCCCACAGACCAGTCTTTCATAAACCAAACAAAACCACATTATCCTAAAAAGATGGTATCATGTCAAATTACAATCTAGATTTTCACTGGAAGTAGCACAAAACAGGCAGAATGCATAACTTTCTCCCCAACTGTGCTGAACTCTAGGGGGTTGCCAGTCATATCGTTTGTCCACATTTTCTAGAAGACATGAGAATGAAACTCGTATTACACAAAAAAATCAGAGACAAAAGCTTGATCCTAAAAGAGTTTCAAAAAACAGGAGTTTATAAGGGAAACTTATGCATTCCCAGCAGCAGAACTACCAGGTGTATTAAGTTTCCTTTAAGACTCAGTCCTGCAAGATGACATGACAACAGATAACAGGGATGTCTTCACAAGAAACCCAATGGCAGGTTGTATTTACTCTTTAGTATTGTGCAAAAGCTGAGACTGCTGTTTACCTAAAGTAATGTATCTACACACTATGTCTTTTCTACAGGTTTTTGTTTTTGAGTTTTTCTTTAAATTTATTTTGGTGGTGTTTTTTTAATTTGTTTTTGTTAGCTAGGGTTTTTTTTTTTTGTTTGTTTGTTTTGGTTTTGGTTTTTTATACTTCAGGCTATTCGCTGCTTAGAAATGCTCATTTTTTCTCTTTTTTCGTGAGCTGAACGATGGTCTGAAGTCCATTGAGCAGGCCAGGACTCTCTCTTGGGTCTCACATACTATGATATGTTTGGGTATCACAACAGCCAGAATATTTCCTCATTAATTAGAGTCGGAGATCCTACTGAAACACTGGAGAGAAGATATACCCCTGGGGAAATGCAGCAACACATGGAGTGAAAATTCCTGTGATAAACAGACAAAGAAATGATACACCAAACTGGCTCCTGATGGACAGGAATCTAGCTCCAGACATGTTCAAACGTCCATTTCAGTATTTCCTTCTGCAAAATTTGTCCCACACTGCTAAGTACATAATAATGAAAGCTATGACAATGAAAGCCATAAAAGATTGATGGAAGAAACCAAGGAAGAATCACAATAGAACCATGTTCAGGAAAAAAGAACACAAAAGACACTGCTTCTGCTGAAATTTAATATCCTGAGTCCCCCTTCTGGCTGCAAAGGGTTTTCTATGTAGGAAGTAACCAAGACACCATTATTGTTGGGAGAAATGGAAACAATTAATAGAGCAAAATACTTTGTAGATGATAAACATTCTGTTTTCAGAGTATTAACTGATTCTGAATCTGTATCTGGCCACTGAAAGATGTCATCACATCCAATGGCTGTAAAACATAATTAAAAAACCCAACACTATAATTTCACTGAAAGTCTACCATATTTTTCCATTTTAATCACTGTTTCTGGAAAGAATTTAAGGCACGCTTTGGACTTTGCAAGACATTATTTCCAGGTCCAACCTTTTTACATACTGCCTATTACACGAGCTTCATGAACTTCCAGTAGTAAACGAACAGATCAAGGATTGAGGAAAAGCAGCATCAAGTTAGTGTTTTCCTGAAGCCTATGGATCAGTCAAGCTATTTGCAATGAAAGAAGTGAGCACAAACAATGCATTCAAGGATTCTCAGCATCAACTCTGAGATGAGTTGAGAGAAAATAGAGGAGGATCTAAATCCAGCAAATCACCAACAAAGTGATTGTCTCTGCTGGCAGTGCATGGGACCTCCATCTGTAGCCTCTGCAGACCTATCCAGGGTTGACTGAATTCACACCAAACATGGAATATAATCATGGAAGCCAAGGTTTTCATGACAAGAATGGCAAATAGCTTCAGGGCCAGGTACCCTCTTTCTCACAATATTTTCATCCTAACCTTTCTCAGTAGATTTAAAAAAACCCAACAAAACAAAACAAAACAAACAAACAAACAAACAAACAAAAAAAAAAAAAACCAAAAGAAAAGTTTTCAATATAATTTCTCAGTATTTATCAGTGCTCAGGAAATGGCATTGTTCTTCATAGTACTGAGATGTTTGACAGCTGTTTATCCCCATGGCTTATTTCCCCAATCAAAACATTATTTACGTAATCAGAGGAAGCACTGAACTTAAACAGCAGGTTTAAACCATCTTTTTCTTTTTGTATACCCCATCCTTTCTCCAGATTAAAAAAAGGAGAAAGATTGTCACTGGCTTCTAATGCTTATGAGACCCTTATTTGTAATTAAGCATAGCCCTAATTTCAATTTGGTAACTCAGTTTTCCAAGTTCTGAGGATATTCTATTTCTATAAGACCAACATAAATTCTTACATTTTCAGTTTTAGGCTGGAAAATATTGTGTTATCTGATGTATTAGTTATCTTATTGATTATTCTGCAGAGGGATAGATAAAGATCAAAATACAGAAAAAGACAAGGACTTGGCATTAGCTGAATCTACGAGACTCCTGAGAGAGCAGAATAGCAGAAATTTTATTAAAACATGTTTTGAATTCAGACTCAACAGGATCACTAAGCAAGTAAACACTAGGAGGGACTCTATGAGTCACATTTGAATAAATGGTCATCACATCCTGAAAAAAGGAAGTCACCTTAGTTTTAGGTGTAGATTAAGAGAGCAGAATACTTTTTTTCCTGTTTTAAGGAATTGTTCTGCAGTTTTACTGTGACTTGGACATCACATCGAATTAGATGAAAAACCTTAAATGTCTTTTTGCAATCAGCTAAAAAGGTAAGTCTAACATTCAAAAAAGATCTCAGGCAAATAGAATTTCTACACATTTGACTTTCTATGTGGGGAAGCTAGTTAGTAGGATGGTATGTGAATTCACAGAACTCTGGTCAGTTTACACTCAGCCACCTCAGGCATTGAATTCATATTGACTGACATGGCTTAGCTGCATTTTAAACTGCTATTTCACATTAGAAACCACTGACATGAATGGTCCTTCACCCACAATACTGAGTCCAAGTGAATCAGAGGAAGGTACAGAGAGTCCTTCACATCATCATGCAGGCACTCTGCCTAGCAGAATGCTTGTACTGGGTACCTTCTTATGAGGTGTGATGTGAAATACTGTAAAACTGGATGTCTAGGCAGGGAGTTCTCCATCAGGGCTAACATTCAAGAAAATCACTCTAAGGCAGGCATGTGGGATGTAGGAGGACAATAAAGCTCAGGAAGAAAAGACATTGCCCTTAATGAAGTCACAGTCGACCTGTGATGGAGTAGCTGCACAGGGACTGTTTGGAGCAGGAACAGAAAATAAAGGAGAGAAATGCAACAAAACTTCAAAATTAGCATAGTTTTCTTCCTAAGCCCTGAGATTCATTTCTATGCAGACCCAAAGCCCATATCAAGACATGACAAATGCTGTGTAATGTGACTACTCCACGATTCCACATATCCCAGGTATCCTGGGCAAAAACACAAGGTCTGGGTGAGGACTCAATTTCTGTCCATTTTCCTTGGAAACTGTTACCTGATCTTCGGGAATGATTTTGCACAGCCTATCTTAAAGCACTCCTCTTCCACTCCTGACACAAAGGTCTAGTCTCAGATCACCCTGTGGTGAGAGTTCTAGCGTACTCCAAGTGCCCATAAGACACATGAATGTGGCACAGTGCAGACTGGTGAACGGAGAAGCAAGGGCAGGCAGGGGACATGTGTGAGAAAATATTAAGGATTTACTGAATGTGTGCATTTTTCTTGGATTAATTAAATCAAATAAAACACTGAATCAAAAATGTCTCTTCCAAATATGTGTGGCTTTGGTATAATTCACTCAGACCAATTCATCTCTGAACAGGACCCTCCACTCCAGACCTTCCCACAGTTGAACTCATTCATTTTAAATGTTAATATTTTGAGTGCCTTGTCTGGACCATCTGTAGGACTCATCACCTGGAGGGTCTGTGAAAAGCAACAATTTGGCCACAAATTTACAGTTTAGCTGACTAATTTAATCTTCTAGACAAGCAACTGTTTTGGTATAAAACCCTGATCAACTAAATCCTATCCCCTTCCTAAATGCTTATTCGAAGTTCTGCTGTGGCTCGTGACATACAAGGGTTCTGTCTCCCAACTCTAAAATAATTAGTCTGGGGAAATTAAGCAGTGCTCTCTGCACACCTGGGCTGGCGGTGCTCCCCTGCCTGACAGCGGTGCCTCTCCCACACCAACGCATGCCGGCTCCCAGAGCTGCCATGCCCAGGATGCAGCCTCCCAGAAACCCATCAGGGAGAGCCGTGCTGTTTCTCGTGAAGCCAAATGAAACCACTGGTTTGGCAAAAAAGCTGCTCACGAGGGTCTCTGCTTAGAAGATTTATATTTTAAACAGGCAACAGCTAATATCAAGGGGGAACAGATACATTACCAGCAAGTCATTTCCAAGCAGCTAATAACTGTTTCCCTACCCACCAGATCCTAGGATGCATTTTCAAGTTTAAACATAACATATACATTGTAAATAGCGGAAACATCTGGGGTTTATTATAACACCACTTTGCTAGCCTTGGGCATTGTACAACTCCCGCAGGCCACGGTTCACCCTTGACCTGCCAAAGACGATTACTGTACTCAGGCAACTTCCCCTGCTCCACAGCTGCTTGCTTTCCCCTCCCCTCTGTCAATACTCACTACCGCTATCATTACAGCTACCATCCTAGAACAGCCAGTCAGAAACTTGGGTTGCTATGGTCACTGCATGGCAACAGCATGGCTAAGCAGGCGAGGAAAAGATGATGAGGGTGGTCAGTGAAGTCATTTTGCTTGCTAGCCCCAGGGGAAGTAGAGCTGCCCAACACCATCTGTATCGACAGCCTTTTTTCCTCCCCCCGCAAGGCGGCCTTCCTTCTCTGTTCCACTCATTCCACCCTTGTTGTGGGTTGGTCACATCTCAGTTTCCCCTCTTTCCCATCTTCCGGTCTCCTACTGAGCCAAAATTGACCATGTGTCTCCCCTCTTCTCTTCCTGCAGCCTTATATCTCAGACACATCTTCCTCCCCAGTTCTCTGCTCTCACTCTCCTCCATTTTTAGGTCTCCTCCAAGGACCTCTCTATTCACTTATTTCCCTGATGCTCAATGTCCAGCCCCAAAAATTCCAGTCTTAACCCTGCTTTTCCAACAATGCTCCCACCCCTTTGATAATGGCCCCAATCTCACTTCTCCCTGGGTAACATCTCACGTGTAATACCACAGCAGCACTGCAGGCTGGGTGTCTGGTTTCCCCTGGCTAGAAACTTATTCTGGGCTCATCATCAAGGGGAAGGCATTTTAGGTCTGTTGGTGCAAGGACAGACTGCAAAACTTTTGCTGAACTAATGCTGAACTAACACTTTGCTGAACTAATGCAAAGTGTGAATTTAAAGTTCATCCATTACACTCTGGTGAGGATACACCTTCAGAAATAGTGATCTCAATTCTCTCTGGATTATAGCTAAAAATAATAAAAAAACACAAGTGGTGATCCAATATGACTTAATGTATGCACTTTAAAAGCTCATTTGGATGAGCTTTCCAGGTGTCCCTGCATAAGCAGATCACTGACCACAGACTCTTGCCTTCCAAGCTGTTTTTGCCTGCATTTGATTCTCCCTGCTGAATGCCTGAACAAGTGGGTAGGGGAGTAGTGCTCAGTCATTCTGTTCAGGAACACAGCAGAAATAAAATACAGCCTGTGTTCCAGAAGCTCTATCTGCTGCAGAGCAGACCCAGCAGCCTCCCAGCCAATATATGACCAACTGCACCTCTCTTTACAGCTTACAGGAGAGTAATGCCCTTTCATAGGACCCTTACAAGAAGCCTCCCTGAGAGGTAACAACCATTTCAGCAACAGTACATACATTTGTAAAGTGCTAAAAAGCTTCTCTGTCCCTACATCTTGATTAAAGCCTACTGACTGGCGCTACATCCATCCTGACCCTGAGAGTTCGCATGCTGATTACTGGAGCAGTGCTCCTCCTCTCCGCCTTCTCTGCAAAGTAGAGGTAAATTTATGAAAATAAACATCAGAAATGTTTTTTTTTTTTTTTTTAAGGTTTTATTACTCAGTAGTCTGGTAAAATCCTATTTCTTAGGAAAAATTATATGTAGCATTGTCTTTCTTTTTTATTTCTTAATTTGTTAAGTTCAATCTACTGATCAATTTAAACATCATCCTGGAATTATGCTATGGTAAAACAAATGCACATTTAGAGAATAAATGGAATTGATTATCTTTTGGAATAAAAGGCCTTACTAAATGATGTATTTAAATATAACCCCCAATCCCTCTCTGAAGAAGCACCTGGTAATTCACTTTCTGGATCAAATTGCAACTCCAGAAAAACTTTATGACCTCATGTGGTCTTTCCACCCCCACATTCCTACCTAGAAACATTATATACAGTATGCTCCAGGCAAGAACTGAGTTAGAAATGTGGATGGGGAAAGAGATATAGCAGACACAGGACAGAAGTAGAGCACTGAGAACATGAGAAATTGACAGCTACTTAAGGAAGGTGCCCTGAGATGCTGGTAGAGTCATTCCTGGTCAAGTGTATATACTCCCCTCTGGTTTGACAAATCCTCCATACCCAATAATTTCCCTTGTGAAGCAGGCCCACATGTCCATTCTTCACTTTATCCTCAAGCATATTTTGTTACATATAAAAATGACCATTCTGACATATCAGACAAAAAGCTAGATTAGCGTAGTATCCCATCTTCAGATACAGCTGATTGTGGGTGACATGGAAAAAAAAAAAAAAAGCAACCAGTAGTCATTAGCTGTGATGTCCTTGTCACGGTAAAGCCCTACAAGTCAGCAAGCCGCAGTGGAAGCAGGTGAGATGCTTGGCAGCCTTTGTGGTGTGAAGCAGATTCAAAAGCTCTCTTGTTCTCTGGTGGGGCTTGGAGGTGGATGGAGACCTCGACAGGCTCCTAGTCAGGACCTGGGTCTGGTGAGGAGGGGCTTTCCACTGGAACAGTGATGGCAACCCTTGATCAGTCTTACTGGACAGACATGTGCCCTACTGATTGTCAGAAGATGTGCAAACACTGTGAGGGTTTGCTGTCTCATGCTTCTTATCTACTCCCCGGTTTAGAACCAGCAGTCACCATGGTTTTCTGAATGGAAACAGCCTCACAAACTAATTTTAGTTCTAAATGCCTTCAAGTTATTCTTTTTTTTATCCCTCAACTCCAAAGTGGTTTACAGCTCTCATTTGTTCCTGGAGTCCTTGGCATGGATCTGAAATGAACTGAGCTTTGCCATGAAACTGATCTGGTCGTGAGAAACGTCAGGAAATGTGCCATGAAACAGGGCAATTCTGAGGCCGCTTGGTATTTCTTTAATCTGTTAAGGGAGTTGTTAATCAATTGCAGCTTTAAAAAAAATCGAAGTGAACTCACCGCTTTGGATATTTCTATACTTCCCTGATGAGCTATGGTGAGATTTCTGCTTTTCCACAAAAAACTTGTTTTCCCACATTATCAAAACAAGATGCATTTGTTCCTCTCTATAACATTAATACAGAATTAAAAGGGTTATTTGGGAAACTACACTGCCTTCTCACAAAGGCTTTCAGTTCTATTCTTTAAGGACAGCAGCATTTTCCAAATTTGTGCCATCCAGCTGTTGGCACATTTCATAGGACCACTCCCCAGGGAGGTCTTTCCAGGAGCTCCATTATTTTTATGGAACCGTGAGTTAAAAATTACTTAGAAAAGCAGATTTTTGGTTTTTTGACACTTCCCCACTGGATAAATTCTGTGTTGTAATATAGCTCCAGGAGGTCTTGAAACTCGTATCAACTCCTCTCTTGCTGCAGTTGCGATGTACTGGAGTGCATGTGTGTGCACAAGTCCACATATATGTTTACACTAATATTGCTCTAACATGACTCTGGGGAAGAAAAATTAAGAATTTGCCTTCTCTTTGGGAAAGCTAAATAGTTTAGAACAGAATGAGTAAAAGCTATCACCTTGCTTTTATAAAGAGGGTAATATGAAAAAGATGCCACAACAATTCCAAACATACAGGTACCTGATTTCACACATCAGATGAGTTAACCACTAACCTCGACAGCAAACTTTGGATGTTCAATTTAATTATCTTTCTCTACAGGTTCTCTCTTGGACAGCAGACATGATACAGTGCATTATATCAATTTCTTCCACAAACAGTTTTGGGGGGACAGAAGCAATTTTGCTATTCTCAGTTTAAATAATTTGCAGTGTCTTTAACAGCACTTTTACCTGGCCCTTTTGGGACTTGTCAGAGATGGCCTGTTTAGAGTTTAAGAGATATGGTTATCTGTGCAGGGTGAGAGAAGGGAAAACCTAGACCTAGGCACACAGTCCTAGCTAGTTCCATTTACCAGAGTGCATAGGAAAGTGCTTTAAGCTTAAGTCTGCAATTGCTCCCAGTGATGTTCAAGAGTTTCAATGCATTCCCTAAAGGTCAACTTGTGTGTAAGTAAGCTGGAAGATCATTTTCCTTTCAGGGCTTAGGTTTGCACATAACAGAGTGATACACAGACATGGTGCCCTCAGACCTGCCTGCAATAGGTAAGAAGGATTGGATAAAACTTGGTCCTGGCGATTTTGATCCAAATGCCCAGAGGAAAAAAACCCTTCATCACAGACTTAAGGGGGAAAAAAGGCATGAGCAAATCAATGACAGGATATCATCTGCAGCAAAATCACCTGTGCAGTTAAGAAGCAACATCAGGCAAAGCACTGGACACCATATCTCCTCACCATTACATGTCCTCCTGCAATTTCATCTCATTTTCATGCCATTTCCCTCTTGTCAGTGCCATGGAGGTACCTTCAGACAAGCTCACTGTGGCAGCAATCTCTTGGCACAACTTGTCACTGGAGACACGTTTGACTTTTTGGAAATCAAAATAGAGACACTAAGAACTTAAACTAAAGATCTGGACAGAAGAAGACCTAGATAGCAACCTACTTAATGGCAGTTGCATTCAAAGACAACTTGAGGAAAAATCATAGAAGTCTAGAGTGAACCATGAGAAGCATTTAAAAATCCACGCTGGGACTGAGCAATCCTCAGCCATTTTCAGTGTCCTGGGAATCTGTCTTCACACCTTCCCTCAAGAGGAAGCAATGTCACTGGCAGCAGCTGTGTAATTAATTCCACACCTTCAAAACAAAATGCCTAGATGAAGCTACTTCTCTCTCAACACCTCTTAGAAATTGGTGACCTTCCCTTGGTCTTTTTTTGGGGACTGAAATGACATTCTTTTAACAACAAGCTCCACCTTCATCCTGATGTTAGGTACAACTCATACTGCAGCCAAACCATTGGTTCCCCTCACACAATCTGCCTAGAAACTGGATTTTTCCAGGCCTGGAAACTAGCCTGATTATTGCTATCAGCTTCTAAGAGTCGAGTGTGAGCTGGAGAAACGATGAGAGAAGACAGCAAATTTGGGGATGGAAGCAAGAACACTGGCTGCTGAGACCAGTGGGTTTTGGCATTTATGGAACCGACATGAGTCTCTAGAGGGACTTTGCAGCTAGAATGAGTGATGATGGTGGGATAGTCCCTACAAAGAGGCTCCTCACCCAGGTGAGGTGGTCTTCATTCTGAGTGTGAGGACAGAGTAAGATTAGAGACATCTTCACTCACAGGAAAAATAACCAAGGCATATTAATGTCAAAGAACCTAGGAATGGACCTGAGTTATCAGGACAGCTCTCTCTTTTAAATCCTTCTCTCTGACCTTGTTTCAAAAACCTTCCTGCTCTTGCTTCAGTTTGTTATTGCTCTGAAATAGTTTTCCAATTTCTGATCTTGCTGGCACTTCATAAAGGAAAACCTGTGCTTAATGTTGGTTTCAGTCTGGTTGATAATCAGTTGCTTTTTTTCCTTAGTTCATCTTATCATCCAGCATTTACACTTAGCCTTTTGTATGTTCACAGTACCTTCTCACATACCATGAGCAACATGCTTAAGTAAAAGTTGCATTTAAATGAAAATGTACCAAGACAAAAAAGATTGGGCTAGGACTGCTGGAATCTACAACACTAAGTCTGGCTCAAAATGTCTGCCAGACTAGAAGCTTGCAAAAGAAAAAAAACCTCACCCAGTAATTTCTGCATTTGTCCCATACCTTTTGGTTGAACTATAGGCTATAGGCCATCTTTCAAAAATTATGCCAATCCCCATCTCAGATGCTATGAGGGACAGAAATCCTCCACATGCTCAGGCAAGTTCTTCCACTGCATAACTGCCTTGACTTTTAAAAGCACTGCCTTTTAACTAACCCCACAAGTGCACTAGCAGCTGCATTAGTCCTCTAGAGCTTGACAGAGGACACACTCTTTACAGGGCAGTTTCTACTCCTGCATTTTCAGTCCACTCTTTCCAAGAACAAGGTCAACTAGCAGCTACTATGTTTACAGGTTTGTTTTTCAAAGGCTTAGCTAATGTAACTTCTCAGGACACTGCTCTAAAGCTAGCATGGATCATTGCAGAAGTACAGCAGAGGCCAGAAAGAAGAAGGAGGCACTGGCTGCCCTGGGACACCAGTTTCTATAGGTCATATTGTACCCATTGGAATGGGGAAGCTCTGCATGGGAGGTTTCTCTTTCATTCTTGCAAAGGTACATACTGTCCTTGGAAGCAGCCTGCTGGAAAACTTTTCAAATAAAACCTTTTCTCTGAGGGTTTCTCAAATCCTGCCAGTGACTCTCCCTGAACCTGCAGGTCTGGCACAATGGCACAGCTGACATCTTCTCCAATGCCCTTCATCCCCATATTCATCCTGTGGAAACAGGTCCTGCCATAGGGCTGGCTGCAAAGTTCCACCAGTGGGACAGACATGTGCCTGCTACCTAAAAAGACCCCTACTCTTTATGTCTCCCCTGCAGTAGACATATCAACAATGCACAGTACAGTGTCCTCCAAGGAAATAAGGAAAGTTTCCATTAAGGAAACTTATTTTCACAAAGGGAAGGGAATCTTTTTATGATATCTGTATGTTATGGCCATGTATTAGAAACCAGGATGGCTTGAAGGAGGAGGTTAGACTGACAGTCAGGAGACTCTGGTTTCTCTGATCAGACTGGTCTGTTGTGACCTTGGGCATGAAAAGGCTGTATGATCCTAAGCAATGGGAGCTCGTTCCACAGAGGGTGGTGTGAAGAACAGAGATTTCAGCTAGAGCTGAATGACTGTGTGACATAAAAATCACGAGTTTATCTGGTGCAATTCAAGAGGACATGCAAAAATATATTCACAGAATAACAGGGCCACCTATTCCAAATATAGTACAATAACTCAGAGCAGTTTTCAGTGCTGTTTTGTGTACAGGTATATTTTGGCATTAATAGAACAGCCCTTTTTTTTTTTCCTTTTCTAAGTCCAATGGACTTCCCCAAAGAAAAACTGAATAGAATATAACTGTAGAAACCAGCAATCCCAGTAAAACATAACACCTGCATGTACTCACACACATACACACAGAGAAATACAAAGTCTCCCAATACTGGATTTAGAATTTAACTCTTCTGGTAGTAATGGCAGCGATAACTATCCCTATCTATCACCTCCATAACTGGATGTTACTAGGAACTCTGTTTAGTCACCGTAAGTATGCATTCATGCTTTGGTAAGTCTTCAAAGGGATTAACCATTATCCATAGGACATGGCATGTGGTTGACTCAAGGGTGAAATGAAAGCTATTAACAAGAGAGAGGCATTGAGCAAGGCTCAGCCTGAGTCCATGTCTGAATGCCAAGCCCAAACTCCCTGACCTGGATTCCCCCTGCTTACAGAGGTGGAAGGACCATCAGCTCATAAAACCTGAAGAAGAAATGCACAGAGAGAATGAATAAAGGCTCCCAGTTGAACTGTCACAAGCGGATTAACATCTCCCACTTTCTCCCTGACCTGTGAAGCCTGTGGACTTGGTTGTCAGAGCTAGGATTCAAATGGCCCATAGTGAACAAACTACATAACACGGTCAGTTTCTCCCCAAATCTAATGCTCCCACAGAAAATTACACAACCAGAAACACAAAACCAGACACAAGTAGTATTCTGTGCATAAATGAAAAACTAGCAGTTACTGCAGACAGGAGGTTATGTTAAAGATCTCTATCAGTCCCTTATGAAATATCTTGTTTTACTTTCCTTTTATTGTTTCTTTTTCTTTCATTAACAGAAAAAGAACAGATGGGATGTACAGGAAGAAGGGGAGGAAAGAAGGAAAAGGATGCAGGGATAACAGAGAAGACAGAAAGATGGAGAAAAGAAAGGAGGGAGAAAGAAAAGTATGGAAGAAGGACAAAAAGGGATACATAAAAGGACAGCAGGACAGATGGATGGAAAGGAGAAGGGAAGAAAGAAGGGAAAGAGAGAAAGGACAAAGAAAGGGAAGAAGAAAGATAGAGGAAGTGTGGTAGGAAAGAAAGAAGTGAAAGAGTGAACAAAAAGAGAAGCATCCCTGTGACCTCACATTAGACGATTTCAGGCTCATATTACATGAGATCAGAGCAGAGCGTTTTTCAGCACCAAAGTCTCCCTCACAGCTTCTCTACCTGTTCACCGCACATCCACTGACCTTCAACACAACTCAACAGCCGTAACAACCCCCGGCTTCAACCATCCTCTGACACAGGTGAAGCGCTCACAGTGCCCAAGGGATGCCGCGGGCAGCAGCGCTCCCGCCGCACCCTCTCGCGGCCGCCGCGGGCACCGGCAGCAAAACCCGCACCCCGCCTCCAGCCCCTCTTCCCTTCCCTGCAGGTCCACAACGCCTCTTCCCCTCTTTCACTGTTAGTTCCATTGTTTTCTTTATTTTAAAAGCTGCACTTTCATGGACGCCTCCGCACGCGAACACCGCGATCCGTCCCTTCTCTCTGCCGCATCCCCGGCATCGGTACCACCGGCACCCTAACTCTCCCCAGGAGAGCTTTTATAAACCTGCAACAAAACACGCACACACGCAAACACACACACACACCCCCCGCCGAACCCCGGGCCTCGTGTACTTGAGGTAGCCACTGAGGGTTAACTCAACCACCTCAATCGCACTTGATCAGCTCTTTGCACTAGAATGACTCACACAAAATACTGACACTTGGTTTGTTTTCATGTATCATAACGGAACATGATAAACTATCAGTACTGTTAAAGGCACATTCACTCTTGTTACTTTTGGAATGTTAGCAAAACACTGATTTGGTAAGAATTCATAGCATTTCCAGATCCTGACACCCTGAGACACAATTGTTCTCCACTGTTTTGCTTTTGGTTATAGCCACCTGCTTCAAAGGGCTATCAGATGCTTGTAGATAGATTGAAAGAGGGAGGTAGGGGAAGTGAGATCCTTGGAAGAAAGTTTTCCACAGCTCTGTATTTAACTCACCTGATTTTAAGAATAACAAATTTCTACTTAGGTGCCTAAAGTTGAATGTGTTGTCAAAGATCCTCCATGATTAGACACTCACAAACCATGCATCCAAAAAGTTTTTGTGAAAACTAAGTAACTCTGATTCAGTAGAGGAGATGAAAAACGAGCTGCTCCAAATAATGAGAGCTGAAGTATTCTGAAATATCATCTGCATAGTATCTTTCTTCTTTTTTACTTATTAGTGCTGTTTCAAACTGCCTCATTCAACCATTTTCCCCCTCCTTTTTCAGTTACTGTCCTTCCAGAAATGTGAGAAACCCACAGTTACAAATAGACAAACTCAGATTTAAGAGTTAGCTCACAAGCTTTGCCAGAGGTTAAAGTTTTAAAATCCGTGCATAGCTTAGCAGGTTTTGGAATTTCTACACGAAAGATAAAAACTTAGTTCAGCCTTCCCCAGCCATCAATATTTGCACAAAGTTCAGAACAGTTTCTGGATTTATTTCACAGGGGAATGTCTTTCTATACACATGCAGTATTTACTGGACAACTGTACTGGTATGTTCTCACCAATTTGTTTGCATTCCCATGGCTGCAGTCAAGTAGTACTTGTAGTGTTAATTCAAAAAAGTTTGAATGGTGACTAATCTCATTTATTCAAAAAACATGAACGCACTCGCATGCTTTTTAAAGGATTCACTCTCAAAATTGCTCTGAAGATTGTGTGGAATGTTTGGAGAAATGTAATGCAGGCATTGCACACAGGTGGAGAGGCTTTCCTCACAGAAAAATGTACAAGCAGCACACAAATATTTTGGACTAGAAACACCAAGTTTTTTGAAGAAGTTGTTGCTCCTTCTAAGCAGTAGTTTGCCTCTAGAAGTGGACTGGTTTTATCAGAAACCACAGCTTTTATTCCTTCTCCCAGATTCGTCTTCAATTCATGTTGAAACAGTGATCAGTCTTCTGGTATCTATTTATGAATATTGAATATCAATTTAAACTTAGCAACTTTAAACTGAGCTCTAATCCTCCCAACCAAGCTCCCACCTGCAGCTTGGTCTTCAATATGATCCAAACCATTTCTTCCTCTGGCAACCAAGCCTACTACCAGTATACCATCAAAGGTTCTGCTCAGCCACACTCATCTCATCTGAACTTTGTGCTGTTTATTCTGTCAAGCAGTCTACAAGCTCTGGCATTTTATCTAATTCTAAATTAAAGCCACCAGAAGAAACTTATTTTCTATGTCAATGACCACGGCTCTTTACTTTGGGCTCCGTTAATACAGATGTGTTCAGAATAAGGCTGCTGAGGTCACTTCACTGAAATGATGATTGAGACCCACTTGAGACTCTTCCCTCTTCCTTCTCTGTGTGTTGGTACCAGATGCTTGTGAAGCCTTGATCCTCCTACCACTAGAGAGTGGCTGACAAAACCCACGGCCAGAGTTTGCAGCACTATCAAGACTTCACACACATCAAGGTGTTTTCCTCAGAAAGGCCTCATATCTTCTCCAACTTTGTCCCTTCAAGACCAGCAACCTCATCCTAGTCTTCTCTGCTAAGCAGAACCACGTGAAAACACATTCCTTAAGATGTCTGGAAATGACAAAAGGGGCTGGGTTGGTGTGCTCCTACCTAACCTTACTGACAAAAACACAGCTTTCACAGAGGGATTTTTTCAGGGCACTATTCCTATGTTATACAGTCCAACATTAAAGTTAGGTAGGCAGAAGGTAGGGCTGACACAGGGTCAAGGGCCTATTCTCAGCGCCTGCACTCCTGCTCCAGCAGCACCTTAAATCAGGAGCAGTTCCTCTGTAAGGGGCAAGCAAGTCTGCAGACCTTGGTGCCCAACCTCAGTTTTCCTGCAAAAGCTTTCTCTGCCCAGCTGGATGTATTTTCAGTGTGTTGGCAATGCCCTGGGAAGCCCTGCTGGCAGATTTTTTGAGCCTGTCTGCACACTCAGTTGGCATGGCAGTACAGTGACATAACTTGGAGAAAAGCTGTAAGCTTCTGTCCATTTTTAATACTCTCTCTTCAGTCTTCTATGCCTTGTAATGATCATGGCCCAGAGTGCCCTCCTAAAGGAAGATATAGTCACTCTAGTCCTGACACAAGCCAGACAGTATCAGTTTATTCAAGGCCACTTGAAGCAAGGGTGAGTAAAGGGTGAGTAAAGAACTTACAGTTCTAAGTAATTTTAGTGACAAAGAAATCATAGCAACATGGACCTCCCCAAATGTTTTAAAAGAGCCCAGACTTCACCTAGGCAATGGAAAGCATGAAGATTTTTTTTCTGTATTACTACTGTGCAGGTAAGCAGAGAAGGCCAAACCTCCTTCATCTTTTTTGCCAATAACTAACTTTCTTCTCCAATAGCAGTTCTGGAGTTCCTGGGAAAGTTATGACAGAATATGAAAGATTTTCTCATACCCTTTCTTCCCAATTAACAAAGCTGATTCTCAACCCATTGAGAAGCTACCAGGGTGTCCAGACCCAGGATTGGAGTGCATATGATGTACTTTGACAGCCAAAATCAAACTAAGTTGCAAGAAGCTATGGTCAGAAAAAACTGCACTTAGCAAAAAACTGAACACCTCCTAAGGATTTCTGTGCTAGTGCCAGATCTTAAAACTGAGAACTGTCTGCAAGCCACTGTTTTTTTGTAAGGAAGACCGTAAGTGGATGAACTCTTCTTGTAGACAAGAACACAACAGAGAAGAGGATAATTCCTGACATAATTCAACTAAAGAAAGCAGGTAACTAACTGCTTCATAATCTCTCAGACTGCACACTCTAAACATCAAATGACAACAGGTACAGCTGCAAAACTGTATTAGCAAAAAGGAAAACTGTGGTCCAAAGTCAGAAGGCCTTCATAGTGTCCCCAGTAAGTACTGTCAATCAAAATGAGTAGATTAGTAATTAATTCAAGCTCTAATATGCTTGAGCAGAGAGAATAAAAGCCCACGGCCTGAAATGCAAAATTGCTATCTTGTTACGTTTTACATTAACCACTCTTTCTGCTCTTTCTCTTCTAAGTATCAGTTCTAGTTCTAAATGCCCCTCAAGCCAGATAATACCCTTAAATAACAGATAAAATCTGTGTTACACTGCCAGTGTGACATTATCTGATTCGGAGTCAAATTTACAGTCAGGCGTTATGCTGTATTTCATTTTCCCATTAGACAGACTACATGGATTAGCTACACATGTGAACTATCCTGCCACATACACTCATCTTTGAAGGAATGGGATTTTTATTACATAAGATAGAAGAATGTTCAGTTCTTGCCCACACAGGAAACTTTTGACTAGTAATGTCAGGTATGGATGAAGGCGGTACTTTTTCATACCTATAAAAACATACTGGTGCTTTGGAGACCTGAGGTAAGCATTTGCCAGAAAAATGGATTATTTCTGGTTCAAACACTGACATATTTTGGCTTAGTAAAGACTTAGCCTTCTGGAGTTTTAGCAAAGCCCTAGGAGCTGGCATGATCTGAATCCTGCCCTGATGAACTTCAATCTACATTTGCTACCTTTCAGATTTTTAGGTAAAACGCTCACCATGGCAGACATAATCAGACCACCAGAAGTGAGAATTAACCACACTTAGATACCTAAACTTAAGGTGCTATTTACCTGCATGGATTTTTCTGCTATTCTAGCTCCCCTTGACAGAGAAAGAAGACCATCTTTCCTAAAATCTCTGCCTAGTTGACTTGGTTGGATTACTCAAAAAATATGCCCTCTGGTCCACAGCCCCTTTCACTACTCCCTCAGCACCCCACTCCACTGCAATAGGAAAACTACACAACAGGACAAAGAAATCTCTCCTACACAAATGGGATAGAATGCTATAAAACTCTGAGGTACACAGTGAGAAAATGTGTATCTCCTTGACAGATCTTTCCTATCACAAGTTGTCCAACTTGTCATTATCTTCCTGTTCTCTGTTAGCCACAAAAACAAACAGAAAGCCCCACAAGCACTCCCAACAGCTCAGCTGCCACAGAGAAGTTTGTCAGAGATTTTAATGTTTTAATGCCAGAGGTAGTTAGTTTTAGCAGGAGAAGCTTACAATGCTTGTACAGTGTAACAACATTATAAAAATCTGGTGAAAGAGAAAAAGAAAGTCAAATGTTTGTCTCTATCTTGGCATAACAAGGGAAACCTCCTCTGCTGTACCTGAAACTTGTTTACAGCCACTGCTGAGCAGAAGCTGGGTGAGTTGTGTCTCCAAAAAACCTAGAGAAGAGGATGCGTTGGGCAGTGCTAGTTTGTAAAAATTAGTAGCCCAAAGGGATGTCTGCTGCTGCTGAATCACACATACTCTCCCTGAGCGCTGACGACTGAAGTCAAGAGCAGCAATACATTGGCCATGATGCACTGAGGAAAAAGTTAATGTAGGTATATTTAGAAAGTTTTACCCTACAGGGCTCTATGTTAATTTGGTTGTTTGGACAGGAAAACAACACAAAGGAGGAAAAAATACACAACCAAACGAAAAACCCAAAACCAAGCCACAGACAATTGACTTCTTTTCCCATGCTTCTTTAAAAACAATTTTGCACGAAACCCCAAAGAATTCAAAGAAATTGAACATCAGGAAGTGTAGCTATACATTGCTGTTGCAAAAAGCTAAAGGTATCCATAGATACTGCTAGGCTTTCTGATAAACTAGGTGATATAACACAAGGTCTCTAGGAAAAGGATCATGTACTCATATGTGTTTGTACTGCACTAGGAGTCTTGATCCTGACTGGGGCTTTGGCAGACAGAGATAAGTAGCTGGTGAGTGGGGCAGCATGCTCAGCTGTGACCCTTCCTTTGGGTCCTCCTTCTGGACACCTACGGAGGATAAGGGTATCACTGGCATGAATTCTTGTGCTTAATACTGAGGAGGCATGAGAGCAACAAACACGTGCTGCTAAGTGAGCGAAATGTCCTCTCTGATTATCCCTGAGTAAATAGCTGCAAGTTTAGACAAAATACCCCATATGAAAGTTGGCCATCCGTTCAACTATGCTAAGTAATTTCTGGGGAAAGGAAGGGACAGAAAATGCATTTTGTAATAGGAGAGATAGCCTCACGCCCTCCAAAAAATGGAAGGGGGGGGTAAAATATGAAAAAAGCAACAGCTGACCGAGAGGCTCTCAGGATTCGGGGCCAGCGGGAGGGGAACAGGGCAGCAGACCGAACCGCGGTCGGATAGCCGAGGGGCTCCTGGCAGCGCAGCCACCTCCGCCGCTCCGGGAGCTCAGCGAGCACCGCCGCGGGGCGCGGAGGTTCTGCCGAGCCGGGCAGGCGGCGGCGGGCGCCGGGGATGTGCCCGCTGCGTACGGACCCGCGGCCGCGGAATGGGCGCGGAAGGTCCGCGCGGGGCAGCCCCCGCACCTGCCGACGGGCTTACCTGTGGTGGACCCGGGCGCCTCGCCCTCCTCCGGCGGAGCGGGCTTCTTGCCGGACCCCTTGCCTTTCCTGCCCTTCCTGCCGTTGCCGGCTTTTTTCTTCTCGACCACCCCGACTCCGGCCGGCACCGCGCTCCCCGCTGCCGCCGCCATCCCGGCCGGCACCCCCTCTGACGCCACCGCCGCCGCTGTCGGCTCCCGAAGCGCCCGAGGCTCCAGCATCGCTCTTGCCTGCCGCTAGGACTTGCAGCCGCGAGTTCCTTGGAAGTTTTCGGAAACTCCTCTTCGGATCTTTTTTTTCTTCATCCCCCTCCCTCCTTCTCCACCCCTTTCTGCCCCCCCGCCACGCTCTCCTTCCTTCCCTACTACTACTACTAAACTCCAGCCCCCCCAAAACCCACCCTCGGCACACGCCTCCGTAACGCCCGCTCCGGGCACATCTCTCTTGCTCTCCGGAGGCCCCTCGGTGCGGGGCGGCCCCGGCCCCAGCTCTGGGGAGGGGGCAGGCACCGCGGGGGCGGGCAGGGGCCGGGCAGGGCAGAACGGGGCGGTGTTGGAGCCTGGAGCCGCCCCTCCGGCCAGCGCTGCCCGCGGCGCGCTGCGGGCACGGGGGGATCTGCGGGAGCGCCAAGGGACGAGGCCGGGCCTGCCCCGCCGTCAGGGCGGCCCCGGTGTGGGGTGGGAGAAAGCGAGAGGCGGGTGCCGCATTCGTCAGGGTACTCATATAATGCCTCTTAAGCACCTGCTTAAGCTGCAGCTTCCGTTTAACCTGCGAGGTTACCGGCAGTGCCGCCTCAGCCCCGGCGGCGGGGGATGCTCAGGGGACGGAGGGTCTGCAAGATTAGCGTGCGCTTCCGCACCTGGTGATTTGCGAGGAGGTCCTGTCCCGGGGAGGTCTCACTGTTCTCAGTGTGGGTCCGTTTCTACTTTGGTATCTTCTCATGGGGCTGGTCCTGGAACCACCAGATCTCACAGCGGTTGGTCAGGTAAGGCCTTGCTGCAGTCTGCAGACGTAACTGCACCCAGTACAGCCATACCCAAGTGAAGTAACTGATAGCTGTGTAAATGCACCAAACTGAACTCCACCATCAGCTGGGACACTTCAGGAATCTATAAGTGTTCAGCTAACCTTAGCCATAGTCCCTGCTGGTAGAGAGAACTATTACCTGTCAGACTTGCACTTACACATTATTGGGTGGAAAACACAATACTCAGAAGTTATAGAAAAAGTTTGTACAAACTACTTGAAGTCTTACAATGAAAGGTCTTTCCTGGAAAAGTCATGCAATGTGGAAAAGGAGTTAGAATCTAAAACTAGGTTTGTTACTTCACAGTTCTTTGTGATTTCTTCTCGAGGAAGCTTGTGCATGTCCCTTCAATATCAAACAATGACCATCATGCACAAAGGATGCTTTACAATTGTTTTTCATTATTCTTGGACTGAAGACATTAAAAAAGTCTTTCCAAATCAGGCCTAAAAAAGACAAAACAGTGGAAATCCAATATACACTGAGTTTCTCATCTTCTTGGCTGAAATTTTTAGGCTCAGGTTTTTCAACATACTCTCCTGGAGTGAGAAGGTTTTGAAGAAGCAGTGGCTAACCAGCATTTTGGTTTTTCAACATTTGGACTTTGAAACAAACAGAAAAAAATCCCTTAGACTTAGTCTAAGTCCTTGTCTGTATGGTAAAAGAAGAGCAGCGAACAACACCGACTGCAAAACATCAAGGCAAAAAACTATACAATTCTTAAAGGGACTGGTGATATAACTTTAGTGAAAAATCAAATCAAGATGGGAAGGGGAGTAAGGGGAGAAGACATGGATACAATTCTTGACACAAAAAGTTACAGATGCCTTTGAGTCACATTTTAGATTTCTTGACAGACAGCGTTACAACATTTTTTCTCAAGTGCGCTGAAATGAAGTCGAGGGAATAAGCCCCAGGCAGGGCGGGGAGGAATAGCAAGCCTCACGGAAAAAGAGCTGAAGATGGGGAGATAATACTGGAGGCAATAGCTCGGTGATTCCTTAAGGGGTCACTACTTAGCAAGGAGGGAGCCTGCTTCAGCAAAATGTAAGGGACTCTGTTGGCTAACAAAGTGTACTTTTAAATAATCTTGATATAACCTGGTTTTCTGTACTCTGCAATATCTAAATACTCAAACATTATCTTAAGGCTGGTTTTTGAGTGTTAAACTATCATTCCAGGGACTTATAAGCACTGAGGCACCGTGAGCAAGACACAGGGTGCACTCCCGGCTAAGACCCTGTTTTTGAGGGTGAGATTCTGTGGAAGGACCCCAGCAGCCCAAGAAAGCATTCAAAATGACAGTCTAAAAATGAAACTCCAAAATGAAATTCCTGCCTCTTGTCTTTTAGAAGTGGGAAATTTCTCAGAAAAACATACCAGAAATCTGTTCCAGAAATAAGCCTATTATTCCGAGAAGAAAGATTATAATTCATTTTATACAATGTGTCATAGATCCACAGCTGAAGGGTGTGATTTACTCCTGTATACACCAATGCCAAAGAAGGTGGTATTGCTTACGGCACGTAAGTCTGCCTGTCCTTCTCTGCTGTTGCCATCTGTGAGATACCTTAGCAGAGTGAGTAGGAGCTGTTTAACACCACCTTAACCCAGCCATTTACCCCCTCAGTTGCAGAACTGTAGTAAAGAGCTGGCTTGTCAGAGATCAGGCAGAAAATGCCCTGTGTACCTCAATCTTCTGAGCTAGTACAGCACAGTCCAATCTACTGTAGTATTTCCAGATCTTGAAGTACTTTATCTGTTCCTACAGCCAAAGGCTGCTTTGGACTTCTTGAACTAGAGAGATGGGACCATTTACATAATTTTAGTGGAATGGAAACCATAGCTCAGACATGTTGCACAATCTCACAAAATACTGCAGTTACTTGCAGAACAGCAGTCAAACGTTCATGTACCTCAGTTCATCATAGGACAGCTCAAAAGGAGTGCTGCCTACTTGTCACCAAAACACAGGTAAGGACTGGGTATGGAGCTTGTACATGTCTTTGCTATTTCCATGTCAACTTCTTCAGCACAAAACCTAAGCTCTGGGTATGCCCAGGCTACTCTCATTGTTGGTAGTCTGGCTCTTCTGGACCTCTGCACTATGTGAACTTGCTTACATTATGTGAAGTAATGTGAAGAATGCTGAATGCTGCTAAGTCTAGTATTTCCCTCATATATACATGTCTGCAAAATGTAATGCAAGCTAGAAGAGAAAGATGAATAAACAAAAATAAACAGTTGAGTATAATTTCAACCATCTGATTTTCTTTTGTTCATTTTTACATTTTTACAAATACACTGACCCTACGAAAGGGGCCTAATTACAAATACTTTCAAATTCCAATGCCCTACCAAGAGTGAAAAAAAAAAATGGTTTAAGACTATATTTTTTTTTCTGTACAGAAAATGTACTCATTTAACAAAATCGGTTCCTGAGTTGATAATTAAGTTAATGGGTTAATCCTGTTCTAATTCTTTTCTAAATTGGGGACTGCCATTCTCTTTTTCTTCATTTTGTGCTCTTAAAAACCCATGAAGACAAGTGGAAAACAATCTGCATGAACTTCAGAACTGCCTGTTGCCCTCCACTGGTAGCAAGAAAAGAGTAAGAACTGTCATCCTCAATGGAATGAAATGGGAGTTAGTTACAAACCAGGATATGGCTTCTGAAAATAACTAAGCAAAAAGGCATGGAAGGTGAAAATCTATTAATAGGAATAATTTGGCTGTCCCTGTTAGAATCTGAACTATTCCAGCACTGGCAGTGAGGACTGCTTTGAAGATTGACAGCTCTCTCACTTCATTGATGTGACTCATGCTCAGTCCAGCCATTTTGCTCTCATGGAAGTAAATCCAAATTAATTTTTAAAATGTATATTAAAACTTGATTCAATTTGTGTGTGGATATTCTAATTCAAGACTAAAAAAATACGAAATTAGGTTCAGATCAATTCACTTGGTAAGGTAAAGAAGTCTAATCACATCAAAAACACCTTTCATTAAAAATGCTGAAACAGAGCTTTAATGTGGTTTAACAAATTTGCATTAAATGCATAGCTGTTTCGGACCCAGTCTAATTTTTGTCTCTGTGGGCAAGAATTTTGTGGCCAAGCATGATAATCCCCGTTGTCCAGGTGCACTTGTGAGGGACCAAAAGGTCTTCCAAAACAGACTGGCACACTCTGTGCATAAATCTCTTAACGCACTCTATGTGTTAATTTGTACCCCATCACAATCAGCACCCTTATCTCTGTGGTGGCACATCTCAGTATGAGTGTTGGTCCCAGCCCCTTCCAAGCCTGCACTCTCATGGTCAGCAATCTCAAAGTGTGCTCTGCACAGCAGGTTTGGCAATGCTGTTTCTGTTTCTGGGCCATCATGTCACACAAATGTCCCTTGTGTGGTCTTAACACCACGAGGGCAGTAGATTTCTGGCTTCTATGATTCCCCACAAGCCCACTCTGCTGCAGCCACAAGCTGCACAAGGTCTGTCCTGCAGTAAGCTGATGGAGAGAGCACTGGCACCAGCATTCATCCCTGCCATATTGCAGGAGGAAAATTTATGCTCCTGCAGGGTACAATTTACCGGGGAATGTTATTATCCCAGTGTCCCTGATGAAATCAGCTGGCTGAGGGGTTTCCAAGGTTCCACTTTATGTTGCCTTTCCTCTAGAGGCTCTTCCAACTTCCTTTTGGAATCAATCAGTGCAATACAAGCACTCTGGAGCGTGTTCTGCCCACACTGTCATCCGAGGTGTTTACAGCCTTCTCTATGAGATTGTCTCAGTGGTATGCAATCTCCAAGATATCCTATCTTCAAAATATCCCTGTAGGAGTGTGGCAAAGCTTCTAGCTTCTCTCCTTACAGAAGGGCAACAGGACTTAGAGGGTATTTAGACCAAGCCCAAAGCTCTCAGCTTTGGAACTCCAAACTCATCATAATCTGGTTATCAGCACAGTATCTTGAGTCAGGCACACACAGGCTTGATGTTCATCACTTAAGGAGTGTCCCGTGCCTGATGGTGGGAATTACAGCTGCCATGTCTGCTAAGCACGAAACTAACAAAAGTGTTAACTATAAACCGGGATTTATCACTGAAGCTTTGAAGGCCCTCAACTCCATGCTACAATGAGGTGCCTTCACAGCCCCGAAGTGGAAGAAGAAACCACCAGAGAAAGAGAAGAAACTATTTGAAAATGATTGCAATGAAGGATTGCCTCCCTCCTGCACGTGCTTACAGTTCAGGGGTGGCAAATGTCCTCTCCCCAAGACGGAGAAACCTGAGCTCAACTTCTTCATGTACCTGAAGAGATGCAAGTGCACATCTCTCATCTCTCAGGAGAAAGTCAGGCTCTTAGGCAGCTTTGCTGGACATTTTGGACAGGTGAAACAGAGCAGGAATTGAGATTGAAACCACCCTGTCTTTCACATAAGCTCTCAGACAAGTACCATGTTTTCTTTCTTTGTCTCTGTCCAAGTACATGGTGGGACAACTTAAACTAGACTGACTAAAGATAGTCTCTTGTTTAAACATACCAACAACTCTAGCACCATAGACCACACATGCAGATATACATTTTTTGTATGGATTTCACTGAGAGCTCAGCTAAAAGTCCTGCAGTTAAATGACGAAATTGTTTGGATCCATTCCGTCATTAATATACAAAATGAAGGATGAGACTTCCCCTATGTACATACCTACTCACACACATGTGTTCACAGCTTCTCCATAACTTCCCTGATTCAACAGGAGCTTTTGCTCCTCATGAAAATCAGTTAGATGACTAACTGTAAACAAAAATATATTGCTTCTGGGGAGGCCCTCTGTGTGGGCTTTGTTTTCCCCATAGCTCTTCTTATTTAAATCCTAAGCAAAAATGAATAAATAGAGTTTTAGGGAGGATGTACAGTCATTGCAATTTTATTTTAAGGTTTTTCGTCCAACAAGAAAATGAAGACGTGTCTAATTAAAGCCTGAAACAGTGGTAAGATTCCCTGCTGTGTCTTATCTATGTAAGAAATTTGTATTGATAGTTAGTAAGTCTTCACTCTTTAGGTCAGGCTTTGAAAATTTGTGTGATTAATTGCAGCATCCCTGGTAAAATGCACGGTTTAGCAGGCATTGTATTAGGCACAAGAGTATTTCTATAACAACTCCCTTGCTTAAATCCAGACACACACTTAGGTACCTTTCACAAATGGGGTTTGGGAAAAATTGTTCTTTCAGAAAGTTTTCATGCCTTTTCCTTTCTAAATAAGTAGAACTTTGGGTAAAGTGTGTCTGATATGCCATTCCTCCTATCAAAGTTTCTCAGCTGCAACCTTTACTGAGAATTTTCTATGAGCAATATGTTGTTTTCACTGAGTTGTTTCAGACAGTTGCATGCATTTCCCATCACATCCAAGGAAAAGATAATTTTGGTAGGCTTGCCTCAAAAAGAGAAATATGGTGTGCAGGGGTATCATTTCATGCTGTGAAATAAGGATTGAAGTGAAAGGTTAAATAGGAAACTAGTCAAGTGGTAAATTAAAGCCCAGGGAAATCCAGTTATTTCAAGCCTCAAAAAATAATGTTTTGAAATTGTGTTTAACACAGTGCACTGGTGGGTAGGGTGGAGGTGGGGTTTACCTGCAGACAGGCCAGTGCAAAACTGTGTGTTTGTCTGTTTTGAAATCAGCCAACCATAGCAAGCAGGAAAGATGAGAGGGAGAGGAGTGGGCTGAGGGAGGAATGTACCCCAAATTTGTGTAGCGACTCCATAATTATCCTAAGAACATAGTACCTGGCTGAAATATAGGAGTTAGAGACACAAATCCAGAAAATCGCTCTCTACAGGCCTTGTTCTTGTAATCTTCTTTAGGAGCCTGTTCCTGAACAGTATTAGAAAATGGATATTAAGCTGGATGGGACTTAAGTTTGACCTGATATGACCACTTCAGTATTCTTTAGCTTTGCATTCAATAAAACAAGTGTCTAATGTTTCAGGTCACTATGAGCCTTCATTATATTTTTAAAAGCAAGTAGTGACTTTAGTGATCTCTGAGTGCTGGTTTAGAGTTCATAGGAATTTTTGCTTCTTCCCAGACTAATTACTTTCCAGTTCTTCCACAAATGCAGATGTGAAGTCCTATTGTCTTAGCTTTCTGTCACAGTTACAATGACTGGACCCTCACTGACACTCTTTCATAGCTCCTAATGTTGTGGCATCAGAAATTACAAAGCTGTATACCTAATAGAAGTTTGCCAAGGCAGACTTAAAGCTACATTTTAAAAAGTGGGTGGTTTGGGTCTATTGTTGGGGTTTTTTTTGTTTGTTTTGTATGTTGGTTTTTGTTAGGTTTTTTTTGGGTTTTGTTTGTTTTTTCTTTGGTTTTGTTTGTTTTTTATTTTTGTTTGGTTTGGGTTTGGTTTTTTTTTTTTTTAAGGCTTTGCAACATCACAAATGAAGGTAATATGGGTTGAATAATGGTGGTGGGAAAATTGAATTCAGCATAAAATATCAGACAAAAGGCTAACTATAACTTTTTTTGGCAAAAGATGTGATAAGGAAGGTGGTGAATACCATGTGGAAGTTGAAGAAAAATCCAGTGGTCAGACCCCTGGGGATTGAAAATTAGTATGACTTCTTTTAAGCCCATGGAGATAGTGAATTTCATGCCTGAAAATTTGCCCCATCCAGTTGATCCCTAGCTTAACATATATAGATAACAAATAGTTTTCTGTTTGCTGACTAATTCATCCCTTTCTAAAGGAATTCTGAATATGGAGTCAGGTGGGAGAGTCTCAGCCGTGTACTTGTTCTGATGTAGTCAGACTAGTGTGATTTTCTCTGTGGGTAAACTTTTGTGAAATATTCTTTAGACCGAACTCTTTCCAAATTTTCAGGTCATACACACACACACACACACACACACACACACACACATAGAGAGAGAGACACACACACAGACACACAAACAAAATACAACTCAGAAGGTGCTGTGGGGCCACACAGATCCCAGTAAACACAATACTTCAGCGTGCTTGAAGACCTAAATATATGTATATTTAGGATTCTTTTGGATCATTGAAAAATTCCTACATGCTGTACTGACAAGTCTCAGTACTTAAAAACACAAATAACTGGAATCTGGGTACTTCCTTTTGGGGCAAAGTTTTTTAAAAACCTTCATTAATCCTACCCCAATGAAAACAATGCTTAGAACATAGTTGTCAAGGAATAAAATGTGTGGTGCCTCTGTCACTAAATTCTTTCAAGTGGTTTTAATTGACTCATAAAACATTCAAAACTGAGCCAAGACAGGAATCCTATTACCCTAAACGTACTGGTTCTGTTCAGTTTGCTAGTAAAGCACTGAAAGTTGTGGGAGCACCTCACCAAGCAGAGAAAGAAAATATTTTAATGGCAATTCCTCCTGCAAGTTTACTCATGAGTTACAATTGACAATGAATGTGCTATTCCACAAGCTCAGACCTTTGCCTGTTCATGATTAACCCACAAAAAGACTGCAAATATGTTGGTAAGAGGGGAGCATATGAAAGTAGTATTTGTTAATTTGATTGCTATGAATAGTTCTTTGTGGGCTAATTATACCAACCCGTTTAATCTTGTAGTTTGCTCTTGAACTATTTGCCACAGCTGCCACGGAGAATTTGGTAATCTGGAGTCACCACTTCAGCTATGGGACTAGTAACCAAATTCTCGAAGTTTATATCTGGAGATGGGAAGGTAATATTTATAACTAAAACCAAGGTCTGAAACTAATCAGAGGGCAATCAACAGCCACTGTTTCCACTCCATACTGACCTCTATTCTTTGTCAAAGGGTATTAAACATTCTGTCTTCTGTTAGGCTTCATTCTGCAGGTAAATGGTGGTCAGCCTCCTATTAACACTCATCACGTTTGCCACTTTAATTTTGTAGTATATCTAGAGAAAAAGACTATAGCAAAAGCAAAGAGAATACAATTGACCACATCCTGATGATTTGATAAGAATCTGTCAGTGAAAGCTATTTCCCTGAAATATTCTGGGTTGTACCAGCAACTCATATGTTCCCACTGAGCTGTTGTAGGACAGCACTAGTGATAGCAACATATTGAACAAAAAAAACTAAGAGAAGATATTTTGGCCATTTCTTCACCAGGGATCAGCTGCCCAAGGACACTGACCAAAACAACCAACTCCAAAGCACCTTGAGAGACTAAGCAAGTAAGTCATCCAAAAAAATTACCTCTGGGAAATAAATGTTTCCGAAATAATACATTAAGAATTACCAAAACAATACCTGCAATCTTCTTCTCTCATAGAAGAAGATCTCTTCTTACACAGGGCAAAGAAATTAAAGACAATTGACTTGCAAGCACTAAACCCAGCTGTACAGTTCTCAGTGTTGTAGGATCACAGCAACAAAACAAATTGGAGGTATTCTACTCTCAGCCTGTACTGCAAGGAAATTGGAAAAGAAAATATTGTGAATTCAAGGGTTTGGGAGCTTGATGGAAGGCTGGGTGTTTATCTGAATTGCCTAAGAAACCTCCAGAACAACTTCTCAGTAGGCTGACTTTTGGGAGACAAAGAGAAGGAGAGAAAAAATAAATAGCAACCCAGAAATTCATGCAAATATGAGGTGATTACAACACAGCTTTTCCATGCCATTCCAGAAATATGAACAAAAACCAGAACGTGAGACAAAGCAAGGAACGAAAAAGAAAATTGCTAGGAAATGAATAAAAGCACTTCTGCACTCTGTGCAAGAGTCCTGAAAATCTAGGCTGCCTAGTGCCACTCTACTCTCTTTCCCTGGCTGCAGGATGAGCAGCACTCAGCATGCCACACTGCCTCACAACCTTCCCCATGTGCTCTTTTCAACTTCTTGAGGCAGAACTGGAGTCCTCTCAAGTTAATAGCATAGAAATGTCAGGTTTAGCCTGTGTTTTTCAAACACCTTCTGAAAAACCTTACTAGAGCCTCACTGTACAGACAGTTACCATTTAACAAAGTGCAAAGTAATGGATAAAGAAATCTCTTGTGTGCGTGGGCTGAATTGCAGTCTACAACGGCAGATGGTTCAGCAGGTGCATGACTTGTCTACAGCAACAGGATGCAAAAGATATTAAAGAATCTGATGAAGTGTCTGATGGTCAGGGACACCTCAAGAAAATAAGTCACATTGATATAGATCCCAGTGTTCTGGCAAAAATAAGTAAGTAATGAGAGAACTATCCTGAGTAAAGTGCTGAGAGAGAGAGAGGATAAGCTGCCCTAGTTTGGAGGGAATAATTAACTAGCAAGAGTTGCTGTAACAAAATCAAAATAGTTAAGGATCATAAAAGCAATCAAATACAAATGCTGTTCCCTGTGAACAACTGGAGAAGGCAGGCCTAGTTTTGAAAAGTCACTTTTCTGAACTTACTGTAGTTTCTCAGGTAAGCTAATGGTTTTGGCAGGCTGTAATGTGATGAAGAGAAAGAAACTGTGCTGTGAATTCCCTTGGAGCAGAAGAGTGCCCTAGCATCCAGGCTGACCCCACACTCTGCAGCCCAAACTGCCTGAGGATCTGGATGGGGTGGATGCAGCAAGCAGGCTGAAAACAGATAGATGTATCCACATTCGGCACCTTTTGGTGTCTGAAATGTTTGGGGAGTAATGTTTAATCGCCTGTGGTTCTAGTGTAGCTCTGTACAAATACAAACTTTTCTCAAGAGGGGAAGAACTTTCTCATTCCCATGTGTTTACTGTCTTTCATTCATGTGTTTAGGAGAATATTTTCAAAACCTTTAACTTTCTGCATTTTGGACTGGGAACCACAATAAAAAGCCTATTTTGCCTCACTTCTCCTGTGTTCTTTAAGAGCCTAAACATTCTTCCAGGAAAATTCCCCTTTGCATGTCCGTTTCTTCCAGTTCGTCAGCACACACCTTTAGCCTTAAGACAACTGTTTTGCTCTTCTTCATTCTGCAGAAACCCTCAATTTTTTGGGTTTTGGTTTTTTGTTGTTTTTTTTTTTTTTTTCAGGCAGGAAATGCTCATGGCTTGGAAACCTTGATCCAACCCCTCAGCCTCAGAAGCTGCACCCATTCACCCAAAAGAAAATCTAACCCATGCTTCAGAAATTCCATGTAATGTTTACAGGTTGTGGTTACATTTAAAGCAGTTTATCTTTGTTCTTACCAATCAAAAATGTGAAGAATTTACAGCAAGTTTAAACAAAAAGGTGGGATATGAGTCAGCTTCTTCAGTCATCTGTGGTTTTGCATGGTCAATTAGTTATATTTACTCTAACATCCATAGATGCTTTCTGCTAATCAGTAAGGAAATGACAATGTTAAGAAATAGTAACTCTGTGGAGAAGGACCTGGGATCCTGGTGGACAACAAGCTGTCCATGAGCCAGCAGTGTGTCCTGGGGACCAAGAAAGCCAGTGGGATCCTGGGGTGCATTAGGAAGAGCATTGCCAGCATGTTGAGGGAGGTGATGCTGTCCCTCTGCTCAGCCCTGGTGAGGCACATCTGGAGTGCTGTGCCCAGTTCTGGGCTCCTCAGGAAAAGAGAGACACATGGAGCTCCTGGGGCAGGTCCAGGGGAAGCAATGAAGGTGACGGGGTAAGAGGAGTACCTCGCTTGTGAGGTAAGGCTGAGGGAGCTGGGCCTGTTCAGCCTTGAGAAGAGACAACTGAGAGGGGATCTTATCAATGTCTGTCAGTATCTGAAGGAACAGTGTCAGAGTATGGAGCCAGGCTCTTCGTGGTGGTGTCCAGCAACAGGACACGAGGTAAAAGGCAGAAACCGATGTACAGGAAGTTCCACCTGAACATGATGAAGAACTTCTTTGCTGTGTGGGTGAGCATGAATTAGAACAAACTGACCAGAGAGGTTGTGAAGTCTCCCTCACTGGAGATATTCAAGTACTATCTGGGTGAGATCCTGTGCTATGTGCTTCAGGGAGACTGATTTAGCAGGGAGGTTGGGACAGGAGAGTGTGGTTCTTTCCAACCTGGCCCATTCTGTGATTCTCTGAAGGTGAGGTTCAAGGTCCTGCACCTGGGCCAGGGAAATCCCAGGGACACTTACAGGCTGGATGGAGAAGTGATTGATAGCAGCCCTGAAAAGAAGAACTTGGGGGTAATGGTTGATGAAAACTTTACATGACCCAGCCATGGGCACTCCCAGCACAGAAAGCCAAATGTATTCTGGGCTGCATTCAAAGCAGTGTGGGAAGCAGGGGAGGGAGGAGATTCTGCCCCTCTGCTCTGCTCTGCTCTGGTGAGAGCCCACCTGGAGCCCTGCATCCAGCTCTGGGGTCCTCAGCATAAGGACATGGACCTGTTGGAGTGAGTCCACTGATATGTCAGGAAGTTGAGAAGAGGACTATAGTCCCTTCCCTACATAGGTATAATGAGGAAGTTGGGTTTGTTCATCCTGGAAAAGAGAAGGTTATGTGAAAACCTCATAACAGCCTTCCAGTCTGAAGAGCTCTACAGGAAAGCTGGAGAGAGGCTCTTCAGCAGCAGCTGCAGTAATAGGGCAAGGAATAAAGGGCACAAAGTGAAAGAGGAGAAGTGTAGGTTAGATACTGAGAAGAAATTCTTTCCTGTGAGGATGGTGAGCCACTGAAAGAGGTTGCCCAGGGAGATGTGGGTGCCCCAACCCTGGCACTGTTCAAAGCCAGGTTAGATAAGATCTTGAGCAACCTGATCTAGTGAGAGGTGCACCTGATCATGGCAGTAAGGTTGGGACCAGATGATCCTGAAGGTCCCCTTAAGGTTCTGTGATTCCATGACATATTATCTGTTCCTGAAGATCCCGTTCCCTTGATTTAACTGAAAGAAGTCTCTACTATTAGGGTGTCCTTATAATGACTCCCTATGGAGAAGATGTGGAAACTCAAACCCCACCAGTACTAAACTTCCAGTAGCACCCAAAGGGCCAGATTCTACCCTGGGGTGGCTGCAGGTGACTCCCAGCATAACAGTAATGCCAATGTGTGGACTCAAAGCTCATGCTGGAGACATTTTACTGGCTGTGAAACAGTGTTCATGGAGGTTGGTCACTACCATAATGAAGGTTATAGGTGGCTGTGTGCATAGAGTAGATACCTCACTCCCTCTTTCTGTTCTTCATGTGCTCTCTCTCTCCACAGTTTTTCAATGCCTCTCAGCTTTCCTGGGATTCTGAGGTAAGTTACTCCAAAAGCTGAAGTTTAGGTGTTTGGGGTAAATGTGAAGCCTAAAGCAACCAGTGGAGTTGCAGAAAGAAATACTAAGATGCCATAAAACTCTTCATTCAACAAGAAAAAAAAGGGGCATTGACCTATCACTGTGTTTTTGGCAAAGAGGGGCAAAATTTTGAGTGTATTAGGCACAACTGAAAGGACATGAGAGCAGAACTGAAATACCCCAGAGGAGTATCCCTGGAAGCCAGGTTAGCTAAGCTTAAAAGGACTCTGGAGTGGAGGTAAAGGGATTGGAAGATTACAGATGACAAATTCTTCCTGACCTTTACCAGTCCCTGGATTTCATCGTTTTTACTGGTACATGAGTTTCAATGCATTTGAGTTTTAAACAGATAACTCTATCTACATCAGGGCTAGTGCTCCATCCAAGCAGCAAACTCCATGAAAAGAACCTTTGGGAAAGAAAAGAAGAAGAAAACAGAAAACATCTCTCTGCCAAACATGGTTTACAGCCACACTAAAAAAACCCAAATCATGTGCAGTTCTTGTTCCTGCATCTGCTCTGGGTAAAGTACAGAGAACAAGACAGATGGCTGAAGGCATGCAGTCTGGTGGATGTGGTGGAGTCCCATGCATGCCATATAATTGGAACAGAGAGACAATTATTAGGGAATTACTGAAGTAAGGAACATCAATAAAACAGAAAGTGACAGTTTCAAATACAAACCCTGTTCGAAATATGAAAAGGCATACTTTTTCCTACATCATTTAGTTAAATATATTGTGATAATCACAGCACATTGTAAACAGTAAAATTTTGCATGGAGTTCAAAACCAATCTGGTAAACTTAAGGACAAAAAGTGATTCAGGAACTGTTAAATCTAAACTCGTCATTCATGAGAGCTGAGAGGTACTGAACACCAGAGATGTATTTTGTCCAGTGACAAAACAGAGGGGCCTCTGGCTGGGTGGGACTGGAGGAGGGGCTGGTTTCCTTTGGTTTCCCTGGTTTCCCTTGGGGCACATGATAGTATCCTGACAGTGGCTGGAGGAAAGGGGAGTGACAATGGGCATAAGCTGAAGCTAGAGAGGTTCAGGCTGGGTATTAAGACACGCTTCTTTTTCACATGGATAACCAGGCAGGGCAAAAGTCTTCCCAGGGAGGCTAAGCCTTCTCTAATCCTTGGAGGTTTCCAAGACCCAGTTTAAAAGTACTTATAAAACCTGGGTAAAGTTCTTAGACTCTGTTTCCACTGAGCCCTCAGGCCCAAAGATAATGTAAATGCTAATGAAATGCCATCATTACAGTGAGTAATTTCTCTTAGCTTCTGAAATGTATGCATTCAGGCCTTCGCATTTATACTCATGCGAAAACATATTAACTTCAACTTCCTCCTCAACAATAGTTACCATTATGCCACTCCAGCCCTGTCCTAAGAAAATACATTAACACTCTGGCAAAAGTAGAGAGCAGGTTCTCAGTAAGTCAGTGCAGTGTCACTGGAACCAAAAGGCTGTGGTGAGCAGTGCCATTTCAAAGTCTGGCCTTACACACTTCGAATGTCCATCCCTCATCATCCCCCTGGCTTGTCTGAGGCTGGGTGGGCGGTCAGGGGTGGCCACTCGAAGTGCACAAGGGTGCAGCACAACAGTGGGTGTACAGACAGACATACAGACAGGCAGGGCGGGGGAGTGGCTCCGCTGGCACACAAGGCTGTGCTTCTGCTCCCATAACGAGGAAGGGACGCCCGGCTCGCACCATCTCACTCACACCGGCACAGAGACTAGCCAGGCGTCTTACACCGGCACTCAGCAAGGTGAGGAGGAGGTGGAAGAGGAGCCTGATGCTGCCTGTTGCTCTTGCTGAGCTAGCAAGGCTCCCTTTTCCTTTGGAGGGTGCTGCTGGATGGGCAGCGGGGTGCAGGCGCGGGTCTGTGCTGCAGGATCCTAAACACTACAGAGCGGCCTTCAGACTGACAGTGGGGTGTTGGCATGGCTGCACAGCTTTCCTTTCCTAGGGCACCTTCTCTGACACTGAACATGCTCTTTAAAGAGGAATGGCCCTTGCCTTGCCAAATTTTCATCCTACTCTGTGTTGGAATGACCAAGACTAATGGGCTAGATTATTGACACCATTGTTACAGGTGCAGTATAATGCCAGATTTATCTGTTATATAGAAATAGTGAAAATCCTACCAGCAAGCTCAGTGTTAAACTAGTTTGGTGTCCTCCATGGGCCTAAAAAATGCTTGTGAATACTTCAGACCTTACCAGTGTCACTCTGCTTGCTATCCATATTCAAAGCAAAGCATTGCCAGGCACCTGTTTTGCTTTGTCTCTTTTCCCTAAACAAAGTGAGGACACAGACAATACAGTGATGGAGCATTTAATCTGTGTTCTACAGCTGGAGCAGAAAAGAGTAAATGTCCTGGCTGGCAGCAACAGCTGTGCTTAGAGGAGGTGCTGGAGCTTGCCCTCTACCAGCATGGTTTTAGTGATGACCAGGCTTTGAGTCTTCAAGCTAAATTCCTCTCAGAAGGAAGCTCCCAGCTGTTACACATCACTGTCACCCAGCAAATCAGTGTCTGAAGCATGATTCCTTAAGGAACCTGTTTCTCTGTTCAGCTTTATGCTGTCATTTCGCCTTCTCTCATTTCCAAAATCCCATTTAAAAGTGCAGATATTGGCTTGTAGGCACTGCAAGGTAGTGGGAGACAACTTTCTTCTCATTCCCAGCAGATAATGAATCCAAGAAGGATGTGTTTCCACAGAGGGACCTGTGGACACATGCACTGGCTACTCATGGCACACACTCAGCAGAGAAGAATTTTCATGCACATTTTGGTGTTCTACCTGTGTCCAACCTCTTAACTGCAACACAATGTGATTGAGTCATCTCATTTATGCTAGTGGGACTACTCACTATAGCACTACTCATCCGGAAAAGAGGTACTCCAGGCAGGCCGCAAATATCTGATCATGATTAAATTGTGTATGTCTGCTCTAGGTATGATTTAAACACCTTCACATAATGCCTTGTAAGAGCCACAAGCTTCTGAAAAGTCAGAAGAATGCAGGACTGGCTTGGTCCTTGGCAAGGAAAAAACATAGGCCAGACAAACAAAGAAAACATTGCAAAGAAGAGCAAAAACCAAAAGAAAAAAGCAGGAAAGTAAAAAGATTTGCAACACTTGGATGGATTTTGAGCTGGTCTATTAGTATCAGTGAGAACATTCCATTTTTTTATATGATGAATGCTTCAAAAAGCATAGAAAATTATGTTAAAAGGTACATGCCCTTTGTACCTCACCTGCCATATATGTAAAATACTTACTGAGTGGAAATGGTACCACTATTTTTATTATATTAGAGTACAGAAAACCATGGAGAAGAGGAGTTTTTTTCCCCTTGTTCCCTGAACAACAAAGCTCTCAGACTGAGGGTGCATGTCACTAACACTGTTCTTTTGAATAGTCTGAATTACAGCTTTTATGAAATGATTTGTAAAGAAATTTGTAATATATTATATTCAGTTTTACTGTCTTTATCTTTGTAGTGTATGATATGTCCAGATTGTTTCTGTTTTGCAGTTCTGCTAGGTATCTTCCTAGTGGATAGTGACAGCAGTATATGGTCACAGTTCAAGCATCATGAATGCAAACAAATCATACGAAGATACTGCAAATTTCAGTAGGGTTGATTTAGTCACTGCTGCCAAAGAGGAGGGAGTCTGTTCACTTTAGCTTGGTCAGATGGGTTGCTGTTCTTTCAACCCTGGAATTCACTCCACAGGCAACTCATGCCCTGAGTGATTTCTTGGAAGTGCCTGCATTTCCTTGTGGAACTCCTTTCACCTCAAACAAGCTCACACCCTTCCTGTGCAGCACACTGCAGGACACGTGCTGGGGCCAGTTAGTGCCCTGCAGCAATGTTTCAGCAGGCACAGGAGTTACCTGGATCACACCACTTTTCAAGAGACTCCTGAGCCAGGCAGTTTTTAAAACTGTTTTTTGAAGAGCCAAGAACATCTTCCCTGCATTATAAGCAGCTTTTCCTATCACCTTCATCCAAGCCGCTTTGCAGTGTGTGTGCACCCCATGAGGTGGTTCCTCCACCACCAGCTGGATGACAAAATTGAAAAGCAGGGACCAGGCAAAAAAAATGTTGAGTTCCTAAGTGCCTGGTGAGGAAGGCTCCTGAGCCTAGAGTCTAGAACCAAAGTCTTCCCTTGATATCACAAAGAATGAATTTTACATGGGGCCCTGTGCCAGCTGAGGGAATTTACAAAAGACCTCACTAATTTTTCAGTTGCCCTTGAAATATGTCTTTTCAACAGTGCAGGATCCTGATGCTGTGTGCCTGCTCTGCTGAGGAAGCCTTTAGAGTGCTTAGCAGCACCACTTGAAGCTGAACAGAAAACATCAGACTAAGGGAACCATGGAAAACATTTGCCTGATGCATAACTAGGAATGGATGAATACTTTTTGAATGGATTGAGTACTTGTTCCTGGACAGATGTGTATTTTGAAGGGAAAAATAAAAATTTTTGTTTCTTTTCTATGATCCAGACTCTTCCTGCATAGACTTAATTCAGTTACTACCATGTGCCCTGATCTTCTTCTCTCTTTGTAGAAACTAAGCTGATCAGGCTTGAGACTAGCATACACCATACAGCTTCCTTTCCCTTTACCACCCTTCTTTATAAACCTTCTTTCTGATTTTTTTTTTTTTTTTTTTTTTAATCATAGTGGGGATGAGCAAAGATTTCAAACTGCAGACTCTTTGGAAAAACTGCTAATGCTGCTACTAAGCTTCTGTTCCAGATCTGTTCCAGATTTGCACTTTTCATATCTGCTTTTTCTCCCTGATGGTGCAAAAGAGCATGCCTGGCTGTCTTGCATAGCCAAAATAAAGTCAGCAAAGCTAAACTCAAGCCCAGTGAAATCCTTACAAGAAACAGCCTTACAAAGGGTGCTGGAACTCTCAGGTACTGGCTCATGGCAGCATCCACCTTGATTTAACAGGCAGAGAACTGGTAAAGTGGATTTTTTGTTTGTTTGAGCTTGGAAAACAGAAGAGAGGTGTGAAAACCATACAGATAGTAATTTTCAGAACAAAGATGAAACATTTGGTGATCATGTTGCTTTATGATTGCCTAGTTAGACACAACTTCAAAGCCTCTATTTTTAATTTACACAGAGGGATCTTTCTTTTCCTTTACTCTTCTTTGCCATCCAGCTGATACTTGTTCAAGGGGGAAAATCACTGTTTAGGCTTACTTTGAAGGTACATAAATGCTCACATTAAGAGAATAACCTCTTAGTTAGCTGCACATGCCCTAGGGATCAGGCTTTTTTTTTCTGTGGCTTTCCCTCTGAATTTGAAGTCCAGTAGGAATAAGCCACGCATACAGGGGGCATTACCTTATATATTTTTGCAGCCAGGAAGCAGATAAAAGGGACAGCTTCTCATTTCCTGCCCCAGCAGAGCCATCTCTGAATGCTAGCTGAGACCCTGCCATGGGCAGGGGAAACTGAAGTGAGTTAAAGGTTCAACTTGTGCAACCTTCCTGCTCAAAACCCCAGCTGAGGTGAAAAAAGAGGTGAAAAACCCCACAAACATCCTCTTTTTACATATATTTGGTGTTGCTTTGAGAAGCCTCTGCTTAAACCAAATAAATCACTTTCAAATTACCTGAAAAACCTGTATACATTAATTCAGTCACCCCCTGCCCATTTTGTGTGGTTAATGACATGCATAGCTGAAATTCCAGTGATGTGAGTGAATGAACTATACTCAAGGTGCCATCTTGGATTCTTTCTTCTCCAGGTAGTCAATGGCAGAAGTATCTTTAATATTTTCGAAGTTAATGAATTTATAAACAATGAAATCACTCCTTCTGTGCATAGGATAAAACACTGTCTCCACAGCTTCAGAAACCTTTGAGCCTTGAGGAAAACAACACATTGCATGAAATGTGAATGACTAAAATCCACACTAAAACTTAGATTAATGTTTTTAAGAAAGAAGTAGGATGGGAATTAAAATCAAGGGTGTGCCGCATCCAATTTTTTGATTTCTGGGCACAGTGTAGAGAACATAATCCATTCAATTTCCTTTTACACAGTGTTCTGTACTTTCCATTAGATGGTCTCCAACTCAGTACTGCTTAACCCTTTATCTGAAGAATTTATATTTCACTTACTTCAAGGCATGGAAAATTTCCCCAGTGCTTTAAGCAATATACACAAGCTAAGCCAATTTTTGGTACTTGAAGTCTCTTATAAGTGAGGTTTAAGTTCCTCTCACCAGCAATCAGGATCAGATTTCCAAAGAGATCCTAGTACTCTTGCATTAAGATTAAGCTGTGGTGTTCTTTGTAAGAAAGCATCAGCAAATTCCTGAGATGTGTTTCTGTAAAGATGAATATTGGGTCCAACCTAAGAATTTAAGGGTTGTAGTGGATGAAGTCACAAGGGAAAAAACTGTAATTTCTGACTGTACCATGAAGACCGCTCTCCAGCAATTTGAACAGTCAGGTTATGGTCATAGAAATACTTCCTAGTTTTTGACTTTATAAACTTACAGTTCCTTCAATACAACTTTTAAATGTAAGCTGATAAAATAATAATAATAATAATAATAATAATAATAATAATAATAATAATAATAATAATAATAATAATAATA